>CM070617.1:55962558-56562558 GCA_036346255.1 Ampelocalamus luodianensis | reverse complement strand
TGCGGTTGCTTGGGCCAATCCCAGCCGCAGATCGGCAGATGGACGGTCCAGAGTGCACCAACAGTCGGAAGGTCCGATTGCAAAAATGATCTCAGCCATTGATCGTAAGATCGACGGCCAAGAACGATCAAGGCATCCGGAGGATCCGAATGCATACAAAGATCCGGGCGCAGATCAAAACGAACGGTGGCTAAAGATCGTTCAAAGACGATGCCGACACGTGGGACCGCATGTCGCTGACTTCAAGTCACAATCGCGAACGTTTAACCCACGTGCACAGTGCACTAGGCCCACATGTCAACGACTAAGAGGTGATTTCCGACAGCGATTAATGCCGACACATTAATTAATCAATGATTAAGCATTAATGATGCTCGAACAAAGGCGAGTTGCGCCACGGTGATTTAAGAACGTTGGGCCCACTGGTCAGTGGCTCAACGATGAAGATTAAGACACCATTAATGAACTAATGATTGGCAATTACTGTGCAATTAATACGCCCTAAACAAAAGACGAAAACAGGAGTTTCTTGCCGGCAAACTTCCGAGGAAGTTCAACGGCTCGTCGCCGGCGACACTGGCCGCGGCGGCGCCAACCAAGCACTAAAATGGAACCGCAATAGTGCTACGGACCTAATGGTGGCATCCTCACCGGCGGTGAGGGACTAGAACGCCGGCTAGCCGGAAAATGAAAATGGGAGCTTTTACTGCTAAGAGCGAAAATAGCGAAAAGCTCAGCTGCAGTCCAAAGAAGCGAGTGCCAGAGCCTCTAAGGACTAATAAGAAGCTACCTTGATGAAGGGAAGCTTCAAAGATGGCCGGAGATGCTTGTCCACGGTGGAAGCTCGCCGGACTTGGAGAAGAAAGATCGAAAAAGACACCCTGAGCCAAACGAGTGATTCCAAAGCATCAGTATAGCTTCATTATGGTCCACAGAAGCTTTATGAGCAAGTAATTAGGAAATAGAGCACTCACCTGAGCTGAGGAAGAAGATGACCACTTTCGGCCGAATTTGAACAAACCCCAAATTGGACAATTCCTGAGAATCAAATCCAAAATTAAGTGAGGGGAAATGTTCAAGATAGTAAAGAGACAAGGATAGGGCAAAGAAACATGAAGGAGAACCACTGGAACACCAAGAACACCAATGGAGCTCTTCGGGTCAACAATGGCGACTTGCCATTTTTGAGGTGTTAAGCTCCAATACTGTGAATGGAGCTTGATGGTGGTCTAAAGAAACTCCAGGAAGTGATTTGGGTGCTTATAAGACCTTGGAGGCATTAGGGTTTGGACCACAAGCCTTTCGGGCGGCAAAGCACAGAGCACAAGGTGCGGCCGACAAGGAAAAGGATGGTAGACGTGCATTAGGGTATGGCCTGGCTCAGCGTGTCTCCCATACCCCTAAACGTCGGCTAGGGCGACTGTAGGAGGCACGAAAAGACACCCCCATGCCCTACACTGTGCTCGCGCGGCCGGATGTTGAAGATGACCAGCGATAAAGGCTCGGGCGATTCAGAGCCCCACGATTTTAATTGGATGGCTAAGATAGCGCCACGCCCCTGAGCTTTAAAACACAACGAAAAGATCGCGAGCCCTAGGATTAGAAATGAACAACTCAGATTGCCCCATGTCGCAAATGCGGTTTACAACAGAGGAACAGGCGAGCGTTGGATCTTAATCCAACGGCTTGGATTGAAACCAACAACCGGAGGGTCCGAAGGTTTCAGAGGATCTGGACGGTTGGATGGAGATCCAACGGTTGAGATTTGAAATTGCAACCGGAAGGTCCGAATGTTTACACGCACGTGGGCCGCGCGATCGAGATCTAACGGTTGGGATCCAATGCGCGTTTTAACAGAGAGACTCGGTGCAGTTAGTTGACTGGACCGAGTCGATTGGCTCGAGCCCGAGTCTGACTCGAACCCAAAGCACAGTGACTTTAAGTTTTGTCTTTTAAACTAGAACAAAGACTTTGAGGATTTATTTGAGGTAGCAAAACAACTCCAAAAATTATGAAATTTTTACAGGAGCTTGCTAACTTAGATATTAACCTTGTGTAAAATTTTCAGAGGTTTTTATGCTGTGAATAAATCTCCAAAAATTCTGCAAGGCTCTGTTACAAGGTTTGACTGCCCCTTGAAAATATTCAAATAATTTCTAAAAATTGTGAAATTTTTCAGAGAGGCCACAAACCATCACGGAAACTTAGGAAAAATATTTTCCCAAGATAATCACAAGAATTGAGATGAAAATTTTTGGAATATCAAAGTTTGGATCAATTGGACTTGTGACATTGTAATTCCCTAACTTCTTACAACCATTGTTCAAAGCATACAGGAAATACATGATGTAAGAAAAAGTTTTAGTTTCTACTGATTTTCTTACATTTGAAACACAAGTCCAAAGGTGGGATGTTACACAAGCTTCACTTGAGAAGATCACCGGACCACGACGCCTCCACGCCGTCTAGTGTCGGCAAACACCAAGAGTAATAAGCCAAACCCCTTGCTTGACTCTCACCACATGCAACGAATGCACAAGCTCAAGTGGATACGAAATCCATCTCTAGATGCAACACATGCAACTAGAGACCTCTCTCCTTGCTCACAAGGTGCAACACATGCACAATTGAGAGGAGAAGCTCACACTAGCTCAAGAGAGTGAAATGGGATGCCAAAGATTGTCTCTCAACCGGCCAAGGTGGGTATTTATAGCCCACACATAAAAACTAGCCGTTGGGAGCTGAAATCAGCAAACTCAGCTGAAATGCGATCATACCGCACTCACAGGGGTCGGTACTACCGTTTTTGACTCAACGGTCGGAAAGGGTGCAATAACGGCTCAAAAACAAGCCGTTAAAACTTTGGTGCGGTACTATCGCACTCACAATGGCCGGTACTACCGTTCTAGGTGATCATACCGCTGTTTTCATGGCGGTCATACCGCAGCTCAAAATCAGCACAGACGACACTCGGTAAAAATGTCATAACTTTTGACTCCGATGTAGGAATTGAGTGATCTTGGACTCTATTGAAAGCTTATTCAGAGGGCTACACAACCCACCTATTTGATTGATCTCAAACACATTTGATCAAATCAAAAAGCACAACTCAAAAGAGCAACTACAATGGTCTAAGTCCAAAGAAATAGCAACAAGCAATCTTAGACCATGTTAAGGGTATACACATGAATCTTAACCATTTACAAAACACATTTGCAAACTTAGATCATGCCACAAGGAGTAGGTACATGGACTTCAATCATTTGCAAAATACATTTGCAAAGTATAGTCACATGTTACAAGGATTAAATGCATGAGCATCGACTATTTGCAAAACACATTCGCAAATAATAGCATCATGCCACGATGAGCTAGAGCAAGCAAGATTGAGCTATCAACACATGATGAGACTCAAGCTACTAGACAAGACCCCTCTTAATAGTACGACAACCTATACAAGCAATCCGGTCTTCCAACCAAACACAAAGACCAGTAAAAGACTTGGAACACATCCTTAGCCCTAGCTAGTCATACCTTTGCCTTGACCATCCACTTGAAGCTTGATGACTCACATCCTCGCTTCATGTCCGAGTCATCGTCTTGATATGCATCAACCCATGATGCATCTTTTACTTGACCTCAATCAACACATGATGAGTCTTCTCTTGACTCGATGATCAACTCATGATCTTCTCTTATTCGAGATCTTGATATGCATCAACACATAATGCATCATCTTCTTGAACCTTGACTTGATGACAATCAACTCATGATGCCATCCAAAGTCTTCATCACCCTGGAACATAACCTATTCATCCAACTCATGGAAAATGTTAGTCCCACAATGTCATTAACATTAATTAACAAGATATACCTGCATAAATACTTCTAAATAAGCCGTTGAAAATCCTGGACCGGTACTACCGCTAACCAAGTTGCGGTACTACCGCTTAGTCCGGTTGTATCGCATGAAGGAGCGGTACTACCGATTGCAGGGTTTCTAATTTTGCCGAAAGACATGCTCCCTGGAAAATACATACCGCCAAATAACAAACGGAACAACCGGGTTGCGGTAGTTCCGCCAACATATTTGCGGTCATACCGCTACACGGTAGTTCTGCCACATGAACTCTCGTACTATCGCACATCGGCAGTACCGCTTACCAAATGCGGTCATACCGATTTCCACTGAACTTCTTCGAGAGGCTTTTCGAAATGCAATGCATGACTCCTTTGTCTTGAGCCATGTTAATCGTTTATCATCTTTACATTTTCTTTTCATGTCATCATTCAAACTCCGGGACTAAGCCTTGAAAACATCTTAGCACACACATTAGTCCCACAACACAATTGCAAATAATTGAATATAAAGCAATATGAGTATATATGAACTACACAAGTTATATATACCATGAGTATATACGAACTACAAGTTGTATATACTAAATATGAGTGTATACGAACTACACAAGTTGTATATACTCATATGAATATATTAACTACACAAGTTAAATATATTCAAAGATATATTTCAAAGTAAAGATCCTTAATATATGTGGAAAGAGAATATGGATCAATACTAATGAAACCACAAAATATAGAATGAACTCCCCCTAAATGTGTGCATATACAAATGTGTAATGGAAACATATGCACATATCCAAATTAACATTTTTGGTGGAGTTTAACCTATATTTTGGATCCAAGGAATGCAACAAGATCTAATAAGAAGAAGTAGAATGCATACCTCTTGTATTTTCATCTTTATATCCAAACAAGACTAAACAATAGATAATCAATAGAATTATTAGTCTCACAAATAGATTTGTCATTAATGAATACATACCTGTTTGGATTTTTGCTTTTATATCCAAGCTGAAACTAAACATGATATAACAATAAGAGTGTTAGTCTCATAAGTGCATTTGTCATTAATCACCAAAATACTTCATTAACACATAATGGCGGGTCTAGATCCTTCAGGGTGGCCTTGGAGGATCTCCGGGAGGATGTTCAAAGACCTCCTGGGTGGTCTTGAAGGCACTCCGAGAGGTCCTGAGAGATCTCCTCGAGTGGTCTTGGAGGACCTCCCAGACCTCTAGGTGGTCCTGTCGGACCTCCTGGGAGGTCCTGGGAGATCTCTCCTGGAGCTACCGAGGGAGGTCCTTACAGGTGGTGACGCAGAGGAGGGGGTGAGGCAGCAGTGCGTATGGATGGTGTGGTGTGTCAATGGGATTTGGGGGCAGAGAGGATTGGAAATTTTGGATCGGGATCGGGAGTTCGAACGAAGTCTAGGGTTAGTGTTTGTCTCCAGGGCCTTCGTAGGCCGACAAGGTGGTGTAACAGCCCCAGTTTTATGAACAGTAATAAAATGCTTTATGAACAGTAATGAGGTATTGTTCATAACAGTAATGAGATACTGTTCATAGCATCACTGTTTATTTTTACAAATTGGGCATTATGTTACAAATTAAAACCTTCCTTTTCTAGCCAAAATCCAAAACCTATTTGAACTTTCAAAGGAAATACAAGTTAGTGCTTGTATTATGACTGGGAGGTATTTTTACTAAAGGCCAGATAAATTATCTGAGCCAAAAATAGTTTTTGTTGAAATTGTAGAAATTATTTTGATCTTGATAAAAATATTTGACTTTAAATAAACCTACTCAGTTTAAGTGAATTAAGTATGTATTTTAAGAGGTGAAATAGTGGTTTTCAAATTTTATTTGGGACATATATGATCCCAGTAGCATCCTTGCAAAATTTCAGAATTTTATAAATTTATTTACTATTTTTAAAGCCCAGTCAAACTTTTGGAGCTTTAAAATGAGTTAGTCAACTCTCTCGGTCTAAACCTAGCTGGTTTGCACTGTAGCGACCGAGTCAATTGCTTTAGGTCCAAACCGGGCCGCACCCAACACGTTCGGGTGCGTGCCCAAACCTCCAGCAAACGTGAGCCGTCGATTTCTTGATGAACGGTCGAGATTCGCAAAGTCGCGCGGGCTATCCACGTACTCCGTGCGATTTCCACCGTCGGATCTTCATCCAATGGCATCCAACTTTAATTCCAAAGTCCTAACACACCTCCAACTCGTGACCGTTGATTTTCAAACGATCGGGCCGAATTTATTGTGGCATTCGGACATCCTAACGCGCCACTCAATCATGGCCGTTAGATCTAAATCATGCGGTGCATCATTTTTGAGATAAGCCGCCCCTAAAAGGAAAACACTAAAATGCACCCGAGCCGTTGGATCCTCTTTAAGCGGGCCAGATCAAGTGGGCCGTTTGGACCACCGAACACCACATCGAATCTAAGCCCTTGATTTTAAATCGGGCGATCAAGGGTGATTGGGCCGTTCGGGGCATCGAACTCCCCTTCAATATCCACCGTTGATCTCTAATCCAACCGCGCCGCCCTTTTCGTTTTTGAACTCAAAGGCGCGCATTTACTGTTGACCGTCGGATGTAAATCCTATGGTACCCTTTCGACTTCGTGTGTTTAGGGTCCGATCTTCATAGGGTCGTTGGATTTTGATCGTAGGGTCTATAAAGATGTGACATTCGGACCGCCAAATCTCCCATCAATCTCAACCACTGAAAACAAATCTAACGGTGCCACGTCACCTCATTTAAAGTGGCGCACATCTTTTTGGGATCAACCGTTGGATTCAAATCCAACGCTCCTATTTGAGTGTAACCTTCGGACTTCCTAAGGCTCCATTAAATCTCAACCGTTCGTTTAAGATCGCACGATCCATATGAAAAGGTATCGATTGGATTCTCCTAACACCTATCTCCATCGCAACCGCCCATTTCTAATCGGACGGTTGATGTTCTTTTGATATTGCGAGGGCGTGGGAGGCTGCTACTGACAGCGGGGCCCGCACGTTAGTGAGGTGCTTATCTTCTTCCTCGCAACTGTGCATCGCCGCCGACTTCATTGCCGGAGAGGCGGTGTTCTGCCGCGATTTTGGCCACTCTTTCCTTAACACCTGGTACCCTGTTGCCACCGCATCAATTCTAGACACTTCTCACTTGCTCCAGTGATTCAAACCCTATATAAACCCTAGTTTGAGCTTATCTGCCATTGTTGACCGAAAGCTCTCCTCACATTCTTTCTTCTTTCTCAGTGAAGCTTTCTTGCTTGCACTCCTTGTTCATCTATAATCATGCCTAATTCACTTGGTAATGTGAGTTTTGGGCATCTTTTGTAGGTTAAACGAAGGTTTGCTCTCTGTCGACTTAAGTCTGTTGGAGCACCACTTCGGTGAAGTCTTGCTCCGGTGAGTTAGACCCCATTCTTTCCTGTACAGAACATGTATTGTGGTCTATAGAGCTTTAGTATTCTCTTGTTTTCGTTTTGGTCAGACGGGAGAAGAGAACTTTGCAATTTCCCTGTTTTCGGCCGAAAACCCAACTTCATCTTCTCCAGCTCCGGTGAGTGAGTCTTGATCCTTCTCTTTTCTGTTCTGAACATCTTAAGGACTTACTTAACTTACTAGAATCACTCACTTGTGCATACGATGCTCAAATCTTGATTTGACTGAAAAGTTCATTTTTATAACTTTTCGGTCTTTCATATCATTTCCAAGATTTTGAGCTTTCCTGTTTAATCTCCAAGTTCAGACAGTCTCCTATTTAACCCTAGCATCATAAGCAACAATCTTTTTGAACCCTGATGCCTTCAAATCGGCTAGTTAGCCAAAATCCTTCTCTGTTGTGTTTTGTCGGACAAAACCGACAAACACTGGAGCTTCCTATTTTCTGGTAATCTTGAAAGTTCATGTTAGCAAGAGTTGGTCTAGGGTATTATCTACCTCTTAGATCATCTTCAACTCAAATTTGAAATCTTTGTTTAGTGAATCTCCAAATCCACCGTAATCTGCAAGTTGTGCGTGTGCTGTTTTTGCTGTTGGTCCAACCGACAAAAGGCAGCATATTCTTCCTTTCTTAGTTCTTGGCACTTAGTGGTTAAATGATAAGTTAGGTCCCTGTATTAGTTAGGAATACTCTCAGCTTTAGCAAAGAATTTTATTTGTGCATGTATAGCTCAAACCACCATTCTTTTGTAATCTGTCCCATTTTCAGTTTTCCAAAATCTGACACTTTAGATCCAGATTAAACCTTAATTTTAATAATTAGTATTAACTGATATTAAGTGATACATTAACCTTTTAGTTTTACTTATTTAGCTGTAGCTAAATCAAAAATATCTTTCTCTCATAGTCTAAGATAGCGGCAGCTCTTCTTTTGTAAATCATCTGCTTTTTGATTTCAAAATCTAAAGTCATGACTTTAAGTTAAACCCTAATCTAAGTAATTAGTATCATTAGGTATTAAATATGGGTTATTATCCTTATTTGAGCTAGATGTAGATTGAGCATGTTGATAATTATGCATTCAAGTATTGATCATGCATTCTCTTTCTATATTTTGTTCTCTGCCATTTTCCTACTGTTTATTGGATTTTATTTGACTTTCTAGATTCTGGTTCTTCTGAAGTGGTTAAATCTTTTGTTGGTCAACAAGAACCTGAACAAGAGGTGTATTATTACCAAGGCAAGCATCCTCTCTGCATCATGTTGATCCCAAAGTTTTATACTATAGATCTTCAAAATACAGTGATAACCGTTGCATGCTAATTTCCTGAAAAGCAATTGTGAACTGTTAGTACGTAGTTATGACCTAACATTGTGGCTTACCTTAAATCTGACCATACACTCAAAACTTAGAGTTGTGCTGTATACTACGACATGTAATTTCAAGAATTTGCTTAGCCATGCAGTCCATAGAACGTTAGTGTTTGGCAAGCTTATCTTGTCAAACAGGGGGAAACAACAAATGAATTTCAGTTATTTTAAGTTCTTGTTCAGTTTATTTAAATCAGAACTGAATTTAAATTTCAATTGATCTAGACAAGAGGATGCTAGTGGTGGTGCCTTCGTGCACAAGATTGGGAAATGTGGTGGACTTGTCTGGACCAATTAAGGACTGAACTCTGACTATTCAATTCAAGTCCCCACGTACTTCCACACGCGGTGTATGGGTGTTGTTTGGTTAAGTAAAGGGTTAATGCTATTGAGTTGGAAACAGGGGAGTAAGGACATGTGTATTGATCTCATATGGCATAGATGCTTAAGTCTTCGGGCCGTGTCGTATGCCATGTGAATTTTTATATCATTATCAGATGTTCTTAGGAGGGTGAGGGCGTATATGCATTCTATCACATGTACGTACCTTAAGGGTTCCGATTGCGATCTAGTATGTGTAGCAAACACAACCTGCATTTCTTTTGATTGGGTCGGCATTCCCGGCGCAACATGTGTGCCAAGGTTAAGCAGATGATATCAGTCGTTGTTTAAGTTGGATTAGTTCACACATGGGTTGTCCAACTCAATAGTGTCAACTTGTTGAAAAATACCAAATCTTAGTTTCCCCGGTCGGCATACCAAAGGAAGTGTGTCATCATTCGGAGGCATCCGAAGGCAATGGGCTAACTAAGTCGTGTGGGTAAAGATGTACACCCCTGCAGGGTTAAAACTATTCGAATAGCCGTGTCCACGGTCATGGAAGATAACCTGAGTTGATGTCACCTGTATAGAATTTTGATTTCAACTACTGTTTGGGTTCTGTTTAAGCATGAGGGAATTCATGCAGTGTACTGTTTATATTTACTTTCATTTACTTACTATTTTCGTCCAAATTGATTTATTAAATTGCTTTATCAAAACTTAGCAATTGTAGGTTAAGATGTATTGCTTTATGCAAAATTGAACCATTATGCTTTCCTGTTGTAACCTTATGCATGTATAACTCTTAATCCTTTGTATAGGCTCTAACAAACACTTTCTTTTATTAGTTTGTGTAAGTCTTGTTGAGTACCTTCCGTACTCAAGGTGCTAGAACCTCTTGTTGCAGGTGAGTATGGTTATTTGTATGAGATGCCCGTTAGTGTCGATCAAGGTGACGCTAACGAGTGAAGCTATTTCTTTCCTCCACGCAATAGCCTGCGGGTGATGGGGCCATTGGTGGTTTTGTCGTTTAATCTTTTGCTTCCGCTGTTACTCCTTCGTAGTGACCAAGTCACTTATATTGTAGTACTAAACCGAAATGTAATCTTATGTTTAATTATGTAAATGTATGCCTTGTATGTGTATAATGCAATGTTGTTTAAGGATATATGTGCAATGGTTACTGATCCTGTGAACCATTGTAAGACATATATATGGGAAACCAGAATATTGGATTTGTTACTTGTTAAATTTATACTTCTAGCATGATCTTTAATAAAGGGGCAGAACTGTTCCTTAATTAAGGATTATGCTACAGTATAATTTTAATTAGGTACATTTTCAATATTCCGGGGTCCTCACAGCGTTGGTATCAGAGCATACATTGCCTGTAAGTTAGAAATAGCATGGTCGTTAGTATTAGAGAGTCTTTTGAAATGGATTATCAAGAAACCGTAAAAGCATTTCGTAAATCAAAAGCATTTAATACTTATTCTACCGACAACACTAGCCCACGGTCACGACAAAGGGATCACTGCATGAGGGCGCTCGACTGAACACCACCACAAAGTGACGCCGGCGCGATTCTAAGAATACGCCTCGCCACCCAAGTGCAAACCTAACATACCACACGCAGAAATACGCTCCCAACAGAGAAAACGACATGAAACTACACGCACTTAACCGACATTCCAGCCCACATGACAGAGACTCAAGGTGAAATAAAACGGTTGGATTAAAGGATTTCTAAACGCGATTAACCTAAGAGGCCCACAAATCGCTGACTCAAAGAAGACATGATTAAAGTTAAACTAATCATCACCGCGGTTCACCGGCGAGCACGGCACGGCAGGATGCGCCACAAGAACTGATCTTGCAAACCAGAGGTTTCGGGCGAAAGAGTGGTACCTTCGGTTCGCAGGACCTAGCGAACTCAATGACGGTGACGCGACCCACGAAGACGCGCGTGCCGCGAATGGCGCGAACGGAGGCGAGAAGAAGGTGCGCGCGCGAGATGACGCCACAGCACGACGCAGAAGCTTCGAGAAGGTGCGCCACGAGATCGCGAGACACCAGAACGATAAGCCCACGATCTTGATGATGGAGGAGGACGGTGGCGCCGGAATTGACACACGGCGCTACCGAGTTTGGAGAAGAAAGCGACGCACATTCGGGTGATGCACCAAAGAGCGAAACAAGGTCACTAAGTAGACTCAAGACAGTGATGCGATCCTAAGGGACCAAGTGTCGGCTAGAAACTCACCGAGCACTAGTAAGCTTGCAGAGCCGAGATCACCGGAGGCGGAGACGATGAAGTGGCTCCTGATGATTCACTGGTGCTACGAGCTCGAACGCAAAATGGATGCCGCGAGAGAGTGGATCACAACGGCTGGGCTGCGCGCTCGAGGGCGCTAACACTGACGCATTGCTCTCGGTTCTTCTCCCACGGAAGGAAATTTGGGCGAGAAAACACAAGAATGGACGCGAAGGGTAGTGGATGGGCTCGTGAGGTAGATGAGATCCCGCGATGCTTCACGGCCGACACGAGGACAAAAAGGTGGCAGCGACGAGGACGTGGCGCAAGCGCGCACACGGCCGTGAGCTCCGAGGTGAGGCGGAGAAGACGAGGTCGGCGCCGACAGTGGGACCCACATGTCGAGACAGAGCAAAGCGCGCGAACCGAGGTTTGATTTGATCAGATCGCACCGACCGCTGGATCCGAAATGGACTACCGAGATTGTGTATGCATTCGACAGTCGGTGCGCGACGCGACGTGGATCGCTCGATTTGCATCGGACGGTCACGATCGATTGGTCTCGCCAAGCATGTGCAGCTAGTTGACGCGACCGAGTCAATTGGCGCGGTCGATTTGAGTCGGCTCGGTTCGAGCCCGACAAACAAGCAGTTTTCTCGATTTTTGATTTTAAAAGCCGAGAGAGTTTAGGAATTTTAGAGATAGATCCTGAGCTCCAAAATTCCGAAATTTTTATGGTAGCTACTTGAGACAGAGATCAACATTGCATAAATTTTCCAGGACTTTTTATGCACTGAAAATTCTGCAGAAAATTCACAAGCATGCTGACCTAGGGTTTGACCAGGTTTCCAACTAGTTTGACTTGGCCATTTGAAATAGCAAATAAAATCTAAAATTGTGAAATAATTCAGGAGGTAGATAGGATGATCAAGATGATAGGAAAAATAATTTCAGAGGATGATCACAAGTTTGAAGGCTAAGAATTTAGCTGACAACAATTTCCATTCACAAGAATTTAATTCTAGAAAATGGAAATTGCTAGGAAAATGTAGAACTTTCAAATGATTTGAAGAGACAACAAAGTTTTTATTCCTCCTCAAAATTTTACATTTGAAATACAAACCCTAAGTTAGGCTGTTACAAATCTCCTCTTACAGAATCACGCCCCAGATTCTCGATCACCGAGAAGAAGGATGGGTAACTGCCAAGACTCGCCTTCCCGCTCCCAAGTGGCTTCATCCTCGGAGTGGTTCACCACTGAACTTTAAGGAACTTGATCGCACGGTTCCTTGTTCTCGCTCACTTTTTCGAGAATGCGGCAGACGCTCATGATAAGATAGATCTTCCCGCACATCGATATTTTCCAATGGGGTTTCTCCACAGAACACGAAGGCACTTCTTCATTGTGACACATGGAAAACATCGTGCACCCTCGAGTGTAGCCAACTAACTCCAACTTGTATACAACAGCTCCCACTCTTCTTGATGATGCGATATGGCCCGACATATCGAGGAGCCGCTTGTTCTCTGACACCGAAACGACGATGTCCTTCAGAGGCGAGACTTTGAGATACACAAAGTCATTGGGCTGAAATTCAGCTCACGGCGACGCCGACCGCATAGCTCTTCCGCTCGATCGAGCTACGCGCAAGTGCTCACGAATCAATCGCACTTGACTTTCACTCATTGATGGAATTCGCCAAAGAACCGCTTTCACCAGTTTCGACCGGTTTAGAGGTGTTCTCAGTCACACCATACAAAGCCTCAAATGGTGCCATACCGAGACTAGCTCGAAGCCGTTGTTGTAGGAGAATTCGGCAAGCGGTAGGCACTTCTCCCAATTCTTTCCATAGGAAAGAACACAAGCACGAGCATATCTTCAAGCACTCGATTGACGCGCCCGCTCGACCATCGCCCGAGGATGATAGGTCGAGTGAACGAAAGACGGTACCCATGGCCTCTCGCAGATCGTACAAAATCGGGAAGTGAAAAAGAGAACCACGATCCGACACTATCGCTCGTGGCACACCATGCACTCACAATGCGGGATATGTAAAGATCCGCTAGCCGATTCATCATCAATCTTAGATCGCACGAAGGAAATGGGCCACCTTCGTCAATCGATCAATGATAACCCATAATGCATCCTTCCGCAGGAGTACGGGCACAGCTGATAAAATCCATGCCTACGTAATCCCACTTCCACTCGTAGGCAAGGGCCGAGAAGACCCGACTGACCGATGTTCGGCCTTGACACGACAACATACGCCACATCCGCAACGAACTCCGAAATCTCGCGCTTCATGCGAGTCCACCGCTCTCGACGCAGATCTTGATACATTTTGGTGGCCCGGATGGATAGACAAAGGCGAATCATGGGCCTCCCAAGAATCAAATCCGCACTCGAACCTTGGAACCACGAGGCGCCGCCTCAAACCATACAACACCATGCTCATCCTCTGTGGAAACACTTGGTCGAACCATCCTCGATGTTCCGCTTGATTTTACCCATGCCATCATCCGATTGTTGTGCCGCCTTGATCTCGATCCACCAAGGTTGGTTGCACAACCAAGGCAAAGAAGGGAACCATGCTCAACCAAACCCAAGTTGAGACTGAATTTCGCAAGAAGTGCCATTCGCTGCTCTGGATCATCGAGTATTACAATACACCTTTCGCTTGTGATAATTTTAATTAGGTACATTTTCAATATTCCGGGTCCTCACACGTTGGTATCAGAGCATACATTGCCTGTAAGTTAGAAATAGCATGGTCGTTAGTATTAGAGAGTCTTTTGAGAAATTATTTTCAAGTTGGTAAAATAATTTCGGAAAGTTTAAGTATGACATATTTTATTCCTTACCCATCTTAGCCTCTAATTCTCACCTCACTATTTATTGGACTTGTGCAAAATATTTTCCATTGCTTTTCTCTCATTTTCAAAAAGAGAGACATGTTAGTATTCACCTAGAAGAGCAATGGCGAAGGGACGAGGAGACGCTGTTGTACTACGATATTAGGATTAAATTAGGGACTATCAATAGATAATATCCACCCTATTTATTTTTCTTATCTTGTAGAAGTTATACTTTGTTTGACTGTTCGCCCTCTTTTGGTTTCCAAGTAATTGTGCATCGCCACGGTAGTATGTATAGCAATTATGTCGAAAACTATGATTTGTTTTATTGGATTCTTTTGGTAAATTTCATATCCAGGGACTATCAATAGATAATATCCACCCTATTTATTTTTCTTATCTTGTAGAAGTTATACTTTGTTTGACTGTTCGCCCTCTTTTGGTTTCCAAGTAATTGTGCATCGCCTACGGGTAGTATGTATAGCAATTATGTCGGAAAACTATGATTTGTTTTATTGGATCTTATGCTGGCCTTTGCGCCTTTGCGTCTTCTTTTGGTATTAATTTTGGTGCATTTCATATCATTTATGCATACTAAGTTTAGTACTTTCCTTATTCTGTTAGAAACTATCTTTCGCACTCAATTGAGTGTATCCTTAGTATGTTCTCTAACCATCCATGCGACAATAGGATGGCAGAATCTAGTACTCCTTTGAGCACTCAACCCGGAGAGTCAAGAAGGGCAATCATGAAGATCAAGGTCTGTTGACGCTGTGGTGAAGAGGGACACTACATCAACCAGTGCATTACTAATTGTCCCAACTGTGACGGAGACCATCCACCAGGGAGCTATCCGACTATTAAAGTCACTTGTTTTCTCTGCGAAGGGCACGATCACTGTCCCAAGGAGTGTCGTCTGTACCAGATGATCACTGAGTCAGTTGGACTACAACGACGGATTTTCCACGCAACCATCCCCAAAATGACCTCTAGTCAAAAAGGTACGCGAGGGCAGCCCGGAGAGAAGCCAATAAACCGCCGTCAACGAAACAAGAAAGTTACTTGCTTTCATTATGGCCGTCCCGGCCATTATGCTAATCGATGCTTCGCAAGACAGCGAGGGATGCCCCGGACTTATCAAGTTCCTACACCACCATCAACTCCACCACGACCACTCACCTTTGTACCTAGACCTCCTACTTCTTTTGTGCAGTCAAGAATTAGTGAAAATCAGCCACCCATTGTCAGCAATGTCAAGCCTGGTGTGATCTGTTATCATTGTGGATGTCCTGGACATTTCGCAAGTCAGTGCTTTGCTAACAAACGTGGGTTGCCTCCTATTCAACCTTTCCCCGCTGTTGTTCGTCCAACACTACCTTCAAAGACATCTGTCAAGTCTGATTCAGTTCCAATCCAAGCCCGGGTGAACCAGATCACGGCTGAGGAATCGGCTGAAGCACCTGATGTTGTTCTTGGTATGCTCCTAGTTAATCTCAGTCAGCTGCTATTTTATTTGATTCTGGAGCATTCCTTTCTTTTGTTAGTAGTCAATTTGCTGTTCAACACCATTTGAGCATGCATCATTTTCATTCACCACCTGTTATTTACTCACCTGGGTCAGTCTTCAAGACTGATCAAATCTGCCGTAACGTCAACATAAACATCCTTGGAGTAGACCTTGGGCAGATTTGGTTGTGATAGACTCTAGAAGGTTAGGTGTCGTTTTGGGAATGGATTGGCTGTCCATTTGATCCCTATCGGACGACCTAACCCATTGGTACATTCCGCTGGTCTAAATATCCCAGTCATCTCCCTCCGTTTGATCAAGATCGGTTGGTTCCAATTCTTCGCACGTATCTTTGCCTTCGCGGACCTCTTCTCTTTGTTGATCGTGACCGTTAGGATCTCCCTTGTGAGGTCCTAGCTATCAGATCTCTACCTTTTTATTTAGTCTTGACTATTGGACCTCCCTTTCAGAGATCTAACAGTCATAACCCTCTCTTTTCACATAATTTTAACCTTCGGACCTTCCGTGAGTTGGTTTTTGGACCTCTTGTCCATAGGACCTCCTCATTGTTACATCCGTTGGACCTCTAATCTTTGGATCTCATCCGGTAATACCACTTCTTGACATCGGTAATACCGCATCCCTCTCCATTTCTTAGATCTCCATTCCTTGGACCTCTTTACCTGTTGAGCCTCCTTGTCCTTTGATCTCATCTTAACCGTCTTGACCTCCTTTGGACAGGTCTAGGCCGTTAAAATTTCATTTGGTCCCACCTCAGCCAACATTTTTCCTTTGGACCAGGACCTCCCTCCTTGACCAATCTATTCCCAAATTTGACTGGTCCTACTTGTCCGGCTTGGTCATCTTTATTTTTCACCGCCACCTAAGTGCTTTGTGCATTTAATACAAGTCATATTGCATTAAGTGCGGCCATGTACGTGGCTCTCTCACACTGAATGTGGTCACTTAGTGACACCATTGTTATCTTTCCTTGTCCTCTCTCTTAACAGCACACATTATCCTACCCTTTTGTCCTTAACCAAATTGGTGGTGACACTTGCCCTATCACCCACTGATTTGTTTATCAATTGGTTGAAGCCCGAGTCTTTTCTAAAATTGATTTGTGATCGGGTTATCATCAGATCAAAGATAGAGCTAAGGACATTCCTAAAACAACATTCTCTACTCGCTACGGGTTATACGAGTATACTGTTATGTCCTTTGGCCTAACAAATGCTCCAACTTGTTTCATGAATTTTATGAATTTGGTATTCATAGGTTTCTTAGATAAGTTTGTTGTCGTGTTCACTAACGACATTCTTATCTATTCCAAAGTCTGTTGAAAAACATGAACAACATTTAAGACTTGTGCTGGGAACACTTCGCAAATATCAATTATATGCGAAGTTTGGCAAGTATGCCTTCTGACTCAAGCAAGTCGCATTCTTGGGACATGTGTTATCCGAATGAGGTATCACTGTTGATCCAAACAAGATACAAAATAGTGTCAACTTGTTGAAAAATACCAAATCTTAGTTTCCCCGGTCGGCATACCAAAGGAAGTGTGTCATCATTCGGAGGCATCCGAAGGCAACGGGCTAATTAAGTCATGTGGGTAAAGATGTACACCCCTGCAGGGTTAAAACTATTCGAATAGCCGTGTCTACGGTCATGGACGATAACTTGAGTTGATGTCACCTGTATAGAATTTTGATTTCAACTACTGTTTGGGTTCTGTTTCAGCATGAGGGAATTCATGCAGTGTACTGTTTATATTTACTTTCATTTACTTACTGTTTTTGTCCAAATTGATTTATTAAATTGCTTTATCAAAACTTAGCAATTGTAGGTTAAGATGTATTGCTTTATGCAAAATTGAACCATTATGCCTTCCTGTTGTAACCTTATGCATGTATAACTCTTAACCCTTTGTATAGGCTCTAACAAACACTTTCTTTTATTAGTTTGTGCAAGTCTTGCTGAGTACCTTCCGTACTCAAGGTGCTATAACCTCTTGTTGCAGGTGAGGATGGTTATCTGTATGAGATGCCCGTTAGTGTCGATCAGGGTGACGCTAACGAGTGAAGCTATTTCTTTCCTCCACGTAATAGCCTGCGGGTGATGGGGCCATTGGTGGTTTTGCCGTTTAATCTTTTGCTTCCGCTGTTACTCCTTCGTAGTGACCAAGTCACTTATATTGTAGTAATAAACCGAAATGTAATCTTATGTTTAATTATGTAAATGTATACCTTATATGTGTATGATGCAATGTTGTTTAAGGATATATGTGCAATGGTCACTGATCTTGGGAACCATTGTAAGACATATATTCGGGAAACCTGAATATTGGATTTGTTACTTGTTAAATTTATACTTCTAGTATGATCTTTAATAAAGGGGCAGAACTGTTCCTTAATTAAGGATTATGCTACAGTATAATTTTAATTAGGTACATTTCCAATATTTTGGGGTCCTCACAGGTGGCATGAGCCAAATGAGGCACACGAGCGGCTCGAGCTCGGCTCAACTTTTACGAGCTGGGCAAGGGGCTCGGCTCGGCTAAAAAATTCACGAGCCCGAGCCGGATCGCAATACTCGGGCTATTTTTCTAGCCCTAATGCTAGGCCGTGTGTCCCTAGGAACGCATGGGAGCCAAGGAGGGCTTGGAGGCGTGCGTGGTGTAACGGACTCGGTCCAAGCTCAAGTGAAGGAGTCGCCCGTGCGTGGGAAGGTGAGCGTGGTACACACTAGATGCACATGGACATCAAGTCTGAACCAGATCAACCAATGAGCACGATTCCAGCACAAATATGGTTTGGTTCGGTTTGAATTCCTACTTGAGTTCGAATTGTTGTTTTTTATTCTATGTTTAGTGAAACCGAAAACAAATCAGGCCGAGATAACAAAGGTTGTTTGCTTTCCTTATCTCCGAGAGTCCGAATAGGAAGTTTTAGCTTAAGTTGGAGTTAGTTTGGGACATCAACCCGAAATCTCTCCTTGTTGTCTATTTATTTTAGAAAAATCAAAAGTTCAAGTTGTGTGCGTTTAGGTATAAGAGTTGGAGTTTGATTTAGGGAGAGTTGAGTCTGATTCGGTCTCTTGGCCGAATCCCAGTTTGTGCTTGTGTGGGAGCCTATTTAGACCCTATGGTTGCACCATGTAAAGAATAAGTTATGATTTAGATAATAAAATTCAGAAAATCCACTTGGCACAGGCACATATTGTGTATTCTTGTGTCCACGAGAGATTGAAAGATTGAGAGAGAGATCTCCCTATGGTGATTTGATTTTGGCCCAAGTCAAGAAACCTTTCTCGGATTGAGCCGAAAGCATCCACTACTTCCTTACAATTCAATCTACTAGATTGGTTTGTGAGTTTGCTATTCTCACAATTTAATTCCACCAAATTGGTTTGTAAGAATCCCTAGCAATTTAATTCGGTTGGAGCTAGGACATCGAGAAGAGAAGCTATTGCTGCCGAAGCTATTAACAAGGAAGAAAGCTACTAATATTCGTATGTACCATGAAAAATTGGGCCAACAACCGAGATCCTTCTAATCAGCTAGTTAGAATTTTATCAATACTCAACCGGAAGTGGGGAAGACAAGGGAAAGGCACCGATGGTCCCTAATACCCCTGTTTCACTAAAGATTATTCTGGACGATAACAGACTCGAAAAAGACATTTGGTTCGAGTACTAGGAGGCCCGCGCGAAAAGCCCACTCCTGCAAGGGGGAGTAGGACATATGTTCGTAGGTCTGACTTGATTTTCATCCGTCAAGTATTTTCTTTTTCAAAAGGTGTGTTTGATAATTCGGGTTGAAGGCTCGTGCATATAGACATTTGTACCGTAGGCATAGCTAGGGAAACATATGTACCTAACCAGACCCTAAGCGCCATGTAATTTAGACCTTCATGGTCAAGTGTCATGTCAGTCTGGCATCTCCTCTTCGTTTCCCTATTCTTGTTTCGCTCAAGCCGATGTTTACAAAATATTTTACCAAAATTTGGATTATTTGTGTAAAAGCTTAAAAGGATGAATATCCACCTAAAACGATTAAAATATGATTTATTTACAACCAATTGCAATCATCAAACTCTAATTTTTTTTACCACTAACAGTTATTCACAAACAACACCTCCAACCATTTTTTTTTTAAATAAAGCTAATTTTATTTAAATTATTTCTTACATAAAATTAGCCTATTGTTGCTGGGTGAGAACATGAATGGGCTCAGTCACCGCCCCGATTTGCTACTATCCTCAGTCGTGTTTTGGCCCAACGACTATGCTTGGCACGGGCCTAAATCGTGCCACCAGCTCGTGACTCAGGTAGTCGTGTTTTCGTCGCACGACTGGCCTCCCACGTAAACTAATCGCTCGACCATCAAGCGATTGGAACCGCGCGTTGGCCTAACTATGGTAGTTATTTTTGTAAAAATACTAAAATATGGTTTATTTATGTAAATTTTGTTTAATAAATGGTTTACTTGGAAGAAAAAAAACGTTTAACCTCTACCTTCCCCGAATAGAAGAAATATTAACCGAACAAGACATGTGTTAAACAACGGCTCGTCCAAACACCACGCCCACCGTCCTCTACGCCTCTCACTGGCAAACGGAACCACGTACAGCCCCGCCCCACCCGTCAGCGACCCAGCCCAACATGCCGCGGCTGCACAGCATCACCATCCGCCGCAGCAAACATCCGACGCGATAAAGATGCACCCCCGTCGCGCCACGACGCGATCCAGCTGCGCGATCCCGAGGCGGCTGGCCCCCCGCGCTGCAGGCCCACCCCCTCCCCGCCGTCCACGTGTTCCCCATCCGCACACGTGGCCTCCCGTGCGGCCCCCATCACGCTCCTCGCCCCCGCTGCAACGCCCACAAGTCATCCATACTTTACAACTACGTGTAGCGTATCCGCTTGTGTGCCTACCTCATCCGGGCTCGATCCGGGGAGTCCAGCGGCCGACCAATCACGGGCGGGGAAAACCGCAACCGTGCCCCTCGCCTCCCGCCTCACGAGCACTGACAGGTAGACCCCGCTGCGGACACCTCGGGTCCGCGCGCCAGCGTCGAGCCGTGGCATCCCAGGCTTGCGGCCCCCCGAGCGAAATCCCCTTCCTGCCCTTCGCCCCTTCTCGTCTTCCTCCTCCCTCCCCTCCCCATCCCACCCTCCCCTATAAATATACCTACCCCCAGCACGGCGTTGCTTCCTCCCTTTCCATTTCTCTCATTCTTCCTACCTTGGCGTCTCCTACAATCGAATTGGTTCCCCAAATCTTAGGGTTAGGGTTTCTTCTATTCCTTCCCTTCCTCGCCAAATTAGCGCGTCCCTGAGCGTGAGGACTAGCGTCGCGCGTGGGATGATGGGCACCGCCGTGGAGCTCGGCCGGATGGAGGGCGTCGACCGCTTCTACTGCGCCGCGAGGGTCCGCCGAGGCCATCAGCACGGCCTCCCCAAGTCGCGGTGGGCCGGCGCCGCCCCCCAGGAGAAGACGACGGAGGAGCCGTCGCCGGCGCCGGCGCCGCCCCCCTGCGTCGCGGGCAACCTCGAGCGGTTCGTGGCCGCCGTGACGCCGTCCGTGCGGGCGCAGTACCCTCAAAGGTTCGCTCCTTAGACCCCCGCACCGTAGTATTAAGTCGTTATGACTTGTGGTAGTGTGACTGTTTCTGAATCGGCGGTGGATTTGGGGATTTGGGATGCAGAGAGCGGTGACGGGGTGGAGGGGTTGCGGCGTGGATGGCGAGCGGGAGAGGCCGTACTTCCTTCTTGGTGACGTATGGGAGGCGTACAGGGAGTGGAGCGCGTTTGGTGCTGGTAGCACGGTCATGCTTGATGGGTGCGACGGGATCGTGCAGTACTATGTGCCGTACTTGTCCGCCATCCAGCTCTATGGAGACCCCGCAATCCTGCACGCATCTTCTAGCCCAAGGTAATTGGGATTTGTTCTTACCTTGTCCATACCCATTGGTTGCTATTGGTTCCAGTTCTATGGTTCCATTTAGAAGTTGTAAATGATTTCAAGTTAATTGAAGGCCTTAGTATATTATACACTGCAATGCACCTGATCTTAATAATTAATGCGCTGTGCTTTCTGTTCATTCTTGACGAAGCAACTGAGATCATTAGGCATTGTTTCCTGGCATTCGAGAAATCACCATCTTCTTTTCTACATTAATGTGATATGTGGTTTTATGTAACCATGCTATTACTGTTGTGGTTACCTACAATATTGGACTGCATTTTTTTGCCTGATACATGACCCATTCATTTTTCCTATATGCCTAGGATGATTGCTATCATGCTTATAGCCCCATAGGTCGTGAATGTTCCCTTGTAAAGTTCTTAGTTATATCTTCACATCAAAGAGGATGAACCTGAAAATTAATATGAAAATATTTAGGTTGCTCATTTTGCTCAATGGATATGAATATAGTATATGAACTCCAAACTTCAGGATGTTTTAATCTGGTGGCATGGGTTTTTATGTTCCAAACTTTAGTAAAATTTGGATCATTCAACGTTCCAATAAGATTTGGACCTGTCTCAAAGTGTAGTTGGTGCTTCGGTAAACTCAATTTTCATTAAAGGAAGTTAACTGTGAACTCTAGCCGTTACAATTGCAGAATTAAAATGAAGTTTTATTATTGCTTATCGTCAACATTAGTTTAGTCTGTCATAGCATTGTACTAGCATTTTGTAGTAGTACCGTAGAAATAGTTGCAAGCTTTGACTTGTGCCCCACATTATTTTTTTAACCATTTCATGAAGTTTTGTTTTGCTTATAGTCGCCATATTTCTTATATATTTTCAGCCATTTTCCTTCATGGATTCCATTACAATCTCTACATGTGAGATGATTACATACATACAAAAATGTTAAAAAATGCCAATTAGCCTCTCCCATAGGTCGTGTGCAAAAAAAAAAAAAAAAAACTTTTATATTCGTTTAGATTAGTAGTTTGTTAAAACGATTTAAGTTGTTCTTTAGCCACTATGCAAATATTGGGCTTAAGTTGATTCTACATGTGCCCACATGTACGTTTTACACTTAGGATTGTTTTACATGTGCCCACAAGTTGATTCCATAGGTTAATAGTCTAATCACTTAAAATTGTTTTACATGTGCGGATGTGCCCACATGTATGCAATCTTTTGCTTTCCTTTAGTAATTGTGTAACAGTATTTGTGTTTTAGTTGAATTTTGACACAATATTTAGAAATGCTAATAAGATCCCCAATTCTACGTAGTATGTTCTGTGAGATATCCCTTTGTCCACCTGGGTTGGCAATGCAATGGAGCCATTCAAGTTGTTGATGTTCCTTCTTTATTGTTCATTTGATAATGTGATTTGAAAAGAGTTTTCTGTGTTGAGGATGATGGACTGAAAATTTATATGCAGCAGGCCAGCTGGGTAAAAATGCTAATAAAATTTGCTAATCATTCAAAATTGCTTTACACACACCCGCATATTTGTGTGTTTCAGGCTTGTGCTCACAATTTAAACTGTACCTACTTCTGTTTGTGACACGGTTTATATTTTTTTACCTTTTGTTTTTCACCTTTGCTAGTTATTATTTTAATTTTTCACCAATCATTGGTTTGTACTTAAGAACTTGTCTAGCTAGTTTCATGCAATATTTCAGTTCTTAACTATGTGTGGATCAACACTTCGAAGCAGACATATGATGGATGGCGGTGATGGGGACTGCCATGATTCCAGCAGTGATGGAAGCAGCGATTATGAACATGGAAGGGTAAAACATCTAATTCAGGAAGGCTTCTCAAGTGATGATGGTGAATCAGGAGATTCACAGGACCGCTTGCTCTTTCAATACCTAGATTCTGATTCTCCTTTTTGTCGTGAACCATTGACTGATAAGGCAAGAATTAACTTGATCGAGTTTGTATGGTCTTTTATGGCATTTCCATGTTCTAATATTCTTTTTTTCTTTCAGATGTCTATTCTTTCAGCTGGATTCCCCGGACTGATGACCCTCAAAAGTTGTGATTTATCGCCGCGAAGTTGGATATCTGTTGCTTGGTGTGTGTTTATTTTATAAGTAATCAATTGGTGCTGCTTATAAAATAGCAGTAACTAATAACTCAAGTTGCTTGCACATTATGCAGGTATCCAATTTACCGTATCCCTACTGGCCCAACATTAAGAGATTTGGATGCTTGCTTTCTCACCTTCCATCGGCTTTCAACTTGCTCAGAAGGAGGTAATTACATCAGATTTTGTTTTTATAGAGGATCGTAAGTTGAGATTGTCTGATAATGCAAGCTTCACTAATGACTATCCGCTGGTAGTGTTCAAAATTGGTGTCCCAAATACTATTATGTTTTTTTCTCAAAATAAATCTATGTGATACCAGCTTCCATCCCTATGCTGTGTTCATTTTACATTCGGTTATCCAATTTAGCAGACACCTAGGGACACATACATTGTTGACATGCAAGAAAGATTCTACATCAAGTATGCTTTGTGTTTTTTCTAGTACCCATTCTGTAAATCAGCTAGGATTTGAAGTCAGTGAACTTCAGAAAATTCAGTTGAAGAAACTGTCATTGCGTTTGGATAGTAAGCTTTGTTGGTCGTATTCTGGAATGCATGCAACACTTAGATGGTTGACAACATCTTTTTCCTGATGCTAACGCTAAAGGTGTCGTTAGACAAGTGCCAGTTGCATGTAACATATATATAGAAAAGGCTTGCATGGTTATGGAAAGTGGACTTTAAAGATTTATTTTCCTTACTTTTTGAGTTGGGTTTTAGGCATTAGTGCTGATTTTACCGATTGTTGCATTTTTCCTGCATGTACATACATATATTGGTTCATGTTTTCAGAACACTGGGAAAAATGATAAACAGAAAGTAGCACAGTTACCTGAGTAGTAGAAAACATTCAGCCTTTGGCTGGTTCTTAGCTATCATGGTAACTAGTCTATTGGCTGGTACCATGTTGGTTGCAGCTGTAACCAAGGATTCAAAAATTGGAAACAGAAAAAATATTGGACCCCCTCTGGTACCGGTTACCGGTTTTAAACCGACCAAATTTCATCAAACAAAATTAAACTCAAATTTTGAATTTGGTCGGTTTTCATCCGGTTATCAGCCGATTACTGCCTAGAATTATTGTTCATCAATTTAAATTCAAATTTCAAATTTAGAGCTTTTTCGGACTGATATGTTTTTACCGTCCGGCCCGGTATGGCCGGTAACTGTCCGGTTACCACTGGTTTTTATATCCTTGGCTGTAACTCACTAGGAACCTGTAAAAGCCAACTAATGGTGTCCATTGGGTTTTGATTTTACCAACCTTGATGCTAGAAACTATACCTACGAAACTACTATTATATTGTATTTTTATGTTTGGTTTTTTGTGGTTTACCAACTGAGAGTTGTCATTTTTGGAAAAAAAAAAGGAAAAGAGCTGTCATGTTTTTTTTTCTTTTTGGTTCTCGTCCATCCGTCCTTGTTAGTTTCATGTTAATGAGCCTTGTTCTTAAGCACTGAGATGACAGTTTGCTGTTGTAAGACTATGAAACTACCTGTGGCCTACTTGCCTAATTGCTATTATCTGAGATCTTTTGTGTTCTTTTGTCCAGATCATGGTGGTGCTGTAAAATATCCATGGGGTCCTGATAGCACACGAACGAAACCGCTTCCAGTTTTTGGTATGGCTTGTTACAAGTTCAGCAACTCAGTGTTTTCTTCAACTGATGGAGATTGTCAACTGGCTAGCCAATTACTGCAAGCTGCTGCGGATTGGCTGCGAAATAGCCAGGTCTCCCATCCAGACTATGAGTTCTTTGTCTCGCATGGTGCACACCATAGGTAGGGGCACCAACTCTACGACTATGGCAGAATTTGCAATAGAATGTCTGGAAGGTTTTTGTTGTAAACATAATCGAGGGAGGCGAGCGACTGACTGCTTTCGTACTCTGATGCATGGCAAGACAGGGTTTGAGCTCCGCTCCCATGGTGGGAAGAGAGCGATGTTATTCTGCTTTGTAAATCACACTAATTGGAGGATTTGATCGGCTGTGGTTTTTGTGCTTATAGTCGGTCGGTGATCCTCCTGAGGAACGTTGGGATGAAAAATGAAAAAAAGAAAAGAAAAATAGACAGTGAAGAAAGGGGTTAAAAAGACTTGTTTGTTGAATTATGCATGCCTGCCTGCCGGGTTGTTAGAGCTGTCGAACTTATGTAATATAAAAAAGTTCGGGGGGCAAATTTTGATGAGATCCCCCCAAAAAGTCTGTAAACTTGTGAAAGCTTGTCGACACGGCAGAGTGCTGTGTGTAAGGAAACTTGTAGTTAGCAGCTTAGCATCATCTGCGTAATTCTGTGGATTGTATATATGCAACCTGTGCTTAATTCTGTGGCATACAATATGCTGATTGTGACCTGTTGTGTATGTAAATATTCGTTAGGCGGTGTTCGTGTAAGTTTTTTTTATCTTATTAAGATGGGGGGTAAAAGACTTTAATTGCAAGTCGATCCGCACAGCAGAAAAACGGTCATGTTCCAGTGATTAGTTGAGTAAACAGGCTAAAGCTAGAGACTAAAGAGTGTAAAACGCTCGAGTGGAGGTCCAGACGTCCAGTGCAGTTCATAGTAGACAGCAATGCAAGTATTGATGTCTATCGCCTGGAGCATGCTTTACCGTTACAGCCTCATTTACAACTTGTTCGCATAGCATTGCATTGAAGTAGTAATAACAAGCAACTCGTGAGACATTCTCAGATGGATCATGTCCGATGAATGCCTGCAAGCCAAGATGAAGCTCGGTACATTTGATTTTGCAATTCCAATTGCCAACGGTGCACTTGATAAACTGCAAAGATTGCAACGAAAATAAGACTGTTGAATCCAGTATAAGTTTAGGGAAAGACTGGAAAACAGTATACGGTTCGATGGAAAGGCACTCCAGGTCTCCTTCCGCATCGCTGCGCCGCTCCTCCCCTCACTCGAGCGTTCTAGCTCTCTTTGTCCCCTGTCTTCTCGGAGCTTTGGCGAGAAGAGCGGTGGCTCTGTTGCTACGGGTTCACCGTTCCCCACTGGTTGTAGAGGGAGGCCGAGGAGGCGGCAACCCGGCGGTGGGCGGCAGCGGGGGCCGTTGGGCGGTGGCGGAAAGAAGCAAGATAAGGCGTCGACGCTAGAGAATTTTAGGTTAGGCGGGGTGAGGGTGGCGGGGGAGGGGGAGACGGCGGAACGGCAAGGTTGTCGCCGGTCGCCGGCGGGGGAGGAGGGGGTGGGGGAGGCGGAGGGGCGCGGAGCTACGGCCGTGGGGGAGGAGAGGGAGAGGAGGGGAAGTTGCGGTGGTGGAGGACTGGAGGAGGAGGAGGGCAGGGAAAGCGCCGCGGTGGATGCTATAGCGTGTGGTAGTGCCTCCCATAAGTTTGTTGCACACCTTCAACACAGTAAATAATTGATCTTTTTCGTGCAATTGTTGTAAGCGGTCATTTGCAGTTACAACCTTACAAGGTAATTCATGAACTATGTGTACGCCATGTGATGGTGCCATGTGTTCCACATGTTGCGGTGATGAATAATTGACAAGATGGATGCGATAGAATTGGAGTTTGATGTTTGCTTTGGAAAGTTTTTTTTTAGAGTACACGCCTAGACACACTCACGCACACACACCACACGCACGCACGCCCACACACACACGGGTGCGACTTTAACATACACCTAATCTAGAGCGGATGCCAATAACCTCATGAAGCGCGGGCACACGCTTTGACCATTGAAAGCATTTTACGTGTGCGTGTACTAATTCTTAAACCCCCTCCTAACAACGCATTATTGGGTGAGCACCTGTGTCAAGCCTCGAGGCTCGAACGCTGGTGGGTTGTGTGC
Source organism: Ampelocalamus luodianensis (assembly GCA_036346255.1). Classification (NCBI taxonomy): domain Eukaryota; kingdom Viridiplantae; phylum Streptophyta; class Magnoliopsida; order Poales; family Poaceae; genus Ampelocalamus; species Ampelocalamus luodianensis. The sequence goes on along the minus strand of CM070617.1, from coordinate 56,535,048 downwards.
GCTCCTGGCAACATTGGCCACCCAAGCTACGCTAGGTTCTCTACTTTAGAAAGGTGAGAAATATTCAAGTCCTTTTTGTGCTTGAATAGGCTGGGTAATATGAATATGGCGGATCACCCGAGTGAGACGGATGATCCGGATCGGCCAAACCATTGGATTGGATCATTGATGTAGAGAATGTCCAATATGAAGTCAATATGAGTCGGATCATCCGGGTGAGCCTGATCATGGGTTGGGCCATTTGTTCAGAGAGGGTGTATTTTCAGGATTGTTTTGAGTTAGATTATCCAGGTTGGTCAGATTATGGGTCATATCAATTTTCCAGCAAGCACATTTTTTATGTTTAGAGTCGTTTCGGAGTGTTCCGTCAGTCCAGTGACCATGAAGCCTTTGTTGGAATGGGCTTGTTGTATTGCAAAGGGACCAATGGGCCAATATATACAAATACAAAGAAGAAGCTAATATATAGAAAACACCCTAAACTAGGAAAAAATAACACATTCTAAATATATATCTAACACCCCCTCAAACTCATAGTGGATCAACAACACTGAGTTTGGAGAGAGAAAGGCGGTGCTGAGCTCGTGTGTGTGCCTTCGTGAAGAAGTCGGCTAACTGAAGCTCCGATTGCACGTACTGAAGAGCCACAACTTGGTCCCGCACTGCGATCTTATATAAGAAGCATCAATGCCAATGTGCTTGGTGAGTTCATGCTTCACTGAATATCACACAATACTGATCGCACCCGTGTTGTCTGACCAAAGAGTTGTCGACGCGGTAACAGAGACACCAAAATCCTGAATAAGCCACCGTAACCAAGTAACCTCAGCTGTCAACGACGCCAAAGCCCTCAACTCAGCCTCATCACTCGAGCGGAAAATGGTTGTCTGCTTTTAGGTCTTCCAAGCAATCAGATAGGATCCATGGAAAATACAATAGATAGAAAGAGATCGACGATCAGAGTGATCACTAGCCCAAGTCGCATTAGAGTACACCTTGAGTTGCAAGGAGCTGGAGCGAGGAAAGAAAAGGCGACGAGAAATGGTGCCACGAAGATATCAAAGGACACACGGAAGATGATTGTGTGAAGCTGAGTGGGAGTCAAAACGAATTGGCTCAGAATATGAATAGGGTGAGAGATGTTAGGTCGAGTGATCCCAAGATAGACAAGACTACCAACAAGATGACGGTAGCGAGTGGAATCCTCAAGGGACTCTCCATCAGTGAGCCGAAGGTGAACTCCAAGGTCCATAGGAGTGTCCATTGTGTGCTAATCAGTGAGACAAGCACGAGCAACAAGGTCTTGAATGTACTTCTTCTGAGAGAGGTAGTAGTTCTCAGGTGTAGAAGTGACCTCAATCCCAAGAAAGTAGCGAAGTGGATCCATGTCAGACATCAAGAACTTGTCACTGAGACGCTTCTTCACAAAAGCGATGTACTGAGGATCATCACCAGTGATGATTATATCATCAACATACAGAAGAAGAAGAGTCCGACCACAAGGAAAGGTGTGAACAAAGAGAGTAGGGTCATGGTCACTGGTGGTGAAACTAGTCTCAGTGACAACAGAGGAGAAGCGCTCAAACCAGGCTCGAGGAACTTGCTTGGACATAATACACAGGGGCGGTTGCATGTAGACTTCCTCATGCAGCTCGCCATTGAGGAAGGCATTCTTGACGTCCAGCTGAGAAATGACCACTGGCGAACAGAAGCAACTGCCAAAAGGGTACGAACATGTGAGCAACAGGCGCAAAAGTCTCGTCGTAGTCACGACCATGCACTTGTTAAAAACCACGGGCCACAAGACGAGCCTTGTAGCGCTCAAGAGAGCCATCAGAGCGAGTCTTAATCTTGTATATCCACTTGCACATGATCGAAGTAACACGAGCAGGTAGGGGAACAAGATCCCAAGTCCCGGTGCGCTCCAGAGAAGCAATCTCCTCAGCCATCGCTTGCTGCCATTCCTGATGGGCAGCAGCCTCATGGTAAGTCGTAGGCTCAACAAGAGCAATGGCCGCAAAACCATAATGCTCAGGAGGTCTGACAGTCTAACGATCACGAAGATCATACCTGGGAGGAGAGGCTGGAGTGGGACCGAGCAAGGATGAGTTAGTGAAGGGAGTAGAAGGCTCAACTAGAGGAGAGGGAGACCGTGGACGGCGAGAGTAGTGCAGCGGAAAAGGGGAGATCTCAACAGAAGAGCTGGTAGGAACCTCCGGAGGAGATGAGGAAACCGGAGGAGATGGGAGAGATGGTGGTGAAGGAGACCGTGGTGGAGGAAACGGTGGGGACTGAGACGATGAAGACGAGGGTGGTAAGACATGAACGGGAGCAGTGATCCCCTAGGAGGGCGCCTAGGCGCTCAGCGCTAGCTCCCCACCGCGACTCGGGCATAGGCGTCTCCTTGGGCGCTCGGCCCGCCTAGAAGGTCAACGCCGATCCTAGGCGAGCCCAGACAGTGCTAGGCGAGCCAGGCACGGCGGTGCTGGGCGGCATGGAGAGGCGCTCGGCGGCAGCAGGCGAAGCTGGGCGCTGAGGTGACGCCTGGGCGGGTTGGGGGGAGAAGACACAGCAAGGGTTGGGGGAGAAAACACAGCACGGGTCGGGGAGAAACGTAAGTGTACCTGATTTGGCTCCCGTCTTGCGCTGCTCCGCGTCGTGCGCCGCCGCCTCCTCTCCGGTCCCTTGTCACGCGCACCTGTCGCGCGGCTCCTCCTACCGGCCCCCCCTTGCGCGGCGCGCGGCTCCTCCCGGCTCCCCGTCGTCGTCGCACAACTCCTCTAGGTGGCCCCAGGCCCCAAGTCAGCCATCTCCCTCTCGACCTCGCCTCCCCTGGCCCTCTTTGCTCGCCTCCCTCTGGACCTCTCTGCGCCTCGCCTCCCTCTGCTTTGCTCTTGCCTCCTCTCTGCGCCTCGCTAGTACTAGTAGTCTAGTAGCAGCCTTGCATACTAGTAGTCTAGTAGTAGCCTCGTCTCTCTCTCTACTTTGCTATTGCCTCTTGTGCGCACTGTGAAGTATTGCAGTAGTACACGTAGCACTTAGCAGCCCAACGCGATGCTGATTTAGTACTTAGTAGTTAGTAGTACTAGTAGAAGTAGTACTATAGTAGCCAGTAGCCCGTGCGATTTAGTAATTAGTAGTAGCACAGTAGTACCAGTAGCAGCCTCGACTCTCTCTGCTTTACTCTCGCCTCCTCCTTTGCTAGTCTGCTTTGCTCTTTGCACAGTATAACTAGTAGCAGTGGCACTGGCAGTGTGATTACTGATTAGTGTTTACGGTTTAGTAGTAATCACGCATCAGTCAATTACATAATTACACATATATATACATATATGTAACATATACATAAGCTTGGACTGATGCTTGCTATTTTGTGTTCATCTCGCTTGCTTAGACTGATGCTGGAGGCGATTTACGCTTGCAATTCTGTTCAGCCACCTAGGCCCCGCCTAGGCACCCTAGGCGCTAGGCGGCCACCCACCGCCCGCCTAGCGCCTAGAGCCTAGGTGAACACTGAACGGGAGGAGGCAAAGTGTCAAGAAAAGTCAAAAAGAAGAGCGACTCAGAGGAAGCAGAGCTGGTGGCAGAGGAACAAGGATAGTAAGGATGAGATTCATCAAAAGTGACGTCTCGAGAGATCCTCATTTATCGAGCAACATGATCATAGCAACGATAACCCTTATGCTTAGAGCTGTAGCTAAGAAAAACACACTTGACCGACTGAGCAGTCAGCTTAGTGCGCTCACGAGGTGGAAGAAGTACGTAGCAGACACAACCGAAACAACGAAGGTGACTATGCTGGGGTGACGAACCAGTGAGACGCTCAAAAGGAGTGCATCCCTTAAAAGCAGAAGAGGGCTGCCGATTGATAAGAAAAGCAGTGGTAGAGATAGCTTCAGCCCAAAAAATGAGGTGGGACATGAGAAGTAAGCATGAGAGCACAAGCTGTCTCAAGAAGATGTTAGTGCTTACGCTCAGCGACACCATTATGAACATGAGCACCAAGACAAGAATACTGAGGGAGAGTGCCCTGCTCAGCAAGAACACGACGAAGTGAAGTGGAGAGATATTCACCAGCAGAATCTGCACGAAAAATATGAATGGTCACTCAAACTAAATGCGAACCATGGTGATAAATTGCTGGTAAATAGAAAGAACATGATTACGAGAAGACATAGGATAGAGCCAAGTGTATCTCGAATAATCATCAATAAAGATCACATAATAGGTATGACCCATTTTTGAAGTGAAGGGAGCCGGTCCCCAAACATGAGAGTGAATCAAACCAAAAGGACGTTGGGACTTAGAATCACTAGAGGGATTGGGACTTAGAATCACTAGAGGGATAAGAGAGTTGCAGCTGCTTGCTAAGCTTGCAACTCGTACAATGTAAAGCAGTGTCACCAGAAACAGAACCTAGAACACCACTCCTTACTAGTGACGAAAGACGAGAACAACCAATATGACATAACCGATAGTGCCACTGGACAAAAGTGGTGATGGAAGAAGCAACTGAAGCCAAGGTGATGGTACTGGCTGACTGGCTGGTGGAAGCAGCGGAAGAAAGATGCATCCAGTCGAGCTTCCAAAGACGCTAAGAATCATGGCGCCTAGGACCAGTCCCAACCACAATCCCCGTACAACGATACTGAACACAACAAGAGTCAGAATCAAGAGTGATACAACCATGATCAGTGATCTGACTAGTTGACATAAGCTGCATAGTAAGACTAGGAATATGAGATACAGTAGGAACACGAAAAGACGAAGTGGAAAGAGTGCCTCTTCCTACAACATGAAGAGATGTGCCATCCACAGTCTGAACTGTGAGAGGAAGATCAGGTGGTCTCACAGAAGTAAGATGAGTGGAGTCCGGTGTCATGTGGAAAAAGGCACCGGAATCCAAAATCCAAGGAGATGATATACCTGAAGGAGGAGGTGATGGTGCAGACCGTAAGACCTAGCGGCGAACACGGTGCTAGGCGTAAGCGACAAGACGTCGAAGCAGTGTGAGCATCTCCTAGTGCGTCTGCTCCAAGGAACTCTGGCGTGAACCTAACTGGGAGGATCCAGCTCCCCCTCGAAGTGCGGCCACTCCGGTGAGCCTTCTGCTTCTGGTGATAGTATGCCCAGAACGGTCACAATAGTCGCAGTGAAGGCCAGTGGAAGCAGCAGGCGAACCACAGGGGTAGAGGCAAGCGTAGACCGGTGCTGGGGTGTGAACAACCAAGACTGAAGAGGGCTATTGTAGAATCCCTGTGTGCGAAGATGAGCCTCCTCGGCCCGAATTGCAGCGAGAGCCTCCAATATGGAGGGAAGGGGTTGTCTTATTAGCAACTGAGAGCGAGCCACCTCATACTTCGGACGAAGGTGGGTGAGGAACTTGTGGAGGCGACGAGTCTCCAAGTGAACTCGCTGACGTACACAGAAGGTGCAGGGCCGACAGACATCCGGCCCTAGAGAGTCAATCTGACGCCAAACCACAACCAACTGCTGGTAGAAGGCATCCACGGTGGCGTCCTACTGCTCGAGAGACTACTCCTCCTGAAGAGCAGAAAGGTACAAAGCCTCGCTCTTCGGCTCGTAGTGGGCACGAAGATGATCTCACATCTCCTTGGCCTTAGACAACCCAAGCACATCAAACACGTGCTCAAGCTCAATGTTGGCCACCACAATGGCGAAGGACTTAGCATCCCCATCGTTCCACACCTTGTAGGCGTGGAGCTGCATCTGGTACTCCTCGAGCGTGTCCTCAAAGGCGGCAACCGCAGCTTGCTGAACACCCTCAGTAGCATCAGCAGGGAAAACGAGCTTGGTTGGCGGGACGAGGCGGGGTGGGCAAGGCCGCTCGTCGGTGAGGTAGACCCACAAGCGCTGTCCCCGTAGATGAATCCTCATGTGCTGGATGAAGCCGTGGTAGTTAACGCCGTTGAAGGTGACCGGTGGCTTCAGAACTGAGACGGTACCCGTGCTCGAGGTTTTGGAGGGTGCCATGGTCGCTGCACGCCGGAGTGATGCGACAAGTTGCGGTTCGGAAGATGAGGACAAAGCCGAGAAGGCTGCTCAGCAGAGGCTTCCTCTGTTTTCTCAAGCAGAGGTAGCAGGCGGCGGTGACCTCACAGAGGAAGTGCAACCCAGAGCAGTGGAAGGCGCAGTAGCCTGCAGCAACTCCGGGAGCAGAGGAAGCGCCGGTCGTCAGGGGCTCGGGGAGGCGGCGCCGGTGGTCGAGGCACCGAAATCCTGAGCAACAACAGAGGAAGGCGCAGCCTGGAGCAGGGAAAGGCACACCGAGCAGATGTAGCAGACTCGGCGTGTATGCTCGGGCAGCGGCAGCGGCTCGGCGGTAGCCCGACGGTAGCTCGAGGGAAGAGGACCCGGGCGGGAGGCGGAGAAAGAGAGCCCTAGGGCGCCGGATCTGGGCCGAAGAGAGCTTGGGATCAGGTGGCTCGGGCGGCGTCACGAGTAGGGGATCTAGGCCAGAGAGAGCCCGGGGCGGCTTGGTGGCACCGTGAGTAGAGGATCCGGGCGGGAGAGTGGTTAGTTGCGCCTCACGGAAGAGAGAAGAGAGGGAGAGGCGGCGGTCGATCTGGAGCTAGGAGTGGTGGCAGTAGATCTAGAGCTGGGCAGGAGAGAAAAGAGGAGAAAACCTAACCCTAACCTGTCTGATACCATGTTGGAATATTGGAATGGGCTTGTTGTATTGCAAAGAGGCCAATGGGCCAATATATACACATACAAAGAAGAAGCTAATATGCAGAAAACACCATAAACTAGGAAAGAATAACACAGTCTAAATATATATCTAACAACCTTAACGTCTTTTGTAGAGGAATTCGAGATGATGTTTTTGGGCTAATGGTGAGTTGTCTATGATGAGATTATGCTATGCAATGTTTTCCTTGTGTTATGATGCATGTAGGTGCATATAGAGAAAAGTTGGCAAAATGGCAAGCATTGATGGCTTGATAGCTTTGGGCCTTTGCATACATGTTGTGAAACATTTTTGAGGGTGAGGCTATGTGAGACATGGTTGGGCTACCTATTATGGATTGTTAAACACATGTTGAGGCTATATGAGACATGGTTGAGCTACCCATGGAGGACTTGAGTGGATGATCATGATGATGCTTGAGATGGGATGTGTGAGGTGCACTGGTGCATTGTGAGCCATGAGGTGGTTTTGTGGTATGGTGATGCTTTCAGGAGGGAAGCATTGAGGTACATATCCTTTGCTTAAGTGATGATTATGTGTGTTTGTGCGGTGTTACATGACGGGTTTGCTTGTCCGTGATGGTTGTAGGACTTCGAAGCTACGTCATGTTGAGGCAGGCGGGACCGAAACTAAGCAAGGAGAGCTTATGTACAAAGTGGTCAAGGGATTGGGATTAAGCTAGGAGAGCTTAGGTCTAGAATAATCAAGGTGCCATCGGAAGATGACCAAGGCTAGCGGAGTGGTTACAAGCCGCGAAGACAAGGAACCGGAACGAAAGCTACCGGTGATGGAGACGACGGGAAACGGTGAGGTGGGCCAGGACTAATCTTAGGGAGGAGCTAAGGTCTAAAACGGTCAAGGAAACCAGGTGTCGTCATGGTACAAGGTGGTGTGTCGGGTGACTCGAACCGGTGCAAGTGTGGTGGTGGTCTAACGACGTTTAGAGCTAGAGAGACTTGTTGAATGGGTCAATGAACACTTGGACATGTGAGCGTTTATAGTGAAGACATGTGGTAAGCATTGGAGGAGAAATCTTGACCGCGTCAAGGTCAAGTGGAGGCTTTAGGAAGATGAGCGATATGATCTTCGAGGAGCTAGCTGCTGTGAAGGTAGATTCCAGTTGTGAGAAGGTGTGGATGGTGTTGGGCTCAGTGATAGCTTCCAACGCATCCAAGAATGCATTATTCGGAGTTCGTATGAGTTATGCCCGGTTTTCTTAACAGGTTTCGGGTGTGCCCGAATTTGTGTTGTGAGTTGAGTAGGTGGTTGGTAAGTGGGTTTTGAACCTCACCACTAGTTTAGGGTTTTGAGATGGAGTGGGTGGCTTGGCCACCACTATAAAAAGAGAAGAGGAGTGACTTAGAGGCTAAGCCTTGGTGATAGAGTTGAGGAGAGGTGTAGGTGTGCTCCCGTGAGAGCTTTACGGAGAGATTGAGAGTTGTCATCCTTAGATTTCGAGTGTGTCTAGGGAGTGGCTGTAATATCATACATCTCCATGTGATGGCTTGATTTGGTTTTTTCTTTGCTGACTTCTTGAGCTTTTGCCTTTGATTGGTGTGTAAGGAAGGATAAGTGGTGGAATAGATAGATCGTATTATCTACCTAGTGCATCAAGTTTGCAACTTTACCGACTTTCCTCTCTTCTTGATGAATATGGTTTGAACTTTGCTTTTGGTGCAAACCATGCAATGTTTGGTTTTTGGTTTGCTTTTCTAGTACAATGATGGGTAGATGTGAAAAATCACAGGTTGATCCATCACCCAAGCACTTCAAGATCAAGGTTTTACCATTTGATCCCGGTTCTGGTGCAACTCGGCTTCGGAAGTAAAAAGGTCTCAACTTTGGAAAGATCTTGCTAGATCCTTTTGTGTTTATATTTCTTAGCTTCTCATATCTATTGGAGTGAAGATCTCTTGGAATATTGTAGATGACATTTTTTGTCGCCGCCCACGGTCCTGCACTATGATTACCAAACTAGGCGTACATAACACAAGAAAGGATAATGTGATAGCCATTTTGACCATTGAGGGTATCCATCAATAAGTAATTTACAGATGTGTGATCAGAGTATGTAGCCCCCAAAATTTTGAAGTCTAACACACGAAATGTCAGCAATTTTGTGTCATTCATCTGACACAATGTGCAATTGTACAATGCACAACAAGAAGAGACTGTTTGCACTAGAAATGTCTGTAGCATCCCTGAAGGAACGCTAATCTTCTCAAAGTAGTTATAATAAAATCAAATAACACACGGATACGGTGATACCACTACAGCAAACTGTCTTCTATACCAGGGTTGCCCAAAAGAAATGAAATTTAACCTTTTTAGCACCACCAGAACCTGCAAGGATATGATACTGATAAGAAAAATATGTGGGGGAGCAGTAGGCAACTCGGCATGTATCCTTTATCTGCAATTTGAGCACTAAAAAGGCCTACTATATCAGGTGACAAATTAAACACAACAGAACAAAGGGTAATGCAAGTCCAAAGATAATAAAGACACTTTTTCCATCTAAAAAGTCAGTGCCAAGAGAAAATCAAAGCAGGTTATTGGTCTTCCATAACGGAAAATGTGAAAGAAAAAAATTACATATCAGATTAGGTTAGCATTCCCGTCTTCATGTTTAATCTCTGACTGACACAGAGGTGCCAGTAAAACTAAAAAATCATTGATGCCTCAAGTTTTCTTGTGAAACCAATATCTAAAGTTTATTATTTATATTAGCAAAAACATTCATGGGAAAATAATCTGAAATCCTATCAGTTAGAAAGTTCTTTGTCAATTAAAAGACACTGTTAACCAACAAACCTATAATAAAAACTGTATATAGCTGAGTGAGGACAAACCTCTTGAGCACCCACACAAATAGTGCATGCAACATTGAACAGAATACAGACATGGATTAACAACAACACAATATATAGGACCTTACCTCCATGGGATCAAATCAATGTTTTCACATATTGATCAAGATGTTTATTGAAAAGGTCGCACCTGCAATAAGAAAGGTTTCAAAAGCTAATGAATTAAGCTAAACACTAACAGACATTTGATAATGACACACTTTTGTTCTGTATGTATATTATCACAGAATTAAAAAATATTTAGTTAAAAATATCTGAAAGGATACTTCAAGATATGGAAGAAATTAAAATTTACACAGTAGATTATTGATAGTCTGTATGGCCTACCAGGCTACCACTGTTAACAAAAAGATAAATGAGGATCATTTCATGAAAGCACCCACTCTTCTGCAAAATCACCAATAGAAAAGTATGCTGGTAGGACTGATTAGCACTATTAGGTGATTTAGTCTTGCTTTCTAATTCGTAATCTCAGCTCGAAATTCCTAATACAATGGGTAGGGAGTTCCAGTATGTCTAAAGCCTGTCATGGCTAGGTGTAAGAAGAGATATGCCTAGCTGTCAGCTATATTTCTCCAAATCTCATCCATTCGTCTCTCATGAATTGTCTGATAACAAGATTCTGTATGCCATCCTTTTATACATGATCCTGATACTAGCAGCAATGTTATACCTAATTGCGTTGACGAACTAAAACAGTGAAGAAAATTTTCACTAACATAAGAAACTTACTTGATTGGGGTGCCAGGAGCATATAAAGGATTTTTTACAACATATTCCACATATAGGTTGTAGATATGGTTCAGTGAATCTCGTTGATCACCAGTCCTTGGATGGGTAATGAGAATAAGCTACATAAAAATGGTAGTGTCAATGACTGAATATCTTTTTAAAGAAGGAGCATTACATACCTACATGCTCAATATCTATATAAATATGCCAAAAGTAATACATACATGCTCAATAACTATATAAATACATAAGACGATGATCATATTTCAAAACATATATCAAGTGGAACTTAACCTAAGTCTTCTCTTCATCCAATCGGAATACTTATAAGTTTTGTTATCCAGGGAAAAAAACCTTCAACCTTAACGGAATAACCAAGATACTTCACCAGCCAAAACAAAATCATGATAAATTTAAGAACGGAAAACAGCAAGGGAAGAGAATAAATAACACATTGACTAACCTTTATACCAGAAGGGCTCTCCATGAAGCTCAATTTGTATGTGTTCGTCTTGAAGCTATAAAATGAGCAGCCCTGGCCCGGCAGTAGTGGCACCCCAAGATTTCCCTTTTCTGCCCTGCATATGATATGTAAAATGACCATGAGGCAAGTCTTAGTGAATCAAGGGTATTAAATGCCAAAAAAGATTAATCTATTGCAACCCAGTTATCCCAGGTTCTCCAGATATTTCCTGGGTTCAAAATGACTTAGTTTTTCCATTATAATCCTGTGGCCATGCAAAGGTGAGCAGATGCACAGCTTGGGAAAGAGATAGTAGAAGAACAGTGTGGTGTGAATAAAGATACAAAAGTTAAGAAGCAGTGATGTAATTAATTTTCGATGGCTGAATTTTTAAGCAGTTTACCCACCTCATCTTCTGCATTTTGTCATTGTCAGGTTAAAGTACCTCAGGTGTGTGCATTGAGTTTACCGGCTCACAGAGGTCTGTTTATACACAGCTGAAGAGTGAGATCAAAGGTCTGCTGTTTTGCTATTATCATGTTCCCGCACTTGTATAAGAGATAGAGATTAATTCCCACATTATGGAGATACGAACGCTGGTTCTTTCCTAGTTTACTCTCCCTTACCCTTCACCACTCCCATCAGCCACATTTTCTCCTCACAATTTCTACTGCAAATCCTCCAATTTCTGTCAAATTGGTCATACTGAGAATTACTCCTACAGTCCTACTGAATCAAGTCGTTACTGAATCAAGTCGTGGATTGACAAATACTCCAACAAACTCAGTGAATCAATAATTCCACCAGCATTGATCCATTTTAAACAACAGAACAGTGGCCTTGATGCACGTTTCAAGCATAGTTAACCCAAAGCCATTTAGATAGCTACTACTTAGCAGCCCCAGCCAGTGAACATCGCAAGAACGATTCTTCACTCCATCAGCATCCACTCACCAATTAGTTTGATTTCGTGAACACAACAACCTCTAGATCCTTGGGCTTTGGCTCTAAATCTCCCAGAACAGAACAGACCGGGGGGAGAGAGAGAGAAGCGTACGAGGTTGGGTCGATCTTGGCGGTGAAGGACCGGAGGGAGAAGAGGAGGCCGAACATGAGCTTGTGGTCCTGGGTGGGGTCGAGCGTGCGGAGCGGGCGGTGCCACTCACGGTACAGCAGGCAGACGCCGCTGCGGTTGAAGACGTAGAGCACCTGCGCGTTGGCGCCCGTGCCCGTGCCCGGTGGCGCCGCCGGGGCTGGGCTGGCCTCCGGCGCGACCGACGTCAGCGACGAGCCGCCGCTGAAGAACTGCATCGCGGAAGCTCCACGTCGAGGAGGGCGGAGCGCGGGTTGGATCTCCGGCCGGCCGGTACAGGAGATCGGGATTCACGAGTCAGGTTTTCGTTCCCTCGGTGACTCGTGACGTGTCCTAAAGATCATGGGCCGGCATGGGCCATATAAACTAAAAACCCAATACAACCCAGAAAAGAGACTAACCTAGCGATTTTTTCGAAATAATCTTTTTTTATTCAGAATTACAAAAATAATACCATTTTTTTTTTTTTTTACATAAATGACCTCGTATCGCCGTACGGTTGAGCGACTTGATATAGTCGCCCAACCAGAGTGCGAGACGTGTGCGAATCGGTCAATGAAACGATGATTTCACTTACCGAAGCATTGTCGCCACCATATGGCTTGGCGATATTACCCTAGTCGCCATACGGTTTAGCGACTATGTTTCGCCTGGGCCCAAGTCGCCCAACCGTATGGCGACTTCGGGTGGCTATAAAACGTCTGCATGCACAATCGTCATTGTTCGGTTGAGCGGAAATAAAAGAAAGCCGAGAGAGAGAAAAGAGGAGGGGAGGAGAAAAGAGAGGGGAGAAAGGAGAAGGAGAGAAGAAAAGAAAAGAGGAGGGAAGAAAGGAGGAGAGGAGAAAAGAGGAGGGGAGGAAGAAGAAGAAGAGGAGAAAAGAGTTCGCTTTGCATCGACGACCACGACGGTGAGTTTGTAGTATTGTTTTGTACAAATATATATTTTAAACCATGGTAAGTTAGCAATCAACATCATATGTCATGATAGATTATTAGTAAATATTTAGAGATAGCATGATTAATTAGTAACCATTGTAGGTTAGCAAGCAACATCATGTGTAGTAACATATTGTTAGCATATGTTTAGGGATAGCATAATTAATACAATTAGTTTAGTAGTTTCTATAGAGAAAAAAATAGTCGGTGAAAATAAATTTAGTTGTGCTATTCCGCGTGCTGCACTAATTTCCTCCGGCATGATGAATGATAATGTGTTATTTTTGTATTATAAAAACATGTCGATAACCTGTGCTTTATGGAATGTTAAATATATGTATTTATTTGCACAATAAAAAAATGATAGAAATTACTTTATAATTTTGGTTGGATTAAGGAATTATGAAATAGTAAGACAAAAAGAACAGATACATGGTACCGAACCCGTAGGATTCTGAAATATGTGAATTTTTTAAAAATCCATATAGCTTCACTCATTACAAATATGCATGGTAACAATGATGTTTTTAATATTTGCAATGCATAACAGTCGGTGCAGGTGTTAACGTCGTCACTCATTATGAAATACTAAGACAAAAAGCACAGATACATGATTCCGAACCCGTAGGATTCTGAAATATGTGAAATTTTGAAATATTTTCTATAAAGCTTCACCCATTACAAATATGCATGGTAACGACGACGTTTTTAATATTTTGCAATGCATAAGAGCCGGTACAAGTGTTAACGTAATATAGCCTTTTGTAGGAAAAAGTATGTGTTTACCACTAAGGTTTCATGAAATTATATATGTATTAGCACTGTGTTTCAGAATATAATTTAAACGCTCCATAATATTAATGGTTTTAATTTCTAAATTCGCAGGTATGGCTCATGACTTTGGTGGTTCGGACTGGCATTTCGGCCTGTTGGACCAGTTGGTCGATGCGTAGCACCACGCGAGCTGTCGTGTCCCGCCTCCTGGTCGCGGGGACAACACGACTGACTTGGGGGTGGTTCATACGCGGACACCCTGACGGGCTTGGAGACCAGACCCACGCTGGGTAGAGAGGTTTGTCCGCAAGCTGTGCCACTTGTTTTGTGTGATATGCCCGTTATGTACTTACTTCTTTGTGTTTTGCAGGCTGAGTCGTGCTGGCCTTCTACCTCTCGCGCGGATGGTGGAGGCCACCGAAGAGGATGGTGCTCCTGTCGACGACGACGGGAGGTCCAGGCCGGTCCGGAGCGGTCACGATGGTTCCCGTTCGACCGGTCGCTCTTGACAGCCCTAGTGGACCGGTGGCAGCCCGAACGCACACCTTCCACCTCCCATTCAGGGAGATGGCCCCTACTCTGCAGGATGTCGCGATGCTGCTCGGCCTACCTATCGCTGAAGCCGCGGCATTCCCGCCGAACGCACTTGTGAACTGGCGCGACGCCCTGCTGGGCAGGTTTCAAGGTGTTCTTGGGGCGGATGTCGTGCCACCAAACGTCGACTTCCCGGTGCGACAACGGCATGGCCCGCCTCTGTGGTGGCTTTCGTAGTTCCGGGTACGTATGATACACATTTTACATGTTTAGAAATGCACTATCCTAGCCGTATGACAAGCGTACTAGTTATTTGTTTGTGCGTAGGTCGAGCGATGGTACCACAGCCGACCGCCGAGCAGGTGTTGCGGCACCTCGAGGCGAACCTGTTGTGGCTGTTCGGCTGGGTCATGTTTACCAGCAGCCACGATGACTCCGTCGACACCCGCCTCATGGGCTACGCGAGGGCCATTGCCGACGGCGAGGAGTTGTAGATCAGCTAGGGATCAGCCGTACTTGCCACGACGTACCGCGGCATGTGCAATGCGTGTTGTAGGACGAGGCCATCATCTATCTTGACAGGTTGCCCCCTCCTGCTGCAGCTGTGGTCGTTCGAGCGCTTCTTTCTCGGATGACCCATGCTCGTTGACACCACCTACGACGCAGACATGTACCATGGGGACGCAGTCGACCGGCCGACCGTAGGGTCCCTGTGGTGCCGTAGATGGGTACGTACTCTCCTACATCTACACTACACATGTATTACGGGTCATCCTTTATAACTATTGTTCTGGCTTGCAGGCACAGTACGCACACGTGCAGGTCACACGTGTATACGAGCACTTCGTGGAGCAGCTGGACCGCCTCACCGCGACGACATGCGCGGGGGCCGTACTCTGATCAGGAGACAGAGCAGCGTGCTCCCGCCGCCTGTCCTCGCTCTGCTTACGCAACCGGGCGTACTGGCGGACGTAGAGGAAGCTCGTCTTCAATGTCTTCGTCGAGGACTACGCGGTGCACAGGGTGATGCGCCAATTCGGCCTCCGCCAGGTTGTTCCAGTTCCCGTCGGGACAAGAGTGCCTGACTTTGACCACGCGTGAGTTACACACATTACATGCTAGAATATGTTTTCGGCAGTTATGCTACAACAGCTTGTGATTGTAGTGGTCCGTTTTGCAGGCATAGTAGGAGGGGTGGCACCAGGACGCAGTGGTTGGCGAAGATGGAGCCATGGGTCACACAATGGGCGAATGCCCATGAGGACTTGGTGCAGGAGGATGCCCCGTACGACCCCACCTCGTATGACGAGTACCTCCGCTGGTACGCCCCACGGACACGGACTAGGCTAGTGCATGTCGTTGACCCTCCCCCCGATCGCGTACCAGCCTCGACCGATGCGTACCCTGTATGTACACTTCGCGTGGAACTTGCACGTTGCGGTACGTACTATCATCGTTTTTTGAAATGTCTTAGTACGGTTACCTCGATTATAGGTTCACGCTTCCATTTTCTCCTTGCAGACGGACATCACCATCGACATTGCCACCGACATGCAGTCGATCCTGGACAGGGCTGCCATTGGGGCCAAGGTGACACGCGACGAGTTATTCCAGTTTGTCCGTCGGGCCTACAGTGCGGCTAGGTGTGCCGTTTCCCTGACGTCGTGCATGACAATCTCGGAGGTGGCCACGTCGGCACATACTCCGAGGCTGGCATGTCCTACAACCCAGTCAGGAGGTTTAGGAGGTGCACGTTCCCGTGCCCCACCTGCTCCTGCTCATGCTCCTTGGCAGCCTAGATCGTCCGGGTGGGCATGTGGGTACGCACCGCCACAGCTGCCGCCCCCATCGTCGTTGCTGTATCCAGTCTTCCCGGACCTGTATGGTCAGTACAGCAGCTACAACTATTTCTCACGCATGGCCCCCGACTCAGGTACGTTTCCTCTCTTCAGGTTTATGATCGTCGATGTATTGTACAGATTAACATTATTTGTCCTGCAGGTTTCCAGGTCCAGACGTAGGTATTTTCGCTCTCCCCGCACGTCGATGTGGACGTGTACTTCGCTAAGCCACCCGGGGATGTCGGGGTAGTTGAGCCTGCACCCGTGGAGGCTCTTTCCGGGTCGTAGCTTAGCGGGCCCCCAGTGGTCACGCCGACACCGGTGGAGTCCACCCCCTTGGGAGCATGGATCGCGAGCCTCCCGGCGCCTTTGTTGTCGGTCCCAGCCAGCACCCCGCGCGGAAGCCTGCCGGGCGTACAAGTGGCCGTGGACCGGGTGTGGGACGTGGCAACGACGGAGGAGGCGTTGTGGGTGGCGTAGCGGGTGGCCAATAGGTGGCATTCATTTTGCTACCTGTACTTGTATTATTTGTTTACCTACTATGGTTCCTGATTGCGATGACGTGGTTCTGCTGCACTCCCTCTAGCATTTTCTTTAACTTGTATTATGTGTTTACGTATTGTACTTCATAGTTACTACGACATGGTTGTCTATGCGTTCCCTCTAACATTGTTCTATTTTGTATTCGCAGATTAATTTTATACGCTCACGTCGCTGCGCAAAGCTGACTCGCTGGGTCACGTTGCTGCGCAAAGCTGACTCACCGAGTCACGTCGCTGCACGAAGTCATCGAACTGTTAAGCGACTACCAACCATTAGGCCAGTACGGTCTGCCAGGTCGTCCAACGCTTTAGCGAGTAGTACATGTGTCGCTCAACCGTTGGGGCCGTACTACCTGCCAGGTCGTCCAACGCTTCAGTGACTTCACACAGTGACAAGACCAGACGGGGCAGCTTTACGCAGTGAGAAGACCAAACAGGCTAGCTTTACGCGGTAACAAAACCAGACGAGCCATCTTTGCGCAGTGACAAGACCAGAGGGGGCAGCGTTACGCAGTGACAAGACCAGACGGGGCAGCTTTGCGCAGTGACAAGACCTGACGGGGTAGTTTTGCCCAGTTACAAGACCAGAGGGGGCAGCTTTACGGAGTGACAAGACCAGATGGAGCAGCTTTGCGCAGTGACAAGACCTAACGAGGCAGCTTTGCGCAGTTACAAGACCAGATAGGGCAGCTTTATGCAGTGATAAGACCAGACAGGCAGCTTTGCACAGTGACAAGACCTGATGGGGTAGCCTTACGTAGTGATAAGACCAGACGGGGCAAGGAGAAGGAATGACTCCCACTATAAATACAATGCTGCTCGACTAGAAACTCCACAACACTACCTACATAAGATGGACAAGGAGAAGGAATGGGAGAAAATTCACAAACTCTTGAAGGACCGGGTGTCACCCCACGAGACCAGTGCTTGCCATCATGCATTTAGTTAGCAGCCTTACACACACCAAACTTTTTCAGAGCGTGTGGATCTAAGGAGGCTTCCTCGCAATACTCCCAACGATTCTGGGTCGAGTCGCGCCCCCCTCCTTTGCCAGCTGAACACCCTCCGGAAGGGCCCCCCATGGGGGTGGCGCCACCCCTTTGCTGGTGTAGGGACGCCTACAAGTGCGTCAAATCAACTGACGAGTGAACCATTAGGCACGCTATTGGTGTTGTGCAAACTACGGTGCGGACTACCCCGACCGCAGGTTTGACACGAAAGCTACAAGCAACCGGTAATGAAATTGTATTTCAGTGCAAACTACTATTTTTCTTCCCATTACGCCGTACCCACATCTCTCTTCCCATCGCAGTCTCCGCCGCGCCTATGCGACTTCAGCGAGTGGATCGACAACAACATTCACCCATACGACATGTGTATGCTTCTGACACGGAAGGGCTGGGCCAGGGAGGACTACGAGAACCGTGAAAGGCGTCTCGCAGAGCTGCAGGCTGAGAAGGACTAGAAGGATAGGCGGGACAGGCTGCGCGAGGAGCAGGAGCTTGATCATGCCAGGCGACAGGAGGCCGAGAGGGAGTGGAAGAGGGCCATCGCAGCGAGAGCTAAGGTGCAAGGCGATGAGTACAATGCCGAGCTAGGCCGCAAGGGCAAATAGCCACGTTCCACGTAGTAGTTCGAGCCTCTTCGTCCACATGCCCCATGTATTTCTATTTCCCTAAAGGCATGCATGTACCGCTCTTGCTTCGTTAGCTTGCGTGCCATGTAACCCCCCTTGTTGGATCAACTGTCATGTTGTTATCGTTGCGTCATTTCCCCAAAAGTTCTCCTCCGTGTATGATTTTCCTGGCACATCGCAATACCACTTGCCTTCGTACTGATGACTCAATACTATCTCAATCGTTCTCATAAAATTCTTCAAAAAATTAGCGCACTACAACGATATACGACGATCATAAAATGTTATTGCGAGGCTGACAAATTTCGTATCCTTGATATTCTACGAAAATAACAAACTGACCAATCAACCTTAACACTACATTTTTCTTTCCTAAAAAAGGACCAATATACCACAAGATTTGCTAAATGTGATACGTATTATAACACAATTATTCCAATCGGATCTGGTGAAAAGTACAGTTAGGATCTAAAAATCGCCTACTGGTTGAGCGACTACCAAAGTCCCTTGGTGGTTGGGCAACAAGGATGAAATCGCCGAACCACCAAGTGACAATAATAAATTGCCATTCCGTTCGACGATTATGACATGTGTCACACTCTGGTTGGGCGACTATACCAAGTCACCCAACCGTACGGCGACACGAGGTCATTTATGTAAAAAAAAATAAGTGGTATTATTTATGTAATTCCGAATAAAAAAAGATTATTTTGAAAAAAATTTCCTAACCTAGCCTTGTTGCTTGACTTTGCTTCAGCTGGGATGCTTGAGGAACGATTGCTTCGGCGACCATTGATTTCCGAAGTAATTTTTGTTAGTGGTATGTTCTAGGAGCTAACCATGGAGATGGTTGTTGTAATACCCCAAAAGTATTCGAGAATATTCGAAAGAGTATTCGGGAGAGATTATATGAATTCGGAGAATGACCAAATATAAAATAGATTTAGCAGCAATTAGATAAAGGGGTTTTCTGCAGTTTTTTGGCAACCTAGGCCTCAGGCCTTGGCTTAGGAGGCCCATGAGGGGCTGGCCACCAATAAAAAGAGGGGAGGAACCCTAGTTGCTACAGTATCACGCCCCTGGTACTGTAGCAACCCACCCCCTTCTATGCAAAGAGGAGAAAAGAAGGAGAGAAAGGAAGAAGAAGAAAGGAAGAAGAAGAGAAGGGAGAAGAGAAGGAAGAGGGATCGCCATCCGTGGTTCGCGACCTTCAGCGGCATCAAGGGTAACACATTGCTGTTGTTGGGTAATTAGTCATAGAAGAGTAATCGGGTAGTTTTTGGCTAGGTTGCAATCTGCTGCTGTTCGTGCAGATTCGTCCGTGCTTGCGGGTAAATTTCATGTGGTTAGAGGACGAATAATAGGTTTTGGTCTCCTATAGAATTGTAGGTTATGTTCTTAGATTTCGTTTGCCGCCAAGATCACCCAAATCCGATTAACGGTCTGGGAGTTATGAATTTTCTAGTATTGCTGTCCTGTTGTTCTGTCAGATTCTGGACAGTCTGTAGAAAACTAGTTAGAACTACTAATTAAAGGGAGAATCAGGGGACCTCAATGTAACAAAAAATGTGGGTAATTTCTATACCTTTTCATAGAGATAAAGAACGCAAGATTTGGATTCTCGTAGCAAACGTTATGGAGGTTTTAGTGTACTGTCCAGAGAACCCGACGTGAATTCTGATGTCTGATATATTGGTTTGCTAAGGGCAGTAGATGGTAGAATAAAAAGGGATCCCCAACTAAGTTTATTTAGATAATTTAACTACCTTTTCATAAATTCCAAGAACATCTTATTTGGACACTTGAGCAGAAAGTTATGTATTTTAGAAGTTGACAGTCCACAGTGTGCGCCAATCCGATCGCTAGAAATTGGGAGTTGGGAAACACTTGGGAGTTTAGCAAGTTCATTTGTGTTGTTCTTTTTGCTCTTGGTTCAGAATGTTGGTCTTAGATTGGGGTATCTTTATATTCAGGTGGGAGCGTGGTTCCAAGGGCAGCACCCTCGTCGCGTCCACCGTTCTCACACGGTTAAGGCAAGTGCATTGTTTGATTCATGGTTGTGATTGATTGGTCATGCTTGTGTGCTTTTCGATATGTGATAGCATAGCGAGATTGTTGGCATGGTGAATGTTTAAGATTGGTGGATGCTCCAAATATGTCTATGCTCTATTGTTGTATGTTGTTATCGTCTTTTAGTAATTTGATGATGAATAAATGATGAGCATGTGCATATTGAGATCATGTTGAGGCTTGGTCACGTGGTGACCAGGTATATTTTCCTTTGAGATCCCCGTCATGAATGTGACGGGCTCGAGATCCCCACACTCGTGGAGTGTGGGCTTGAGGTCCCCATTACTTGCGGAGTAATGGACAATTGGTCCATGTGCTTGCGAGCACAGGCATGGGTATGCGGCGACGGTTGCATACTTTGTAATACCGGTATAATGCACAAAGAAAGATAAAGAGAAAGGATCCTTGAGCATTGCATTTGCATGTGAGATGTTTTATTGTTGATCTTCTATATATGGATGCTGATGTTATAACTTTTATTCTGTACTTGCTGAGTCTGTGGAATCACTCTTGCTTTTATTGTTGTTTTAGGTACCCGAGCCAAGAACAACATGCATGGGGGGAAGTAGTCTGCTAGTCATGCACATGCCACATGAACTAAATAAAGTTGAATGATCTTCAGATCATAATTGTTTTTAGTAATTGGGTGAGATGCTCAAAGGTTTATTATGTCTTGTCTCTTGCAGTGGTTTAAGTGTAACAATGATGAGTAGTGGAACTTTATACTTCATTGGATTGCTAGATACTTAGCATATCTTTGATTATCTTTTGATGTCTCTGGATGATAGTTTAGTTAATTTATGAATTATTCGTATGTTGGAACCTCCGTAATTAACTTTACAGGAGGTTCACTAAATTTACTAAAATTGCCTTGATTAGAATATTTAGGTTTTGTTTAGTAGCATTCCGTGCTCATGTCGGGTCAAGTGTTACAGTTGGTATCGAGCGGGTTTTAGGTCCGTGGTTAATAGAAAATATTAAATTGACACACTCGTACGTGAGGTGGGGTTGGAAATTACATTGCTTCCGCATTATCTCGTTGTTATGTTTTATTTGTTGAGCAATTGTTGAATTGCTTCGTGCTATCTTTCTTGCCTATGCTATGATATGTTATGACATTCTATATCTATGAATCTATTCTATGATTGTCATGAGATGATCATATATGATCATATGTGATTATATTGTTTATGCGTGTCGATAATGGTTGTTAAGAAGTGGAGGCCGTGGTTGTGGCCTTGGACTTTGTCGAGCTATACCACCGCTCGTGGTAGACGATAAAGTAGTTACCCCGAATACCTTAGTTGCAGGAGTTGAGCGTGAACTGTTTTAGAAAGTTGATTTCTTTCTTGACCTCAATCTTGGCAAATTCTTGTTCTATGGTGGATGATGAAATTCTCTTGGGTTCGTGGTTCATATTAATTGTTGTGTTTCAATGGTCTCTAATGGTTCTCTGAAACAAGTATTGTTTTTCGACTGTTGAGCTATTTGTACTACTTGTGATCGTCCTCAATTGACATTACTGATAATTCCATTGTTGTTTCTTCTTTCTCATTGGAAAAGAATGACTCATGTATTCATTTGAAAGTTTGGGTAATGGGAGTTTCTGTTGCAAGTTTGTTAACATGAAAAAGCTTTGGCTCTATGTATTTCTTTTGGGTTATTCCGAGTGTTGAAGTTTAAAGCATATCTTTTCTGGTGGAATTGTTAAGATCCTTTTGTGATACCTTGTTATGGTTAAATTAGAGATTGTAATCAACTAACTTGATATGGTATGGGTATCAAGTTGAGCCATTGGTGTGGTGCATAATTAATATTAATTAGTAACCCTGGAAGTGAAATTGATTAAGTTGATGTTGTCTTCTACTAATTCTTGATGAACTGTATATATGAGTAGTGACTGAGAGTATGACCATACCTATTTGGAGTCAAAAGAGATATTAATAAGTATGAAACATAGATGAATTAGTCTGGTCACTAAAATCATTTAGGTTGCTAAACTTGTTGGGTTCTTTGGTTCCCATGGATTAATTTAAATATATGGAAAGGGAAACTAGAGGAAATGCTAGATTTACATATTCCTTAGTATGATTAGTTATTAGAATTGTGTACAACCGGTTGAATGGATTGAATATCGGTGGATCTAGAATTTATAGGAGGAGTTCTATGTAGTTCTTCTATGTAGGATGACGCGATGAATTTGGTTGTAGTGCTTTGAGACTCTTGATCGATAGAAGATTTTGATTTTTGAAGTTTTAGTGTATTTTTTCCGAAATCCAATGTGAGGAGGAACAGTTGAATATGTGCTTGTTAATATCCATATGATTTGGGAAGGAAATTATGTAGCAACTAGATTTCATAATGAAGCTAGTTGATAACAACAATGATTGTAGTATAACTATTGTGTATTGAAGTTTGATGATGAGCATCGCTAAAAGTTGAACTGATATGATATAAGAGGTGGCTTATGCCCACATGATTGTGAAATAATTGGATGATAATGTGTCCTTGATGAAAGGCTTTTGGTCGGAGCTTTTCGATTGTGTAGTAGACCCCTTCTAACTTAAGAGGTCGATGTAATGAGGTTGTATGGTTTTGGGTATACTCTCATTTTGAAGATGGGATGAAAAGGTAGTATGGAACAATTTGGTGAAACTTTGGGGGCTTTCTAATGGAATAGTTGATGATAAATATTCGTATTCAGAGTATATTATTCTTGATGTTAGTAAGATTATCTGCGAGAGATTGTGACTTGTGTGTGTGGAGATGATTCTTTTAGAAATAAAGTAATTTGATCGTCTTTCGTAATTTGGATTTAGTAAAAGTGTTTCGAGATTGTGTTGGTGATCATTTTGACTTCTTGAGTTATGTGGTGATTGAGTTGCTTTGAGCAAAGTGACATGTTGAAAGATTTTATCGGTTATTAAGTGGTACCTATGATTTGGTCTTAAGAGCTTATCTTGTTTAAGCTGGCAAAGTGATGTAGTAATCACAGAAAATAACTTTCATGGTTAAAGGAAGGAGTGAAGTAAATGTATTTGACATTTAAGTCGCGTTTCGCAACTTGCAGTTTATTTGAGTGTACTCGAACCTTATGTATTTGTTCCATAAGAATTTACCAATTTTCAAAGGGGAATACCTTCTTCCCATTTGTGGTTCGGTATTCGCTTTTAACAGGACTTGAGCCCTCAGTTGTTAACTTCCTCTATGTTTTCCGAGTTCTTTGCCTAAGTGACTATTTCCCTTGGTCCTGTGTTTATTTCAAGAAGTAAATGTCTTCATTTGCCTTTTCTTTTGAGGAAGGATCCACCGATTCGTTTCACAGTAGTTTTCAAAGTGGTTATTCAATGTGGTTGTGAGACCTTGGGCTGTAAGTTAATCGAGGAGCATTGAAGGATGAACTAATTTCGTGTGTAATTCTTGAAGAGAATTTTAATTATACAGAATGTTTGCCTTTGAGGCTAAACTGACTGCATTATCGCAACCATTAGAACCTATGAAGATTTGTGATCCAAGATCCATTGTTCACTTCGGGTGGAACATTAGAATTTTTGAAAGAATAGGGAATCTTACTCGATGTATTAGAGTGTCACGATTGGGTACCTTCACGGTTGTGCAGATGAATTATGATGGTGTTGTAATGAGAGTAGTATTAGCAAAGTAATCTGACCGTTAAAGCGATTAATGAGATAGTCGAGAACGTTGGATTATTGCCAGGAAAGACTTGGACTTAGTAAGTAACTCTCTAAGAGTTAGAATCTTGATAAAGATAATTGGATCGAAGAAATATTTTCGTGTTGATGTCAATGCGCGAGTATGTCTGGATTGTGAGAATTTTAGGATTTAATTTGAGGTTTCCTATTTTCTATATGAGAAGTTCATGGTAGGAGTCTTGGAGTATAGTTTTGGGCTTCAGATATTTTTGCTAGGACCTTGAGTCACCCAATGATTATGTGTAGAGGAAGTAGAATAAGGGTGGATTCCGAACAATGGGATGATCATTGATAGAACCCTTTTGATGAAGTATATGAATGTGTGTGCTGGGAATTTCGACTTGTTTATTCTTAAAAGATTGAGGTGATGTGTTTGCATGTGAGATCTATTTTGAGATACATTGGAAGTCATCTGTCAAATTAATTATGTCGGTAGAGGAGTTGTTGAGAGAAAGTTTTGGTGGCGTCGATAGAGCCTTTATACGGAGGTGTGGATGATGTATTTCGACTTGAGCGTAACGTTGGGAATGTCAAGTTAAGAGAGATGAGTTAGTGTGTTGCGATGAACTGAAACTCCAAAGTTGAGAGAGATTTTATTCCTAAAAGAGATACTGAAAAATTGATACTTCCTCAAAGAAGTGAATCGTTTCCTCGATTCTCGTTTGAGTTTTGTGCTATTGACCAATGTCTTTCGTAAGATGAGTTTGACTCGATTTTGGTATGTGTGGTTCTTATCGGTTCAGGAAGAATAAAGGAAGTTTTTGATTTGGGCATTTAAAATGATTCCTCCTTTGGTTTTCGTGATGCTTTTTCGCAAACTGCCACTTGGAAGGTGGAAAGGTTTTCGTGATGAAATTTCGATTTCTGGATTTGATTCTTTAACACCGAGCTGGTAACGCTTAGTTGCGATGTGAATCTTTCATTTTCAGATGAGTTTTGTTGGTAAAAGAGTTTGCTTAAAGAGAGTTTTGTCGTATGTTTCTGGTTAAAGGAGGTGATCCTTGCTTTAGTGAAGAGTTTAATTGAGAGGTGGAACACAAGTTCTATGTTCTATGTGCATGTCGTGTGGTTCAGTATCATTGGGAAGGTTAACCCAAGATACATTGGGTTGTTTTCGCTAGTTGGCATATCGCCAGGACTGTCTCGAGTCCGTGCGCGGAGTACGTAACATCTTGTATGTTCTTGTGTTAAGTGAGTACCTGGGAGATCCAGAGTTTGAGGTTTCGTTTGCGCCGTTGTAACATCCCAATTTTGGGCTTGTGTTTCAAATGTAAGAAAATAAGTAGAAATTAAAACTTTTTCTTACATCATGTATTTCCTGTGTGTGCTAAATAATTCTTGTACAAGAGTTATGGAAATACATAGTCACAAGTCTTTTGATCCAAATCTTGATCCTTCAAAAACAATCTTGTCGAATCTTTTGATCATCTCCTGGAAATATTTTTCCTAAGTTCTTGGGATGGTATGTGACCCCTCTGAAAAATTTCACAATTTTTAGAAATTGTTTGAATATTTTTAGAGGGCAGTCAAACCTATTTGACTTTCAGTCAAACCTTAAACCCGAACCTTGCAGAATTTGTGGAGAAAAATGCATAGCACAAAAACCTCTGAAATTTTTTCACAAGGTCAATATCTAAGTCAGCAAGCTCCTGTAAAACTTTCAGAATTTTCGGAGTTAGTTTGCTACCTCAAATAAATCCCCAAACTTCAGGTCAGTTTAAAACCCAAATTCAGGCCTGAGTCTGACTCGGACTCGACCTAGACCCAGCCATTGGACTCGGTTGAGCCAGCTTCCTAGACCTCCTCGGGCTCGCTCCCCTTGGGCCGTTGGATTCCCATCCAATGCCCCAGACCTCCCCGCTGCTCTGAGTGAGCTCTTGGGCACTCTCAGCCGGTAGATCCTAATCCATTGGTCAGGACCTCCCCAGGACCTCCTCGCCGCGAAGACCTCCTCTGCCTCGGGAAATCTGGGACGTCCAGGACCACCCCATGTGAATATGAGACGTCTAGGACCTCCCTCGGCTCTGTTTTTCTTCCTCCCGACCTCCCTGAGGTCTGGTCATCATGGTTTTCACGCCGCGCAGTTGGGAGCAGTGATAAGTCACATTTTTGTCCTTGTCAACGGCTCCTTTCTGCCGCGCATTAATTGTGTCAGAGCTTTACCCTAAAAGAAGTCATCCCCTACCTGCCCTTGTCAAATCTAGCAAGTCCATGGCAGGAGCATGGACTTTGTTCACAGGGGGACTTGTCCACACCTGTAGACGCCCCAGAATATTAGAAATGTACTTAATTAAAGTTATACTGTAGCACAATACTTAATTAAGGAACAGTGCTGCCTCTTGATTAAAGATCATGCTAGAAGCATAAATTTAATAAGTAACAAACCCAACATTTAGGCATCCCAGATATATGTCTCACAATGGTTTCTAGGATCAGTGACCATTGCACATATATCCTAAAACAACATTGCATCATACACATACAAGTCATACATTTACATAATTAACATAAGTTTACAATTCGGTTGAGTACTACAATATCCAGTGACTTGGTCACTACAAAAGACTGACAACGGAAGCAAACTAAACGACAAAACCACCAATGGCCCCATCCACCCGCAGGCGATTGCGTGGAGGAAAGAAATAGCTTTACTCGTTAGCGTCACCCTGATCGGCGCTAACGGGCACTTCATAAAGATAACCATCCTCACCTGCAACAATAGGTTATAGCACCTTGAGTACGGAAGGTACTCAGCAAGACTTACACAAACTAATAAAAGAAAGTGTTTGTTAGAACCTATACAAAAGATTTAGATTTGTACATGCATAAGGTCACAACAGGAAGGCATACTAGTTCAATTTTGCATAAAGCAATACATCTTAACCTACAATTGCTAGATTTTGATAAAGCAATTTAATATAAATCAAAGTTGGATTAAAGCAGTAAGTAAATGAAAATAAATGTAAACAATACAATGCATGAATTCCCTCATGCTGAACCAGAAGCCAGAATAAAAGTTTAAATCAAAACTCTATACAGGTGACATCAACTCAAGTTATCGTCCATGACCGTGGACACGGCTATTCGAATAGTTTAATACCTGCGCAGGTGTACAACTTACCCACACGACTTAGTTAGCCCGTTGCCTTCGGATGCCTCCGAATGATGACACACTTCCTTTGGTATGCCGACCGGGGAAACTAAGATTTGGTATTTTTCAATAAGCTGACACTATTGAGTTGGATACCCATGTGTGAACTGATCTCGCTTAAACAACGACTGATAGCATCTGCTTAACTGGGGCACACATATTGCGTCAGGAATGCCGACCCAAACAAAAGAAATACAAACTGGGTTCACTACCCATATTAGATTGCAATCGGCATCTTTAAGGTACGTACATGCGATGGAACACAAATACGCCCTCACCCTCCTAAGAACATCTGATATCGATATAAAACTCACATGGCATAAAACGCAGTCCAAAGACCAAAGCATCTATGCCATACAAGATCAATACACATATCCTTACTCTCCTGTCTCCAACTCAATAGCATTAACTCTTTACTTAACCAAACAACGCCCATACACTGCATGTGGAAGTACGTAGGGACTTGAATCGAATAATCAGAGTTCAGTCCTTAAATAGGTCCAGACAAGTCCACCACATTTCCCAATCTCGTGCACAAGGTACCACCACTAGCTTCCTCTTGTCCAGATCGATTGGAGATTTAAAATCAGTTCTGATTTAAAGAAACTGGACAAAGAGTTTAAAATAATCAAATTCATTTGGGGTGCCCATGTTTGACAAGGTAATCTTGTCAAACCTTAAAGTTATCTAGATCGCATGGCTAAGCAAATTCAAAATAAACCTTGTAGTATACAAGACTACTCTAGGTTTGAGTGTATGGTTAGAATTAAGATAATCCACAATGTTAGGTCATAACTAACTACTAACAGATCACAATTTGTATTTTGTAAAAGTAGCATGCAACAGATGTCATTTGTATTTTGAAAATCTATTGTATGAAACTTTGGGATCAACATGGTGCAAAGAGGATGCTTGCCTTGATAATAATATATACATTGCGAGCTCAGTTGCTCGAAATAGTTTCAAAGACTTGGAAGAACCAGATTCTAAAAGAGACAATAAAATCCAATAAATACCAAAGTTGATAACAAATACAGAATGAAAGAAAATGTATGATCAACATGGAAATGCATGATTAACAGCATGCTTAAGTTATACCTACCCCAATAAAAATAATAACCCATATTACCATCTACTGCCTTTAAAAGACAGAAACTAGAATTTAAATCAAAGTTACAGTTTTTCAGATTTTGAAAAGAACAGAAACAGGACAGAGTGCAGATTTCGGGTTAAAGGAAAATAGGTCAAGCAAAGATTCTGAAAAGAAACTTAGCCTGATCTTTTAGGGTAATTAACACCCCAAGCTAACCCTAACCTACCCTAATCGGTGAGATTACAAAAACTAAAGAAAAAAAAAACAACGTTGTCGGTTGAGCCGACAATAGATGACAGAGACAACTGCGGCTATAAAGTTAAATAGATGGCAGGAAGGATTAAAAGAACAACTTATTATGCTACTAGGGTTCAGTTGAAACCTACACAGGATGATAAGTTGATAGGAAAAACCCTAGTTCTTGAAAACGATATGAAAGACCGAAAAGTTATAAAAATAACTTTTCAGTTTAAAGAAGATTGAAGCTACTGAGGTACAAGTGAATGATTCATGTGAACTTCTAAGGCCCTTAAGGTGTTCAAGATGACAAAATCACAGTCTCAGCTTACCAGGGTGAGAAAAACACCGAAGGTTCCTAAAACCGATTTTTGATCAACAAGGAAATAAACCCTGGTTTAACCTACAAAAGATGTCAAACCTTCATCACAAGGTGAAACCAGTGCTTAAGATGGATAAGCAAATTGAAGGAGCAAGAAACTCCACTAGAATGGCAATGGAGAGTGAAAAGCTCCAGTGGTCAACAATGGCAGCAGTAAAAAAGCTAGGGTTTATATATAGAGGTTGAGCTACAGGGCAAAGGAGAAGTGTCTAGAGTTGATGAGGTGTCCACTTAGCTAAATATCCAAAAATTAGTTGCATAATCCTTGGATAACTCCTCTACTCGGTTTACAGAACCAGTGGCTGTGCACAGAGGCAAGGCGGAAGAGGGGCAAACATCTGACATGTGGGTCCCTTTGTCAGCCACAGTCACGCGCGCCTCCTAAAGCTCCAAGAATCGTCGACCGTTCGATCAGAGATGGACGGCCGTGATAGAAATAGATATTAAGAAAACCTAATCAGCACCATTTAATGTGGGTCATGCGATCTCAAACGGAGGATGGAGATTTAAAGGAGCCCTACGGGATTTCGGGGGTTTGCATTCAAAGAGGGGCGTTGGATTGAAATCCAACGATCAAGCAAAAAGGATACACGTCACTTTGAACGGAGATGAAGCGGCACCGCCGATTGGCTTTCACGGTCGATTGACGCGGATCCGGATGGTCCAATGCAATCTCAATAAGGACCCTACGATTGAAATCAACGGTCCAATAAAACTAAGCCTTAAATACACGCGGTCAAAAGGCGCCAGAGATTTGAATCCAACGGTCAACAACGACTGCGCGCCTTTAAGTTTAAAACAAAAAGAGCGGCGCGGTTGGATCGAGGATTGACGGTGGAGATCGAGAGGGGATCCGGATGGTGCGGTTGTTCTCGCGTCTTCCAGCCATTCGATCAAGATCCAAGGGTGGGTATTAATCTGCGCACGTGGACAGCCCGCGTGATATCGCAACCCCGCCCGTTCGATTGGAGATCAATGGCTTGCGTCACGTGTGGGAGTTGGGCTCGCGCCCGAGCGTGACTGAGCCGGACCAAATGCACCGGTTGGACCCAACCTCATTGGGTTAGAGTCGTTACAGTGCTAGGGCTCGGATTTAGACCAGAAGAGTTGACCAAACTCTAAATTCAAAGTTTAAAAGTTTGACCAGGCTTTAGAAATAGTAAATAAATTTGTAAAATCATGAAATTTTGCCAGAGGCTACTGGGATGATATATTCCCAAATAAATTTCTGAAAACCACTGTTTCACTTTTAAAACTTCATAAATAATTTCCATAACTTGAATAAGTTTATTTAAAGTCAAATATTTTTCTCCAAGTTAAAATAATTTCTAAGAATTCAACAAAATTATTTTTGGCCAAGATAATTTATCTAGGCTTTAATAAAAATACTTCCTACATAATACAAGCACTCGACTTGTATTTCCTTTGAAACTTCAAATAGGTTTTGGATTTTGACTAGGAAAGGAAGGTTTTAATTTGTAACAACAAATCCAAATTTCAATTATAAACAAGAATGTTATGAACAAGATTCCATTCTTCGCTCATAAAACAGACATTCTTGCTTTTAAATCGGGCTATTACAACACCTTTGTCCGAGCTCCCGCTTTATCTAGCTCAAGGCCCTCCCAATTTCTTTTTCCTACTCTTGGTTGTTTTGCTTGACTCCTCGGTTGTGAGTGTGAGCCCCAAACTTGAGCACCGAGAGCACCACCCTCCCTCGCCACCATTGTCGACCCTTGGGGCTCCTCGTCGAAGCTTGAGCTCCAAAGGTTTAATTGCAACCTTGGCTTGCCCACTTGTTCAATTAGCCACCTTGGGGCATCTTTTCTAACCAAATCGGTTGGTTTCAAGGGGAGGCATTGTGGAGACCTGTTCTTCACGGTTGTCCCTACCTTCTTCCTCGTCTCCGGCGGAGTTCCTGGTCACCGGAGCACCTCCTTCGCTTCCTCCTCTCCTCCGAGCTCCTCTGAACCTCATCTTGGCCCTGGTGAGTTCATTCTAGCCTCCTTGAGCTCGAGCATTTGTTAGGTTAGGTCGTAGCGGTCTTTTCATGTTTTCGGTTTGCCAAAAATTTGTTCACCGCCTCCTCTCGGCCGGGCATGGCGTTCGAGTCGTCGCCGCCGTCGAGAGTTAGCCTGGTAGGTCCACGACGTTGTTGTGAGCATAGCGGTACCCTTGGTTCCCGCCGGCATGGTCCACGTCGCCGGCGGTGAGCTTTTCCTTAGCTCGGGAGTTTTGCCGTGTCGTACTCGGTCAGGTTCTGTAGTTTAATGATTGGCATTAATGTTGTCCTGAGCAGATCATTAATGTTGTCTTGCCGGCATATCGCGCGTGCCACTAAGTCCCAGACCTCCTAGATGAAATCGTGGCCGTTTAAGATCACCCCAAGTTAGATCTGTACCGTAGAGTGTTCTCTGTGTTAATTCTTAGTCCCAGGACCTCCTAGAGTAATCTCAACCGTTAAAGACCTCCATGGATTAGCTTTTAGCCGTTGGATCTGGCTCTGTGAGAAATCTTAAGCGCTAGGACCTCCCCTGGTTAGATCCTAGCCATTCAAAACCTCTTTAAATTCAATCTGAGCCGCTAGGACCACTCTTGCGCAAAAAGACCTCCTCGTGGTCTTTTTGTAAAAACCACCCCTAAAGACCACCCTTGGGGTCCTCTTTGTAAAAGACCGCCTCTGGTCTTTTATAAAGAAAACCTCCGGACCTCCTCCTCGAGTTAATCCTGGCCGTAGACGACCTCCCCAGGTTTAGATCTGAGCGTTAGATCTTCTTGGATAAGTCCTGAGTCTCAGGACCTCCCTCCGCGTCGATCTGGACCGTCCAGGACCTCCCTAGATCTAATCTGGGCCGTCCAGATCTCCTCCCGTTGAAACCCTGTCGCATAGGACCTCCTCGCGTAGATCTTGGCCATCCATGACCTCCTCGGTGAGATCCCAACCGTTCAGGACCTCCCCCGAGAGATCTTGACCACCCAGGACCTCCTTCGCTTGATCGTGACTGTTAAGACCTCCCTTGCGAGATCTTGACCGTCCAGGACCACCCCGGGTAGATCTTGACCGTTCAGGACCTCCTAGGGGAGATCTGAGCCGTTAAGATCTCTTTCTGTTCAAACGTTGACCTTAAGACCTCCTCGTGGAGCTCTGGACCGCCAGATCTTGATCTAATGGTCACGACCTCCTCAGTGCGCTTGGAGATCTTTCGCGTGCGCTGTGCATGCGCTGCTCGTAGCCGTTGGATCTCATCTCAACGGCCACGACCTCCCCGTTTTCGTTAAGTCTGATTAGACCTCCCGAGAGCTCAAATTTTCAAAGTATTTGGATTGTTCAAATTTCAAAAGTGCATAACTTTGTCATTTCAGCTCCTTTTTGAATGATTCCAGTTGCTTTAGCTCTGTTATAGAATGAACTCTAATCTGAGAATAAATTTAGGCAATCGTTATGTGAGTAAAAGGATATAAACCGCATGATCTTGTTCAAGAAAAGGTTGTCCAAAAATTCATTGAAAATTTGTAAAATGCATAACTTATTCTCTGTAATTCCAAACTGAGCAAACTAAATTTTGTTAAAACCCACTAGGAATGTACTGTAGTGTAGAATAGGCCTTAATATGATCCTTGCCACTGAAGTTAATGATCTACTAGTTTTAGAACTTAGAAAAATCATGAGTAATTCATTTCAACTCCAAATAAAGTAAACTCACTTTGCTGTTCTTAGGATGACCTTATCTACCTACCATAAAAATTTCAGGTTCCAGATCATTCTAGAAATTTTGCCATGAACAAGAGTCGTAATTAATTTAATTAGAATTTTTCAGTGAGAGAAATTCATTAGGTCATAACTTTTCATGCTAAGTCCAAATGAAGTAATTCTTGTTCCTAAAATTGTCTAAAATCAACCTCTTACTGCTGTATAAATTTCATGGGATTTGGATGTCTTTTTTTTGTTGAGTTTTGTTTGGTGTTCTTCGTTCTTATCGGTTTTATCGCATTTTCACGCTTAGGTTCAAGAGTTTATTGAACCCGAGAATCCTCCTCTGCAGAGAAGAGCAATTCCAGCAAGGCAAGCGGTTTGATCATTTCCCATTTGATCCCATTACTTTTAAAGTCTAATACTTTGTTTAACTTGTATGTATGCATTGCTAATTTGTTGTTAAATTGATTAGTTAATCCTCTAGTTGCATAATCTGTAGGTAAATAATTATCCTCTACTACCTGAGCCTAGGTTATTTGCTGTGATTAGAGTTCGTTGGATGAGCTCTTGTCACTTAGTAGATTGCGATAAATATTGCTTAGCCATGCCTAGTTATCGAAGTGCGGGCGATCATCGACTTAGTCGGTGATCTTGATCACACAAATGCTAATATTATTCCATTATGTCCAGCCCTTGTGTTTTACTAATTTGCAAATCAAAACTAAAAACAAAAATTATATCTTGACTTGGGCACAATGGTATGTTGGTGTGATCTGCTGGGTGTGATTGAATGGTGCCTAAGTCCCCAAGGACCGAGTTACTTGTGTGACTAAGCTAAGCGCTTATTGCGTGCTAACCGCACGAGAGGATATGGGACCTCTTGACTAAGTACTTTGGGAGGTGTTAATTATGAGCCGGTCGGTGGGTGTGTTAAAATGTGTGTGTGTGTATGCGGTGTGAGGGGAGCATTAGCGCACCGGTTAGGTCGTCTAATGTGTCCTTCTCCGTGGGTTGCGCTCTTAATTAACATCATCCATTGGAAATCGTCTTGTTAGACTTAGCCGATGCCGCATACCAAAGGAAGTATGCTAACCGTGGCTGGTGAAAAGGCGGTCTATCGTGTGGGTACATTGGTACACCCCTGCAGGGTTTAAACTATTCGAATAGCCTCGTCCTAGGTTATGGACATTGCTTGGTAAGGTCGTGCAAGAACTAGACTACAACCTTTTAAAAACTTAAAACTTGACATGGGTGGTATGAAGGGATACTTCATGCTATTGTTGTGGTGGCTATTGGGTTAGTCACTTCCAGGATGTTGTGTCATCTATCTATTGTTATAATTGTCTCTCTGTTATTTGAACAATAAAAATTAATTGCAAACTTGCTTTTAAATGTATTACCTTATTGCAAATAAAACTTGCATTATGCTGAAAATAAGTCCAGAGCCTCCTCCACTTAAATAAAGCTTGCATGTAGTTAATTATAGTTCTGTTATCTTACACGTCAGTCTTGCGAGTACAAAAATAATTTTTGTACTCATTTGCTTTGCTTATGATCTGTTGCAGAGGAAGAAGGTGAGCCCCAAGGGCCTCACTTTTGTGAGATGTGCGGTTTCTAGGACGACTAGTTTGGCGGTCCGGTTGGTTGCCTTGTGGGTTTGAGGCACACTGATTGGCTTTTGTTTATCGCCATCTTATGGCACCTTTGCTTCCGCTAATTACTTAGATATTTGTATGGCATTTGGCCGGTCGGCCCTTCTTTTGTAATAACTTTATATTAAGTATGTCTTCTGGTTTGTCGCTGGCTTCGGTTCTATGTGAATGTATGGAATTGATGCATGATTTTGTAACGAGGTGTGTATACTGCATTTCTGGGAAGTATACATATCTCGAGGCTTGGGTTATTTGATTTGTGATGCTAGGACCAAGTGGATGGTTAAGCATTACAAGCCAAATAAACCGGGGTCCTCACAGCCGTTGACCATCGAGTGAGATCTTACCTTTGAGTCTTGTCCGATGAGTGTACCTGGAAGTACCGGGTAGAGCGTTAGTTCAGACGTCGTGTTACGTAGTTGAGTTGTGGTATTTTCTGATCGAGGAAAGGCTACTTGGGAAGTTGGAGTTTCGCGTGCGTGAGCTTTAGCTGATGTTGTTCACAACGGGTACGTGGTTACCGTTGTTCGTTCTCAGTCGTGGTCGTTCTTTCGCTTAAGCGTGTTTAGAATTCGGGGTCGAATTCTGTTTAAGGTGGGTAGAATGTTATACCCCAAAAGTATTCGAGAATATTCGAAAGAGTATTCGGGAGAGATTATATGAATTCGAGAATGACCAAATATAAAATAGATTTAGCAAAGAATTAGATAAAGGGATTTTCTGCAGCTTTTGGCAACCTGGCCTCGTGCCTTGGCCCAGAGGCCCATGAGGGGCTGGCCACCAATAAAAAGAGGGGGAACCCTAGTTGCTACTGAGATCGTGCCTCGGTAATGTAGCCAAGATCAGTAGCACCCCTTCTATGCAAAGAGGAGAAAAGAAGGAGAGAAAGGAAGAAGAAGAAAGGAAGAAGAAGAGAAGGGAGAAGAGAAGGAAGAGGATCGCCATCCGTGGTTCGCGACCTTCAGCGCATCAAGGGTAATGCGTTCTGTTGTTGGGTAATTAGTCATAGAAGAGTAATCGGGTAGTTTTTGGCTAGGTTGCAATCTGCCTGTTGTTCGTGCAGATTCGTCCAGAAGCTTGCGGGGTTAATTTCATGTGGTTAGAGGCCGAATCAGAGGTTTTGGTCTCCTATAGAATTGTAGGTTATGTTCTTAGCTTTCGTTTGCCGTCAAGATCGCCCAAATCCGATTAACGGTCTGGGAGTTATGAATTTTCTAGTATTGCTGTCCTGTTGTTCTGTCAGATTCTGGACAGTCTGTAGAAAACTGGTTAGAACTGCTAATTAAAGGGAGAATCAGGGGACCTCAATATAACGAAAAATGTGGGAAATTTCTGTACCTTTTCATAGAGATAATGAACATAAGATTTGGATTCTCGTAGCAAAAGTTATGAAGGTTTTAGTGTACTGTCCAGAGAACCCGACGTGAATTCTGATGTCTGATATATTGGTTTGCTAAGGGCAGTAGATGGTAGAATCAAAAGGGATCCCCAACTAAGTTTATTTATATAATTTAATTAAATTTTCAGAAAGTCCAAGAACATCTTATTTGGACACTTGAGCAGAAAGTTATGTATTTTAGAAGTTGACAGTCCACAGTGTGCGCCAATCCGATCGCTAGAAATTGGGAGTTGGGAAACACTTGGGAGTTTAGCAAGTTCATTTGTGTTGTTCTTTTTGCTCTTGGTTCAGAATGTTGGTCTTAGATTGGGGTATCTTTATATTCAGGTGGGAGCGTGGTTCCAAGGGCAGCACCCTCGTCGCGTCCACCGTTCTCACACGGTTAAGGCAAGTGCATTGTTTGATTCATGGTTGTGATTGATTGGTCATGCTTGTGTGCTTTTCGATATGTGATAGCATAGCGAGATTGTTGGCATGGTGAATGTTTAAGATTGGTGGATGCTCCAAATATGTCTATGCTCTATTGTTGTATGTTGTTATCGTCTTTTAGTAATTTGATGATGAATAAATGATGAGCATGTGCATATTGAGATCATGTTGAGGCTTGGTCACGTGGTGACCAGTATATTTTCCTTTGAGATCCCGTCATGAATGTGACGGGCTGAGATCCCCACACTCGTGGAGTGTGGGCTTGAGGTCCCATTGTGGTATTTTGGACCGAGGAAAGGCTACTTGGGAAGTTGGAGTTTGCGTGCGTGAGCTTTGCGATGTTGTTCTAGCAGATGCGTGGTTCGTTGTTCGTTCTCGATCGTGGTCGTTCTTTAGCTTAAGCGTGTTTAGAATTCGAGTCGAATTCTATTTAAGTGGGTAGAATGTTATACCCCAAAAGTATTCTAGAATATTCGAAAGAGCATTCGGGAGAGATTATATGAATTCGGAGAATGACCAAATATAAAATAGATTTAGCACAATTAGATAAAGGGATTTTCTGGTTTTTGGCAACTTGGGCCTCGGGCCTTGGCCGAGAGGCCCATGAGGCTGGCCACCAATAAAAGAGGGGAACCCTAGTTGCTACGATCTGTGCCCCTGATGCTTAGCGCAGCTATAACAACCCCCTTCTATGCAAGAGGAGAAAAGAAGGAGAAAAGGAAGAAGAAGAAAGGAAGAAGAAGAGAAGGGAGAAGAGAAGGAAGAGGATCGCCATCCGTGGTTCGCGACCTTCAGCGGCATCAAGGGTACAGCGTTGCTGTTGTTGGGTAATTAGTCATCGAAAGTAATCGGGTAGTTTTGGCTGGGGGGGGGGGGGGGGGGGGGGGGGGGGGGGGGGGGGGGGATTCTGGACATCAGAAAACTGGTTAGAACTGCTAATTAAAGGGAGAATCAGGGGACCTCAATATAACGAAAAATGTGGGAAATTTCTGTACCTTTTCATAGAGATAATGAACATAAGATTTGGATTCTCGTAGCAAAAGTTATGAAGGTTTTAGTGTACTGTCCAGAGAACCCGACGTGAATTCGATGTCGATATATTGGTTTGCTAAGGGCAGTAGATGGTAGAATCAAAAGGATCCCCAACTAAGTTTATTTATATAATTTAATTAAATTTTCAGAAAGTCCAAGAACATCTTATTTGGACACTTGAGCAGAAAGTTATGTATTTTAGAAGTTGATAGTCCACAGTGCGCCAATCCGATCGCTAGAAATTGGGAGTTGGGAAACACTTGGGAGTTTAGCAAGTTCATTTGTGTTGTTCTTTTGCTCTTGGTTCAGAATGTTGGTCTTAGATTGGGGTATCTTTATATTCGGTGGGAGCGTGGTTCCAAGGGCAGCACCTCGTCGCGCCCACCGTCTCACAGGTTAAGGCAAGTGCATTGTTTGATTCATGGTTGTGATTGATTGGTCATGCTTGTGTGCTTTTCGATATGTGATAGCATAGCGAGATTGTTGGCATGGTGAATGTTTAAGATTGGTGGATGCTCCAAATATGTCTATGCTCTATTGTTGTATGTTGTTATCGTCTTTTAGTAATTTGATGATGAATAAATGATGAGCATGTGCATATTGAGATCATGTTGAGGCTTGGTCACGTGGTGACCAGTATATTTTCCTTTGAGATCCCGTCATGAATGTGACGGGCTGAGATCCCCACACTCGTGGAGTGTGGGCTTGAGGTCCCCATTACTATGAGTAATGGACAATTGGTCCATGTGCTTGCGAGCACAGCATGGGTATCTGCGACGTTGCATACTTTGTAATACCTGTATAATGCACAAAGAAAGATAAAGAGAAAGGATCCTTGAGCATTGCATTTGCATGTGAGATGTTTTATTGTTGATTTTCTATATATGGATGCTGATGTTATAACTTTTATTCGACTTGCTGAGTCCGTGGACTCACTCTTGCTTTTATTGTTGTTTTAGGTACCCGAGCAAGAACGACATGCATGGGGGAAGTAGTCCTAGTCATACACATGCCACATGAACTAAATAAGTTGAATGATCTTCGATCATAATTGTTTTTAGTAATTGGGCAGATGCTCAAAGGTTTATTATGTCTTGTCTCTTGCAGTGGTTTAAGTGTAACAATGATGAGTAGTGGAACTTTATACTTCATTGGATTGCTAGATACTTAGCATATCTTTGATTATCTTTTGATGTCCTCGGATGATAGTTTAGTTAATTTATGAATTATTCAGATGTTGGAATCTTACACGTCATCTTGTAGTACAAAAATAATTTTTGTACTCATTTGCTTTGCTTATGATCTGTTGGAGGAAGAAGGTGAGCCCCAAGGGCCTCACTTTTGTGAGATGTGCGGTTTCTAGGACGACTAGTTTGGCGGTCCGGTTGGTTGCCTTGTGGGTTTGAGGCACACTGATTGGCTTTTGTTTATCGCCATCTTATGGCACCTTTGCTTCCGCTAATTACTTAGATATTTGTATGGCATTTGGCCATCGGCCTTCTTTGTAATAACTTTATATTAAGTATGTCTTCCGTTTGTCGGCTTGGTTCTATGTGAATGTATGGAATTGATGCATGATTTTGTAACGAGGTGTGTATACTGCATTTCTGGGAAGTATACATATCTCGAGGCTTGGGTTATTTGATTTGTGATGCTAGGACCAAGTGGATGGTTAAGCATTACAAGCCAAATAAACCGGGGTCCTCACAGCCGTTGACCATCGAGTGAGATCTTACCTTTGAGTCTTGTCCGATGAGTGTACCTGGAAGTACCGGGTAGAGCGTTAGTTCAGACGTCGTGTTACGTAGTTGAGTTGTGGTATTTTGCATCGAGGAAAGGCTACTTGGGAAGTTGGAGTTTCGCGTGCGTGAGCTTTAGCTGTTGTTCACAACGGGCACGTGGTTACCGTTGTTCGCTCTCCGTGGTCGTTCTTTCGCTAAGCGTGTTTAGAATTCGGGTCGAATGCTTTAAGGTGGGTAGAATGTTATACCCCAAAAGTATTCGAGAATATTCGAAAGAGTATTCGGAGAGATTATATGAATTCGGAGAATGACCAAATATAAAATAGATTTAGCAGCAATTAGATAAAGGGATTTTCTGCAGTTTTTTGGCAACCTGGCCTCGTGCCTTGGCCCAGAGGCCCATGAGGGCTGTCCACCAATAAAAAGAGGGGGAACCCTAGTTGCTACAAAGATCGTGCCCGTAATGTAGCGCCAAGATCAGAGCACCCCTTCTATGCAAAGAGGAGAAAAGAAGGAGAGAAAGGAAGAAGAAGAAAGGAAGAAGAAGAGAAGGGAGAAGAGAAGGAAGAGGATCGCCATCCGTGGTTCGCGACCTTCAGCGCATCAAGGGTAATGCGTTGCTGTTGTTGGGTAATTAGTCATAGAAGAGTAATCGGGTAGTTTTTGGCTAGGTTGCAATCTGCCTGTTGTTCGTGCGATTCGCCCGTGCTTATGGGTTAATTTCATGTGGTTAGAGGCCGAATCAGAGGTTTTGGTCTCCTATAGAATTGTAGGTTATGTTCTTAGCTTTCGCTTGTCGTCAAGATCGCCCAAATCCGATTAACGGTCTGGGAGTTATGAATTTTCTAGTATTGCTGTCCTGTTGTTCTGCTGATTCTGGACAATCAGAAAACTGGTTAGAACTGCTAATTAAAGGAGAATCAGGGGACCTCAATATAACGAAAATGTGGAAATTTCTGTACCTTTTCATAGAGATAATGAACATAAGATTTGGATTCTCGTAGCAAAAGTTATGAAGGTTTTAGTGTACTGTCCAGAGAACCCGACGTGAATTCGATGTCCGATATATTGGTTTGCTAAGGGCAGTAGATGGTAGAATCAAAAGGATCCCCAACTAAGTTTATTTATATAATTTAATTAAATTTTCAGAAAGTCCAAGAACATCTTATTTGGACACTTGAGCAGAAAGTTATGTATTTTAGAAGTTGATAGTCCACAAGTGCGCCAATCCGATCGCTAGAAATTGGGAGTTGGGAAACACTTGGGAGTTTAGCAAGTTCATTTGTGTTGTTCTTTTGCTCTTGGTTCAGAATGTTGGTCTTAGATTGGGGTATCTTTATATTCAGTGGGAGCGTGGTTCCAAGGGCAGCACCTCGTCGCGCCCCACCGCTCTCACACTGTTAAGGCAAGTGCATTGTTTGATTCATGGTTGTGATTGATTGGTCATGCTTGTGTGCTTTTCGATATGTGATAGCATAGCGAGATTGTTGGCATGGTGAATGTTTAAGATTGGTGGATGCTCCAAATATGTCTATGCTCTATTGTTGTATGTTGTTATCGTCTTTTAGTAATTTGATGATGAATAAATGATGAGCATGTGCATATTGAGATCATGTTGAGGCTTGGTCACGTGGTGACCAGGTATATTTTCCTTTGAGATCCCGCCATGAATGTGACGGGCTCGAGATCCCCACACTCGTGGAGTGTGGGCTTGAGGTCCCCATTACTTATGAGTAATGGACAATTGGTCCATGTGCTTGCGAGCACAGCATGGGTATCTGCGCGATTGCATACTTTGTAATACCGGTATAATGCACAAAGAAAGATAAAGAGAAAGGATCCTTGAGCATTGCATTTGCATGTGAGATGTTTTATTGTTGATTTTCTATATATGGATGCTGATGTTATAACTTTTATTCTGACTTGCTTGAGTCCTGTGGACTCACTCTTGCTTTTATTGTTGTTTTAGGTACCCGAGCCAAGAAACGACATGCATGGGGAAGTAGTCCATAGTCATACACATGCCACATGAACTAAATAGTTGAATGATCTTCGATCATAATTGTTTTTAGTAATTGGGCAGATGCTCAAAGGTTTATTATGTCTTGTCTCTTGCAGTGGTTTAAGTGTAACAATGATGAGTAGTGGAACTTTATACTTCATTGGATTGCTAGATACTTAGCATATCTTTGATTATCTTTTGATGTCTCTGGATGATAGTTTAGTTAATTTATGAATTATTCAGATGTTGGAACCTCCGTAATTAACTTTACAGGGGAGGTTCTGCACTAAATTTACTAAAATTACCTTGATTAGAATATTTAGGTTTTGTTTAGTAGCATTCCTGTGCTCATGTTAAGTGAGGTGTTACATTGTATCACATGTATACTTATAAATTATAGAATAAGTGTTATTATGTTCATTTGATGAATTATCATTTATAAAAATTAGCAACTATGTGACTTGGTAGTGAAGCTTTTTAATTGTTGTATGATATCATTCTAAAAGATCTTTAGTAGGATATCACCGTCGTGACATTAGTTACTTATAGATCGCATATGGATTGATTGATGACCATATTTCACCTAAGTATAGATATGGAGATATCGAATCAATAATGTGGGTACATGTTAGAGAATATGATGTTGGATTGACCTACTTTGAAACACTATTGGGATTGTTATGTTCTATGTGTCATCAGCTGGTCTCAAGCAATGTTGATGTATAATTTTTAGATATGAGACCAAAGATAGTTTCCTACATATGTAACAAGACACTAAGGGATTATTAAACGTTACTCCATAACTGGGTAGTCATAAAGGTAGATTTCGGGTATGCTATGAAACATGTGGAGGGATGTAACTGGTCGGATATGAGATTTGCCCCTCCTAGCATAACAAGAGAGATGTGTCTGGGCCCCTCAATGTGCTCGGATAAAGAAAGTGCATGGTCGTGCTACAAGTAGTCGAAGAGTCGACCACACAAAGTTATCTATCACTAGATTGAGAATAGATTGAACTGTCCATGGATGACATATATCTCACCTGGAGTTCAATCAAATATCATGAGGCAAAAGGAGAATACACAACCAGGTCATTTAGTCCGATCAGATACAAACTAGTTGTATTGGGATACGGACTAGTCATGAGCTGGTCGTATATGATCACAAACAGGTCGGCGAACAGGTCATAAGGTGTTATGAACTGGTCGTGACCAAATGCGAATTAATCATAAGGAGTTATGAACTATTCATGAGTGATAAGAACTGGTTGCAAATCATATTGCATAAGGCTGGTCCAATATAATCTTTATGTGTATTCGGGGGTCACTATGTCCTGCTAGGAACCGCTGCCGACTTGTGGATCGGAAACGAGTTTTCAAGTCACGGTTGATTATGTATGAATCTACAGGGTCACGAACTTAATGGGTTGAAACAAATTAGTTTGGATTGGATCCATTAGTGACTATTTATAAGGGAAGGCGTGAGGGCCTTTAGGATAAGTTGGACGACTCACGGAAACCCTAGCCACCACATTCCCGAAGGCCATGCCGTGCGGGCTGGTGCTAGTACACCAGCGCATGGTGTTCCACCCTGGACATGTAGATACCATAGATGCATTGATGCGCTGGTCGAGGATGTTCCGCGATGTACGTAAGGAACGTGAGAGGCTACTGGAGGAGACGATCAATGGCCAAGGACGTTGGATGATCAATTAATTCCACTACATCGACGCGCACAACGTTGGATCAGGCTACTCCAACTCTTCTTCCGCTGTACTACGCGTCTAGTGGTAACAATCTGTGATCTCTTACTCGCATTGATGTGAGTATGGCCCGATCTACCGAAAGGTAGAGATAAGTCGATTGTGGAGAACACGACGTTGATGATCCAAAGGCTCCGACCCGAACAGATCGATCCCCTCGCAATCACTACACCACTGCTCCGTTGGTTATCAACCGTGCCGAACGTGGTTGACCTCGCCAAGAAGGCTATCTCCTGCTAGCGAATCGAGAACACGAGCAAGAGAGTAAAAGATGCAATCTGTATTGCGAATAATAATGAAGCTCACAAGTTGGGGTTCCTCAAACCGATGAACGGTGAAACTGCTACGCAGAATATTCTCTAAGAAAAACCCGCCTAACCAAAAGGGATGGCGACCACTATATGAAGGAGGGAGGGGGCGGTGGCACTGTTCATGTGTGAATAGTGCCACACATGAACAGTAACCGAAACCCTAGGGGTGGGTTGGCCATATGGGCCACATGTCCCAAATCAGCCCATTAATGACATAAGTCAGCCCATTCATTACATAGCCTATGGGCCAACAAGAGGTGACGCAGCACCAGGGCGTGTAGACATAGTACGATGGCATGTAGACGCAGCTCGGCATGTAGCAGTAGTAGCAGCTCGGTCCAATTGGGAAATATGGCATTGCCGTAGCTAAAAGTCATATCGCAGAAGGTGTGGTTGTAGTAGAGGATGCAGTGCAGCGGGTCGAAGTAGTGGTTGCATCCTTAGGGTTGATGTCCTCATCATCCTCCTTTCTTGAATTTGAGTCGTTTCGACTCAATCGTTGTCTCCAAATCATCATTTTCCGCAAAAGGTTAGTAGCAACAGAGACAAAGAACTAGATATATCATCAAGAGGAGATAAAGCATCTTTGCATATCAAAGCATCGCATGGCATATCATTATCAAAATTTTCAAAGAAGATCAGTTTGGTTGCAAGCATGACACAACCCTTTAATTTAATTCCTCATTCCTAGAACTAGGTGCTAACTTCTCTTCTTATGTGGAAAATTGTTCTTCACTACTTGCTGATTTTCGATTCATGTTCACATTCTTTCCTCTCATTTTCATCTATCTCTTTATCACATTGCACAATTTCAAAGAAAGTTAAAGGTAGCAAAATTATTTTCTTTCCTTTGTGCATAAGAGAGTACTTATTACTTCTACCATGACGAGTTGCATCGGTATCAAATTCCCATGGACGCCCTAATAAAAGTGAGCAGCTTGCATAGGTACTACGTCAAAATCAACAACATCATGATAGGAACCAATGGAAAATGCACTCGCAGATTGTGTTACCTTCACTCATCACGTTGTTGAACCACTGAATGTGGTACAGGTGAGGATGCGCACGTGTGGTCAAGCCAAGCTTCTTGACCAAACTTGAATTTACCAAGTTACTACAGCTTCCGCCATCAATTATGACTCGAACACGGCAATCCTTGACAATGAGGAACATCTGAAACAAATTATGGCGTTGTAGCTTCTCTGCATGCTCTCTTTGAGGGCTCAATACTCGCTACACAATTAGGGTAGTCCTATAATTCTTTGTAGCATCGGCACCTAAAATTTCATCTCTATCACTATTTGTCTCGTGATCATCATCATTACCTACAAGGTTAGCTACAAGAGCATATTCATCTTCAATATCACTGGCACTTACATAACCACCGTCTTCTCT
Organism: Ampelocalamus luodianensis; assembly: GCA_036346255.1. Taxonomy (NCBI): domain Eukaryota; kingdom Viridiplantae; phylum Streptophyta; class Magnoliopsida; order Poales; family Poaceae; genus Ampelocalamus; species Ampelocalamus luodianensis. The sequence continues at coordinate 56,490,849 of CM070617.1, read as the reverse complement.
CGCAATGTATGCTCGCTGACTTGGGCAATCTCTCATGACGTGGCCCATCCCTTTGCATCGGTGGCACACAACCCCGTCGTACGACCCGTGGAAGCAACCGATGAAGAGCTCTGCACTGGAACATGCACAGTAGTAGATTTACTTGCCTCGGGTGCACGTGACGGTGGTGGCGGTGCTGCTGAACGCGCCCTACTCACGTAGGGGGCAGCAGACCGAGAAGCTGGAGGTGGGGTTGTGTCGGCTTGCCCCGGCGTCGATCTCGATGTAGATGTACTTCCAAAGTTGCTCCTAGTCCTTTGTTGTCTTTCCTGCAATTCTTTTTCTGCCAAACAAGCAAGCTGGAACAACCAATTGATATCATTATACTCTTTGTAATCAACTATGTCCTGAATTTCACGCCTTAAACCACCATAAAAACGAGTCATCTTATCCTCGTCATCCTCAATAATATTACAATGTAGCATGCCTATTTATAGTTCTTGATAATATTCCTCGACAGATTTATTACCTTGGTCTAAGCGTTGTAATTTCTTACGCATATCACGTTTAAAAGCAGGAAGAACAAATCTAGCACGCATAGCTACCTTCAACCTATCCCATGTATCAGGTGTTAAGCCAGAATTAACTACTTGATTCCACCAAATGATAGCAAAATCTTTAAATTCATTGGTAGCTTGTCTTACTCTATGCACTTCAGGAACTAGATGGGTATTAAATTTTTGTTCAACTATCATCTCCCAATCTAGATAAATTTCAGCATCATAAACACTCGCAAAAGATGGTATGGTAAATTTAACTATAGCAAATGAGTCATCATTAACACGAGTATTGTGGTGCTGAAAATGATTACCTCCCATACCGTGACGGTTGTGATGTAGACGATATCATTGACGTGCATCTTGGGCAGTGCCGGCGTCAAAGTATTCCTCTCATTATCATATCCCTCCTCAAGATCTTGGGCTACATCGTGGTCATACTCACGTCCATTGTGAGGTGGTCGAGTCACCATTCTTTCAAGGCGTGTAGTGAGCGCTGCAATACTATCATTGATTGAGCGATGTAATGCGGTTGTAATATCCTGTAGCTTTCTGTCTATGTCCTCATTAATGGTAGCGAGTTGTTCATCCAAAAGCGTCATGAGTTCTCCCTTTAACACACACTCTTTCTCAGTAAACGAGTCACCTGTCATGGTTAGTAGAAAACAAAAGACAACACAAAAGTATTATCCCTATCAACTACGAGGTGATGGAAGGCGGAATCACACACTCTCAAGCGTCTTACCACACTCTTACAAGTGTTCTTACCAAAGCACGCAGCAGATGGTACAACCGGTGGCTGGTTCGTGATACCGTGTCGAGCGTGGGTATGATTGCAAGAGGGAACCTGTTCTGATCAAGAGTAGGTGGAGCTCGAAAGGCACAATATGGTAGCAACAGGATCAGCAATAATCAAATCAATAAATGCAAGTTGAAATATTGTTCAAAGTACTTGTCAAAAGTTGCTGATCCTAGCCTAATCACAGCTAGCTAATCAAAGCCCTATGCAAAGAAGTGTATGTACGCACACACAACGATCAATGTGACTTGATGTAAGCAAAGGAGAACCTCACAACAAGTGCTAGGAGAGATTCTAGCCCACTACTCAAACTTATTTCTAAGAGCACAAGATTATTCGCGCCATGTAGAGCACAAAACAGCGATATCGGTAAAAACGCGAACAACCCTCTAGATTAAGCAGATACAACAACTAGTCTCAAACGATGAAAAGGCAAAGTTTTATATGGCTTATATATACTCGTATGAAAGGTTTCGACGAGATCTACAACTTTTTCAACTGGACGGACCCCAAATTTCAAAGGGAAGACCGAAAGAAAAGACAAAAATAGAAAACCAAAAACTTGCGACGCGATTTCGGGGCTAAAGATGGCCGATTTTGGGGGTCTTGGAGGGCGACAAGTGGTTTTCCTATTGGATTTTCAGATGTGCGTCGTCGATAGATTCGAAGCAAGCACAAGAATGTCGAATTCCGACTTCGTATGTAAAAGTTATGCCCGTTTTACTGAAAGGGTGTCAAAAACGGACTCGAATTTGTTTTGGTTTCAACTTCAAACTGCTATATCTTTTGATCCCGTGGGCCAAACATGCCCAAAATTTTTTTTGGGAGCTGGTGGCTATATCAGGAAGGGCTCCACAAAATTTCACTGATTTTCATGAAAGTTTGATGCACTTTGAAATTTCAAACAGAGAGTTGTCTCTTTTCTGTTTTTCTTCTCTCTTTTGCTGTTTTTTTCTCTCTATTTTTTTTTTGGAGCCCGAAACCAACTCTTCCTCTTTTTTTTTTGGATAAACCTTTTTTCCTCCTCTCAACCCGAAATCCAAACTCTAGGGTTTTCTCTTTCCCAATGCAAAGAAACCAGTGGCTAGCCAGGCTCTAGAGTTGTCATGGCAGCAAGGCAATGGTTGCGGAGATTGTGTTGCCACAGCAGCGACTTGTGGCAGCGGCGACAGGTGGGGCTTCGGTTCCTGCGACAACATATGGTGGTTGTCACAACCGAGATTGGTGGTGGCCGCGGGGATGATGGTCGCAACAAGGGGTGGCAGTGCCTGGGCTGGTCGCGGCAAGGGGTTGCTTAGCGCGACAGGGAATTGATGCGGTAGATGACCGTGACAGCGAATTTGGGAGGGAGACAAAAACACATATGCACTCTAGACAATGATGAAGCTACGCAAAGGAAACACGATGCAAACTAGACAATGACGAATTAGACTCCAACTAGAACTAGAATCAGCACTTGACACGACGATGTAACCAAAAATTCAACAAGCAATACTGAAAAGAAAAATTGCAATGGCACAAGGGGTGATGGGACAGCGGAAGACACGACGAACAATTATTTTTGTAGAGCTAATTTTCTGGAGTTTTATGACGATGAACAGTAACGAAACTAAAAGGGGAAAACTATGATTACCTAACGGGCAACCGTTGCTCTGATACCAACTGATGTGAGTGTGGCTCGATCTTCCGAAAGGTAGAGATAAGTCGATTGTGGAGAACACGACGTTGATGATCCAAAGGCTCCGACCCGAACAGATCGATCCCCTCGTAATCACTACACCACTGCTCCGTTGGTTATCAACCGTGCCGAACGCGGTTGACCTCGCCAAGAAGGCTATCTCCTGCTAGTGAATCGAGAACACAAGCAAGAGAGTAAAGATGCAATCAGACATGGAATAATAATGAAGCTCACAAGTTGGGGTTCTCAAACCGATGAACGGTGAAATCACATGCAGTAATATTCTCTAAGAAAACCCGCCAACCAAAAGGGATGGCGGCCACTATATGAAGGAGGGAGGGGGCGGTGGCACTGTTCATGTGTAAATAGTGCCACACATGAACAGTAACCAAAACCCTAGGGGTGGGTTGGCCATATGGGCCACATGTCCCAAATCAGCCCATTCACGACATAAGTCAGCCCATTCATTACATAGCCTCTGGGCCAACAAGAGGTGACGCAAAGATCGGGCATGTAGACATAGTACGATGGCATGTAGACGCAATTTCTGCATGTAGGAGTAGTAGTAGCTCACCAATTGGGAAATATGGCATTGCCGTAAATGAAAGTCGTGTCGCAGAAGGTGTGGTTGTAGTAGAGGATGCAGTGCAGCGGGTCGAAGTAGTGGTTGCATCCTTAGGGTTGATGTCCTCATCACGCATGGTTTCCTGGTTTATACGGTAGAATTTTAATTGCGCGCTAATGTAGCCTCCCGTATCCCAATAATTTTAGAGTTTTTTTAGTTTGTGTTCTAGTTATGTTCTTCTACGATAAGTCGAAGAAGTTCTCAGTCGGATTCCCTTTATTTGTGATGGAGTTTCACCAGACCGATTCATCTAGATGACGATGGCAACGCTACCAAAGATTGACACCAGACCGAGTTGTCTATAAAATGGATCTTTTGTGGTTTTTTTTTATTATGAACAACAACGCTAACGAGGCTAAGTCCTGTACTTCCATATATAGAGTGATCCTTGGCAATCTATTTCCTGCTAGTGAGATGGTTGGAAATCATGTCATGGTTGCAAGATTCGGAGTTTCCGGTGAGGATGATGAAAAAGACCAACATGATCATTTAGTCGAGGAAGTGATAGTAACTTGTTACTGAATAATTTCCAATGTAAAAGTTGGATATTTATGTTTTTTAAGCTTGTGTTATTAATATAAGCCACTAGTGTCATGTGGGCAATCATGTCGTGGTTGCAAGATTATGAGTTTTCAATGGCAATCATGTCAATCATGTCGTGGTTGCAAGATTCTGAGTTTTCAATGGCAATCATGTCAATCATGTCGTGGTTGCAAGATTCTGAGTTTTCATTGAGGAAGATAAAAAAAATTCTAACACATTCATTGAATCAAGAACCTACTTGATAGTAACATATTGTTCACCGAAAACGTAAAAGTTGAATACTTATATACATTTGACCTTGTGTTATTAATATAACCTATATGATCTTACTGAAAATGACACTTCAACTCCTCCGTATTTTATAGTGGTACAATACGATTAGTTTTCTGTGTTACTGTTATGGTGTTATGTTCGCCAAAGAGTACAATACTATACCACACTACGGAATTCGAACCTTCCGCAGCAGAATAGAGAAGAAGACGACTCCACTCGCCGAACTCCCAACTGAAAATCGCTCTTAGAGCATCTACAATAATTTGTTTTTTAGTTTGTTACTAAGAGCAGAGATAGTACTCAATCTAATAAAAAGAAACAAGTCTTCCAATGGATTGTTTCTTGAGCTTGTATCTAAGACTTTAATTGCTACAAATGTGGATGATTCTTGATGATCAATAATGAAGTACAACTTTGTGGCCTACATGTTTTAGCTCATTTATCATATCAATAATAAAGTCGGACTGCACAAATGATCGGGTGGATATTTTGCTTTAAGACAATGGGACCCACAAAACGCGTTTTTAAAACAAGTAAGTCTCCAATAGAGTATTTGGTTGTTTCTTATGTCTTGGTATTAACAATTTTTAGTTTCTTCATCTAGAAACAACCTCACATTCTCTCCTCACATTCTCTCCTCCACATCACCTAAATGCTAATGTGGCAACCTCTTACTAACAGCTGACGTGGACTATTGTAGATGCTCTTAGAACAGCGGGACACGGTTGGACTACCAAGCCTAGCACAAAATATTTTGCAGTTATGTTTAGGAAAATGGGAAAGGTGACACACTGACACCCAACCTGGGGAAGTAGTTTGAGTCAAGGTTCGTGAATAAGTTGGGATCTTAGATGTCTGATTTTTTTATTGATAACGATAGGGAGACCCATACAATATATAAATATATATAAATATATATATATATATATATGAAAATAAAAAAGATTTATGTACAAAAACCATAGAAAAGTTCAAATTACAGCCCTAACATAGGGAGAGATGTCTGATTTTAGCATCAAATACCCTTAGCCAAATCATCTGGAGGTCAAAATGTAACTATGCACCTAGCCAGATCCTAATAGATGCTCACTTGTTGATACATTTGTCAATCATTGATCCACGTGGTGTCATATAAGTCATAAGACTCACATTATCTTTTTTCTCTTCAGACCTTCAAATATATGTTATTTATTGAACAACCCGGAATATTCTATTTCATTGTGGAAACTGACAACATCAGAAAAACTACATTCAAGGGATGCCAATGTACATAATCCTTGGCTCTGCCACTAATAGCTGCAAGCATTGATGGTATTGTAACATTTTTTTTAAAAAAATACATGTTTTTAATAGAATTACAGAAATAAATGTTCATTTAATAAAATTACAAAAATAGTCTTCTATCGCCATTTTAACTGACGATATACTCATGTCGCTAGTTGGATTGGCGATAGGATCCCTGTCGCTAACCAAAACAGCATTAAATATCTTTGTAGCTATTTAGAATGGCGATAGAGAGCAAATTGGCATTTCAAATGGCGATAAGTTCCTGTTGCCAAACCAAATGGTGACAGAGACCTGGAAATTCTTTTTTGTGCACAAAAAATAAATAAATTTTAATAGAATGCAGATTCAAAATTTACAGGACTTTACTAAGTTATTTGATAATTTTTTGTAGTGCTTAAACAAGCTGGAGTTTCTTGACCGCATGGATACCCTATTGTATTTGTCTAGACTGTCGATCCATTAGAAGAAAAGGCAACACTCCTTGTCAGGACCCGGGATTAACATCGCAAATCCTCTGTATTTTCGAACTAGTCCCATGATCGCGCTAGTTCACACAAGAAATAAATATGGTAACAAATTCATATCACAACTTTATTAATAATCAGTAGAACTAATTACAAGAAAGGCTTACAAGCCAACATTAAATAAACACAGCAGAAGATGAAGAAGAAGAAGTAGAGTCCAGCAATCTGCCACAGGCAATTGACTAGGGTAGCGGCCTAGTCGTCGGGATCCACACTGGTAGCAAAGTCCTTCTCCTCTGAAATTTGTTTGCATAAAGCAAGTATAAGCACAACTACCGTGCTCGCAAGTTACACCCGTCAAATAACAGAATGACATGCATATATGGATGTAACAAAGGAAGGCTTATTGGTTCAATTTGCATAAAGCAATGTTTGACATTTAAATACAATACTAAGTTCAAATGCTCAAGATTTACAATATCTAAAATTAATTTTGAAATAATAAAGATAGTGTAGGCATCAACCTAACACTAACATAAACACGGGCATCAACCCGGAGCTTCAACCCATAACTTTTCTCATGGACACCCATCCATGTCATAAACAATTTTATAAAACATTTTGAAAACAAAATCAAAGTCTAACTTTGAGCAGTTTTGCTAGCATGTCCATAACCGTGGACACGGCTATTCGAATAGTTTTACACTCTACAGAGGTTGTACAACTTTACCCACAAGACACGACTTCTCTAGTTTGTTCGGCATCTGTCGATACCACCGCTCACTACCTTAGGTAAGCAGTCTAGAGCACGTGACAAGGCCTTTAAAAAAGTGCCATTCCACCGTAGTCCACCCTCACTAAGGTTTCGCTTCCATTGGCTACAACCCTTCGGAAGCCCCCTCTTGTGCCAGGTGGGGGAACATAGTCATGAAAGACAACCCACCGAAACAGTTAGATCGACTGCAATGGAACTTTGCAAATTAGTCAGACATGTCCTACTCCCCATACTGAGGACATGTGGTAGTACGGTGAGGCATAACATCATACACTCGAAGACCGGTCCTTAACTGACTTGGGCAACTTTCCAACGAACCCATGGGCCTCAACCTTGACCAGGTTGAACCTGTGCATTAACATGCACCAACCAAACATCCATTATACCCAAGTTCAAACCATTTTCATTTATTTTATTTTTCAAAGTCATTTATAAACCTCCATAACATACCAATGCCATGGATTCGATTTAAACAACAATTGATTTTTGGCTGAAACCTCCATTGGCATAATTTTTCTCAAAATACTCTAGTTCATACTATAGTATCAACTAGGTTTTATCTATGGTGACAATATGTTTGCTTCAATTATCAAAATTGGCTATACAAAGGATTTTATGCATAACTATAAATTTAAAACATGAATTTAAATTAATGAATATAAATAAGCATGCAGTAATAATTTAAAACATAATATAAATAATTTGAAATAATGATATCAATATGATCAAGGGTATAACTTGCCTTGCTTGATTAATTGATGCTCTCAAACGATGTCGAAATCCGATCGCCCGAAGTCATCAAAATCTATACGCGTAAACGATCCGAATTCAAATAACATTCAAATAAAATCCAAATAAAATATAAAATAATATAAAATAATTACTAGGAGGAAGGTATTGACTTTATATGAATTTAGGAAGTTGAATCGACGGAATCAGAGTTCGTATGAAGGAGAACGAACATCCGGAAGGTTGATTATCACATGAAAAGATAAAATTCCGAATTTCAGAATTTAAGGAATTATTTTTCTGAATGAAATCCCTTTATTGTATTAGCATGATGTCTGCAGGTGGGAAAATAAATTTTCGACCGAATTTATTTTGTAAATAAAAATGGTTAGAGTTAATGACATGTGGATCCGTGTCCACGAAAATGGGTTTGGTCCACGGTGGACCGGCCCAAGGAATAGTGCCAGCCACGCAAGCGCACACGTGGGCTGCCACATGTGGGCTTGGGCGGTGAGGTGGCCGTGATATGGCAGTGACGAATTATTGCAAAATTCAAAATTTTATTTGAATAGAAAGATAGATAATATTGAAAGGAACATGTAGGTAAAAGGGTTCGAGCAATTACCCAACGGATGAAGAGATCGGGCTCGACGAAGTTCTCGTCGGACTTGGGGAAGAAGATATGGCCGGTGGTGAAAAATTAAGTAAATAAAAATTCCACTTGAATAGAAATGTGGAGAATCTCAATAGGAACTCACCGGCCATATTTGGTGTACAACGGAGCAACGTATGAGGAGATCGGGCTCACCAGAGTTGGAGGAGAAGACCGTCAGTACTTTTGTGGCCGCGGTGAACCAACAGGATAATCAAAATTCGGCTTGAATAGAAATGTAGAGAATCTCGAGAGGAACTCACCTATAAAATTTGGCGAATAACGGAGCTACTGATGAGGAGATCGGGCTCGCCGGAGTTGTCGTCGGAGTTGGAGAAGAAGGGCTAGCAGAGGGGGCTCCGGGAGGATTTTGGTAAATCTGAGCGAGTGGGATGTGAGGAATGGGGTGGAGAGGCTACTGCTCAATTTATAGGGCAAAGGAGTAACAGCCATGCGAATTGCTCGCGAGTTATTGCTTTAAATAACGCCTTCAGCACTATTCATCCTAGAGTTATCAGAGAGGCATGTAATGTTCTAAGGAATATTCCTTTGAAAATTGGAAAGACACCAATTAATTCTCGAAAAATAGCAAATTAATTCCGAAAAATCCGAAATAAATCACAGATATTAAACACAACATTCTGAACTCAAATAAAATAATAATAATAACAACAACAATTTTATTATTACACAGTAATTATTTTTATATTGTGAAAATTGTTTTTAAACTTGAAAAATAGTAATATAGGTCTAAAAATTCAATGAATTTTCAGAGTAGTTAAATAGGGTATTTTGAGCTTAAATAAAGTATTTTAAACACAAATTTGGTTTTTATTTGTGGACAGCAATTCATTTTTAATTGCTAGATATTACAAAAATCAAAAAGGGACTTTTAGAAAATACAAAATAGAGTTCCAAAATTCTATAAAAATTCAAGGAAATTCCTTGAATTATTTTGAACTTAATAAAATTATTTCCAAATTAAATAATTGATTTTTTTATTTTTTTTAACCAAGTAAACTCTTTTTAAATTACAGCAAATCAAGAAAACTATTTGACAGCCAGAAATTGCAGTAAAATAATAACTTTATTAATTTTATTTTGGTAACAGAACGTTGGGATGTTACACTCCTTTGGCCATTATGAACGCATAAAGTTAGTGATATGTGAAATACAACGTGCAATGTGAAAAATTAATGTATATGTGAGATTCTCTTACGTGGATATCCAAGTACGTATAGTATGCCCTGGTAACGGTCGTCGGGTGTGTGGACTGAATTATATGTGTCGGGTTTCCGCAGTTGCACTGTGGCGTGTGGAAACTCTGGTGGTATAGCGCATCCTTCATCCCCGCCTTCCCAGCAAGCTACTTTCGCTTCCACGACATATCCCCGTAGCATGACATCTTTAAGCCCAAAGCACTAATCTCCTCTAACTCTCTTCCCCCTCCTTTCAATTTGTTTTGGAAAACTAGTTGAAGTGGAGTGTTTGCTGTGGCGGTAGAGTGTACTTTGCTTTTATAAGCAGCTAGGGTGTAGCGTTGAGGGGGTAAATAATGGCGGATGGCAGAGTGCGGTCAATTCAGTCTAAAAAGGTAGCGTGGCAGGGTGTGGTCATTTCGGACTAAAAAAGGTGGGATGACTGGTGAATGATGTCTACTCACTGAGAAAAGCTGATCTGGGTTATTGTTTCGGTCTGAAAAGTTAGCATGGCAGGGTGAGATCAATTCGATATGAAAATGTGGTGTGGTAGGGTGTGGTCATTTTGGTCCAAAAAAGTGGATGACTGGTGAGTGATGTCTACTCACTAAGAAAAGCCAGTTGGGTTGTCATTTCGGTCTTAAAAAGTGGTATGGCGGGGTGTGGTCATTTCGATCTTAAAAGATGGTGTGGCAGGGTGTGGTTATTTCGGTCTGAAAAGATGGGATAACTAATGAGTGATGTCTACTCACTGAGAAAAGCCGGTCTGGGTTGTCGTTTCGATCTAAAAAGGTGGCATGGCAGGGTGTGATCATTTCGGTCTGAAAAAGTGGCGTGGCAGGGTGTGGTTATTCATTCTAAAAAGGTGGGATGGCTTGTGAGTGATGTCTACTCACTGAGAAAAGTCGGTCTGGGCTGTCGTTTCGGTCTAAAATGGTGGCATGATAGGGTGTGGTCAATTCGGCCTAAAAATGTGCTAAAGGCTAGAACGAAGGTAGGGTGTAATGTTATTCTATTTTAATGTGAATTGAACCTTGCTTGATTGCATACTTTCATTTTGGTATTGTAATGTTATTCAACGTATGGTACTTGGACTTATGATTTTGTCATATTGTGGTATTGCACTACAATTGTGCCTTGTCATGTTATGTTCATACAAATCCAATAGCTGAGATTGAAAGATCTCTTGCAATTCATAGAATGGAGGCACAACATAAGCATACAACATCCTGGATACATGAATCCACTTCTGTAGACAATGAAAACTACTTCATACATATTTGCATAAACTACCACAAGGATACACACACATAAGCTTTTCCAGCCACTTCAGATGGTCCAGAATCCTGTCAAAGAGCATGTCCGCGAGTGGCATATTCACCATTGGAGCAGATGGAGCTATCGGTGGATGTTCAACTGCCCTTTCTATCACAACACCAATAGAGTCTGCCCACTGGAAGTACCACTCGTTGTCGTCGTAGTATGTCCGATGGTCGTACAGGGCAGCCTCCTGGACCACGTCCTCCAAGGCATGTCCCCACTGCTCTACCCACAAATCCATGCATACTGCCTAGGATGTGGTACCCGAGACACGTTTCCTGGTGCGCTTGTAGAAAGAAACACGACTATAATGTTAGTACACATGGAAAACAACGAAGATACTATATTCAAGATGAACCTATCTGTGGATGTTCGGTAGCAATGGCTCTCCCCAGGGGACTAGGACCTCCTGTCGTAGTCCGAACTACCTCATCACCCAGTGGACGGAGTAGGCCTCCATGTACACGTTGTGCACCAAGCGACGTGAGACAGTAGGCAAAGTCTCGCACGCACTGGCTGGATAAGCCGTGGGGTGCACGCTTGTAACATCCAATTTTTCTGAGTTCCAAAATCCTTTTGAGTAGTTTAGTCCTGTAGGAAAATCCACCAAAGTTTCCTTTGAATTTAAATAAATCTTAAATGGACTTTCAAATGTCAAAAAAATTAATGTGACTAATCTAAACATCAATTAATTCTAAAACTATTTTATTTGAGTTCTTTGTGGTTAGAAATATTTTCCAGATTTTTTTTGAAATTTTTCCAAGTTCATTTGCTATTTTTAATTTGCCATTTGGATTTTCTAGTATTTCTAAAGTAGAAAAAGCTAATTAAAAACTCAAAATTCTCTTTGGGCTGAAACCCTATTCCTTGGACCAACCTTGTTCCAAAGCCAGCCCAGCTCGCCGGCCCATTATCACCGCAACCCCAATGTCTCTCTCTCCCGTCGCTCGCCGCACCCAACCCCACCTGCCAGTTGCATCGGAGTCGTGTGTGACGCGAATCCATCTGAGCTGTAGCAGCTGACAAGTGGGTCCTACCCCATCACTGTTTATCTCCTCCTAGTCGGGGATGGCTTGGATTTTCTCCGCCATGGGTCTTCCTTGGCGTGAGTGCTCTAGACTCTCCCGGTCGCCCGCATATAAAAGGGGAGGTAGCTGTTGCCCTCCGTATCCCAGCCACACCATCACCGAGCCAAAACCCTAGCCTTAGCCGTTGGAATCGCCGAAGAAGTAATGTCGCCACCAAGAACTACGTCGAGCTCTTCTTCCACTGTCGGTCCACTTGAAGCTGCGTTGTCACCACCATTGAGTTCGCAAGGAGGAGATCTATGTCCCTGTCACCTTCACATTGCCGGAGCGTCACCGAAGCCCAAATTCCATCGAGCCTGAACCCTAGTCGCCGCTTTGACCTCGCCACCAGCCAACTCCGTCAACCCCTCGCCTTCGTTAGTACACCAACAAGTTCACCGTCGCCTCAACTACTTGTTCCGCACCTCCGTTCACCTCACCGTAGCCTGGAACACCGACGACCTTTGGGGTCCGAGTGCCACCACATCGTCGTCGTCCACGTCGCCAGCCACGTTAGCTTTTAACTAATTGGGAAGAGACAGCTGTGTGGGAACATTTATGCAGCTGTGTGAAAGAAACTGATTCGGCTTGTTGTCTTTGTGAAAACAATTGTTAACACTATGTTAACAATTAGTTGTTTATTCTTATATTAGTCTTGTGTGGAATAATATTCGTCTATGTTGACACTATGTGCACTAGCGTGATCCTAGACTAGTGCATTATACACAGAGGGTCCAGAATTACATTTTTGGGTCTCGACAACGCCGACACCCTCTCGTAGTGTATGGTGTCCGATGACATAGTCATCTGTTAGTTGGTCAAACATCGCCATGTAGTCTGGGCATGATGCGTGTGTAGTGACTGGTGTCAACGTGACCTATGGAAGAAAACAACACACACCTCATCGCGTGCAGTGGAAACAAAGTCAAAAATGGATGAAAGATATGAAAAACTTACCTGTTGGCGACACCACACCGTACCTATGGTCGGAATGTCCACATCATCGTCGGCATATAAGGCGATGGAGTACGCTGTGTGGTCAAGTTGTGGTCATCCGATCTGGAAGCGCTCGAATGACCACAACTACAGTAGCAGTGGTCCTCTGGAGAGTATGGAGTTATCTCTGACCCTCCGGCAAACGTTGCAAAGGGCACAATACAACGTGCACAAGACTGTCAAGCCCTAGGCGTACTGCTAGATCTCCTCCAACTCTGTGTCCGCCAACTCCTATGCGTACCAAATCATGTGCTTGTCGACATTGTCGCCGTGCGAGCCGCAGAACATGAACTACCTAAAGAGCCATAGCAAGTAGGCCTCGAAGTGCCTCCTCACTATGTAGTCGGGAGTGTCAGGGGCCATACCCTTTGGTTGCAAAATGACAAGGAATCATTAGTAATTTCAACAAAAAAAATGAAGCGCGAACACCAGAGATAGGGGAACTTATGTAGAACTGATAGAGCAACTTGAGCGAAGGCCCGTGTGTATTAGGAAGTCCTTGTGCCACGTCGGAGTGATGTCGTGTGCAGCCAGGGGAAAGACCGCACAAGGCAAACCTGTGAGGTATGCAATGTCCCCCAGCATAGGATCCATCTCCTCGCATGGAAGGTGGAACGTATGCGTCTCCGGCCTCCAACAGTCCACCAACGCCGTTAGCAGGCACCGGTCATACGAAAACGCTCGGATGTACGACGCCCCGGTCGCCTTCCCGTCACCTCCACCATCCTCGCAAGCTAAAGCGGCCGATGCTCTCAACCCGTGTCGAACGACAACGGATATGTGAGTACACCTACACAAGTCTAATTGAAATTGACTATATAAAGGTCAACAATCGCACATACCGGGAACCCAATGTGGGTCGACCATCCAGTTCTCATGGGCGGCGCAGACGCAACATGCCAAGCTCCGGGTGCCTCGCCAAAGTAGGGCCGACGGTACTAAGGTAGTTTCGATGGCCCGCGTCGACGACCGGTCTAGTTGTGAGGACTCCAATTTATTTGGTTTGTAATGCTTAACCAACCACCGGTCCTAGCATCACAAATCAAATAAATCGATCTCGAGATATGTATACTTCCCAAAGCAAGATACACACCTGCACAAAATTAGACATCAACTCCATCCCACACATAGAGACCAAACACAACACTACCAAACGGAAGATAAACAATTAGTAGAGGTTATTACGCATACAGCCGACCGCCCAAAAGATACACAAATAACAAGAACGATAAATGAAGCAAAAGTGCCATAAGATGGCTATAAACAAAGCCAATCGTGCCTTCAACCCACAAGGCATCCGACCGACCGCCAAGACTAGTCGTCACCCACGGCGACAAAGACACTCACGTAAGTGAGGCCCCGAGGCTCACCTTCCTCCTCTCGCAACAAAAACATCAAGCAAAGCACCGAGTACAAAGATTGTCTTTGTACCCGCAAGACCGACGTGTGAACTAGCGGACTGCTCATATGCTACATGCAGCTTGTTTAGTGGAGGCCATATGTTTTATTTGCATAAAGCCAACTTTATTTGCAATAGTGTAATACGTTTGAAGGCAAGTTTGCAATTCATTTTAAGATTGAAATAACAAAGACGGATATTAATAACAAAAGCGAAAGATAAAACAACCTAGAAGTGACTATCCCAATAGTCACCATTAACAATAGCACTAATCCCATTCGCACCACCCATCAAATTTTAATTTAAATGTTGTAGTCTAGTTCTTACTGGCGATCCGAGCGTGTCCATAACCTAGGGCGAGGCTATTCGAATAGTTTTAACCTCGCAGGGTGTACCAATGTACCCACACTTGCATCGCCTTTAAGCCAAAACACACTTAGAAGGTATGTCGGTACCGCTAAGTCCTACGAGACTTTTTCCAATATTGTGTATTAACTACGAGCCGCTCGTATGGATATAAACCCATACGCTTACATGGTAAAGCCGAAAGACAACTACCCACTCAGATAAAGCTTTCTGACAACTACCATGCTCCCACCTCCATCCCTCCCGCGACCTCCTGCGACTGAGCCAATACACGCCAAAGTACTAGGTCAAGAGAGGTCCCATATACTCTAGTGTGGTTAGCACGCAAAATGCTCAAGACGGTGGCGCAAGTAACTCTGGTCCTTAATCGACTCTGCACCTTTCCACCACACCCAAATGTATCACACCGCCTTACCATTGTGCCCAAGTCTAAATCATTTTTGTTTTCATTTTTAGTTTTGCAGATAAACATAGCAAAAGTCAAACGTAAAGTTATAGTAGATTTTGTGTGATCAAGGCTACCGACTAAAGTCGATAACCGCCTCAGCTTCTACCGATAGCTAAGCATGTCTAAGCAAGTTGACCCGATCTACTAAGTGACAAGGATCATCCAACATCTCTAATCACAAAGAAATAACCTAAGCTCGTAGTAGAGATCAATATTTTGACTACAGGATATGCAAACACGATTTAGCTAATCAATTTAACACAAATTAAGCAATGCATACATACAAATTAAACAAAATATTAGACTTTAAAAATACTCGATTATCATGATCAAACTGCTTGCCCGGTCGCTGTTGCTCAATATGTTGCGAGGATCGTTCTCGTGGTTGCCGCAAATATCGAATCCTAACGATTGAACGAACAAATGAATAAGAAACGAATAACACCGACCAAACTCAAATAATACAACAACAACAAAACACACTAAACTTTTCACAGCAGCCTAAGCATGATATAACAAAATTTCAGAAACAGAGAACTAATTCACTTTAAGTTATTAAGAATTTTCTATGAATTTCTAAGCTAAAAACACATCAAAACACTAGTTAATTACTTAACAAATTTTTATGAACAGAAACAGTGTATAAAACCTATCCTAATAATTAGTACATTAAAAATGACAAATTACAAAATTGGTTTCACTGGATTTGGACAAATATTGAAAGAGATATGCATTTTCTAATCTAGAAGATACATAAAACATCATTTTATTAATTAACAGATTTTTGCTACAGAGACATGGATGAAACTAATTTTAGTAAATAATACATTTGAAATGAAAATAAACAGCACTGGATTCATGCAATTTGGATAAAAATTGAATTAGTTATGCATTTTACAAGTTTAATTGAATTAACAGTTCAACAGAAAACACAAACCAGAAATACTAAATCATTTCCAAACCTATAATGCATTTATTCCACTGCACTCACAGCCACTAGCTCCTCGCATCGACAATGGGCCGCTACGCGATCGCGACCAGACGGCCCACCACGAGGCGACGTCGAAGGCGTATTCAAATAATGCGCCTTCGGCTTTAACAATACGCAATCCAACACATCCGCTCAACGATAATACGTTTCCTGACAGAGAAAACGTATCACGATGTTTACACAATTCTTAACTGACAGCTGGGACCCACATGGCAGCGACACAGGGAAAAACATAACGGTTGGATTAGGGATTTCCTAAACTCACTTAACCCGAGAGGGCCCACAAGTCAGAGACTCAGACTAAACAAGATTAGCGCTAAACTAACTCCACCGGCGGCTCACCGGCGCGCACGGGGACGGCGGCGCGGCCGCGCAGTGGATCACGCGATCCAGTGGGGTTCAAAATGAGCGAGTGATACCTTAAGTTCACAGAGACTCGCGAACTGGATGGCGGTGACGCTGGTCCGATGGTCGCCGAGACGAGCCCGCGACACGGAGGCGAGAAGAGGATGCGCTTCCACGAGATGACGCCACGCGACGGCAGATGCCGAAAACGCGCACCGGCCGCCGACGCCAGAAGGATAAGCCCACGGCCTTGATGACGGAGGAGGACGGTGGCGCCGGAATCAAGACGCGGCGCTCACCGAGCTCGAGAAGAAAGCGCCGCGAAGCTCTGAGAAGCACCAAAGAGTGAAACAACGCTACGCTTAGACTCGTGGTCGATTGCGATCCTTATGGACTTCGTGGTCGTGGTCGAGACTCACCGAGCGCGATTTAGCTCGCGCAACGAGATCACCAGAGGCGAGACGATAAACACGCTCCGCGATACATCGACACCGGCGGCTCGGTATGGGCAAACGGGTGCGGTGAGGAGAGTGGATCGCGATGGAGAGGTTGCCGTGCGAGGCGGCGCTATTTTCGGTTCTTCTCCGCCAAACAGAATCGCGCGAGAAGGCGAGAGAGCGAAGAAACGGAGAACGAACGAGTGAGGTGAAGTTATAAAGCTCGCGGCCGAGAGGACACGCGCCTCGACGCGGCGCCGCGAATGCGTGGCGCGCATGATGCGCGAAGCGGCGACGCGCCGCGCGAACGGAGAAGACGGGTCGGATCGACAGTGGGGTCCGCTGCGCCGATCGTGTTGAGCGGCGCGAGCCGAGTCCGCTTGATCAAAGGATGCCGACCGCTGGATCCGAGATGGACGGCCGAGATCTCTGATGCATTCGGACCGGCCGGTTGCATACGCGACGTGGATCGCTCGATTTGCATCGGACGGTGGCCGACACCCATCGGCTCACGATGGCAGCAAAGAAGCGCGACCGAGTCAGGTGGTGCGGGTCGGACTCGAGCCCGAGGTTGGGTCCGAGCCCGAGGAATGTGATTTTAGTTTTTGATTTAAAAGACAGAGAAGGTTTGGGAAATTTTTAGAGGTAGCTCCTGAGCTTCAAAAATTTCTAAATTTTTATGGTAGCTACTAGAGACAGAGGACAACCTTGTGTAATTTTTCCAGGAGTTTTCATGCACTAGATTTCTCCCAATAAAATTCACAAGCTGCTGAATAGAAGTTTGACCAGATTTCAATCTAGGTTGACTTGGCCATTTGAAATAGCAAATAAAATCTAAAAATTGTGAAATAATTCAGGGAGGTAGATGGGATGATCAAGATGATAGGAAAAATAATTTCAGAGGATGATCACAAGTTTGAAGGCTAAGAATTTGCTGGCAACTATTTCCATTCACAAGATTTTAATCCTAGGAAATGGAAATTGGTAGGGAAAATTTGGAAAACTTCCAAATGATTTCATGAGGCATCAAAAGTTTTTATTTCTCCTCATAATTTACATTTGAAATACAAACCCTAAGTTAGGGCTGTTACAAATCTCCCCTTACAGAATCTCACCCGAGATTCGATCATCGGGAGAAGAATGATGGGTAATCGCCGAGACGATCTTCCCGCTCCCAAGTGGCTTCATCCTCGAGTGGTTCGACCACCGAACTTTAAGGAACTTGATCACACGGTTCCTTGTTCTGCTCACCTTCTTCGAGGATACGAACGGACGCCACGATAAGACGATCTTCCGCACATCGATATTTTCCAATGGCGTTTCTCAACCTAACACGGAGGCACTTCTTCAATTGCGACACATGGAAAACACCATGCACCCCTCAAGTGTAGCTGGCAAGTCTAACTTGTAAGCAACAGATCCCACTCTATCGATGATGCGGTAGGGTCCGACATACCGAGGAGCCAATTTGCCCTTGACGCAAAACGACGATGACCTTCAGAGGTGAGGCTTTGAGATACACAAAGTCATTGGCCGAAACTCAACTCACGCGACGCCGACCGCATAGCTCTTCCGCTCGGATCGAGCCACACGCAAGTGCTCACGAATCAATCGCACTTGACTTTCACCTCATTGATCGAATCCGCCAAAGAACCGTCTTTCACCGCCGACTGGGCCAATGGTGTTCGCAATACGCCCATACAAAGCCTCAAATGGTGCCATGCCGAGACTAGCTCGAAGTCGTTGTTGTAGGAGAACTCGCAAGTGGTAGGCACTTCTCCCAATTCTTCCCATAGGAAAGAACACAAGCACGGAGCATATCTTCAAGCACTGATTGATGCGCCCGTCTCGACCATCGACCCGAGGATGATAGGTCGAGCGAACGAAGACGGTACCCATGGCCTCCTGCAGATCGTGCCAAAATCGAAGTGAAAAGAGAACCACGATCCGACACTATCGCTCGTGGCACACCATGCGCATCACAATGCGGATATGTAAAGATCCGCTAGCCGATTCACATCAATTTTCGATCGACCGAAGGAAATGGGCCACCTTCACAATCGATCAATGACAACCCATATCGCATCCTTCCCGCAGGAGTACGGCGCACTCGGTGATAAAATCCATGCCTGCGTAATCCCACTTCCATTCTAGTATAGGCAAGGGTCAAGAAGACCTGACGCCGATGCTCGCCTTCACGCCGACAACATACGTCGATCGGCAACGAACTCCGCAATCTCGCGCTTCATGCGAGTCCACCGAAATCTCTCGACGCAGATCTTGGTACATTTTAGTGGCCCCGGATGGATGGACAAAGGCGAATCATGGGCCTCCCAAGAATCAAATCCCGCAACTGGGACCTTTGGGACCACAAGACGCGCCCAAACCATACAACACCGTGCTCATCTTCTCGTGAAACACTTGGTCGATCCATCCTGATATTCTCGCTTGATTTTACCCACACCATCATCCGATTGTCAGGTCGCTTTGATTTGATCCACCAAGGTTGGTTGCACAACCAAGGCAAGAAGGGAACCATGCTCAACCAAACCTGTTGAGACGCGAAACTCGCAAGAAGTGCCGGTTGTTGCTCTTGGATCATTAAAGTATTGCAAGATACCTTTGGCTAAGTGCATCAAGAACTACATTGGCCTTGCGGTGGTGATACCGAATACCCATGTCGTAATCTTTGATCAATTCTAGCCATCTCCTCCGCTCGAGGTTCAGATCTGCCGAGTGAACAAGTATTTCAAACTCTTGTGATCGAATACACCTCACAAGTTACCGATCGATAATGCCGCCAAATCTTGAGTGCATGCACCACAAAGAGCCAACTCTAAATCATGGGTGGGATAATTGAGCTCGTGAGGTCTCAATCGCTCGATGCATAGGCAACGCGCTTGCCTTCCCTGCATAAGAACACATCCAAGGCCTCGACGAGAGGCATCGCAATAAATATCAAGCTCTTGTGGATATCGTGAAGAGTGAGGATCAATGAAGTCAACCGCTTGAGCTCCCCGAAAGCTCTCATCACAAGCAGAGGACCACACAAACTTCTTGTCCTTCTTGAGCAATTCATCATCGGCCATGATCTTGGAGAAATTCTCGATAAAGCGGCGAGTAGCCGCTAAACCGAAAACTCCGCACATCGGTGATTGATTTGGGCTGCCTCAAGATAGAACATCGACCCATCGATCCACAACTATGCCTCCAAATTAAAGAACATGGCCCAAGAATGCCACTTCCTCAACCGTAACTCAGATTTGTTTGAACTTCACATAGCCGGTGTTCCCGCAATTTGCCCAAAACAACCTTCGATGCTCAAAGATGATCTTCTTCATCTTGGAATAGATAAGAATATCATCAATAAAGACCACCACAAATTTATCCAAATACTCCATGAATATCAATTCATAAGGTTCATGAACAAGGCCGAGCATTGGTTAAGCCAAAGGACATGACGGTGTACTCAGATGACCCATAACGAGTAGTGAAAGCCGCCTTCTAATATCCTCGATCCGATCCGACTGATGATACCCCATTCTCAAATCAATCTTTGAGAACACTGGCTCCACCAACCGATCAAACAGATCATCAATGCGGGCGTAGGATATTTGTTCTTCACCGTCACCTCATTGAGAGGACGGTAATCCACGCACATGCGCAAAGTCTTGTCCTTCTTCTTCACAAAGATCACCTGGACAGCCCCAAGGAGATGAACTGGGACGGATGAAACCCTTTGCTTGGAGCTCACCAAGCCGCTTCTTCAATTCTTCTAGCTCATTGGGAGGCATTCGATACGGCGCCTTGAAATCGGAGCTGCACGGCAACAACTCAATGACAAACTCAAGGTCTCGAATCGAGGCATCCCGCAAATCTTCAGAAAGACATCCCCAAAGTCGATACTATGGGAACATCCGACTGCAATGCCGCTTCGCCTCTAATACACATAGATGTGGCCCCGGCCGCGCGAAAATCCGACCGCCGCCAAGGGTCGTGAGATAGACAATCTTCCCGGCGCAATCGACCGCCCCAAGTGTTGGGACAACCAATCCATGCCAAGAATCACATCCGGACTCACGAATCGAAAGGTAATAAGGTTTGCCAAAACCCCACTCCTTGGACTATGATAGGAACATCACGACATCAGAGAATGCCTCTCATTTCCGACCCCGCAGAGCGGATGAGCAAAGGAACGCCAAAGGAACACAAATAAGACCACTAGCAGCAGCAGAAATGATCTTGAAATAAAAGAATGCGATGCTCCGTAATCAAATAATACCGCGAAGGACGAATTAACAAAAGTGTACCCATCACGACATCCGCGCCCCGAGCCTCCTCACCGAAAGGTGGTTGACTCGACCGCCGCACTCGGGCTTCGGATCGCCCGTCGGTGGATGACCACTCCCCGCCCGCGTCCTCCATTAGGACGCAGGGGTCTGCAACACTCGAGGCGTGCATTCGCATAATGGCCCTTGTTGTGGCAAATAAACAAGTAACCTCGGCGCCGGATTGGCGAGGCCGCCTCGTGGCTGATCGCAGCGCACGTGGGTCGAAACACGCCTGCGGTGGGCGAGGAGCTGTGCAGATGGCCTCGGCGCGGTGGAGCAAAAGAACGGGCCATCGTGCCGCCCACCGAGGACGAACGAGGTCGGCGTGAGTAGACCGATGTGCCTCCCATTTGCGCTCCGGACTCGCCAAATACTTTGCCTTATGCTCGAAGAACAATGGCCTTATCTACCAAGGCCTCGAAGTCGAAAAAGTCCACAATAGATAGCTTGTCCGCAGCCTCGCATGCCATCCATAAACTTCTCTGCTTAGCCTCATCCGAGGCCACCTCTCCCGAGCATAACGAGCCGGATGATTGAACTCGCATAAGTACTCGTCACAGATTTGCGCCTTGCTTGAGCGCGAGGAACTCCTTCTTCTTCGACTTCATCGGGCCGCCGTGATGTGGGCCCGACGAAAGTCGACTGAACTCCTCCCACGCGACCACATGGCTCAGCGGCCGCATGGCGAGATAGTTCTCCCACCATGAGAGTGCCGCGCCTCAAGGCGGTGGACGCGAAGAGCGCCTTATCTCGCGCCGCATCGAGCTATGTTGAGCTTCCGCCAACCATGCGCAGCCCAATCATCCGCATCGAGAGGGTCCTCGAGCGGGAGTAAGTCGGCGGCCGCGCACGGAGGAACTCGCAAGTCCCCGCGAGTCCGTGGCCGCCACCATCGGCAGGAGTGGAGGTATTCCTAGCAATAACCTCCAAGATGCGCGTCTGTCCATGCGGTTTCGCCGATTCGAGCGAGCACCTCGACCATGGTCTGAGGAGGGGAAGCTCCTCATCATGACCACTTCACGATCGCCACGCGCGTTCTCCCGCCATCCTGCTTTACTAAGACAAGTTAGCAACAAATTTAAGAGCAAGAAAGCCCAAAATTCATGAAAGCAAATTAAAACAAACACAAGGCGTGATAAAGTTCGACCAAAGAAAATCGGACACATAACTACTCCTTTACATCTTACCCTATTATCCCCACAAGTTTTAATTGGATTAAACTTCATGGTTCTCCCCAAACTAATTCCACCTAGTAACTATCTTTGAAAGGTGAAGAGAGAAACCAAGTTTCAAAACTTAAATTAGAGTAAGATGAGAGTAGAAAGCTAAGATAGGTAAGGAATAAAATCGAGAATCGCCTAGGTTTTCATAAACCTTTTATGATTTGAAAAATAAGACTTTCAAAATATCCTAAGGACGACTATGCTTGGGTTACTACGGTCGAATGGCTCGATACCAACTTTGTGAGGACCCCAATTTATTTGGTTTGTAATGCTTAACCAACCACCGGTCCTAGCATCACAAATCAAATAATCGATCCTAGATATGTATACTTCCTGCAGCAAGATACACACCTCGGTACAAAATTAGACATCAACTCCATCCCACACATAGAGATCAAACACAACACTACCAAACGGAAGATAAACAATTAGTAGAGGTTATTACGCACACAGCCGACCGCCCAAAAGATACACAAATAACAAGAACGACAATGAAGCAAAAGTGCCATAAGATGGCTATAAACAAAGCCAATCGGTGTGCCTTCAACCCACAAGGCATCCGACCGGACCGCCAAGACTAGTCGTCACCCACGGCTGACAAAGACACCACGTAAGTGAGGCCCCGAGGCTCACCTTCCTCCTCCGCAACAAAAACATCAAGCAAAGCACCCGAGTACAAAGATTGTCTTTGTACCCTTAAGACTGACGTGTGAACTAGCGCACTGCTCATATGCTACATGCAGCTTGTTTAGTGGAGGCCATATGTTTTATTTGCATAAAGCCAACTTTATTTGCAATAGTGTAATACGTTTGAAGGCAAGTTTGCAATTCATTTTTAAGATTGAAATAACAAGACGGATATTAATAACAAAAGCGAAAGATAAAACAACCTAAAAGTGACTATCCCAATAGTCACCATTAACAATAGCACGAATCCCGATTCGTACCACCCATCAAATTTTAATTTAAATGTTGTAGTCTAGTTCTTACGGGCGTATCCGAGCGTGTCCATAACCTAGGACGAGGCTATTCGAATAGTTTTAACTCGCAGGTGTACCAATGTACCCACACTCTGCATCGCCTTTAAGCCAAAACACACTTCCGAAGGTATGTCGTACGGCTAAGTCCTACGAGACTTTTCCAATATTGTGTATTAACTACGAGCCGCTTGTATGGATAGAAACCCATACGCTTACATGGTAAAGCCGAAAGACAACTACCCACTCAGATAAAGCTTTTGGACAACTACCATGCTCCCACCTCCATCCCTCCCGCGACCTCCCGCGACTCTGAGCCAATACACGCCAAAGTACTAGGTCAAGAGAGGTCCCATATACTCTAGTGTGGTTAGCACGCAAAATGCTCGATGCGGTGGCGCAAGTAACTCGGTCCTTAATCGACTGCACCTTTCCAATACACCTTGAGATCACACCACCTTACCATTGTGCCCAAGTCTAAATCATTTTTGTTTTCATTTTTAGTTTTGCGATAAACATAGCAAAAGTCAAACGTAGTTATAGTAGATTTTGTGTGATCAAGGCTACCGACTAAAGTCGATAACCGCCTTGATTCTACCGATAGCTACATGTCTAAGCAAGTTGACCCGGATCTACTAAGTGACAAGGATCATCCAATGATCTCTAATCACAAGAAATAACCTAAGCTCGTAGTAGAGATCAATATTTTGACTACAGGATATGCAATACTGATTTAGCTAATCAATTTAACACAAATTAAGCAATGCATACATACAAATGAAACAAAATATTAGACTTTAAAAATACCGGGATTATCATGATCGAATCGCTTGCACGGGTCGCGTTGCTCAATATGTTGCGGAGGATCGCTCGTGGTTGCCGCAAATATCGAATCCTAACGATTGAACAACAAAAATAAGAACGAATAACACCGACCAAACTCAAATAATACAACAACAACAAAACACACTAAACTTTTCACAGCAGCCTAAGCATGATATAACAAAATTTCAGAAACAGAGAACGAATTCACTTTAAGTTATTAAGAATTTTCTATGAATTTCCTAAGCTAAAAACACATCAAAACACTAGTTAATTACTTAACAAATTTTTATGAACAGAAACAGTGTATAAAACCTATCCTAATAATTAGTACATTAAAAATGACAAATTACAAAATTGGTTTCACTGGATTTGGACAAATATTGAAAGAGATATGCATTTTCTAATCTAGAAGATACATAAAACATCATTTTATTAATTAACAGATTTTTGCTACAGAGACATGGATGAAACTAATTTTAGTAAATAATACATTTGAAATGAAAATAAACAGCACTGGATTCATGCAATTTGGATAAAAATTGAATTAGTTATGCATTTTACAAGTTTAATTGAATTAACAGCTCAACAGAAAACACAAACCAGAAATACTAAATCATTTCCGAAACCTATAATGCATTTATTCCAATTCGCACTCACAGCCAGCTAGCTCACGAGGCGACGTCGGCGTATTCAAATAATGCGCCGGCTTTAACAATACGCAATCCAACACATCCATTCAACGATAATACGCTTCTCGACGAGAAAACGTACCACGATGTTTACACAATTCTTAACTGACAGCTGGGACCCACATGGCAGCGACACAGGGAAAAACATAACGGTTGGATTAGGGATTTCCTAAACTCACTTAACCCGAGAGGGCCCACAAGTCAGAGACTCAGACTAAACAAGATTAGCGCTAAACTAACTCCACCGGCGGCTCACCGGCGCGCACGGGGACGGCGGCGCGGCCGCGCAGTGGATCACGCGATCCAGTGGGGTTCAAAATGAGCGAGTGATACCTTAAGGTTCACAGAGACTCCGCGAACCAGATGGCGGTGACGCGGGGTCTGATGGTCGCCGGAGACGAGCCCGCGACGGCCGGAGGCGGAGAAGAGGATGCGGCTTCCACGGAGATGACGCTACGGGCGACGAGATGCCGAAAACGCGCACGGCCGCCTCGACGCCAGAAGGATAAGCCCACGCCTTGATGACGGAGGAGGACGGTGGCGCCGGAATCGGCACGGCGCAGGGTCTGCCGAGCTCGAGAAGAAAGCGTCGCGGCTCCTGAGAAGCACCAAAGAGTGAAACAACGTTACGCTTAGACTCGGTGGTCGATTGCGATCCTTGGGACTTCGTGTCGTGGTCGAGACTCACCGAGCGCGATTTAGCTCGCGGCACCCGAGATCACCGGAGGCGAGACGATAAACACGCCCCGGCGATACATCGACACCGATGGCTCGGATGGGCAAAACGGTGCGGTGAGGAGAGTGGATCGCGATGGAGAGGTTGCCGGGCGCGAGGCGGCGCTTAGCACGCGGCGCTACCTTCGGTTCTTCTCGGCCAAACAGAATCGGGCGAGAAGGCGAGAGAGCGGCGAAACGGAGAACGAACGAGTGAGGTGAAGTTATAAAGCTCGCGAAGCCGAGAGGGACACGCGTCCCGACGTGGCGGCGGCGAGCTGCGGCGCGCGCATGCGATGAAGCGGCGACGCTTCGGCGCAACGGAGAAGACGAAGTCGGATCGACAGTGGGGTCCGCTTGCCGATCGTGTTGAAGCGGCGCGAGCCGAGTCCGCTTGATCAAAGGATGCCGACCGTTGGATCTCGAGATGGACTGGCCGAGATCTCTCAGATGCATTCGGACGATCGGTTGCATACGCGACGTGGATCGCTCGATTTACATCGGACGGTGATACCATTGGGCTCGCGCGCAAATGAGCTAGCGACGCGACCGAGTCAAGTGGTGCGGGTGGACTCGAGCCCGAGGTTGGGTCCGAGCCCGAGGAACGATGATTTTAGTTTTGATTTAAAAGACAGAGAAGGTTTGGGAAATTTTTAGAGGTAGCTCCTGAGCTTCAAAAATTTCTAAATTTTTATGGTAGCTACTAGAGACAGAGGACAACCTTGTGTAATTTTTCCAGGAGTTTTCATGCACTAGATTTCTCCCAATAAAATTCACAAGCTGCTGAATAGAAGTTTGACCAGATTTCAATCTAGGTTGACTTGGCCATTTGAAATAGCAAATAAAATCTAAAAATTGTGAAATAATTCAGGGAGGTATATGGGATGATCAAGATGATAGGAAAAATAATTTCAGAGGATGATC
This sequence comes from Ampelocalamus luodianensis, assembly GCA_036346255.1. Taxonomy (NCBI): domain Eukaryota; kingdom Viridiplantae; phylum Streptophyta; class Magnoliopsida; order Poales; family Poaceae; genus Ampelocalamus; species Ampelocalamus luodianensis. The sequence goes on along the minus strand of CM070617.1, from coordinate 56,464,237 downwards.
ACAAGTTTGAAGGCTAAGAATTTGCTGGCAACTATTTCCATTCACAAGATTTTAATCCTAGGAAATGGAAATTGGTAGGGAAAATTTGGAAAACTTCCAAATGATTTCATGAGGCATCAAAAGTTTTTATTTCTCCTCATAATTTACATTTGAAATACAAACCCTAAGTTAGGGCTGTTACACTAGTATCTCGAAGGGCCACTGCGTAGAACCTCCTATAGACGCCATACCTGAAATAATATGAAACAAAAAGTCAGTGCTTACATTATTACTAATAAGAAACAAAAACAAAAAATAAATAATAAACAATAATAACCCTATTTCTAAGCCAATTATCATTCCAAATGACGACATGTGCATTTCATACTGTTTGGTGGGCAATAGGGCTCCTACCGCCAATCCAACCAGCGACAGGGGCATGTCGTCATTTCCAACGGTGACATAAGCCCATTTTTGTAATTCTATTAAAAATATATTATTAAAAAGGGAAATTTCGATAAATGCCACTACTTACTACCCATATTAGAGATGTGGCACCCCTCAGTTGGAAATATGAAATATGCCACTAGCAAGCTAGGGTAGTCTAAGAAATGCCATTATGGAGGATTTTACCCATTTTCCCTCCATTAAAACCCTGTATTTGAAATCCAAATTTCGTATGGACAATAATGCCCCTAGCTTCAAGTGACATGAAAACACCAGATCCAGCCCGAGGTGCCGTCAGGGCTGCAGCAGCGGTTGATGTCGACGGAGGGGAGGAAAAGCAGCAGGCGGAGCGCGGCGAGGCTATCGTAGGTGGCGACGACCATCAGCAGAGTGCGGTGCTCAAGGACTTTCTGGTGGCCGTAACAGAGGCCAGCCTCGTCCGTGGTGGAGCACGGCGCAGGTCGTTCGCATTGTCATCAGCAACGAGCTCGAGGAGGCCCGCGAAGGCGTCGTCCGTGTCGACGGTGAGGTGCTTGGCCATCTCGGTAACAGTAGCGGCCGCCGCCTCATTCTTCCTAGGCGCAGCGGCCACCGTGCCGCCATCGACGCTGGCCGCAGGGGACACGAAGATCGGCGTGTCATTCATCTGGGCTTGTTGGATCGCACCAACCGGCGACGGGAAAACAACAACCAAGAAACCACCAAGGCGGTCCTAAACAAAGACAAGAAATGGAGTAGAAAACCACAAAATCAAAGGCAAAAATAGAACAAAGAAGAAAGAGAAAACCAGAGCAAAAATGGAAGCACAAACACGCTTCATGGCGGGGTCGTCATGAGGTGGGAGTAGGCGAGGAGGACGCTGACGAGGGTGAAGGAGGTGAGCGGGTGGCCCTCATCGAGCATGGCATGGAGGGCGTCGAGGGCGGGTTCCCAGCGGCGGAAGAGGCGGAGTGCGAAGATTAGGGAGTTGGATGAGACAGCGTCACGGAAGTGGCGGCGGACGACGCCGAAGAGGGCGAGCGCGGTGGGGAGGTCACTACAGCGCCTGTAGGCGGTGAGGAGTGTGTTGGCGATAGTGAGGGTGGGGCAGTGGAGGAGGTCCCAGGAGAGCGCGGTGGCGTGGATGGCGCGCGTGGCTCAGGAGTCACGGAGGGCGGCGGCGACGGCGGACTTGATGGTGGGCGGGAGGGCGAAGTGGTCGAGCGGGGCGGATGGGGAGACCGTGGCAGCCATGAAGGAGAGCGTGCGAAGGGCGGTGGCTTTGTAAGACCCGGGATTAACATCCCAGATCCTCTGTGCATAACCGAACTAGTCCCATGATCAGTGGCTAGCTCACACAGTAAACAAATGTGATAACACAACCATAATCACAAAAATTTATTAATATACAATGGAGTTGCTTACAAGATAGGCTTACAGACCAACATTAAATAAACACAGCGGAAGACGAAGAAGACGTAGTGGAGTCCAGCTGATCTGCCATAAGCAATCGACTGGGGTAGCGGCCTAGTCGTCGAGATCTACACTGGTAGCAAAGTCCTTCTCCTCTGAAATTTTATTTGCATAAAACAAGTATGAGCACAACTTCCGTGTTCGCAAGTTACACCCGTCAAATAATAGAGTTAATGCATGCATAAGGTAAACAAATGAGACTGGCAAGGTTTATTTTGCGTAAAGCAGCAGTTTTAGTTTTAAATAATCATATTAATTTCCAATGCCATTTTATACTTTATCAAAAATCAGTTTTGAAACGACAGTTTTATAGTGTGGATAACCTCCATGATTAAATGGTGAAGGATACCCTCCTATCACATGGCTAACCGCCAAAATCTCATTTGGATAGAAATCCAAAACCATTTGTCAAAAATTATTTTGAAAACAAAACCAAAGTCTAACTTTGAGTGGCTTTGCCAAGCATATCCATGACCGTGGACACGGCTATTCGAATAGTTCTTTAACACTCTGCAGAGGTTGTACAGCTTTACCCACAAGAGATAATCAACTTTTAATATCCGTCTGACACACTTCCGAAGGTGTGCGACTAAGTGATCATCACGAGGCCTTTACAATGCGCTATTCCACCATAGTCCTCCCTCGCTAAGGTTTCACCCCCTTTGGACTACCCGTCCGCAGGGTTCAGGCCCCCTCTTGCGCCAGGTGGGACTAACAAAGGTCATGAAAGACTACCCACCGCATCAATAGGAACAACCATGATGGAACTTTGCAAATTAATCAGCCAGGTTCTGCCCATACAAGACATGTGGTAGTACGATATGGCTTAGCAAGGTGCGGCTCGAAGACCGATCCTTAACTGACCTGGGCGACAACCAACAGAACCCTAGGCCTCAACCTACCCAGTTGAGCCCGTGCATAAACCTGCACCCACCAGACAACCAATTCGCCCAAGTCCAAACCATCATTTAATTTTATTTTATTTTTCAAGCATTTGTAAAACTCCCATGACACACCAATACCAAGGGTACAATTTAAACAACATTTGACTTTTTGCTGAAATTCCCCAAATCAAATATTTTTGGTCTAAGCATGGCTAAGTATATAATTTATCAAATTTTATTTTGACTATAGTGACAAGGGAATGACAAATCAAGTATCAACATTGGCCATACAAAGGAAATAGAATAGCTAGACATTTAAAACAGGAATTTAAAATAACTGAATAAAAATATGCATGCAATAATAATTTAGAACAGAATTAAATAATTTAAAATATTGGGGTTAACATGATCAAAGGTATAACTTGCCTTGCTTGATTAGATGTTGTTCTTAAACGGCGTCGAAATCCGGTCGTCCGAAGTCGTCGAAATCTATACGCGTAAACGATCCGAATTCAAATAATATTCAAATAAAATACAAATAAAATCCATAAAAATATTAAATAAATACTGGGAGGAAGGTATCGACTTTATATGAAATTAGGAAGTTGAATCGACGGAATCGGAGTTCGTATGAGGGAGAATGGATTTTTGGAAGTTTTGATGTCACATTAAATGATAGAGTTCTGAAATTACTGTTCACCCGAAAATCACTATTCATCCAAGAATGGCTGTTTCGGATTTTTTTATGTTTAACAGGGCAAAGGACTTTGGTGCATGTAAGAAGGCCCACTTGCCAGTAAGAGAAGGAGGATTAGATGGAGTGGAAATATGGGTATGCCACATAGGACCCATATGATGGAATTAATTTTGCATGTCATGTACAAGTGCATGCAAAACCTGTACGTATTCGTACACAGCCGTGCATGCATGCAGGTGCTTTGAAGTGAGCGCGCAATCGTGAGAGCACGGACGCCGCACGCACATGGACCGTATATGTATACAATGCATGCACATGATCCAAATCCCAATCGGAGGGTGTTCGCATGTGTAAGGAATTCGCTTTCTATATACATGCGTGTAGAGATGGCCATGACGGCGCGCGCCGATGGAAAAGGTGAGGAAAAGGAGAGACGTCCGGCGAATGGCAAAATGGAACCCCGGTGATGAGGCGAAGATGATGACGCGAACGGTTTTTGAAAAAACTCACCAAGGAAACGGGAGAACGCAACGTACGCATTTCAGCGTCGTGGCTTGATATGGCCGACGATGATTCGGTGGTCTTCGGGCAATGGTGATGGAAGCACGACGTAGAACACGTTGAGGCAAACCCAACGCCGCAGACGGTTCGACCGGGGGACATCGGATGGCAGCGGAACGCGACGAAGAAGACCTTCGGATTGACATCGCCGTTCCGGGCAAACGGAGAGGAGTTAGTGGGTGAGATTTGTGGCGAAACGAAGATGGAACCGCGGGAAACACAACGCTCACCTTGGTTGGGGTGGAACGCGCAAGGTTGTCCGGTGGCGAGGAGAAAGACGATGACGCGAAAAATGGACCAAATAAATAATGGAAAATAAATAAAATCTAAAAATTACGAAATAAATACTAAAAATAGTAGATGAATTTAGGAGAAAGAATCAATGGATTCGGAGCTTCCATGTGAAAGAATGAATTTTTAGAAGGATTAAAATGTTCATGTACAAAGGAATGAAACATGACTAGATAATATCGCTATTGTTCATTGTCTTCTCCAACGAAACAGCAAGCATGGGGAAAAAGAAAAGATGGCAGCACCGGCCAAAGGAAGGGAATAGGTGACCGGCGAACAACAAAAATGGATTGCCCACCTTGTGACGAGGCCGTAGGAGGTAGCGGCGACGACGAGGACGATGGCCGACGCCGGCGGCGGCGCGCGCGTGGTGGCGCCATGGAGGAGGCGACGGCGCCCGGCGAGGTTCCGTGAAGAGGAGGAGCACCGCGAGAACGTCGTGAGGCGGCCGTGATGTGGTCGATGGTGGCGGGATCCACCGTGAGCGGCGCAAATAGTCGATGAACGGCATTCGGCCTACGACGGAAGAACTTGGATTGTGGAGAGGAGAAAGGGAGGGAGGAGCTGAGATTTCAGGGGATGAATGAGGGAGAGGAGAGGCACCCGATGCTCCCTTTTATATGGGTTGAGGGGTAGTCGTGGGTGAGATCGTGCGCGTGATGAACGTGGCGGCCGTTGCGGAAACCGACGAAAATCGTGCGCAAGAAAGGGGGAAGGTGCATGGAATGGGGGAGTCTAGATGATGGGGTTTGAATGCCTGAGATTTCGGAAGGAATCGCGGAGAAAATCATGGGATTGGGAAGCTTTTGTGTTGGCTTTAATGGCGGTTGGTGCTCCTGCACACGTTCTGGACAAGAAAAGGGTTGGAGAAGAAAGGAAGGGGAAGGAAAGAATAAAAGAATGAGAGAGGGTTTAAATCAAAGAACGAAAGAAGGGAAGGTTGTAGTGCTTTTGGGATGTTTTTTGGAAGTTAAGTGTGCTGCTATGGAGAAGAATTAGGATGGGTGACCCAACGGGAAGTTTCATTTTTTAATATATATATATATAATTCCTAAATACAGATTAAGCAATAAATAGTTTTTTTTAGAACAAGGATTTGAATTGAAGCTCAGATTTTAGATAGGTGAATAGGATCAACCCATTTGGGATGAACTCATCAATCGAACGAGAATATTCGCCCGAGATCGCTTGGGGAGTTCGGTCGAGATGTTTCAAGAATAAAATAGAGGATAAAATTATAAGACCAAAATAATTTGGTTCAACTCATTTGGAGTTCAAAAACATTTTCTATGAATTTTCCAAGTTAAAAGTATTTTGTAGTGTGAAAATAATTCGGTTTAAGGATCAATTTCCAAAAATTATATCTAAAAGACTAGAGACAAGTTTGAAATATATTTTAAAATAAAGTTAATTTAAAATGAAAAATATCAAAACTGGTTTCACATGATTTGGAGTTAAAATGAATTAGATATGAATTTTTGAAGTTAAATAGATTTTCAGCGAGGAAAAAAAATAAAAAGAAATTCTTCGGGTGGTCCGAACATCCATGTTGACTGTTCATCATGTACTGTGCAAAGTTACTGTCCACGAGCTTCGGACGGCCGAACAATTTTTCTTGATTTTCGGATTTAAAAAAATTTAAAAAATCAAATAGATTTTTAGAAAATATCAAATACCGTTCAAAAATTCTAAAACAATTCACAAACATTCCTTGAATTATTTTGAACTTAATAAAAATAATTCCAACTTAAATTTACCTTTTATTTTTGTACAGTATTTTTTTATTTTCTAAGAAATAGGAAAAACCTTTTTAAATTCCAGAAATTAATTAAAATTTTTATTTTTCACTTTAAATCCAATAAAAATCCCAGAAAACTTAATAAATTTTCTTTTGACTTTAAAACCAAGAAATTAAATAATTAATAATTTTCTTTTTTCTTTTAATAAAGAAAACTCTTTTTAAATTACAAAAAAATCAAAGAAAATTATTTGACAGCTAGAAAATCCAATAAAATAATATCTTTATTTATTTATTTTGGTAATAGAACTTTAGGATGTTACAGACTTGGTGGCCCACTACCGTGAGGAGCGGATGGCGTCTGAGGTGTGGGGTTGAGGCAGAGGTCGGATCTCGTGTTTTTCATGGAGCAAAGCAAGAGCATTAGTGTCCATACGAATTGGGATTTCAAATAAATGCGTTTATTTGAGAAAAAATGGGTAAAACCTTCATAATGGCATTTCTTGGACTACCTTAGCTTATGAGTGGCATATTTCATTTCCAACTAAGGGTGGCACATCTCTAATATGGGTAGTAAGCAATGGCATTTATCGAAATTTCCTATTAAAAAGAATCATTAATGAAATATATAAAACTAAACTACACACCTAAAAAGATGTACTACGATAAACTACACTACAATACCATACATATAAAATTATCCAATCCATTCAATTACTGCACCATAAAAAATATCTATATGATTAACCACATATCTAAAACTAAACTACACACCTAAAAAGATGTACTACAACGAACTACACTACATAACCATAAATCTAAAATGATTTAATCCATTCAATTACTACACCATAAAAAAGTCCTTACTACTAACCATATTTATTTAACTAAACTACACACACCTAAAAAGATGTACTACAACGAACTACTATATAACCCTACATTTAAACTATCTAATCCATTCAATTACAGACCTACTAGTTTTATTTGGTAACCTATTTGGGTTTCTAAATTAAATATAAAGTTACAAAAAAATTACCTGCAATGTGGGCGATTGGATCTGCTCCTCCCTCTCTCTCCCCTCCTCCGCTACAGACGGACAGAGCTTCGCTAGCTCCTCTCCTTCCCTCTTTCTTTTTTTTTCTGGACTAAAAGTGAATTTCGACCGATTTTTTGGGCTTTTATAGGGCAACGAGGTTTATGTCGCCATTACAAATGGTGATTTGCATCGATTTCGAAGCCAATCACTAGTTAGATTGACAACATAGGCATTTACTATTGTTAGGTGGGCAACAGGGCTCTGTCATCAATCCAAATGACGATAAGCCTATTTTTGTAATTTTATTAAATATGTATTTATTTATGTAATTCTATTAAAAATATATTGTTTTAAAAAAATTCGTATTGTAACAGTACAATTTGTTCATAAGCAAATAAAATCTATAACCGTATGAAATATTTAGAATGAAAAAGAAAACGTACCTTAATTAGCACCAATTCCATCATCCACATGTTCCCAACCTATTGTTTGTGTCGATCCTTCACTGGTCATGTGAACATAGCCAGCTTAGTGAATTGAATTCAGCACAAATAATAGACAATGAACCCACGTGAATTGGAGTTGCGACTGCAAACTAACCCCTCCCCCTAATCCAAATCATTTGGTCCATGCACACGGTCGAAATGCAACCATGCACCTATCCAGATCCTAATGGATGCTCTTATGTTGATACATTGGTCAATCGTTTATCCACCTTGTGTCATACTTGTCATAAGACACACATGACTTTTTTTTTCTCTTAAGCCCTTCAAATACATGTTATTTACTGTAGAACTTAAGATGTTCCATTTTACTATAGAGAGGACAACATTGGAAAAATTGGCTCTGCCGCTGATAGCTACAATGTATAAATGGTACCGTAACGACACAAGTTGTCTATAAGTAACGGAGAAAAAAGTTACAACCACATGAAACATTTAAAATGAAAAGGAAACCATACATTAATTAGCACCAATGTTTTTTAGAATCAATTGGCACCAATTCCATGACCCAAATGATCCCAACCCACGCATCCATTGTTTGTGCTGATCCTTCACCGAGTATGTGAACATAGCCAGCTCAGTGAATTGAATTAGCACAAGTAAAAGACGCTAAACCCACGTAAATTGGACTTAGTAGTGGGGACCGCAAACTCAAGACTCAACCCCTCCCCCTAATCCAGCTACAGGTACCCATGTGTAACCTACCGGTGGCACCTAGCAGCAAACCTCTTTGTAAACACCTGAATCAAAACCTACCACAAAACTCCATCCACAGACAGGTGGGTCTGGGCGCCGAACAGCACCCCATGGCCCACAGTCCAGCGAGACAGCCGCGCACGCCCCCATCAAGAAGCGGCGAGTTTAGTAGCCTTTGAGAAAGGCTTTCCAAAACTAGCCGTTGCATCCTCGCCTCACTACCCGCTCCGCTCCTCTCGAATTCTTTTTCTTATCCCTCCCCCCTCTCTCCTCTCAGCCTCTCCGGAGAATTCAAACGGCACAGGTAGACAGCACAGCACCACCACCCACGAGAGCGAAAGGCTCCTCCTCCTCTCCCTCCTGTCGTCGCACGCACACCGGCGGTGAGATCTCCGGCTCTCGATCTCTCCGCCGGCTGCTCGCTGCGAGCGTCCGCGGTTGCCGAGAGATTGCTTGGTCGGATCCCCTCCCCGCTTGTGCTGGTGAGTGGTTTCTCTGCCCCTTCCTTCCGCCTCCTCGAATCCTGCATTCTCGCCGTGGTCGCCAAGCTGCAACCTGCGGCGGCCGGGGTCGCATTCCCGCAGCGCCGCCAGCCCGCCCGCTGGGGTTCGCGTCCGGGAAGGTGAATCCCTAAGGGAAGCAGCTGCCGCTGCCGCCGCCGTCCGATCTGCCTCGGTGGCACCGCTCGCTGCCGCTGCCGCCGCGCGCCGATATGGAGAAGTGCCCGCCGGTTTTCTGACTCGCGGGTGACGGGCTGACGGTAGATTTGGAAATTGGTTGGGTTAGCGCTCGGAAGTTTGGGTGGTTTTGTCATGGGAAGGAAGGTAGTTTATTTGCTTCTCGCTTGTGGGTTTTTGGTTAGCGCTGTTGTTAGATTGGGTTTTCCATACACTAATCCACTGACTAGCATGCATCTCCGAGATAAACTTCGCTTCTCTTTACTTTTTTTTGGAAGGAAATGGTGTGATCTGATTGTGACCTGTTCGATGCAGCTAGCACAGATTTCTTATAAGGAAATTAGTTTGTTATTAATGGCAACTCTATTATTATATTTAGGTAATTATTTTATTTTATTTCTCTTGCTATCACTTGAACGGTAAAAAAAAGGGAATTTGTACTTGCATTGTTTAGTGGACTTTGCGTTTCCCGTTTCTTTGCATAGTATTAGGGGTAAAAGATTATACAATTTTTTGAAATTTTGAATTGTTGCTGGCTAGATCGCTGTGTAATTCTACTCATAAATGGTGAAGTAAAATCTGTAAATTAAATTTCTGTTGCTGCAGTGCTATCTTCCCCGCATTACGATACATGATTTTTATGATGGATGATGATGAGCTGTTACTTCATTTATATTCGTATAATTTTATAAGAATTTGAACTTGACAATTATTGCATTGTGGCAGATCTCGGTGTCCCTTTTTGCAAGATTTTTGTGAGAAGGCTGGGTGCTTGCTGTTTTCCCCAGCTTTCTGTGTGCAGTTCGAAGTCAAGGACCTTTGTAGCTTATATTAGACAACGAGGGTAAAAAAAATGGGTGCATCAAGACCGCCAAGCACCCCTGCATCGAAGATTGAGCGCACACCGATGTCGACCCCTACCCCTGGCGGCACCTCAAGGGCCAAGGAGGAGAAGATCTTTGTCACAGTGAGGGTGCGACCGTTGAGCAAGAAGGAGCTGGCTGTGAAGGATCAGGTGGCGTGGGAGTGCGCTGATAGCCAGACAATCTTGTACAAGGGCCCCTCACAGGACCGGGCTGCACCCACCTCTTACACTTTTGGTACACTGTCCAGTGAATTCTTGACTGCGTAGCTCAAGCAATTCTGTTTGTAGTGACAGAAGTGACCTTCTAATTAACTAATTAATTCATTTGTATCCCTTTCCAGATAAGGTGTTTGGGCCGGCTTCCCAGACAGACGTGGTATATGAAGAGGGAGCCAAGGATGTGGCTATGTCTGCATTGACAGGCATTAATGGTAGATTAATTCTCACTTTGTAGCTTGGTACTAGTGGACATATTATCTGTAAGTGATCCTTTTCCTTTTTGTTTTGCAGCCACCATTTTTGCCTATGGCCAGACGAGCAGTGGCAAGACATTCACGATGAGAGGCGTGACAGAGAGCGCTGTTGGTGATATTTACAAGCACATAGAAAATGTGAGATTTATACATCTGTTGAAGCAATTTTTTTGTGCAATTATGGTAGATTGATTTCTAACATGAACGTAAGACATAATTGCTTCTTGCTTTTGTGGATTGCTCAGACTCCTGAGAGGGAATTTATTATCAGAATTTCTGCCATGGAAATTTACAATGAGATTGTGAAGGATCTTCTACGACCTGACTCTGGTCCCCTTCGCTTGTTAGATGATCCTGAGGTTTGTTTGCAATTTGGCTCAGTCTACACACTGCCCCTACAAAATTCTCTTTCATGTTGTAATGATCTTATAAACAAATATTTTGGTTTGACAGAAAGGAACCATTGTGGAGAAATTGGCTGAAGAAGTCGCCAAGGACAGCCAACATCTAAGGCATCTAATCAACATTTGTGAAGGTAACTACTATTATATGTACAGTCTTCCCTCTAAAAAAAGGAAGAAAAAATGGGCAGTGATAATTACTTAATAATGTTTAATGACCTTCCAAATAACTGCAGAACAAAGACAAGTGGGGGAGACTGCACTAAACGACACCAGTTCACGTTCCCACCAAATCATTAGGCTGGTATATATAAGAAGAATCCTTCCTTCCGGTCTACATTGAATGTTTCCGAGAAAACATAGCGAGGAACGAGCTAACTTTTTTATTGTGTATATCTCTATCCAGACAGTGGAGAGCAGGCTCCGTGAAGTATCAGGATGTGTTAAATCTTTTGTGGCTAGCCTGGTAAGCATACTGTCCTGATTTTGGAACGTGGTATGCTGATTTTATTTAATCTGAATGATTTGGCTTGCTTTGTTCGCAGAATTTTGTTGACCTTGCTGGAAGTGAACGGACTGCACAAACACATGCAATTGGCGCAAGATTGAAAGAGGGATGCCATATAAATCGCAGCTTGTTGACTTTGACTACTGTCATCAGAAAGCTAAGGTTTGAGTTTCTCAGAAATAAAAAAAAATCCACTTATACATAAGAAGTTTGGATTAGATTTTAAGGTTTAGCCTGTTCTATTTTCTATGCATTCATCTTGAAGGTAGTCCCTGAGTTACTTAGATTCTCTGTTGTACTAGTCTTAATTCTAGTTATTATCGTTGGTTGTTTAATTATCTCAGAATGTTAATGTGGTACCTTAGTCCTAACGAATTTTATAGAGAAGTGCACAGAGAAAGTGCTAATGAAATGCATCAGATGAACAGACAAAGAGCACTTAATAAAGTACATTGGTCTGTACTTCTAAATAGTCCAATTGCTACAATTTTGAGCGAGTATTTTGCATATTTGAAACCAACTTGCTAAATGACTGAAAGTCAAAACTTGGGGATGATGTTTTTTGGTATGTGAGGAATAATAATTAGTAATTACATATTGCAGGGGTGTGAACTCATCATGTTAAACTAAATTGCTAGATGAATATTGCAGTTAATTCAATTCATTTACTGTTATCTTCAATTTGTGTTCTACTTTATAACTTTATAATTAATAGACAGATGAACAATGTAGATATATTCTATATTGGAATATCTTGCAGGTTACCAACATGTTAAATAACTGCTAAACGGATATGGTTATTGCATTAACTTCAGTTTGCTCCTTCATTTATTTTTCTAAGTGGACTTGTCAACAATCTAGAAATAAGTTGCAATTTAGAATAAACAAAATTTAGGAATGAGATGATAGAATCAATGGCTAGATGAACAATGTAAATAAATTTGTACAATGCAAAATCGGCTATCCAAGTTGCAGAAATTGCTGTGTTCTTTTGCAATGCAATTGCTGAAATGTCTAAGTGTACCAGCAGTTAGCATTCAGATTATGTGAGCAAGAAAAGAAAATACATGGTATTTGTATGGTTTCTTGGTTTGAACAGGCAAGCCTCATGAAAAAAGTCCTTTATTTGGAACTCTGAGCAAACTAATTGTAAATTAACATTGCAGTTCGGAGAAAAGAACTGGACATGTACCCTATCGAGATTCGAAGCTCACACGTATTTTGCAACTTTCTTTGGGTGGAAATGCAAGAACAGCTATCATCTGTACCATGAGCCCAGCCCTAACACATGTAGAGCAATCTAGAAATACCCTATTCTTTGCAACCTGCGCCAAGGAGGTTACAAATACTGCAAAAGTTAATATGGTAAGAGTTGTAACTGTGAGACAACATTGGTTGTTGAAATCAATTACGTTAACAAATATGCAAGTCAACATTCCATGGTACATACAGGTTGTATCAGATAAGCAATTGGTGAAGCACCTTCAAATGGAACTGGCTAGACTAGAGGCTGAATTGAGGACCCCTGACCGTGCCCCCTCTTCTGAGATCATCATAATGGAAAGGGACAGAAAAATTAGACAGGTAATGTCTCTGACCAAGGATGAAATACTTATCTTTGACTTTCAATGATTCACTGAATACTAGAAATCATTATCATTTTGTAATTGGTCTAATCAAGTGAACCTTGCAGATGGAATTGGAATTGGAAGAACTCAAAAAGCAGAGAGATAATGCGCAGTCACAACTTGACGAACTACGGAAGAAGATGGGTGATAACCTGCCAGTAAGAAATTGCCTTTTTTACATTGAGAACTTCTATTTTTCTGTTAACTAATCTTTTTCAATTCTATGCTTTTCTTTTAGGGGTGGAATCCCTTTGACTCACCACAAAATGCCCGAAAGTGCCTCACATTTTCTGGATCATTACAGCCAACTAACAAGTTTAAGATAAGGGACTCAATTAGGCAATCATCCACAGCACCATTTATGCTCAAGCATGAAATCCGCAAGCTTGAGCAGCTACAACAGCAGCTTGAGGTTGAAGCGAACCGGGCTATTGAAGTACTGCACAAGGAAGTTGAATGCCACAAACATGGCAACCAAGATGTAGCAGAAACTATCGCCAAGCTTCAGGCAGAAATAAGGGAGATGCAAGCTGTCAGATCCGACAACAGAGATGTTGAAATGATTGCAGATGATGGAAATGGATCTGATTTGAAAGAAGACATTACTAGACTTCATATGCAAGACAATGATATTGCCAAACTTGAGGCGAAATTAGAAAATGTCCAGAGGTCTATTGATAGATTGGTGATGTCACTTCCGAATGTTAGCACACAGTGTGATGAGACTACCCCAAAGTCCAACAGAGCAAAGAAGAAGAAGAAATTGCTTCTTCCACTGGGCGTGAGTAACATAAACAGACCAAATCTAATAAGAGTACCTTGCTCTCCCACTCCTCTAGTAGGCCTTCGAGTCAGAAGTTGAGAACAAGGCTCCAGAGGGTGACACCATGTCTCATGAGGGTTCAGAAAAAGCTACTCCCACCAAGAGTGAAGATACATCACGTGATGAAACGCCACGCTATAGGCGATCCAGCTCTGTGAATATGAAAAAAATGCAGAAGATGTTCCAAAATGCTGCCGAAGAGAACGTTAGAAGCATCAGAGCTTACGTCACTGAACTGAAGGAGCGAGTTGCAAAGCTTCAGTACCAAAAGCAGCTGCTTGTGTGTCAGGTTCTGATCTCAGTTGATCTTGCACACGTATTCGATTATTGATGTTCTTGAAAAAAAAAATGGTTTTCCTGCTAAAATATGTTCTCTTACAACATTTTTACAGGTATTGGAGTTGGAATCTAATGAGGGCAAATCAAATGACATGGAAGAAGATTTAGAGGAAAATGGTGGATCTCCACAAGACGGTCCCGACTCATGGGACAGATTATTTAAGGAGCAGATGCATAACATTATCCAACTGTGGGACCTCTGTCATGTATCGATCATACACAGGACCCAGTTCTACCTGTTATTCAGGGGGGATAGGGCTGATCAGATATACATCGAAGTTGAAGTTAGAAGACTGTCATGGTTGAAACAGCATTTTGCTGAGGTTGGTGATGCAAGCCCTGCAGCCGGTGATGACCCTGCAGTTTCTCTAGCCTCAAGGTAAATACGATAATAAGCAAACATGCTGCCTCTTTCACGGATTATATTAATTAATTCCAGCAGCAAGAAAATAGTCTTAAAAGTCCCAGAAAATGGAGAGAATATGTTAATGCGCCTTACTTTGACGACCTTTAGACATAGTGAGTGGCACCCTTCTATATTAGCCATTATTCAACTTCCACCAACATGTTTGTAATTTAAATACAAGTAGACTCTTCCCAAGTCAAAATGTTTCATTATCATAACTGAATGTGCATTCATCACATAGTACCAATTATTTATTTTCACACGTCTCTAAGGTAACTTTCATTCATTTGTACATTTGCAGTATTAAGGCGCTGAGGAACGAGCGAGAATTTTTAGCCAGAAGGATGGGCTCAAGGTTGACGGAAGAAGAGCGAGAGCGCCTCTTCATCAAATGGCAAGTCCCCCTCGAGGCGAAGCAAAGGAAGCTTCAGCTTGTGAGCATGCTCTGGACGGACCCGAACGACCAAGCACACATCGAGGAAAGCGCTGACATAGTGGCTCGGCTGGTCGGTTTCTGTGAGGGTGGTAACATCAGCAAGGAGATGTTTGAGCTCAATTTTGCAGTCCCTGCAAGTAGGAAGCCGTGGCTCATGGGTTGGCAGCCAATTTCGAACATGATTAGGAGAGAACTCAACTTTGGTAAGCAGGCGGTGTTCAACTCCCTTACAATGAGGAAATGGATCATACATGTCAAAATATTCATGCTCTGGACTGGTTGACCAAGGAGAAGCGGCTGAGCTTCTGGGTTGGTCAAGGGCAGAAGTGATGGTGAATTGATGTAGCATGGTGCTTACATGCTTCTGTGCAGAATCAACATTTTTTTAACCAGTATTATTTCTTCTCCAGTGTAGAGAATTTGAATGTTCTGACATTCTTTATTGTGTAGACCTGTATAAGTGTTAAGGAAGATTCTGCTCCTCTTTTCCTCCCAAAGTTATCGTTGTCTTGTCTATTTTGTTTATGATTTAGGTCTGAATTATTAAGCCTATTTCTGTATGCATTATTAGATCGAGTTATATATATAGGATCTCCGGTCAGAAAATCCAAAACTCAAAAGATGATAACCACGGTGGTGATTATGTGCAAAAACATGCCTGCTATCCTATCCTAGACAGACAAGAATGGTAAATGCGGTAATTTAGAGGTAAGAGGTGTGTAACACACAACAAAGAACACGTGTGTTTTTTTCGTGAAGGGGGGATAGCAAGTAGGGGGCAGTGATAAATCCATTGAATTAAGAAGATACTCAGGTGCTTATTTCCCTAGGCACTACCAGCTTTCATATAAATCATATTCATTCGAGCCACGTAACAATTTCCCATAGCATCAAATCCTCCAAAATTCCTCTGTTCCAAAACACCATAAGTCATAAGATTTTAATGCAATCTTTCTCGTAGTGACTCGATTCAATAGCTTGATCTGACCTTTTAACACCACTATAACACAATAAAGATACTCTTCATGAAGTTAATTTCATGATTACAATAACGATATCCTTTTGCGATAGTCAATACTATCAGGAATCACAAACCAGACAGCACATGCGAAACTTGCTGATACTCAGTCCAAAAACAACTTTCTTTGTCGTCAACATGATAAGAAAATCAATTTGATGAAACACGAAGTGCTGCATAGAAAGGACCACATGAACACACAAGCAACACGTTTCCATTCTGTTACTCATCCATAAGATTCTCTTCTGTCTGCTGCTGAGAAACTTTGACCTTGATCTTTGTTTCTTGGGTTGAAACCTTCTTGGGAAGTATTTCAATATCCTGCTCCAACTCCTTAGCATTCCTCTCCCGCTCCTTGGTCTTACCCTGTTTCTGTCTGTTAAAAATCAGTGCATATGAGGCAAAGAAACTACCATTTCAAGAATAAAGAGACAGTGAATCAGAGTACAGCATCAAACCTGTCTGTAATATGTTTCTTCTGCCGGTCATGTCTAATCTTTGTAATAAGCGGGGGATAGCCTTCAGAGTTTGTTCAGTGACATTCCGGTTGTAGCACTCTGGCCTGTTCCTCTTCCTCTCAAACTCGAAGGTGGAGTCCTTGTTGATTTCAACGAAAGATTCAAATGTGGTCCACAGTCCACACAACAAAAATAAAATATGCTCTCTATTTACTGCTGCCAGGATATAGAACATAACAAGCTCATTACCTGTGTCATGTCCTTGCCATGCAAGCACCTGTATGCTTTTGTCCATTTAACCTTACGAGGATTCCTCTTCATCTTGAAATTTTTATGGCATTTTGATCGGCAAAAGCGAAAGATCTGCAAGGAGACAAAATGTAACATTCCGGTTTTCGGTTTGTCGAACGGCGAATAGTAATTACCGTTTCGTTTCGTTCTTCACAGTATGTCAAAATTACCAAAGTAATTTCAAAATTCTCTTCTAGCTTCCTTGCTCGGGTTTGTGTTTCAAACGTTCGCATCCTTAAATTCAAATTCGTGTTTGAATTCTTCTTTTCGGATTTGGGCCTCTTTCCAAATTCGTTTCTCTCCTTTTTCTTGGGCTCACCCGTTCTTGTTTGGGCTCGCCCACCTTCTTGGCCCGCTGCCCTCCGCCTTCTTCTTCCTTGGCCCACTCCTCCCACCCGGTCATCTCCTTCCTTCTTTCCCAGGCCAAGCCACTGTAGCATCTCTCTCTCAAATTCCATTTCAATCTTGAAATTCATATCTCCTCATTCTAGCTCCAAAAATTATGAAACTAGTTTCTAAAATTTTGTAAAATCAAGATCTTGCCAATGGCATAGGTCTTGTTTTATTTAGAGTTCTTTTGTTGTTGTCCCTTTGGTATTTATTTGCTCTTGTTTGCTTGTTGTTTATTTTTCCTGACTCTCCCGTAGAGTTCAAGACGCCGGTGATCCTCAAGTTGATCAAGACCAATACTATCAAGACCCTCTTGCCTCCACCTAGGCGAGTCAATACTTTGATCATATTGAGCCTACATTTTATTCAAATTATATTCTTTTAAAATAGCAAATTGCATGCTTTAATTCCTTAATCAAATGTATGTTAAAGCTTAAGGTAGATAAATACCCAGTTGTGGAATAATTAATTAATATGCCATCCTTGATAAATTGAATCCCTTAATTCCATTGCCACCCTAGTAACTATATGGTAATACTAGTTATAGGTTGTACTTAAGCGACATGCTAGACTTGCTTAAGTACCGGGACATTAAAATGTCCTAATCATCATCATTTCAAACATAAAATGATTTGGGCAGTCATTGCGGGTAAATGACTGAGATGGTTGAATTGTTGTATTTTACATCTCAAAAACCCTAAACTGCTAATACCCCGTCTGGGCGGATGGTAAGATGGTGGGTGCGGATGGAGCACGAGAATGGCGGGAATGTGGTTGAGCCGTCCAGACAACCCTAAGGACTTAATCTCGTCACGACCTCCTGTGTATAACAAGTACAACCACAAGTCTGCAACAAACTGCGACTTGGCTTAGTACATTTATCAAATCCTGAAAGTCACCTCACTGGAGGGACAAAGGGCAAAAGCTCGGGTATGTCGGGCCGGATGGGACACCGAGTCAAGGGTGAAGTTCACGGCCACGAGGTGTAGCCACGCTCGCGATGTGAGGTGGACATCCCGCAAGCGTATGGCGCAACCCCATATGGGTGAGATGATGGAAAGGACGAGATATTTAGAAAAGTTATTGTGACAACCTCTCGACTACACGACTACGGAATCGTAGGCAACGAGTTAATTGTCTCTTGTGGGTAAAGTGTACAATCTCTGCAGAGTTATAAAGCTGTTTAGACAAAGCAGTGCCTACGGTCAAAGGCGGACATGGGAACTTAACTTGAGTTAGTTCTATTTCAAAAATCCTTTGTGGGTGGTATGAAAATTGTGGCGGGCTCACTAGCCCCGAGATCGCTTTTTCTGCGTCTCGTTACCGGTGTTGTTTAGTGGTGGATGTAACCACAATCAACATAAGCATGAAGGTGGAGGGAACCTCTGCTGTTATAAATATTGCACAATTATTCTCTTTAACCAAATGCAATTTGTTAAAATGCTAAGTGATAGGAATTTGTAGTTATGATAATTGAAAACATTGCTTTAGCAAATAAAATAACCCGAGCCTTCCTTGTTAAGCCTTGCATGTATATTATTGCATTGTGTGTTGGCTCGCGAGCACGGAAGTTGTGCTCATTCTCGCTCTCTCCCAAACCCTTCAGACAACGCAGATGAAGGAGACTATGCCTACTACGAGGAACCAGAAGTCCATGGGCATGGAGTCGATGAAGAATAGTCTAGGTTCTATAGTCTAGGTCTCGCCCCGATCCTAGCGGACTCATTGGTACTATGCACATCCGATATTATCCAGCCCTTGGTTAATATCGGTTGTACCTGAGTTGCCCGATCGCTTGCTGTGAAGAGTTGAGCTCTACCCCTTTTGCTTCCGCTTTAGCTACCGCTGTCTTTTGTAATGTAATCAATTTGGCCTGATCGGCCCGTTTTGTAAAACTCGACCCGACGCGGTCTATGTGAACTCTTTCGTGTTAATTAATGAATGGTATGGTTCTACGCCATGTATGAAATGGTTCAGCAATGTATCTGCGAGTGCTATCTACCGATCCAGGGAATGACACAGTATATTCACAAAGGATTCTGGATTAGGAAATCCGGGTCCGACATAAAAGATCCAGTTACTGGGCACCAACAGAATCAACATAAGAATTGTTCTATTTTTCACTATGTGTGTCTATGGTAAATCTCTTAACATTTCATATGTGATGAAACACAAGAAACAGAAACAAAGTGAACCATAGCAAAGTGTTAACAAATCTAAAGAAAAAGAAAATGTTTCGACATTGACCTGTTTGCTACTAGGTTTTTAATACGAGAAATACCATGAAATTCAATATTCCAATACATCAGCCACAAATGAGGCCAAAGGAATAAGGTAAGGACACAGATATTCACGTCCTATGAAATTTCATTCTATTGTCACATACTAAACAGAGTAACTAAATATTTCTCTAGAATAACTCAGTATGAAGTATGAAGTCCTAATGCATGGTGAAGGTATCACACTTTAGCCCAGGAAAATTTCAAACAGCGCCACTTCCTTTTATATTTCAATCCACAGTAAAAATAAATTGCCAGAAGTTATTAATAAGGATGATTCATCAAAAAAATATTATTAACATTGATTTTATAGGTCATAATGCTGCACATCTGACAAATAATCTTAAGCAATCTATGTTGAAATCAAAACAGTTCCATTTAATAAGATGTTGAAGGAGAAATTCACCCAACTCAGCATAATGATCTAGAGATTGTATTTTCTACCAAAAGATTAATGAAGCAGATTCCATCACTTGCATTTTCCTTTTTTAGGTACAAGCTTTACTTTCCACTGGTATGTTGGTGACAACACAAGACTACCATATCTAATGTTTATTCAAGAAGACAAGGGATTCTTGATGAATATAAATTAGAAAAAAAAACAAGAGGCGTGCATGCAATTTTGCCAACAGCTCCGTAAATCTCAACAACAGACAAGGGAATTTCTAAACTCTTCCTCAAATTCACTGAGGAAACCATTTATACAGTTATTCATTCTTCTCTGTAGTTGTCTCAGAAAAACAGAACTGGACATAAACCTAATAAGGGATCAAATGTATGGGACTTTGTAGCAGTAGACTATACATCTTCGAGAAATAAGCAAGCACACGAATAACTAGAAATTACATAAACAATCAAAATGCAATACACAGATGGACAGGAATACCTAGAGCATAAGGAATCATAGAGAGATGACGAGGATCAGTTTGAAATATGCCAAACAACGTTCTTCTTGATATACTTAATATTCAAGTAAGCAGTTCAACTAAATCCATCTAGTATACTATGAACACAAAGCTATTGTAGAACACAAATCACATCATTAACAGCAACAGGAGGTGAACATCGACCAAATCGTTGAAGATATAGTCTACTCTATAAAAACCTGAAAATTCGGGTCAAAACTCATTTCAATTCTGAGAAAAAAGAAGAGGGAGAGAAGGAGAGGAGGAGAGGAGAAAAGTGACCTAGCAAAGCCCTGCTGGTTCGTAGCAGAGGTACTTCAAGGCCTACTTGTTATGGCTATTTCGGTTGGGTCATATTTCTAGGGTCCTATGGCAACATCATGAACAAGCACATGATCTGCTACGCATGAGAGCTGGCGGACCTGGAGGTAGAGGCGATCTCGTCATACGCCCGGGGCTCGACGATGCTGTGCCCGACGTACCACACCCTATGCAACACGTGCCACTAGGTTTGGGTCGCTCCATCCTCTCGGATGCCCACGCTTCTTCAGCTGTGATTCTTTGAGCATTTTTAGATCGACGACCACACCGACTCGAGCCTACACCAACGTCATGTACACCGCCGACGACGCCATGAACCGGCCGACCATGGGTACGATATGGTGTCACTGATGTGTAAGTTTTTTGAACCTTTAGTCTTTTTGTAATATAATTTAATTGCATGTGGTAAGTTTTTGTTGTTCTATTCCACATGTAACCTTCACTCCGATCACTACGCACGCGTCCTTCCCCATACTACGTTGTGATGTTTGATTAGTTGACGAATGGCCGCGTCATCTGGACATTGTACACTCTCGAGAGGGTACACACCCCTAGGCGTGTCCGGCTCGTGCACACGAGACTGGCTGTACTGGTACCTGCAAAGGAACTTCGTCATGACGTCTTTAGGGAGGAGTACCATGTGCACCGGGTAATGCACCAGTTCAGTCTACCACAGGAGATCCTAGTGCTCTAGGGGCAGTGGTTGCTGCCAAACGTCTATAGATAAGTTCATGTTTTACTTGTCTAAAACTGTACGCAACATAAGTTGCCTCCATATGTGATCTTGTCGGTTAACTAAGCAATTATTATAAACAATAAAAAATGATTCATCATTTATCCATTACTTGCATCTTGGGGCACTTGACAGAGGTGACACGGATTGGTCAGCATTTGAGTGGATGCATACTGAGTGCCTGCCAGATTTAATCAAGCATGCTTGCTTGTTGCCTGCAAAAGAGGATAGCTTAAGAACAGTGATCACAAAGGTAAAATGTACAAACCACATCATCTCCAATACATATCCTACCATCTTCAGATATAAATTCTGATCAATTATTTCTTAACAAATTTAGTACCTGCTGGCTGTATTGGACGCTACGGCAAAGAGCACATTATGCTACCTGTATTTCTTGTAACAGCTGGTGATATTGATAGTGGTGATTTTACCTATTTTCCTCTGTCGACCAATTCAAAAGTTTGTGATAAGAATCCATGTATTTAAAAGGTGGGACTGTTTGGTTTAGTTGTTTTTTTATACCTTTTATTGATTGTGTTGCAGGCCTGCGTCCAAAACTTCTATTGCTGAAAAACTTGCAATCGTGTGTCCCATTCCTTTGCTGTTGTCTGGTATTTTGGGTTCTCCTTCCAGTCGTCAACAATCAGAAGAATATTTGAGAAAATTACTTATCCAAGAAACGAAGGATGGTTCATTTTCTATGCATCATACTGCCGAGATCATTGATACAGTCCGGTTTCTTTGGTTTGTATTGACTAACTGAATGAATAATGCAGCAAATATCATGATGTTGAATATGCTCTATTTTCAAGCATTTAACTTCTTATCATTGTGTAGCATATTTGAGGAGCACCATGGAGTCATCTTTAATATTTTGTGGGAGATGGTTGTGGGAGATATTTTTACACACTTAGGAGGAGCGCTTTTAATGCTATTTTTTTATTAATTAACCTTTTTAATTTTTATTTTAAAGTTAACCCAATAAGACTTTATTTCTAATTCTAACCTTTTAGGTCACATCACCACCGTGACAAAACAACGCTGCACACGTCATAAGATACGTCCACTAAATAGCACTTTTGGTCATACCACTAGTGGTTGCGTGACCAAACAACACTATCACACCACCACCCATAGTGCGACAAGATCTTGCCCCAGGCAGGGGCGAAGTTAGGAAATTTAGCCGATGGATTCAGTCATTCACTCGTAGTTTTTGTTGGGTTCATTGTCTGTATATAAGCGTCATTTGTTATCTCTAAAGAGAATTTGTACTAAGTTTAGCATGAAGTCATTGGTGTCAGCTGAACCCAATGCTACTAAGCTGGATCCGCCCCTGGCCCCAGCGTGACAACATTCTCTTGTCACGCCACGAGTGGTGACGTGATCAAAGGAGTCAGAATTAGAAATAAAATACGTCGGGGATTAACTTTAAAATAAAAATTAATAAAAGATTAATTAATAATAAAAAATCGCAATTCTCTCCCTAATAATTATGATGAGGTCAGTAAACTGTTCACTGTGATAGCAAAGACTGGTCTCACTCCAGTTACTTCAAGGCTGACAGGCACCAGCACCCAACTGGTTACTTGCAATAATGTGCTGTTACTTCTGGCCAAAACACTATGGAGAAGAACTTTTGCAGCTGGCGCCCTATTTGAATCCCATTTCTGATGAAATTTGGTAGATCACCAAGTTTCTGCACTCTTGTTTTTTAACAATAGACCTTAAATATTTGTGCTTGAAACGTGGAAGAATTGTACTAATAATCAGGAGCAGTTCATGATTGACAGCACTCGTAACAAAAGAAAAAATAAATAAATAAATAAAAGAAAATTGGGCATGGCCACTGAGATTATCTCCCAACAGAATAGGACTCAAACATGTCGAACTGTAGAAGAGGGCGATATCCAAAGCAACTTGATTCAAATGGAAAAATAAAATAACTAGGGTTTGCAGGACAAACTAACAGATAATATATAATAAGGAGCGGTTCAAGATTGATAGCACCCGTAACAAAAGAAGAAAATAAAAGAAAATTGGACATAGCCACTAAGATTATCTCCAACAGAACAGGGACTCAAAACATGTATGCCACATGTTTAATTGCTCAAACAACTTGAAACCAATATGCTAATCTTCAACACGAGCTTCCAAATTGTTTTCAGGGAACTCTGCCATCCAGCAAGGTGTGTACGGAAAAGACGATAGGATTTGTCCCGTACTGGGGGCGATCCAATGGTAATATTTTGGGTTTATACCTAACTCCTGAACCATCGAACTATTCAAATGATAGGCCAGCACTTTCTCCAATGAAACATTCAAGAAGACAACGTCTTTGTAAGGATGAAATCCAAGGAAAGTAATATATCCAGTATAGTACCCTTCAACCTCATATTCAGTGTCGAGAACATTATCATTGTCAGAGTCCCATTCAAATTTCTCTTCAAGTGCTTTGTTGTTGTCATCTTCATCATTGTCAGAGTCCACAAGTGCTTTGTTAACGTCCTGTAAAATCCAGGGCCCTTCAATTTGTCGACCATAGTTCAGTACACGCAAGACAGTGGGCTCAAGGTCAATCTGATGCATCAACACCCACTTTATCTGACCACACGATTCGTCAAGGATACAAACCTGAAGGTTTAGACCATGAACTAATGCACAGCACACCCTTTCTCTGATCTTCCTAGATAAGGCTCACCATCCTCCCATTCAATATCTGTTGGCATTTTAATTACTTGGTACTTATCATTTGACAAGGATATTCTGCAAAAAATCAAATTATTGACATTTTTTTTAATAAATCACAGAATTGATTAATCTTTCAAGGGAAAAGTAGCAAAACGGATGGATGCAACTACTTGTGGCGGTACATGAACACACACAAAAAAGACAGTAGAAATCATATTTCACAAATATAAGCACTAACATAAATTAAAAAAAGGGATGAACCAAAACATGTGCGCACCGAAATCAAAAGTCACATAATTGAATTCTATGATGCTTACCTCATAACAAAATCGCCACCAATGCGCTGCACATAGAATGCACCCGCCAATAAACGCTGTAGCGCCGCTCGAAAAACTGTACCACTCCCATCGCATGTCGGCAACCATCCCTGCGGCCTCGCCTTCACGGGCAAATGCCCTCTCCTCCCACCGCCCCGTCCGTGACGAGAACACACATTACGCATGTCGATGCTGGCCATTCCATCAAGCGATCATCCTCACACTCTTTCTCTTTCGTGCCGTCAGCAGCCGATGAGCGGAACCCCATCGACCGCTCCATCGACCGCCCCCTCTTCTCTCTGCAGGGATTGTCAGGAACGAGCAAGACCTCATAGTGTGGTGACTCGGTGGGATCAAACACGAGGTGCGCGACGTCAGACATGATCGCGACGTCAGACATGAGGTCCCCAACGAGCGGCGGCGGGGGCAAGCGTGCCCACCACCGCGTGGCGGGGTTGGCCACGTGGAACCCGTGCGGGTCTTGGCAAAGCAAGAGGCCATTGCAGTGATCCAGGACGTCGGCGAACCCCTCGGGGTCGGGGTCGAGCAAGAAGTCGAGCTTGCCGGAGATCTCGGGCCCCGTCGAGGGTCGGGAGAGGAAGACCGGGTATTGAAGATCACGGTACATGAGGAAGATGCCGCGCACCGAGTGCGGCAGGAGGTCCGGGAGCAGCAGCCGGCGGGTGTCGACGATGGCACGCCACGCCTTGCAGACGCACCGCGACGCGGCGAGGCTGCGCGGCGCGAGGCGGCGGAGGACGTCCGCGAGCACGTCGTCGGGTAGCGCCATGCCCATCTCCTTCCAATTTCGCAGCTAGGCGAGGGGGATCTCGATTTGGTGCAGCGCGGCGCGAGACTTGGCAGCGCATGTGGCCGTCACCGCTCCACTCCTTAGGTTTAGGTTTTGCTTGCTTCTCCGCCTGCTCAAATAGTAGCTATTTGCCCTAAGCGGAGATCCAACTGGGCCGGCCGGCCCAACATTGCCCGTTTGCCCGAGCTGAGACTGAGAGGCATTTGCGCCAAAAACATAACCCCCTGCTGCTGCGCCGCCGCTCGCCGAGCTGCTCCGTCTCCTCTCCTCCCACCCCTCCCATTCCCCTGCCGTCCACGCCGCCCTTCTCAAGTCATCCTCCCTCTCTAGCCCCATCCCGGCCACCGCACTCCTCACCGCCTACGCGAACGCCGCCCTCCCCGGTGCCGCGTCCCGCCTGTTCGACGAAATGCCCGCGCGCGACGTGGTCACCTGGAACGCGCTCCTCGCGTGCCTCGTACGCCACGCGCGCCCCTACTCCTCCGCGGAAGCCTTCCGCGGCATGGCCGCCGTGGGGTTCGTGCCTGCAGCCACCACCCTCTGCACCATGCAAGGCCTGAGCCGCGTCCCGCGCCCTCTGCCCCGGCCGCCAGGTCCATGCGCGGAGCGTTATTGCTTGCCACGGCGATGTCATTATGGCGAAGGCACTGGTTGATCTCTACATGAGCCGCGGCCTTGTTGAGGAGGCCATGAGTGTTTAGGCACACGGACTGCCCAAAGGATGCCGTGCTCTACAACGCTGTTCTTCCAGGTTGTGTGGAGAATGGCCGATTTAGGGAGGCTTTCTTGATGCTAGGGAGGATTGAGCTCAATGGAATTGTATTGACATGTGTTCTCACGGCCTGCTCAACGACAACGAATTTGGCTTATGGTATGCAGGTGCATTGCAAGGCTCTCCGTTGTGGGTTTGGTTCAGAGACCGTCCTGTGCAATGCACTTATTGACATGTATGCAAAGTGCGGGCGGACAATGGCTGCACGTGTGGTGTTCGATCGGATGGCCGGCAGAAATGTTGTTTCCTGGTCCAGTATGATTGATGCTTATAGCCACCATGGGCATGGTGAAATGGCTTTAGATTTGTTTAAGAGGATGGAGAAAGCTGTACGTATGGTTTTGCCAAATGCCATTACATTTCTTGCTGTTCTGTCAGCTTGCGGACACACTGGTCTTGTGGATGAAGGCCGAGCCAAGTTACATTTCATGAAAAGCAAGTATGGGATTAATCCAGGACCAGAGCACTATGCTTGTTTTATTGACATGTTAGGTCGTGCAGGCCGGATTGACGAGGCATGGTATCTCTACTGTAGTTTAAGTGTGAACCGAAATGAGCTTTCCGGTGCCATCTGTGTGGCTTTGTTGAATGCTTGTAGAGCAAACATGCATGTGGTGAGAGGCAACAAGGTAGCTGTGCATCTTCTGGAGGTTGACCCACAAAATCCTGGAAATCAAGTATTAATATCAAATTTTCATGCTGCTGCTAAACTATGGTCTGAATCAGATATGTCAAGGAGGGTTATAGTGGACAAAGGTCTCAGGAAAGAAGCAGCTAGCAGTCATGTCTCCTCCGTTGGCTAAAAACTGATTTTGCGCAAATCTGGAGGTACAGTTCATCAACTTACCAGAACCATACACCACAAGAAGTACGTGAAGTTTTTTTTTTAGGAGAAACAAACCAAGAACTCACCCTCGTGCTAATAAGAATTAATGAATGATATTGTCAAAGAGACTCAGAAGGGCTACTGGATGTGGTTCAGTGCTTATTGTGTATTACTGTATATGAAGTGAAATGGTAGGGTCACTTTTGCTGACAATTGTGTAAATATTTACAACAGCCGAAACTATTGAAAGACTCCACAATGTTTCAGTGGTATATATGCCTTATTATGTGAAATGGTGCAGTTGTATCTAGCTCACCTGTGTTAGTAAACGTGCCACAAACTACAGTGTTGACGTTCATTTGTACGTATCTTTGGAAATTTGTGTTGCAGTGACAACTAATGTACAGTTGGACATGATGATAATGTGCCTGATTTTAGAATTGCTTACTTTTTGTGTCAAAAGTATAATGTACCGTCGCTATGGCGATCGACCGCATGCGACCAGAACAGTGAAGAACAGCCTTTAGCTGTATAATAGAATGAACTTTAACTTGCGAATAATTTTAGGCTCTGATCTGTACTAGAAATTGGTATATGTTGTTATAAATGTTCAAATGAATTGAGGGTTAGCAAAATCACTTCAAAAATGGTATCATGCATAACTTTTCATGAATAACTCCAAATTTGACAAACTCAAGTCTGTAAAATTTCTCTGATAATGTACTTTAGCCTAGCATAGGTGTTGTTCATGCTGTTGCTACGAAAAATGAAATATGCTAGTTTACAACTTACGAAAATCACAACTAATTCATTTTAACTCTAAATTGTGTAAACTTAATTTTGCTGTCCTTAGGACGACATCCACTACCCATAAAAATTTCAAGTCCCGATCATTCTAGAAATTTATGCCATCAACAGAAACATATAGGAATTAAATTGATTTATCGATGAGAGAAATTGAATTAGCCATAACTTTTGGATGCCTAGTCCAAACGCAAAATTCTTGTTCCTAAAATTTTCTAAAATCATTCCCTTCTTCTGTATAAATTGCACTTGATTTGGAGAACTTTTGTTGTTGAAGTTTTGTTGGTGTTATTCGTTCTTATTGGTTTATCGTATTTTCACGTTAGGTTCCGAAGACATTATTGATCTTGAATCTGATCCTCTGCAGCAAGAACATTGCCAACCAGGTAAGCAGTTTGATCATGTTAATCCCTGTATTTTCAAGTATAATATGTTGTTTGCAAATTCTATGTATGCATTGCTATTTTGTGTTAAACTATTGTCGATAGTTGGCCTAGTAGATGCATTCCTTAGGCAAATGGTTTGTTCTCTACTACCATGAGCCTAGGATGACTAGCTGTGATTGGCCTAGTAGATGCATTCCTTAGGCAAATGGTTTGTTCTCTACTACCATGAGCCTAGGATGCTAGCTGTGATTTGGGGTTCGTGGATGAGCCTTTGTCACTTAGTAGTTTTCGAGTCTGTTGCTTAGCCATGCTTAGCTACGGTAGAAATGGGCGGTTATCGACTTGTCGATAACCTTGATCACATAAAATTTATTATGACTTATGATTTTAGCCTCCTTTGTGCTATGGTTAATTGTGAAAACTAAAAACTGAAAAACAAAATAATTTGGACTTGGGCACAACGGTATGTTCGTGTGCTTTTGAGTGTGACTGGAATGGTGCCCGGGTCATTAAGGACCGAGTTACTTGCGCCACCATACTGAGCATTTTGCGTGCTAACCACACTAGAGGGTATGGGACCTCTCTTGACTTAGTACTTTGGCGTGTATTGGCTCGGGTCAGGGAGTCGAGGAGGGATGGTGTTGGGAGCATTGTAATGTCGAAAGACTTCACCGTGATGGGATTTGTTGTCTTTCGCTTGCAATGTAAGCGTATGGGTTTCTATCCATACGAGCACTAGTAGTTAATACACAATATTTGAAATGTCTCGTAGGACTTAGTCTGTGTCGCATACCTTCTAGTGTGATTTTGGCTTAAAGGCGATCCAAGTGTGGGTACATTGGTACACCTGCGCAGGATAAAACTATTCGAATAGCCTCGTCCTAGGTTATGGACACGCTGCATACGCCCGTGAAAACTAGACTACAACATTTTAATTAAAACTTGACGGGTGGTACGAATCGGAGATTCATGCTATGTTGTGGTGGCTATTGGGATAGTCACCTCTAGGTGGTTACTTGTATTTATTGTAATTCGTTGTTATTTCAACAATAAAAACAGATTGCAAACTTGCTTTCAAATATATTACATTATTGCAAATAAAGTTGGCTTTGTGCTAAAATGAGACATATAACCTCCACTTAAAGAAGCCTACATGTAGCATATGTATAGGTCTGTTATCCTACACGTCAGTCTTGCGAGTACATTAGTGTACTCATTTGCTTTGCTTAATATTTTTGTTGCAGACGAAGAAGGTGAGCCCTAAGGGCCTCACTTTTGTGAGACTTGCTGTGGTGGTGTTTGGGACGACTAGCTTGGCGGCCTGGTCGGTTCTCGTGGTTGTGGCTAGCCGTCGACTTTTGTTATAGCCATCTTATGGCAATCATTTGCTTCACTGTCTTATACTCTTTTGTTATCATTTGGCCGTTCGGCACCCTTTGTAATAACTCTTTTTACCTTATGTCTTTGCTAGACTTGTTATATTTTTGTATGTGAATGATGCATGACTTTGTATGAATGTATGTGTGCTGCAATTCTGGGAAGCACATGTCCATTGAGACACGGCGTATTTTGTTTGTAATGCTAGGGACAATGGAAGGCTAAGTATTACAGCTAAATAAACCGGGTCTCACAAGGTCACCGCACTCTTTCCGCTCACCATTGCTCGGGTCGCCACCGGCAATGTGGGTGGTACCGGCATGTGGGTGATGCTATTGTGCACCGTCGGTGCCCTTGGTTCCGCCGCCATGCTTCGGTCGCCGGTGGCAAGCCTTAGAGTGCCGCGGCCTGTTATCGGACGCGCGGCGTGCGTGGTCTGAGAGTCATTAGGACAGTGATTCCATCCTTAGTGCGCAAATGATTGATCATTACGAATAATGATTGGTTAAGAAATCAAAGCATGTCTTAATATGTCTTCTGTGCCTCTGACATGTGGGCCATGCCCTATTAATTTTCCCGCCGCCGTAACGATTGTGCGTGGCCCACGATCACGACACTGGGCGCCATCTTCAAATTCCGTGGGCACGGGCGCTCAAGCCGCACGTGTGACCTAGCGTCACTGACAGGTGGGCCCCGCTTGTCAGTGCTCCTGTTCGAAGGGAGTTTGGCCCAATCACTAGCAGCCGTCCATTTTAAGATCGTGGTGAGATTGTTGTGCCGTTCGTCGCCGAACGTTGCATCTCTCGGCCGCTCATCACAAGATCGGCGGTCCACATTCATTGGGCCGTTCGAGCCATGAATAGTCTGAGAGTGAATCTCGACCGTTCATTTTGGATCCAACCGAGTGTTGCTTTTTCAAATCGCGCGCAGAGTTGGGCGCGCGTGGGCCGTCGGATCGGTGATCAATGGTCTCGTGCGTCCACGTCGTTTTCTCGATTAAAGTCGTTTAACTTTCTCGGTAGGTTTATTTACCAACTAAAATTCCATTAAACTTCAAAACTCATAACTAATTCATATAAATTTATTTTCGGTTGATTCAAGTTTTGATAATTCTTTTTGAGCTAAACTTTAATCTAAAAATAGTTTTAAGCTCGGTTTAACTCGAAAAAATGTGTTAGTAGATTAATTTGTGTTTAGGCTTTATTTGCTATGTCAAAATTCATTTAACTTGACCGATGCATAACTAATTCTCTGTAAATCCTTTTGAGTGGATCCAACTTTGTTGGCTTCCTATGTTAATGAACTTGTTGTTAAAATTAGTTTTGGGATTTGTTGTCTTTCGGCTTGCAATGTAGCGTATGGGTTTCTATCCATACGAGCGGCAAATAGTTAATACACAATATTTGAAATGTCTCGTAGGACTTAGTGTGGTCGGCATACCTTGGAAGTGTGCTTTTGGCTTAAAGGCGATCAAGTGTGGGTACATTGGTACACCTGCGAGGATAAAACTATTCGAATAGCCTCGTCCTAGGTTATGGACACGCTCGGATACGCCCGTGAGAACTAGACTACAATATTTTAATTAAAACTTGTGGGTTTGTGGTACGAATCGGGATTCGTGCTATGTTGTGGTGGCTATTGGGATAGTCACCTCTAGGTGGTTACTTGTATTTATTGTAATTATTTGTTATTTCAACAATAAAAAGCAGTTGCAAACTTGCTTTCAAATATATTACATTATTGCAAATAAAGTTGGCATTGTGCTAAAATGAGACATATAACCTCCACTTAAAGAAGCCTACATGTAGCATATGTATAGGTGCATTTATCCTACGTTAGTCTTGCGAGTACATTAGTGTACTCATTTGCTTTGCTTAATGTTTTGTTGCATTGGAAGAAGGTGAGCCCCAAGGGCCTCACTTTTGTGAGACTTACGATAGAGCGGGGTTCCGATCTTCGATGAGATTGATAAATATCGATTTTGGTGGAGGTGACTCGCGATCCGACTACAACCGTGCGACGGCGCTTGCGCCTTAGCAATCGTTGAACCAACTCGCGGCGTTATTGGCCGTCTTTGAGCGCGATCAACGACCACGAAGGCCTATTCCTGCATGCAATCGAAGAACACACAAGAACAAGATAAAACGCAATCTAAAATTGCAAATATGGATTGAAATATTTATAAATTGGGATTCCGAAAGCTGTCTTGACAGGTGGTCATCCGACACAACTGAAGAACAGAAGTTTGCACAATGGCTAAACCTTAACTCAACGAAATCCAAGAAAACTAGATGGGGTGCGGCCTCCTTAAATAGGGGATGAGGAGCCACACAACTAATAGAACTAGCGGGGTGGGATTAAACTCGCGGATTACTGTTCACGTGAACAGTAACCACACCCCCAAGTGGCCCGATGGCGGATGGGTCGAGTTCGAGATGATTACAAAGCCAGTTGGCCCAAACAATTGATATGACGTCTTCTTTTGATGATTGCGATCAGTCCAGAAGGAATTTGAAGATGAGGCCAGATCCTTTGGAAAGAGGACGAAATAAGCTTTCAATCAAGTACTTGTGGACCTCAAGCGAACACCGTATGAGAAAGTTATGCCTGTTTTAAGTTGATCTTTATCGGTGATTCTGGAGGCCGAATGGATTCCAAAAGCAGTCCACTCAAGCTGCTTGCTTCTCTTGGACCAAAAGTGACATGGTGCTGCACATATATATATTTCATCATTAGGTAGCATCATATAGTTCATATAATATAAAGACACTCCTAAAAACGAGCTCACCTTATAATTTAAGTGAAGCGTCGAGCTCTTATACTTAGAACATTAAACATAGCAAATATGGTTGTATCCATAGAGGTCATGTCCTCATCATCCTCCCTTTCTTGAAAATAAAGCCGTCCTCGGCTTTTGATAAGCTGAAAATAGGGTAACAAAGAAGCCAAAGTGTATGCATGATATATGTATATGTCATCTGTTTTAACGATTCTTCGTTGTTGCACCATTAATGTTAGAAGACGACAACAATCATATATGTGAATGATCAAAACAAAAGTTCTCACACAACAATTATTGCAACTAGTTTTGCAAATGTAAGTGAAGCGTTTATGCAATTCAAATCTCTGAGTTGTAAACTTGCGGTGGTAGCATATATGGGCAAATCTACAACTTTTGGAATCAAACAAAATTCACCCATATAATCATATGTCGAACGAGCAATAGCAAATTCATCTAGCAATGGTGAAAAGATTTGTAAGTTCTTCCATAATTCAACATCCGCATTCGATTGTCCTTACTAGATGGTGCCATAAAAGGTGAACACATAGGCATGAGATGAGCACTAAATTTTATTTGACTCTCATATTGAACAAGATTCAAGACACAAGAATTGTTGTTCAAACAACATGCTTCAATTCATCGATGTGATCACAAGTTATGCATATTCGATATACAAGAAATTGATTGTCTACACCATAATCTCAATCCAATTAAACTTATATCCAGGGTGTAGGTGCTAAACAAGAATTTCGAACATGCAATTACATAAACTTTTTCCAAGGCATGTGACAATTTCATAGGTGAATCCAACATAATATAACATAAAGAATCGTGGGGAGAAATTTTAGTCAAAACGTCTTTATGTCTAACCAATTTCACATGATCATTATATGCGATTAACGCATCACATAAATCACTCAAAACAAGAGCAATTCAATTATTTCATCACATGGTGCAATCAAATCAATGCGATCAGTAATCTCTACTTGAAATATGTGCATATCGTAATTGTTTTCCACTAATTTTTGCTCTAAAATAGCATGAGCAGTGGACAAATGTAGTTCTTCAAAATCATACTCACCTTGAGTGATGATAGCACCATGATCTTTACCTTTTTGACTCTCCTCAGATGATGTAGGCGCTTCCATCTCCTCATCTTCCTTCTCAACCAATGGAGTAGGTGGTGCAATCAACTCATTCTCCTCTTCGGTATGGTTCTCAACTTCCTGCAAGTCGTTAGTCACGAGAAAAGACACAAACATAGGCTTATTCGATGTTTCCTATCATCATGTATTCTTAATTTCTCCTCAATCGACTTTCAACCTTACAGTGTAAGTATAAACAAATGAGAGAGAGAATTATATTCTTTATGAACAAGAAGGTCCTGAATTCCCTGATTAAGTCCACTTAAGAATCTATTTTCTATAGCTTCAGCATGTTCCTCTAAACCACAACGCAACAAACGAGTTTTTAATTCATGATAGTATTCCCTTATAGTTCTACTACCTTGATTTACACGTTGCAATCTAGCTAGTAAATAATCACATGATATTTAGGAACAATTCATCTCTCAAAAGCTTCTTTAATGCATTCCAAGTTTGAGGCACTCTTCCATGTCTATTTAAATACTTCCACCAAAGTATTGGATCCTAAACAAAAACACTAGTGGCGCTCTAATCTTTTGCCTATCGGACCAATCATAAAATTCAAATTCTTTTTCTAATGCTATTTCCCGGTCAACATAGGCATCGGATCAAAATTACCAACAAAGGATGGAAATGCATACTTAAATTTACCTCGTTCGAGCACAGGAGATGAGTTAATGGTGTTGTTGATCTCCGAAACTCTCTACTATGTGATCTTGAACTGTCATGGTTAGCGTAAAACAAGCATATGTCTCTAGCAACTACTAGGATGTGGTGGTTCAAAAGTCACTCACACTCAAGCCTTTTATCGAGTTCTTACCAATTCTTACCAAGCAAGCAGGGTGATCGACATCCAACGGTGTCAACGTATCTTCAAGATTGGATGTAGCGATTGCTAGGAAGCTCGGCATGCACGGTGTAGAAGAAGTGTAGTGGGAAGGCTCAAGTATGGTAGCAAGGATTAGCAACAATCAATTCAGAAAATGCAAGTTGAATAAATGTTCAAAGTACTAGTCAATATTGCTGATCATAGCCTAATCAAAGCTAGCTAATCAAAGCCTATCAAGAGAAGTGTATGCACGCACACGCAAAGATTAATGTGACTTGATGCAAGCAAAGGAAATTCTCACACCAAATGCTAGGAGAGCGCTAGCCAACTACTCAAACCTCGTGTAGGGGCACAAGATTGTTCACACGATGTAGAGCACAAAGATGCAATAACGTGCAATGTAAACATCCCTCTAGATTGAGCGAAACAATAACTAGTCTCAAGAGATGAAAACTCAAAGTTTTATATGGCTATATATACTCTTTTGAAAGGTTTCGACGCGATCTACAACTTTTCAGTTGAGGCGAACTCCAAATTCTGAAAGGAAGATCGAAGGAAATGGCAAAAACAGAAACCGAAATCTTGCAATGCGAAATCGGGGCCGAAGATGGCCGATTTTGGGGCACCTGGATGGCTACTAGTGTCTTAGATGGAAAAGATGCGCCTCATCATTAGCTTCGAAACGAGCATAAGAACGTCGAAAACAGACACCGTATGCAAAAGTTATGTCCGTTTCTTGAAGGTGTCTCGGATACGAATTCTACTCGGACTCGAATCCGTCTCGGGTTTAAATTTGAAACCGCTATATCTTTCAAACCCATGGGCCAAACTTGCTGAATTTTTGTGGAAGATTTTGGTTATATGTAGAAGGTCTCACAAATTTTGTACACACTTTTCTTTCTCTTTTTTTTCCTTTTTTTTTACATGGCTTTTGTTTTGTGTGTGCCTCTTTCTTCTTCTAGTATTTGGTCGCCCTAGGGTTTGCCGCAAGTCGCAAATAATATTAACTCTATCAAAAGATTACAGCAATCCTCTCATTTTTTGGATTAACAATGAAGACGGATTTTCTATTTTTGAGTGCGGATTAGAGGAGTTCTAACCCACGTATTTTATTTTAGATGCAAAAACTAAGAACCCTAAAAGAACGATCACAACGCAAAGGAAACACGAGATGCAACTAGGCAAAGACTAACTAGACAATAACTAGAACTAGAAATCAAGAACTAGACACGACGATGCAACCAATGATTCAACAAGCAAAATACCGAAAGAAAAATTGCAATGGCTCAAAGGGCTCAGATGCGGATGATAGGTGCAATAATTTTTTGGGCAATTTTACGGACTCTAGGTATGAAAACGAATCTACTACTAGAAAACTGAAAATCTCACCGATCAATCAAGCTCGATACCACCGATGGAGGCGGGTTCCGATCTTTCGATGAGATTGATAAATATCGATTTTGGTGGAGGTGACTCGCGATCCGACTACAACCGCACGACGGCGCTTGTGCCTTAGCAATCGTTGAACCAACTCCGCGACGTTATTGACCGTGCTGGAAGCGCGATCAACCTGACCACGAAGGCCTATTCCTGCATGCAATCGAAGAACACACAAGAACAAGATAAAACGCAATCTAAAATTGCAAATATGGATTGAAATATTTATAAATTGGGATTCCGAAAGCTGTCTTGACAGGTGGTCATCCGACACAACTGAAGAACAGAAGTTTGCACAATGGCTAAACCTTAACTCAACGAAATCCAAGAAAACTAGATGGGGTGCGGCCTCCTTAAATAGGGGATGAGGAGCCACACAACTAATAGAACTAGCGGGGTGGGATTAAACTCGCGGATTACTGTTCACGTGAACAGTAACCACACCCCCCAAGTGGCCCGATGGCAGATGGGTCGAGTTCAGTATGATTACAAAGCCCAGATTGGCCCAAACAATTGATATGACGTCTTCTTTTGATGATTGCGATCAGTCCAGAAGGAATTTGAAGATGAGGCCAGATCCGTTGGAAAGAGGACGAAATAAGCTTTCAATCAAGTACTTGTGGACCTCAAGCGGACACCGTATGAGAAAGTTATGTCTGTTTTAAGTTGATCTTTGTCGGGCTGATTCGGAGGCCGAACTGGATTCCAAAACAGTCCAGCTCAAGCGCTTGCTTCTCTTGGACCAAAAGTGACATGGTGCTGCACATATATATATTTCATCATTAGGTAGCATCATATAGTTCATATAATATAAAGACACTCCTAAAAACGAGCTCACCTTATAATTTAAGTGAAGCGTCACGAGCTCTTATACTTAGAACATTAAACATAGCAAATATGATTGTATCCATAGAGGTCATGTCCTCATCACTTCTTTGTGGTGGTGTTTGGGACGACTAGCTTGGCGGCCCACCGGTTGACTTTGTGGTTGTGGCTAGGTGAGTCGACTTTTGTTATAGCCATCTTATGGCCTTTGTTGCTTCCGTTGTCTTATACTCTTTTATTATCATTTGGCCATGGCACCTTTGTAATAACTCTTTTACCTTATGTCTTTGCTAGACTTGTTATATTGTTGTATGTGAATTATGAATGACTTTGTATGAATGTATGTGTGCTGCAATTCTGGGAAGCACATGTCCATTGAGACACAGCGTATTTTGTTTGTAATGCTAGGGCCAATGGAAGGCTAAGTATTACAAGCTAAATAAACCGGGGTCTCACAAAGTTGGTATCAGAGCCATACTGACCGTAGAAACCCCTAGTTTGGCCATTCTTAGGGTATTTTGAAAACTTAGTTTCCAAGTATCAAATGCTTCATGAAAACCTTAAGTAAGAGTTCAGATTTTACTTCTTATTTATCTTAGCTTGCTCATCTCAACTTATTCTTGATTGAATTTGGAAAATTATTTTCCCTCTCATCTTCTTTCTAAAGATAGTGTTTATCGGTTAGATTGGTTTTGGGAAAACCATGAGAGCTTTAAATTGAAATATTGGTTGTTTGGAGTGAAGATTAGGAGCTCCTAGAGATGAAGAATTCGGCCAGGGACTTGGAAGATAAAATCTGGACAGCTAACTATTGATAGTAACTAGGGTTGGAAATGAGAGGCTAATTCAACTAAAACTCGTGGGGATAAAAGGGTAAGAAGTGATATGAATTAGCTAAATGTCTAACCCTTTATTAAGAGATTTTTCCTTGCTTCAAGTGGTGTTGAACAAAGGGGTTGATTTCTGAAATTTTACCTTCCTAGAATTGATTACTCGTTCTTCCATACGAGTTAGTCATACCGGGAAGTTGATGTTGTGAATTGAGATCTTACATTGGTTTTATGCTGGGTTTTGAGCTCTTGGAGTCCGTTTCGTAGAGATGTTAACTTTTTTTCCTTGCCTTCTATCCCGGAAGTTGTTACCGACTTATCTTAGTGGAACGGGATGGCCGGGAGGACTCGAGCGATCGGCCACCACCGGTCGGATGAGGAGCTTCCCCTCCTCAGACCATGGTGAGGTTCTCGCCGATCGGCGACACCGCATGGACCATACACGAATCCTGGAGGTTATTGCAAGGAACACCTCCACTCTCTCTGGTGCCTCCGGATCGGGAGGTGGTGGGCATCGACCTCGTGGGGACTTGCGGAGTTCCCCGCGCGCAGCCACCCACTTTCTCCCGTCGAGGACCCCAGCGCAAATGATTGGCTGCGTCGGTTGAGCGAAAGCTCAACATTGCTCGATCGAGCTCGGGACCGGCGCTCTTTGCATCCCATCGGTTGGAGGTGCGGCTCTCGTGGTGGGAGAACTTTCGCGCCATGCGGCCGCGGGCCATGTGGTCTCGTGGGAGGAGTTCGATGTCCGCTTCGTCGGGCCCACATCCCCGATGGCCTTGATGAAGCTTAAGAAGAAGGAGTTTCGCACTCAAGCAGGGCGCAAGTCTCGTGACGGAGTGCTTATACGAGTTTAATCACTTGACTCGTTATGCTCGGGTGAGGTGGCCACCATGAGGCCAAGCAGGAGAAGTTCATGGAGGTTTGACTAAGGAGCTACAGGACAAGCTCTTCATCGTTGACTTCCCGACTTCGTGGCCTTAGTTGACAAGGCCGTGATCGCCGAGCACAAGGCGGCGCGCGGGTGAGTCCATAGCGCAAGTGGGAGGCCCAGAGCCGCTCCAGGCGCCTCTCTGTCCCGTGTTGGGCTGCACCGAGGACCCGTTCTTTGGTTTCCCACCACCGAGGCCTTGACACCGACTCCACATCCTCGCAGCCGTGATCGATCACGCGCACTGTGATCCAACGGCAGGTGTCCTCCGCAATCCGGTTCTTGAGGTCACCTCCTTCTTCTGCCACAACAAAGGCCACTATGCGAGTAGTTGTCCTAAGAAGATTGGGCGGCCTCGTCCTAATGGAGGACGCGGGCAAGAAATGGTCATCCACGACCGAAGGCTATCCGAAGACCCGGGGCATGGGGTGGCGAGTCAACCACATCTCGGTGAGGAGGCACGAGGCGCCGGACGTTGTGTTGGGTACGCTTCTTGTCATTGCTCGCCTCTTTGCAATACTATTTGATTCAGAGCTTCACATTCTTTTATTTCGAGATCTTTTCTGCTGCTAGTGACCTTCATTTGTGTTCCTTTGGGTGTCCATTGCTTATTAGCTTCGGGTTCGAAATGAGTGACCAAGAATGCCGAGGCGTTCCTATTGAAGTCGAAGGAGTAGGATTCTCGGCGAATCTTATTCTACTCGACTCAGCGAGCCTAGATGTGATTCTTGGCATGGATTGGTTGTCCCAACACTTGGGGCAAATCAATTGTGCCAAGAAAATTGTCTACCTCACGAGCCCCTTAGGCGAGCAGGTTGGGTTTTTGCCGCAATTGCGAGAACCGCATCTTTGTGCTCTTGAAGCAGAGCCAGCCTTGCAGATTCAGGACGTACCCACGGTGTGTGACTTTGTGGATATCTTCCCTGAAGATTTGCCTGGTA
This sequence comes from Ampelocalamus luodianensis, assembly GCA_036346255.1. Lineage (NCBI taxonomy): Eukaryota > Viridiplantae > Streptophyta > Magnoliopsida > Poales > Poaceae > Ampelocalamus > Ampelocalamus luodianensis. Next base: position 56,425,295 of record CM070617.1, on the reverse strand, counting down.
TGCCTCCAGTTCGTGACCTGGAGTTCGTTATTGAGTTGCTACCCGGTACCGCCCCTATTTCAAAGAGGCCGTATCGCATGCCTCCTAATGAGTTGGAGGAATTGAAGAAGCAACTAGGTGAGCTGCAAGAGAAGGGTTTCATCCGTCCTAGCTCATCTCCTTGGGATGGTCCTGTGATCTTTGTGAAGAAGAAGGACAAGACCCTGCGCATGTGTGTTGATTACCGTCCGCTTAATGAGGTGACGGTGAAGAACAAGTATCTTTTGCCCCGCATTGACGATCTCTTTGACCAGTTGACTGGAGTATGGGTATTCTCCAAGATTGACTTGAGGTTGGGGTACCATCAAGTCAGGATCAGAACTGAAGATATTCTGAAGACGACGTTTGCTACTCGTTATGGCCTTTACGAGTACACCGTCATGTCTTTTGGCTTGACCAATGCTCCTGCTTTATTCATGAACCTTATGAACTCTGTATTCATGGAGTATTTGGATAGGATTGTGGTGGTATTCATCGATGATATCCTTATCTACTCCAAGAGTGAAGAAGAGCATCTTGAGCATCTTAGGCTTGTGTTGGGCAAAGTGCGTGAGCACCAGTTATGCATAAAGTTCGGCAAGTGTGAGTTAGTTGAAGGAAGTGGCATTCTTGGGCCATGTTCTTTCAGTAGGAGGTGTGGCTGTGGATCCTAGTAAGGTCAGTGATGTGCTATCTTGGGGTCAGCCCAAGTCAGTCACCGATGTGCGGAGTTTTCTTGGTTTAGCTGGCTACTATCGCCGCTTTATCGAGAATCTCTCCAAAACTGCGAAGCCTATGACTGAATTGCTCAAGAAGGACAAAAAGTTCGAGTGGTCTACTGCTTGTGATGTGAGTTTTCAGGAACTCAAGAAGCGGTTGACTTCAGCCCCAGTGCTTGTTCTCCCTGATATCCACAAGAGTTTCGATATCTTTTGTGATGCCTCTCGTTAGGGACTTGGTTATGTCCTTATGCAGGAAGGCAAGGTTGTGGCCTATGCATCAAGGCAGTTGAGGCCTCATGAATTCAACTATCCTACCCATGACTTGGAGTTAGCTGCTGTGGTTCATGCACTCAAGATTTGGCGGTATTACCTGATCGGTAACTGTTGCGAGGTGTATTCTGACCACAGGAGCTTGAAATATTTGTTCACCCAGCCAGATCTGAACCTCAGGCAAAGAAGGTGGTTGGAATTGATCAAAGATTACGACATGGACATTCAGTATCATCCGGGTAAGGCCAATGTTGTTGCGGATGCACTTAGTCGAAGGGTGTCTTTGCAATGCTTTGATGCTCCAAGCGCAGCCCGCCTTCTGCGAATTTCAGCGTCTCAATTTGGGTTTGATTGAGCACGGTTCTCTTGCCACTTTGGTTGTGCAACCGACCCTAGTGGATCAAATCAAGGCCACACAGCAGTCAGACGATGGTGTGAGTCAAATCAGGCAAAACATCAAGGATGGGACAGCCAAGTGCTTCTCAGAAGATGAGCACGGTGTTGTGTGGTTTGGACAACGCTTTGTGGTTCCTAAGGTCGTGGAATTGCGGGATTTGATTCTCCGTGAAGCCTATGACTCCCCCTTGTCCATCGATCCTGGGGCCACCAAGATGTACCAAGACCTTCGTTAGAGATTCTGGTGGACCCGAATGAAGCGTGAGATTGCCAAGTTCATTGTCGAGTGCGACGTGTGCTATCGTGTTAAGGCCGAGCATCAGCGTCCAGCAGGCCTTCTTCAACCTTTGCTAGTGCCAGTGTAGAAGTGGGATTCCGTGGGCATGGATTTCATCACCGGGTTGCCCCGTACTTCTTCGGGGAAGGACGCCTTGTGGGTCATCATTGATTGATTGACTAAAGTGGCCCATTTTCTTCCAGTGCGAGCAAAGATTGATGTGAGTCAGTTGGCGGATCTCTACATATCCCGCATTGTGAGCCTGCATGGTGTACCACGAACCATAGTGTCAGATCGTGGTTCTCTTTTCACCTCTCGCTTTTGGCACAGTTTGCAAGAGGCTATGGGGACTCGCCTTACTTTCTCGACCTATCATCCTCAAGCGGATGGGCGGAGCGAGGCGAGTTAACCAAGTGTTGGAAGATATGCTCCGTGCTTGTGTTCTTTCCTATGGGAAGAATTGGGAGAAATACCTGTCGTTTGCTGAGTTTTCTTACAACAACAACTTTCAGGCCAGTCTTGGCATGACACCTTTTGAGACCTTGTATGGGAGGAGATGCAGAACCCCCTTGAACCGGTGAATCGAGAGAAGCAGTTTTTAGGCCCGCTTTGATCGATGAGGCCAAAGCCGAGTTGATTGATTCGCAAGCACTTGCGTGTGGCCCTGACTAGGCAAAAGAGCTATGCAGATCATCGTCGCCGAGAGTTGAGCTTTGAGCCCAATGACTATGTGTACCACAAGGTCTCGCCTTTGAAGGGACATCAGCGTTTTGGCATCAAGGGCAAGTTGGCCCCTCGATATGTTGGGTCGTATCGCGTCATCGAGAGAGTGGGAGCTGTTGCATACAGATTGGAGTTGCCAGTTACACTTGAGGGGGTGCATGATGTGTTCCATGTGTCCCATTTGAAGAAGTGCCTCGTGTTCACCGAGGAAACTCCATTGAAAACCCTCGATGTGTAGGAAGATTTGACCTACATGAGCATCTGTTCGTATTCTTGAGGAATCTAAGCGAGAACAAGGAACCGTACCATCAAGTTCCTTAAGGTTCAGTGGTCAAACCATTCCAAAGAAGAGGCAACTTGGGAGTGAGAAGATCGCTGCGTGCGAGACTACCCATCTTTCTTCTCAGAGTAAGCGGAATCTCGGGACGAGATTCTTGTAAGGGGAGTTGTAACATCCCAACTTTGGACTTGTGTTCCAAATGTAAGAAAATGAGTAGAAATTAAAACTTTTCTTACATCTTGTATTTCTGTATGCTTTAAACAATTGTTGTAAAGAGATTCGGGATACAAAATCACAAGTCACTTTGACAACATCTTGTTCTTCAAAATCTTACATGTTAATCTTGTGATCATCCTTTGAAAATAGTTTCCCCAAGTTCCTGCGTTGATGTGTAACCCCTCTGAAAAATTTCACCATTGTTGGAAAATGTTTGATTGATTTTGGAAGTCAGTCAAACCTTTTTGAATCCTGGTCAAGCAGTGGTCCAATACCTTGTTAAATTTTTGGAGGAAACTCCACAGCACCAAAACCTCTAAAAATTTTATGCAAGGTCAATACCTTAGTTAGTAAGCTCCTGTAAAAATTTTAGAATTTTTGGAGTTAGTTTGCTACCTTAAACAAATTCCCAAAGTCCAGTTCTTTTCAAAATCCAAATTTCAAACTCGAATTAGTCGACTCGGACTCGAGTCGAATAACCACCGACTTGGTCGAGCCAAGTCCTTAAGTCGGGTTTGAGTCCGTGTGTTCTGGCCATTGGATTAGGAACCAACGCCCACGACCTCCCTCGGGCGCGCGAGACCTCGGAAGAACTCGCGTGCTCGTGTCGTCCGGTCGATCAAAGGGCCACGACCACCCGGCTTCTTCTTCACTTTCTTCTTCTTCCTCGCGCAGCGCTTTCCGACAGCGAGCGGTGGACTTGGTCTTGTACAGCGATCTTGTCAGCATCTCTCTGGTCGGGACCCTCGTTGACCTCTAGTGTCGCCACAAACATGCTCGTCGTTGTCCATCTTATTCTATCTGTCCTTGGCGGTCCCTTGAGCTGAGCTCGCCGCAACACTGCGGGGACCCCACTCTAAGCCTTGCTCGCTGGTTCTTAAGACCTCAGAGTCCCTCCTCGGGTTTCCTTCCTCACCTCCAGTCACCCGGATCATTTTCACTTTGGTTAAACCCAACCACCGTTAGCACTCCTCTCTGCCATTGTTGCTGTGGAAGCTCCGCCGGCAACCTGGGTGCTCCAGTGGTTCTTTAAGCTTCTTTTCTTGTCGCTTGGACCGCCTGGTCGTCTAAAGCTTATCCTTTAACTCGTGTCTGGTTTGTTTCTTAGGAACAACTTGAATTCGGGTTTTAGGTCTTCGTGGCAGAAAAGGGGACTTCATCGCTCCACTCTGAAGGTCCCTCCGTCCAATCCTCTGGTCCTAGACCACCTCTGGGTCATCGCAACCCTGTTCTGATCATTCTTTTGTGCTCAGTTTGCTCAAAGGTGCTTGCCCGCGTTGTCTTCCTCGTCTCGGTGTACTGCTCCGCCGCCAGCTCATCACCGAGTTCCTCTGGTCCTCCACGCACTCGGTGAGTTCACTTGGGTCGATGAGAGCTCAAGGACTAGATAGGTTAGCTCATGGCGATGTTTTTCGCATTTCGGTTTTTACCGAAAGAGATCCTCCACCTCTCGCCGTGATGCAGGCCACTCGCCCGTCGAGTAGTACCTTTATGTTCGCAATAGTATTAGGATCATTTTGGTGACTTTGGTTGCGCCGTGGTTTTGGTGCGTCGGCGACGTGTTGTAAGCAAGCTAACGTGGTGCGATACTTTGTCGCGATTTTGTCAAGTCACCAAACCTCCTCGGGTTGATCTCAGCCATTGATGACCTCCCTAGGATTAGATCTGAGCCTTAGAACCTTTTTCCGAAAAGCTTTAGTCTCCAGACCTCCCCTCAGTTAATCTCAGCCGTTTAGGATCACCCGAGATTAGATCTGTACGGTAGATTCATTTCTGTTCATACGTTAAGTCGCAGGACCTCTTAGCGTAATCTCAGCCGTTAAAGGACCTCTGTGGTCTAGCTCCCAGCCGTTGGATCTTCTTGTTGAAGCCCTTAGTGCCCAGACCTCCCCCTGTGTTGATCTCTGCCGTTAAAGACCTCTCGAAGGTGAGATCTGGACCTTAGGTCCTTTTTGTAAAGTCCTTAGTCGCCAGACCTCCTTTGGGTAGATCTTAGCCGTAAAAGACCTCGTAGGCTAAATCTTAACCGTCAAGGTCCTCTTGGCAAAAGACCTCCCACTGGTCTTGGAGAAGAGAACCTTAGGACCTCCCTCCCGTGGAAATCTTGACCGTTAAGACCTCTCCTGTGAGATCTTAGCTGTCCGGACTTCCCTCTTTAGAGTTAATGCCTTAGAACCTCTCTTAGAGCTCAGGACCGTCAGATCTTGATCTTACGGCCCAGACCTCCTCAGCGCGGGATGAGGTCCTCCGCGCGGGGTTTTTCCCGTGCGCTGTGCTCCTACTCGTCGGGACCGTTGGACTCGATCTCAACGGTCCAGACCTCCCTAGTGCGCGTAGACCACCTCCGCGCGGTTGCGCTGTGTTCCAGTGCTCCGTAGCTGTGCGATGATTGATCAACGACCACGACCTCCTTAGTTGCTCCAGATCCTTTGGACCTCCCAGAGAGCCGGTTTTCAAGTCTTTCAAATGTTCGATTTTCAAATGTGCATAACTTTGTCATTTTAACTCCTTTTTGGATGATTCAAATTGCATTAGCTGCATAATAGAATGAACTTTAACTTGCGAATGATTTTAGGCTCTGATCTGTACTAGAAATTGGTATATGTTGTTATAAATGTTCAAATAAATTGAGGGTTAGCAAAATCACTTCAAAAATGGTATCATGCATAACTTTTCATGAATAACTCCAAATTTGACAAACTCAAGTCTGTAAAATTTCTCTGATAATGTACTTTAGCCTAGCATAGGTGTTGTTCATGCTGTTGCTACCGAAAAGTGAAATATGCTAGTTTTACATCTTACAAAAATCATAACTAATTCATTTTAACTTCAAATTGTGTAAACTTAATTTTGATGTCCTTAGGACGACATCCACTACCTGCCATAGAAATTTCAAGTCCCAGATCATTCTAGAAATTTATGCCATGAACAGTAACATATAGGAATTAAATTGATTTATCAGACTGAGAGAAATTGAATTAGCCATAACTTTTGCATGCCAAGTCCAAATTGCAAAATTCTTGTTCCTAAAATTTTCTAAAATCATTCCCTTGCTGCTGTATAAATTTCACTTGATTTGGAGAACTTTTGTTGTTGAAGTTTTGTTCGTGTTATTCGTTCTTATTGGTTTATCGTATTTTCACGTTAGGTTACAAGACATTATTGATCTTCAATCGATCCTCTCAAACAAGAACATTTCCAACCAGTGTAAGCGCTTTGATCATGTTAATCCCTGTATTTTCAAGTATAATATGTTGTTTGCAAATTCTATGTATGCATTGCTATTTTGTGTTAAACTATTGTCGATAGTTGGCCTAGTAGATGCATTCCTTAGGCAAATGATTTGTTCTCTACTACCATGAGCCTAGGATGACTTGTTTGTGATTTGGGGTTCGTGGATGAGCCCTTGTCACTTAGTAGTTTTCGTGCATTTGCTTAGCCATGTTTAGCTACGGTAGAAATGGCGGTTATCGACTTGTCGATAACCTTGATCACATAAAATTTATTATGACTTATGACTTCAGCCTTTGTGCTATGGTTATTTGTGAAAACTAAAAACTGAAAAACAAAATAATTTGGACATGGGCACAACGGTATGTTGGTGTGCTTTTGGGTGTGACTGGAATGGTGCCCGGGTCATTAAGGACCGAGTTACTTGCGCTACCGTACTGAGCATTTTGCGTGCTAACCACACTAGAGGGTATGGGACCTCTCTTGACTTAGTACTTTGGCGTGTATTGGCTCCGGGTCGCAGGGAGTCGTAGGAGGGATGGTGTTGGGAGCATTGTAATGTCTGAAAGACTTCACCCGTGATGGGATTTGTTGTCTTTCGGCTTGCAATGTAAGCGTATGGGTTTCTATCCATACGAGCAGCTCGTAGTTAATACACAATATTTGAAATGTCTCGTAGGACTTAGCTGTGTCGGCATACCTTCAGAAGTGTGCTTTTGGCTTAAAGGCGGTCTGAAGTGTGGGTACATTGGTACACCCCTGCAGGGATAAAACTACTCGAATAGCCTCGTCCTAGGTTATGGACACGCTCGGATACGCCCCGTGAGAACTAGACTACAACATTTTAATTAAAACTTGACGGGTGGTACGAATCGGGATTCATGCTATGTTGTGGTGGCTATTGGGATAGTCACCTCTAGGTGGTTACTTGTATTTATTGTAATTCGTTGTTATTTCAACAATAAAAAAAGATTGCAAACTTGCTTTCAAATATATTACATTATTGTAAATAAAGTTGGCTTTGTGCTAAAATGAGACATATAACCTCCACTTAAAGAAGCCTACATGTAGCATATGTATAGGTCTGTTATCCTACACGTCAGTCTTGCGAGTACATTAGTGTACTCATTTGCTTGCTTAATGTTTTTGTTGCAGAGGAAGAAGGTGAGCCCCAAGGGCCTCACTTTTGTGAGACTTGCTGTGGTGGTGTTTGGGACGACTAGCTTGGCGGCCCGGTCGGTTGCCCTGTGGTTGTGGCTAGCCGGTCGACTTTTGTTATAGCCATCTTATGGCACTGTTGCTTCCGCTGTCTTATACTCTTTTGTTATCATTTGGCCGGTCGGCACCCTTTGTAATAACTCTTTTTACCTTATGTCTTTGCTAGACTTGTTATATTTTTGTATGTGAATGATGCATGACTTTGTATGTGTGCTGCAATTCTGGGAAGCACATGTCCATTGAGACACGGCGTATTTTGTTTGTAATGCTAGGGACAATGGAAGGCTAAGTATTACAGGCTAAATAAACCGGGGTCTCACAAGGTCACCGCAGCTCTTTTAAGGCTCACTGCGCTGCGGGTCGCCATTGGCAATGTGGGTGGTACCAATGCATGTGGGCGATGCTATTGTGCACCGTCGGTGCCCTTAGTTCCCGCGCATTCTTTGAGTCGCGGTGGCAAGCCTTAGAGTGTCGTGGCCTGTTATAGGGCGCGCGTGCGGCGCCGTGCGAGAGTCATTAGGGCGATGATTCCATCCTTAGTGCGCAAATGATTGATCATTACGAATAATGATTGGTTATGAAATCAAAGCATGTCTTAATATGTCTTCTGTGCCTCTGACATGTGGGCCATGCCCTATTAATTTTTCCCGCACGCCGTAATGATTGTGCGTGGCCCACGGTCACTGACCTATGGGCCCGCCATCTTCAAATTCCGTGGGCACGGGCGCTCAAGCCGCACGTGTGACCTAGCGTCACTGACAGGTGGGCCTCGCTTGTCAGTGCTCCTGTTCGAAGGGAGTTTGGCCCAATCACTAGCAGCCGTCCATTTTAAGATCAGCGGCTGAGATTGTTGTGCCGTTCGGGTCGCCCGAACGTTGCATCTCTCTCAGCCGCTCATCACAAGATCGGCGGTCCACGTTCATTGGGCCGTTCGGGCCATGAATAGTGCCAAGTGAATCTCGACCGTTCATTTTGGATCCAACCGAGTGTTGCTTTTTTCGAAATCGCCCGCACAGTTGGGCCGCGCGCGTGGGCCGTCGGATCGGTGATCAATGGTCTACGTGCGTCCACGTCATTTTTCTCTGTTAAAGCCGTTTAACTTTCTCGGTAATGTTTATTTACCAACTAAAAATTCCATTAAACTTCAAAAACTCATAACTAATTCATATAAATTTATTTTCGGTTGATTCAAGTTTTGATAATTCTTTTTTGAGCTAAACTTTAATCTAAAAATAGTTTTAAGCTCAGTTTAACTCCAGAAAAATGTGTTAATAGATTAATTTGTGTTTAGGCTTTATTTGCTATATCAAAAATTCATTTAATTTGACCGATGCATAACTAATTCTCTGTAAATCCTTTTGAGTGGATCCAACTTTGTTGGCTTCCTATGTTAATGAACTTGTTGTTAAAAGTAGTTTTGGGCATATTCTGGTTCCAAAAAGATTACTTATGCATTTAACTTTTGCTCATTTTCATGTCTTTAAAAATTCATAGAAAATGCATCCTCTCTCCAAATGAGATGAATCCAATTGGGTTGTTCATCTTATGAGGTGCTTGATTTACTGTAAAAATTTCAAGTGCACCACCTTTCTAGAAATTTATGCCAAACAATTTAATTATGATGAACAGTAACAGAATGCATTTTTCAAGCTGAGCAGTTTTGTTTTGATCATAACTTTTACATTAAGAATCCTAATCAATTGGTTCTTGTTGATAAATTCCTTACAAATCATGTTCTTGCTACTGTAAAATTTTCAAAGCCTTCGGAGGAAGTTGGTTTTTGAATCTTTTTGTATTCTTTGTTCTTATCGGTTCTTTTCGATTCTTTCGTTAGGTTCTGAAGAGCGCGTTGATAATCAAAGTACCCCTCTGCAACATAGTGAGCAAATCCAGCAAGACAAGCAGTTTGATCATGTTAATCCCCGTATTTTCAAGTCTAATATATTGTTTGCAACTTATATGTATGCATTGCTATTTTGTTGTTAAATTATGGTTTGATTAGGTTATCCTATAGTTGCATAATCTGTAGGTAAATGATATTCCTCTACTACCTGAGCCTAGGTTTTTGCTGTGATTAGAGTTCGTTGGATGGGCTCTTGTCACTTAGTAGATTACGAGTTAAAATTGCTTAGCCATGCTTAGCTATCGGTAGTATTGGGCGATCATCGACTTGTCGATGATCTTGATCACACAAAACTTATTATTACCATTATGTCCAGCACTTGGTGCTTGGTGCCTTGTTAATTTGTAAATCTAAAACTAAAACTAAAATTGTTTTAGACTTGGGCACAATGGTTGGATGGTGTGATTGTATGGTGTGACTAGAATGGTGCCCGGGTCCACAAGGACCGAGTTACTTGCGCCATTGATCCAAGCAATTATTGCGTGCTAACCACACTAGAGGCATATGGAACCTCTCTTGACTGAGTACTTTGGCGTGTGTTAGCACCGAGTCGTAGGAGGTTTTGTAGGAGGGAAGGTGTTTGGGAGCATTGTAGCTGTCCGAAGGCTTTACCCTGTGTGGGTAGTTGTCTCGTCGGCTTTACAATGTAGCGTATGGGTTTCTATCCATACGAGCGGCTCGTAGTTGATACACAATATTGGAAATGTCTCGTAGGACTTAGCCGTGTAGCATACCAAAGGAAGTGTCTTTGAACGGATGGCATAAAGGCGATGCAAGTGTGGGTACATTGGTACACCTGCAGGTTCAATCTATTCGAATAGCCTCATCCTAGGTTATGGACACACTTGGTTATTTCCACAAGAACTAGACTATAACCTTTTAAAAATTTAAAACTTGACATGGGTGGTATGAATGGGTAATTCATGCTATTGTTGTTGTGACTATGGGTTGGTCACTTCAGGATGTGTTGTCATCTATCTATTGTTATACATGGTTACTTGTCGATATTTGAACAATAAAAACAGATTGCAAACTTGCTTTTAAATGTATTACATTATTGCAAATAAAGATTGCTTTATACTGAAATGAACATCTGATCTCCACTTAAATAAGCTTGCATGTAGTATATGTATAGGTCTGTTACTCTACACGTCAGTCTTGCGAGTACATTATTGTACTCAGTTGTTTTGCTTAATGTTTGTGTTGCAGAGGAAGAAGGTGAGCCCCAAGGGCCTCACTTTGTGAGATGTGTTCGGGTTTGACGACTAGCTTGGCGGTCCGGTTGGTTGCCTTGTGGGCTAAAGGCACACTGATTGGCTTTTGTTTATCGCCATCTTATGGCACTTTTGCTTCCTCTGTTTGCTTAGTTATTTGTATGTCGTTTGGCCGGTTGGCCTCTCTTGTGTAATAACTCAGTTATGTAGGTCCTTTGATTTGTAAGTGTTGCTTTCGTTCTATGTCTTGTATGGAATTGATGCATGAGTTTGTAAAAGGGTGTATGTACAACACTTCTGGGATGTACATATTTTCTCGAGGCACGAGACATTTGGTTTGTGATGCTAGGGTCGAATGGATGACTAAGCATTACAATCTAAATACCCCGGGGTCTCACATCTGTATACATGAGTTTGTACTCAGAACATGTACTTAATTACTCCAACCTCACGATAGATAACAATCTAGATTAGAGTTGTTATGATACATGAGTTTGTACTCAAGATCTATTGACTCTGTATACATGTGTACATACTCAGAACAGGAATGACATTACAAAAATAAGAATTACAAAAATTACATGGCCACTGATGGGTGCTTTTCTTATCTCAAAAGTCCTTGACATCCTACGTCACAAAAGGTGATACTTTGTTAGATATAGCTAGTTCATAAAAATAGATGTATATGTATGCTGAGTATTAGTTATATTTTTTTAGACAAAGAAGCTGCAGAGATTCTAGAACAACAGTAGTTACTAACTAACATCAATCAGAATCTACTGACAAAATGAAAAGGATCTACCCTAAATAAGTTCTCCTAATGAGATGAGTCTACTATATATCTTGTGTGGTATTCTTTTCTGAGATTCAAAAGCATTCCTAGTTTGCCAAACTGAGTAATAAAGAACAACTTAAGGCTCTGTATGCATGAGTTTGTACTCAGACCACACCTGAAGATGAAAAGAGAGATTAAGTTAGGGGAAATACTCCTAGGATCCTAGGACATGGTATGACGTGAGGGAAAAAGGTCAGGAACCCCTGTGGCGCCGATGGTGAAGAAAGGGCGTCCCGGCCGAGCTCTAGAGCTTGAGTTTCAAATGTGCTCAAGCTCGATTAAGCAGTTGAGAGGGTGGGAGATAGGTAGGGAAGTAGCTCGGAGGAAGAAGGCTTATGGGAGCTTTTATAGCTAGAGGACGGAGAATGTGAGAGGGAGCGGCCGGAAATGGGCTCGGTTCATGGCTTGCTGCCATGGACGACGCCGAGTGACCGCGAAGAGACGGAGCAGGTGAGGGCACAGAACCGGGGGCAAAACCATGGGCATGAGGTCACAAACCAGGGGCGGAGCCGTTGAGCTGATGTGGCGTGAGCAGAGGCCACGGCGGTGGCGCGAGGTGGCTTCAGCGTGGAGAAGAAGCTCTGCGCGGGACCCAGCGACGATGGCACGGTAAGGGCTCGGTTGGTTTAAACGAGTGGGATGGGTTTTGACCGTTAGATCAAAATCGGAGGGTCAGAACGTTCGGGTGGTCCGAATGGTGCCACTCAATACGGACGGTTGGATCGAACTGAGCGGAGATCGGAAGGTCCAGATCGTGTCGCCAGCTCGGGCAATCCGAACGGCCCATTCAATCCAGGCCACTGATTACCAATCAAACGACTCAACACGAAGGGAACGTTTGGGAGGTCCGATCGGCCCACTCAACTTGGACCGTTGAGATCCAATCGGACGGCCCAAGGTGGAAGGGGTAAGTGGTGCGGTGTGGTGCGGGTTTAGGTGGCTTGGTTGGACCGAAGTCGCTAAGGTCCGCTTCGATCGAACGAAGAGCTAGGTCTGGTTTTGAGAAACAGACTGAGATGGTTAGGGGAAATTTTAGAGGTAGCTTCGTAACTTGAAAATTTTTGAAATTTTTATGTAAGGTTACTGGATCTAAGAACAACCTTGTATAAATTTTCTAGAAATTTTCATGCATTGCATTTCTCTCTAGAAAATTACAAGTTGCTGCCCTAGGGGTTTGACCAGGATCAAATTAGTTTGACTAGTCCTTTTAAAATAGCAAATAAAACCTAGAAAATCTGAAATTTTTCAGAGGAGTTACTGAGATGGTCTAGAACCTAGGAAAAATATTTTCCGAGGTTGATCCCAAGATCTGTTTCAAAAGGTTTAAAGGACTATGCTTCTAGTCAATTAAACCTTTTAGTATTTGAATTCAACAAATCCTTTGAAAGAATTTCCAGAAATTCAAATACAACATGATGCATGAAAAGTTTTAATTTCTTCTCATTTTATACATTTGAAACACAAACTGTAACATCTCAATTCCGAAGTTGTGTTTCAAATGTAAGAAAATGAGTAGAAATTAAAACTTTTCTTGCATCTTGAAATTTTTGAACAATTCCATAATTCTTGTAAAGGAATTGTGGAAAATCAAAACTCAAAATCCCCAATTGACTAAAGTCAAAAGCCTCCTTGTTAAAAATCTGGTGTCCAACCTCTAGAAACATTTTTCCTTGGTTCTAGGGATGCTATGTGACACCTCTGAATTATTTCATAATTTTTAGAAATTATTTGATAATTTTTGGAGGCAAGTAAAACCAATTTTTCAATTGGTCAAACCCTAGTTCTAACCTTCTGGAATTTCTTGAGAAAAATTCAGTGCACAAAAATCTCTGGAAAATTTATACAAGGTTTATCCTTGGATCAGCAAGCTCCATCGAAAATTTCAGAATTTTCGGAGTTGAATTGCTATCTCTAATAAATCTCTCAAAGTTTCAGCCTTTAAGTCAAACCCAGTCAAACCTAGTCAGGCTCAGGTCCAACCCGAGCCCACCCAACCCCTCTGGTCGAGCCAGGCCTACTCAGCGCACCGCTTTGAGCCTTCCAGAGCACGCGTCCTTCCTTAGCCGTTGGATCTTGATCAAACCGCTAGACCTCCCTCCGCTCCCTTGCTCAATTCAAACCAAACTCACTTAAGCTGGGTCCAGCCCAACCAACTAGCTGCACTCGGGCTTCGTCCTTGGGCGCATACATCTTCAACAATTGGATCTCAATCTAGCGCTCCAGACCCCCCCCCCTCGTTTTGCAAAGAACCCCCTTGGCCTGGACCGCCCTCGTGTCTTTTGCAAAGACCACCTCCCAAGGACCTCCTTTTCCACTTTTGCAAAGACCACCCGTGGTGTCCTCAAAAGACCTCCTCCGTTAGCACTTGGGTGATCGTGGGCCGTCCATCCACGCAGTTTGTGCCTCGGACCTCCTAAGTGTTAGGACCTCGAGCTTCACTTAAAGTCCGAGCCCTTGATTCTCATCCAATCGTCCGCACCTCCCAGTTGGAGCTCATTGCTTATTTTAGCCGCTTGCGTTCGTTGACTGAGTCCACCGGGTTTTCTCACAAGCGTGGGGCCTCTCTGGCCTCGGTCATCATCAATTTTGTGCGCATGGCGGTAGAGAGCGACCCCCTTGTCAACTATCTGTCCCGACAAGCGGCTATGTGTGCCAACATTAAATGTGTGCGGACCTTTTGCTCAAAAGTCTTTACATTACCTACTCCCATCATTTCGGCGTGTCCTAGCTCGGTGAGACCGTGGGACAATGCCTTTGTTCCCTTTTTCTCTCGGCTATATAAGAAGCCCAAGCTTCTCCTTAAGCTTCTTTAGACACTCTCTTGCAACCCTAGTTTCCTCTCGTACCCTTGTGCTCAAAACTTCGAGAAGCTTTGCCACCATTCTTTGGACCTTGGAGCTCTTCTGGATCTCGAGCTCCAGTGGTTCGGATTGCAATCTTGGTGTGTCATTTTGTTGTTCTGGTCACCTTAAGCATCCCCTTACTTGTTTGGTTTAACCTTCATAGAGGTTGGCGAAGTGGGGGCTTGCACTTCGTGGCTGGGATTGTCATTTTCCTCAACTCCGGCGGGCATCATCGTCACCGGAGCTTTTGCGGCCATCCCTAGACCTCCTCCATTCCCAGGTTAGTACCCTAGTGTTGGAAGTCTTGCTCTGTTGGACCACGTTATTTTTCGTTTTTACCATATTTTGTCTCCAGCGGCCATCTTCGGCTAGCTGCCGGTAGGAGGTGTTTTAGCTGTAGTTCTTGGCACCTTTAGGTTCTCCTCGCTATTTAGAACCTAGCGCGTTCGTGGTTCTCGGCGTGGTCCATTTCGCGGCGGTGAGCTCAAACCCAAACTCGGGCTTTTGTCGCACCTTACTCGGACAAGTCCTGTAGCCTAATGATTAGCATTTATGTTGTCCTAAGTCTAATCAGTAGCGTCAGTTGCTGTTCTTGTCGGCAGAGCGTGTGTGTTGTTAAGTCGCTAAGGACCTCCTAGGACAAATCTTAGCCGTTAATGATCTCCTAGCGTTAGAGCTTGGCTGTTAGATCTTCTTGTGTAAGGTCTTTAGTTTCCAGGACCTCCCCTGTTAGATCCTAACCGTTAAAGACATCCTTGGATCTAATCTGAGCCGTTAGGATCACTCTTGGCGTTTCCGCAAAAGACCTCCCCTGGTCGTTTTGCAAAAACCACCCCGGAACCACCCCTTGGGGTCCTCTTTGCAAAAGACCACCCCTTGGTCTTTTGTAAAGAAAACCTAGAACCTCCCTAGATCGCATCTTAGTCGTTTAAGACCTCCCCCTGGAGATCTTGACCGTCTAAGACCTCCTCCATTAAATCCTTAGCTTTAGGACCTCTTCTCAGCTCTAGACCGTTAGATCTAGATCTAACGGGCTAGACCTCCTCAGCATATTTGGAGCTCTATTGTTTAGTTTCTCTTTTTTGTCGTTCATCTCTAGATCTACGGCTCAGATCTGGTGAACATTCGGGCTCCCTAATGTGATCTTGATCTAAGCCGTTCAAAATGGGATCTAAGGCCCAGACTCGTTGAGGCATTCGGGTAGTCCGAACGTTCCATCTCACGTGGGCCATTGGATCTAAATCCATCGGTGGAGTCTTTGGCAGTTAAGACCTCCTTGGTAGATCTTAGCCGTCAAAGACCTCCTTCCTTCGGATCCAACCGTTCAGACCTCCTCTCTTAGATCTCCACCTTAAGGACCTCCTCGTTAGATCTGGACCATTAAGTCTTGATCTAACGGTTAAGACCTCCCCTAGGCGCGATGAGGTCTTTTCGCATAGGTGCTCATGGTGGAGTTCGTGCCTGTGCTCGTGAGCCGTGTGATTTTTTATCAACGGCCTACGACCTCCCTAGTTCGAGTTGGTTTTCCAGATTAAGTCCCGAAAGTTTTTATTTGCATCTTATTAATTGTTTTGAACTTCAAAAATGCATAACCTTTTCTCTGTAACTCCAAATTGAACAAGCAAAAGTTCTGTAGGTTCATCTGTTAAGATACTTCAACATAGCATAGGTTATAAGGTAGTCTTTAACTCTGAGATTAATCATACCCTAGAGTTACAACTTAGAAAAATCATAATAAATCCATTCTAACTCCAAATGAAGTAAACTCGATTTTGCTAACCTTAGAATACCAGTATCTACCTACCATAAAATTTTTAAGTTTCAGATATTTCTAGAAATTTATGCTATGAACAGTAATAGATAGTAATTTAATTTCGATTTTTCCAACATCTGAAAATGTTTTGGCCATAACTTTTACATCTTTAGTCCAAATCAATTGATTCTTGTTTCTAAATTCATTATAAATCATGCTCTTGATACTGTAAAAGTTTTAGAGCATTTAGAAAAGTTGACTTTTGAGTCTTTGCGTATTCTTCGTTCTTATCGATTCTTTGTCGCTCTTTCGTTAGGTTCCGACGATTGTGCTAACCTTGAGAGTGATCCTCAGCAACATTTTGAGCAGCAGCAACGGGCAAGAAGTTTGATCATGTTAATCCGATTATTTTCAAGTCTAATATATTGTTTTCAACTTGTATGTATGCATTGCTTATTTTGTTGTTAAATTGATTAGTTAATCCTTAGTTGCATATCCTGTAGGTAAATGATTATCCTCTACTACTGAGCCTAGATTATTTCTTGTGATTAGGGTTCGTTGGATGAACTCTTGTCGCTTAGTAGATTACTGAACTAAAATTGCTTAGTCATGCTTAGCCATCGGTAGTTTTGGGCGATCATCGACTTAGTCAATGATCTTGATCACACAATCTTATTATTACCATTATGTCCAAAGACTTGGTGCTTGGTGCCTTGATTAATTTGTAAAGTCAAAAAAAAAAAAATGAAATGTTTTAGACACGCGCAATGGTTTGATGGTGGGATTTGTGAAAATGTGGAATGGTGCCGGTCAACAAGGACCGAACATCTTGTGAGTTTAACGACCCAAGCAATTTCGTGCTAACCACACGAGGGCATATAGAACCCCTCTTGACTAGTACTTTGGGAGGTGTTAATTATGAGCTGGTTGGTGGGTGTTTTAAAAATGTGGTGTTGTGAGGGGAGCATTAGCAGTGCGATGTCTAATGTGTCTTTGTCTTGTGGGTTGCGGCTCGTGATTAGCATCATCCATTGGAAAAGGTCTCGTTAGACTTAGTCATGCCTGCATACCAAAGGAAGTATGCTAACCGTAGCTGGTGGAAAGGCGGTCTATCATGTGGGTACATTGGTACACCCCTGCAGGGATAAAACTATTTGAATAGCCTCGTCCTAGGTTATGGACACGCTTGGTTAGGCTTTTCAAGAGTTAGACTATAACGTTTTAAAAACTTAAAACTTGACATGGGTAGTATGAATTGGTAATTCATGCTATTGTTGTGGTGACTATTGGGTTAGTCACTTCTAGGATTGTTGTTTTCATCTATCTATTGTTATTATGTTGTTACTTGTTATTAATGGAAAAATAAAAATGAATTACAAACTTGCTTTGAAATGTATTATCTTATTGCAAATAAAGCTTGCTTTATCTGAAAATGAGCCATACAACCTCCACTTAAATAAGTGCATGTAGCATATGTATAGGTGCAGTATTCTACACGTCGATCTTGCAGTACATTATTGTACTCGGTTGCTATGCTTAATTGTTTTATTGTAGAGGAAGAAGGTGAGATCCAAGGGTCTCACTTTTGTGAGATATGCGGTGGTTGGGACGACTAGCTTGGGTCCGGTCGATTGCCTTGTGGGCTAAGGGCACACCGATTTGGCTTTTGTTTATTGTCATCTTATGGCACTTTGCTTCCGCCATTTACTTAGTTAATCGCATGTTGTTTGGCTAATCGGCCTCTCTTTTGTAATAACTCTCTCTATTATATATTTAACTTCTGGTTTATTGCTGTACTTCGGTTCTATGTGAATGAATGGAATTGATGCATGATTTTATAAGGGGTGTGTATACTGCATTTCTTGGAGATATACATATCTCGAGGCTTGGTTTATTTGATTTGTGATGCTAGGGTCAATGGAAGACTAAGCATTACAAGCTGATTAAACCGGGGTCATCACACAAACCAAGTTTGGGATGTTACAGCCCTCACCAACTCCGTCTAGGCGATGGCTGCGTCGGAGAGCTCCCACGCCGCGGGCCCCGTGCTCCTCTTCCCATCATCCTCATCCTCGCCGTCGTCCGCGCAGGTGGAGGTCGTGGTCGTATTCAACATCTGCGACAGCTATGTACACCGAGTGTGCTCCATGGGGTGGTCCTGGATGGTCTAGATCGCTCCGGGGAGATCCTGGGTGGTCTAGATTTGTCCACATATGTTCTTCAGGG
This sequence comes from Ampelocalamus luodianensis, assembly GCA_036346255.1. Taxonomy (NCBI): domain Eukaryota; kingdom Viridiplantae; phylum Streptophyta; class Magnoliopsida; order Poales; family Poaceae; genus Ampelocalamus; species Ampelocalamus luodianensis. The sequence goes on along the minus strand of CM070617.1, from coordinate 56,407,170 downwards.
GGAGGTCCTGGATGGTCTAGATCGCTCCTGGGAAGGTCCTGGATGGTCTAGATCGCTCCTAGGAAGGTCCTGGATGGACCAAATGAGTCCACGAGTTTGCTCCTAAGGAGAACCTTGAAGACCTCCGGTGGACTTGAAAATACCTCTGAGGTGGAGGGTTGTCTTTGCAAAGCCGATGATCCACGACCAAAAGGGTTGTCTTACGTGGCAGGTTTAGCCACACCTAGATTCCTGACATGACAGTGGTTTTGCCACACCACGGGTCATGACGTGATCAAAGGGATTAAAATTGAAAATAAAGTTAGATAGAGGTTAACTTAAAAATATTACTAAAAAAGGATTAAATAAAAAAATTCTACCCAGTACTTTTGCTCCCATCTGGAATTGTAGAGGCTGAGATAGAGACAATCATCACACTGCTGCATTGAAGCTTGAGCTTCTACGCAGAATGCTCACTCTTCTACTCAAATATCACTCTGCAAGCTAATCGTACATTAACACGAATTTGATTAGGGATAGCCAATGTCCGGATAAGACCTGTGTCGGACCCGGATTTTCTGACCCGAATCCTCTGTGAAAATACCGTGCTATTCCCTGGATCAGTAGATAGCACTCACAGATACATTGCTGAATCATTCATACATGGCGTGAACTAAAGTATCATTATTACAACCATCAGAGTGACATAGACCACATCTGGTCGAGTTTTACAAAAGAGGCCGATCAGGCCAAATCGATTACATTACAGAACACTGAATACGATAGCAGAAGCAAAAGGGTAGAGCTCATCTCTTCACGAGCAAGCGGCGGGCAACGCAATGTACGATCGATATTAACCAACGACCTAGATAATATCGGTTATATGCAAGTACCTCTGAAGTCGGCTAGGCGGGGCGAGACCTAGACTCGTAACCTAGTCTATTCTTCATCGTTTCCTTGTCCATCGACTCTGGATCCTCGTAGTATGCATAGCCTCCTTCATCGTCATCTGAAGGGTTTGGAGGAGAGCGAGAATGAGCACAACTTCCGTGCTCGCGAGCCAACACACAATGCAATAATATACATGCAAGGCTTTACAAGGATGGCTCGTTTTCTTTTATTTGCTAAAGCAACATTTTCTATTATCAATAATTACAAATTCCTATCACTTAGCAGTTGTAACAAATTTCATTTTATTGAAGAGAGTAAATGTGCAATATTTTGATTGGGGCTAACTTGATTATTAACATGCAGAGTGCGAGACTCGGGAAAATCCAATCTCAGGGCTAGGAGAGCCCAACACATTTTTCATACCACCCACAAAGGTTTTGAAATAGAACTAACTTAAGTTAAATTCCCATGTCCGCCTTTGACCGTATGCACGGCTGTTTAAATAGTTTATAACTCACAGATTGTACACTTTACCCACAAGAGACAATTAACTCGTTGCCTACACGATTCCTTAGTCGTAGTCGAGAGGTTATCACAATAACCTTTCTAAATATCTCGTCCTTTCCATCATCTCACCCATATGGGGTTACGCCCATACGTTCACGAGGATGTTGTACCGCACCGCCTGGATGTACCACACGACGTTGGCAACTTCACCTTGTATCGGTGTCCCGTCAAGTGGATGTACCGCAAGCTTGCGCATGCCATTACTCCATCAGTGAGATGACTTTCAGGATTTGATAAATTTACTAAGCCAAGTCGTGGCTTGTTGCAAACTTGTGGTTGTACTTATTTTACACGAGAGGTCGTGATAAGATTAAGTCCTTAGGAGTTATCTGAGCGGTTCTTCCACATACCAACCACAAAATAACATTCCTTGGGCTACATTAGCACCCAATGTTATACCATCCACCTCTCCATCCGCCCAGACAGGGTATTAGCAGTTTAGGGTTTTTGAGAAGTAAGATACAACAACTCAACCATCTCAGTCATTTACCCGTAATGACTGCCCAAATCATTTTATGTTTGAAGAGATGATGATTAGGACATTTTTAATGTCCTGGTACTTAAGCAAGACTAGCATGTCGCTTAAGTACAACCTATAACTAGTATTACCACGTAGTTACTAGGGTGACAATGGAAGTAAGGGATTCAAGTTGTTAAGGATGGCATAATAATTAATTAATCATCAAATGGGTATTTAACTACCTTACGCTTTAATATATATTTGTTTAAAGAATTAAAGCATGCAATTTGCTATTTTAAAAGAATATAATTTGTATAAAATGTAGACTCAATATGATCAAAGTATTGACTCGCCTTGATTGTAGGGAAGAGAGTCCGGGTAGTCGTGTTCTTGCTCAACGTGGAGGTCTCCGGCGTCCTCAAATTCTACGAGGCGATCGTACCAGAAAATAAACAACAAGCAAACAAGAGCGAATCAATACACATGAAGTAGCAAATGAACTTCAAATTGAACAAGACCTATGCCATTAGTAAGATCTTGAATTTACAAATTTTTACAAATTTATTTTATAATTTTTGGAGTTAAAATGGGGGAGATACTAATTTTTAAAGCCTCACTTTTGAATTAAAAAGAAAAAGGAAAAGAAAAAGAAAAAGCGACGGCCTTAAAACCAGAAAAGCGGCTGGCCCACGGCCTCGCCGAAACCGCGCAGGGGGACGCGCCCATGGCGCAGGCGGCCACGAGCGGCTAAAGAGGAAGGGGGTGGCTCGGGCCGAGGGGAGGGAAAGGGGGGGGCGGTGGCGGCGCATGGGTGAGGGGAAGGCGGCTCGGGGAGCGGTGGCGGTGACCGGAGAGGGGCGGAGAGCTCGGGGCGATGGCGACGATGAAGGCGACCACGACGGAGGGGAGCGGAAGGTGCGGGGACGGCAGCGGCGCTCACCGACGGTGGCGACGGCTACCGGAGGAGGTAGGGCTTCGACTTCTTCCTCTCTTCTCTTCTTCTCGGGTTCTCTTCCTGCTTGGGGGGGAGAAGAAAATGGGGAAAGGAGGGGAAGGGGAGGGCACCGGGCAGGGCTTTAAAGCCGGGAGGAGCGAGCTCCGGGAGAGAGAGGGGGGCGGCGGCGCGCGCAGGGGAGCGGCGGCGCGGCGGCGGGGTTCGGCGGGGCAGCGGGCGTGCGGCGGGCAGCACGCGGTGTGGCGACAAGACCGGCGCGGCGGGCTCGGGGCGCCACGAGGAGGCAAGGCACGGCGTGACGGGCTTGGGCGGGGGTTCGGCAGGGAAGAAGGGAAAACGGGTGCCACAACCTGTGACCTAACACGCGTTTGGCACGTTCGACTGATGGTAAATGCGTATGGCCAAGAAGATTTTATTCTCTAAGCTGCTGAATAATTTTATTGCAGGTAGCTTCTGATTCTAGACAGGACCGACTTCAGCAAATGCAAAGGGTACATAACAGGGCAATCTCGAATGAAACTACTACAATTTGTATTGCCTTTATCCATTCACAATTATCTACAGCCACACGAAAATGTGAGCCAGGCAGAAAAACTTCTGTAATCCTCCACGAGATGCCGTCGTCAAATGAATGAGCTAGGCAGAGAGACCATCAAAGAACTTCATGCAGTCGTCAAATGTCTCCCATGCCTGATCTTAACGATGGACCCATCGTCTTCTACCTGCGAAGCAAATAGATAACATATTGGTTGAATGCCCATGGAATGAAAAGAGGGAAGGGTACAGACAGACATGAACAACCCAAGAAAGGAATAGCAGTTTGAATGACTATCTCCGAATGGTTTTGGGATAAGGAAATAGCAATGCAGTAGCATTCGCCAATCGAGCAACAATCACTGAAAATTGCAAGGCATATAGGTCATAGTTTGTACCCAGTACTCAGGTGGTCTCAACTTCAGGTTGTAGGTTGAAGCCATGCTCATGCAGTACGCTCCTACATCATGAACAACCAAACCAGCTCCCTACAAGCACAATATGTCAGAAGGGTGCAGACAATAGCTAAAATTGTCCAGTTTTTTTTTGTTTTTTTTTTAAAAAAGAGCTAAAATTATCAGAAATAAAATATAGAGGATATTGTCAAACCTTGTCAGGTGTTGGAAGCTCCCGATCTTTGCCAAGGTTGCTACTTCAAAGGTTGCTACTTCAGCATCTGGAGAGGGAGAAACTAGTTCGATATGCTGCACCATGAGAATTATGGTTGACGGGTAAATAATATGATTTAAGAGCTCAAATAGCTGCAAACGTATATTTCATGTTTATTTCTACAAAACAGTGGTTGACATTATTTTATTTACTCAGGTGAGAAAGAGATGTAATGGTCTCCAAAACTCTACATATATTTATGAATGCTGAGTAGCTTACTTTTTCAAATGAATTGCACTGTGATTTTTATCTTGAATGGACAAAGTTAAAGCTATTGTTTGCAACCATCTTAAGTTCCAATAATGAAACATATTCTAGGAACAGCCCAGGAGAATTGAAAACGCTCATTATCAGTGGTAACTCTAGACAAACCTGATATGCTCCATATAGACTAGGTCTGATGAGCTCTGCCATGCTGCCATCAACTACAATGAAATTCTTTGTACCATTAGATTTAACACCAGTGACCCTATTGACGAAGCAGCTAGTATTAGCGATCAGGGATCTTCAGGTTCAATGATGAGAGTAAGATCTCGTGAGAGAATCAATTCTCGCACCTACAAAAAAAATCACACCATAAGCATCACACCATAAACCAAATTTTGATACCACAAAATGAAAGATGATCTACTTAAAGAAAGCATTTGTGCCCACAAAGATATGAATCAGAAACATAATATGGATATTGAGCTCAGTGTTGATGAGATCCATAGGTGTAAGCAAGACTGGATCCGTGTGGTGGTAATCTATCCCAAGCCACCTCCAATATTCAGGTACTCCAACTCAAAACCTTGTGCTCGAATTTCATCAATAAAGCTCACCATAAGAATTGCAACATCTCTAAATATATCAACGTACACAACAGGGAACAACTCAGATACCATGTAACACTGATGTCTAATAATCTCAAAACACTTGCAACTTGCTTCAGACACATTGTCAAGCTACATGATTTCAAGGAAAATATATTATTTAACAAACTTTAAAGGAAAATTTTGCTACGTAGTGACTAGACTTAGCTATCTTTAGTAGTTTTCCTTTCTGTGCTGTTGTCTTCAACTTAAGTATCTGTCCATGTTAGTGCCACAGATATCACATCATAAATTTAGATAAACAGCACTTATTTCTCTTTATGTTGCCTTTTGTGGTGTCGTATTTATGTGTTGGTCGCTGCACAATAATTTATATGATGGGCTATCAGTAATAGCAAACAATTGATATGCAGGGAAGAGAAATACTGGAACGGATCATGAGTCAGTCATATCATTTCTACGATTAGTAAGAGAAGCAAGAGAGATGAACATTGATAGGTGGGTTTCTTGTATACAGTCTTCACAGTCCTGTATGTAATCTTCTTATGAATGTTGACTAACATTGGTATTTACTACAATATTTTAGCTGGCATATTGTCATGAGAATGGAAAGCCAAAAGGTTCTCCATGCGATCCAATTGCTCCTTCCGATTTGCCCCATTCTCTGCATGCATTTCACTGTGTGCCAAAGACAGATCCACGAGATATGGTAAATATGGCTGACTTAGACTAATTTTATGTATATTATTTACATTAGAGGACACCTCTTCAGATTTTGTATTAGCTCAAGTACTATCTTTGTTCTTTTTCTTTGTTCTTTGTGAAGCTGTTATTTTTGGGGAAAGCTATTCATCACCTTCATTACATTTATTTGTCATGTGGCTAAGATGTATTAGACAAACATCTGAAATAGTTATTATCTAATAAAGAGAGGTAACATATATCATGCATAAAGAAAAGAGAGTTCCCAAAATTACACTTCTTTGCTTGCTGTCGTGTGCTATCCCATACTATGCCACTTAGATTTTCAAAATATTTAATCCGGATATTTTTCAACCTATTTGTACAGAACTTATGTTGGACCGAAAAGGCGACTAGAGGAGGGGTGAATAGGAGCACGATCAATTTTTTGCTTCAATTGAAAACAAAAGATGCTATTGACTCCAATAGCTATGAAAACTATGAAGATCAATATATAAAAGCGTAGCGGAAGACTTGTATTGAATCTCCTTCAAACCCCCAAAAGAAACAATCAAAAACACAAAAATCAGCCTAATGAACAATACTGATGAACAGTACTGGTCATACCGTGTGAACAGTGTCATTCGTACCGCACTCCGATACTACCGCATGAACAGTGTCAGTCATACCGCGGTGAACAGTAAAATCAGGCGAATGAATGGTAAACAGCCCGAAAATGAAAACCAAAATTGACGTAACTTTTGATCCGTAACTCCAAACTTCACGAAACTTGAAACACACCTTCCTAATGATGTCAGGAACCTATTCCATGCAACGATCGTGAAGATCCTTACCAAAGTTCTTATCTTTTTCAAATTAAACGAAGGGTGCTTCAAAACCGAGCCAAAATCGAAATATGATCTAGAGACTTGCTCGTGGGTGATTGATGATCAAGAAGACCTAGATGGGTTCCCACATGTCGCAAGTTAGATCATAGCAAGAAACCAACCAAAACTTGCGGGTCAAAGAAAGACTCAAAATCACCAAATAGAGAGAAAGAAAGCAAATGAACTCATCTTTGAGAGAATTTTCTTTGGATTGATTTGATATGGTATTGGTTTACAGCCACTCCATCAATGGAGGACAAAGACTCAATACATGAGCACGAAATCAAATCCAACTCTCTAGAACCCTAACCTCCAACTATCAACTCCCTAAGCACAAGAGCAAAACTAGGGTTTACAAGTAATGAAAGGGTTGAGGGGGTGCAGCCACCTCAATCCTCTATTTATAGTGGAGGCTTAGACCTTCTAGAAGAGTTTCCCTAATGGGCTCCCGTTATGGCCCAAAACAAACGGGTCACACACGCACGCATTTTAAAGCGTCGTCTTCATCTCCTCTTGACCTAATCCGCTTCTCCACGCACCGTCTTGCGCCGCGGGTTGGCAAAAGGTCACCAATACGGTATTTGGTAAAATTACCAAAATACCCCTTCTCGATCCTTCTCCGAAGACCGAGTCCAGATTGTGCGAAGCACTCGTTTGCTCCGCCACGTGTAGGTTGATCCAACGGCTCTCATCATGTCGGCAAGTCTCCCCCATCCGGCTCCCATCGAAACCACCATGGCACTTGCACCGACCCCCGCGCCGTTTGATCAACCCGTCGCACCGAACTGCCCGTTCGGTCACCTTTGTCCATCTTGCACCATGCTTGAGTCCAATGACTTATCCCGACATCATCGATCGTTCTGAACCTCAGCTCTCCAAGCCTAGTCCCGATCATCCTCGCCGTTGACCGTCGTTGACCACCAAGCAACCTGCACAACAATAGACAAGCAAATCGAAACCGGGAACAAGTTCTTCACAACTTGACCCACGTTAGTCACAACATGCATCATGTAACACATATGCAATGAAACCCATGAGATTGACCAAACTCAAAACCCAACTTCCAAGTTAACGAAACTTAGAACGAATCGTACTACCGCCAACCAGGACCGGTACTACGCGCTGCGTCGCATCTCCGCGCATATACCGGACGGGGCGGACGGCGAGCGGGGTCCTGCGGGCGAGGCGTCGGCTTCGGCACCGGAGGACGGGGCGGCGACGGTGCAACGAGCTGGGCAGGGACCGTGGCGGGCGGCGAGGCGTTCAACTCGCAAGGCGCGTCCCTCTCCTGCACGCAGCATCCCTCTCCTTAGTGCGATGGAGTGAGCTTCATCACTCTCGATCATGTTGCTCGAAGGGTGTCCGGATGGGCATAGCTGCGGTGAGTGTCCGGCGTGTCGATCTCATCCATGGCGGTGATGGTGGTTGCCATCGCCGCGTAAGCCGGACTCTTTGCGTCATGCGCGGGTCGTCGTCTCGGTGTCGAGCTGGGACACGCTCTCATCCGGGAGATACGGTAGAAGCGGAAGGTGACCTCAGCAAGAGATCCTCGTACTTCCAACACAAGCGGTGGAGGCAACGCGTGCGGCGTCCCGAATGGCGTCATGGCGGACTACTGCCGGGTGCCTCGGCCACGAAAGGTAAGAAGTGAACTCGCCGACCACGCGGAGAGGTACACCTCCATCGTCCGAGGACTCGCGGGTCTCGATCCTCGTCATCCTACCGGGCGTGGGGTGACGGGGAAAACCAAGGTACTGACATCGGTGGCGAAGTATGTCGCGAACCCTCCTCGTTCTCTCCGTGAGCGAGGAGGTCCCACGACCATCCGACGAATGGGTAGCCATCTACAAATTTTGAAAGCAGAAAAGGTCAAGAACAAAGTAAAACTTAAGTGAAGTAAAGACAAGTCAGAACTAAGAGTGATGAGTAAGAGCGAGAAATATACTATATTTTGTCAAAGTTTTCTTAATTTTTGAAATTAAGACTCAAGTCCTTAAGGCAACGACCAATCTAACTAAGACTCTACTGATCAGTATGCTCGATACCAGCTCTGTCGGACCGGATTTCCTAATCCGAATCCTCTGTGAAGACAACTGTGCTATTCCTGGATCGATAGATATGCACGCATGATACATTCTTGAACCATTTCATACATGGCGTAGAACCATACCATTCATTAATTAACACGAAAGAGTTCACATAGACCGCGTCGGGTCAGGTTTTACAAAAGAGCCGATCAGGCCAAATTAATTACATTACAAAAAGCGGCGGTAGTTATAGCGGAAGCAAAGGGTGAGCTCATCTCTTCACAGAAGCGGCTGGGCAACTTGTGGTACAACCGATATTAACCAAGGACACGGATAATATCGGATGTGCATAGTACCAATGAGTCCGCTAGGTGGGACGAGACCTAGACTATAGAACCTAGACTATTCTTCATCGACTCCATGCCCATGGACTTACGTTCCTCGTAGTAGGCATAGTCTCCTTCATTTGCGTTATCTGAAGGGTTTGGGGAGAGCGAGAATGAGCACAACTTCCGTGCTCATGAGCCAACACACAATACAATAATATACATGCAAGGCTTAACAAGGATGGCTCAGGTTATTTTATTTGCTAAAGCAATGTTTTCAATTATCATAACTACAAATTCCTATCACTTAGCATTTTAACAAATTGCATTTGGTTAAATAAAATAATTGTGCAATATTTACATCACAGAGGTTCCTCCACCTTCATGCTTATTTTGATTGTGGTTACGTCTACCACTAAACAACACTTTGGTAAGGAGACCGGGAAAAACAATCTCGAGGCTAGGTGAGCCCGCCACAATTTCATACCACCCAACAAGGTTTTTGAAATAGAACTAACTCAAGTTAAGTTCCCATGTCCGCCTTTGACCGTAGGCACGGTTGCTTTAAATGATTTATAACTCTGCAGAGATTGTACACTTTACCCACAAGAGACAATTAACTCGTTGGCCTACACGATTCCGTAGTCGTGTAGTCGAGAGGTTGTCACAATAACTTTTCTAAATATCTCGTCCCTTCCATCATCTCACCCATATGGGGTTACGCCCATACGTTGCGCGGGATGTCCACCTCGATGATGGCGTGGCGTGGCTACACCTCGGGATCGGTGAACTTCACCCTGACTCGGTGTCCCATCCACCCGACATACCCGAGCTTTTGCCCTTTGTCCCTCCGGTGAGGTGACTTTGAGATTTGATAAATGTACTAAGCCAAGTCGCGATTTGTTGCGGACTTGCGGTTGTACTTGTTATACACAGAGGTCGTGACAAGATTAAGTCCTTAGGGTTGTCTGGACGGCTCCACCACATTCCCGCCATTCTCGTGCTCCATCCGCACCCACCATCTTACCATCCGCCCAGACGGGGTGTTAGCAGTTTGGGGTTTTTGAGATGTAAAAAAAACAACAATTCAACCATCTCAGTCATTTACCCGCAATGACTGCCCAAATCATTTTATGTTTTAAATGATGATGATTAGGACATTTTAATGTCCCGGTATTTAACAAGTCTAGCATGTCGCAAGTACAACCTATAGCTAGTATTACCATATAGTTACTAAGGTGACAACGGAATTAAGGGATTCAATTTATCAAGGATGGCATGTTAATTAATTATTCCACAACTGGGCATTTATCTACCTTAAACATTAACATACATTGATTATGAAATTAAAGCATGCATTTTGCTATTTTTAAAAGAACATAATTTACATGAAATGTAGGCTCAATATGATCAAAGTATTGACTCGCTTGAGTGTAGGAAGAGGGTCAAGTAGTCTTGTTCTTGATCAATGTGGAGGTCTCCGGTGTCTCCGAACTCTACGCGGGCGAAGTACCGGAAAAAGACACAAAAGGCAAAAGGACCAATAAATACACAAGAATACCCAAATGAACTCCAAATTGAACAAGACCTATGCCATTAGCAAGATCTTGATTTTACAAATTTTTAGAAATTTATTTTACAAATTTTGGAGTTGAAATGGGGGAGTTATTAATTTTGGAGTCTCACTTTTGAATTAAATTAGAAAAAGGAAAACAAAAATCAACAGAAAAAGAAAAACAAATTCAGCCACTTCCGCTTTCAGCCCATTAACAGGCGCACGCAGTGCAGGCGCGCCCACGAGGAGGAGGAGCGCGCCCTAAAAGAAAAAGGAGGGGCCGGGCTGCGAGAGGAGGAGGAGCGGCGGCGCGCGCGCAGGAGGGAGAGAGGAAGGGGAGGCGCGCGGCGTGGCGGCCGAAAGGAGCACGGCGCGTGGAGCGGCCGGAGGAGAGGAAGAGATGGCGGCGGCGCACGCGGGGATGGAGGATCTCGGAGCTCACGGCGATGACAACGAGGAGCGGCGGCGGCGACGGAGGAAAGGCTCGGGCGGCGGCGACGACCGGAGGTAAGTTCTTCGGTTCCTCCCCTTCTTCTTCCTCTCGGGTTTTCTTCTGCTTGGGGGAAGAAGGGAAAAGGGGGTAGGGCAAAGAGGGTGCCGGAGGGGCTTTAAAGCCGGCGGGGAGGACAATGGTACCGGGGCGTGGGGCACGGCGGGCCGGGAGCCGGGACGGGACGGGAGTAGGTGCGGCGGCGGGCGATGGCGGCGAGCGACAGGTGAGTGGGCGCGCGCTCGCGAGTGGAGTGGGTGGGGAGGCGGCGCGCGGCCGGCGAGGGCCAGCAGCGCGAGGGCCGGCGAGGCGAGTCGGTGGGGAGGTGACGCGCGCACGCGAAGGTTGTGCGCAGGGGTCAAAGCGGCGAAGGGGAGAGAGAGAGGGGAGGAAGAACGGAGGGGGTGTTATAACTTTATAAACCCACATTTGTTCAACGATCAACAGCTCAACAAGGCACCTAAAATGTAGCATTCTCACATCTTAAGCATAGATAGACAAATTCCTCATGATTTATCATGGGATGCATAACATTGTGCTAAGTATACATTTCTTTTGAGGTAACTATTCTTCTGTGAGCTGGCATATTTAGAAAAGAACTGGTTTGCAGCTAAGGAAAGTAAAATGTGATCCATGATTATTCAATAGTAATCCATTTGACAGTGTCCTGGCCTTACATACGAGTATATGATGACCCAACAACATTTTCCTACATTTAATTATGCTCTGGAGAACTTAATAATGGTTACATGAGTCAATTTTCTTCTCTAATTCAGATGACTGGTGTGATTGTGGCAACGCGTTTAATGCAAAGTGCAATGCACTTTAGTATAGGTTTCCATATAGTAACCATGTATTTGTTTCTAATAGCTGACAAGGGCCTTGTAGTTTGTAATATACAGCACCTTTTGTGAAGCGACGGAGTCCCTCATTGTGTCCCTGTGTAAGCCTTGTAGCAGTTGGTGTGCATGCACAGGAATCAGCACTGACGAGTCAAAATATCTGACACCGAAGAATATTCTGCAGTTTTTACTGCTGAAAGCAACTATAGTTGCCAAATCTTTTTATTGCATGAAACTGAATCTATTTTTGTTTACCTTTCAGGTCTTTACTCAAGGCAAATGGTTCTTATTTCATCCAAGTTTTCACTTATCTTTTGGTAATTGCATAATTGGTGATTACAAATTAGAGAAGCTAAAAGATGTTACGCCTTTTTTTGCTCACTGAGGATTTCTAGCTGTATTATTTTTATGTTATTTGGAGGCCTCGGAATGCTGTTGCCACCTGAGTCTAATGTCATAGATGCCTAGGTGGAGTTCTTGAGTTGGCTCTGTTCGTCAATTTAGTGTTTAGCTAAACTCTGGAAGTTTTATTTCTTAAATCAATCTGGAAAGTGCTATGGTCTTAAATCAGCTTTCAGATGTTCATGTGTCTGATGTAATGATTCAGTACCTAAAATCTGATGTAGTATATCTCAATTTGAAAGTCAATTTCATGTTTTTGGATGCTGAAAACAGGAAGCTATGAATGGTGGGTCATGTGCTAAAATCCAAATGCGATGATAATCATGCTTTACTTTTAAAGGCAAGTTGTGGTTGCTAAATCAGATTAGGTGTCTTAAGATCTAGATGTTCTTCTCTAGCTTTCTTGGCGACCGATTTATACAGTTTTAGTAGAGTGAGTCACGGTACTGCCAGGTAAATAACAACATATGAGGGTAAATACTAGAATATATAGCTAATAGTAATTCAGCAAGTAAATAGGGATTGTAACTGCTCAGTAGGCTAGGCCTTCAACAAACATGTCACCCCGCTTAATAGCAATAAATGATAGTTCAGAAGAATTATCGAGGTTTTCATGGAGAGTACAAAACACCAAATTTGCATAGTACAACAATGAAGGGTTTCTATTTCCATACCCGCACACATGGACCCAGCATAATCACCCCTGGTGCTTAATCTCAATGAGCACCTTTGCTTAACCATGAATAATTCTACATTTCTGTAACCTCGATTCCGTGCAGACAACGCAAAACAGTAAATATAATATGATATGAGTTGGCCATGCTAGATAACCATTTGATAGAACTATAGAAGAGGGCGATATCCAAAGCAACTTGACTCAAATGGACAAATACAAATAACTAGGATTTACAGGACAAACTAACAGATAATATATAATCAGGAGCAGTTCATGATTGACAGCACTCGTAACAAAAAGAAGAAAATAAAAGAAAATTGGACATGGCCACTAAGATTATCTCCCAACAGAACAGGGACTCAAACATGTAGAACTGTAGAAGAGGGCGATATCCAAAGCAACTTGACTCAAATGGACAAATACAAATAAATAAACTAACAGATAATATATAATCAGGAGCAGTTCAAGATTGACAACACTCGTAACAAAAAGAGGAAAATAAAAGAAAATTGGACATGACCAGTTGACCACTAAGATTATCTCCCAACAGAACAGGGACTCAAACATGTATGCCACATGTTTAAGGGCTCAAACAACTTGAAACCAATATGCTAATCTTCAACATGAGCTTCCAAATTGTTTTCAGGAACTCTGCCATCCAGTAAGGTGTGTACGGAAAAGACAACACGATGTGTGCGGCGATAGCATCGTAATATTTTGGGCATAAGTTACCTAAGTCCTGAACCATCGAACTATTCAAATGATAGGCTACCACTCTCGTCAATGAAACATTCAAGAAGACAACATCTTTGCACTCTTCCTCTTTCGTGTCGTCAGCAGCCGATGACCGCAGCTTCTTGTCAAACTCCTCTCTGCCTGGATTGTCTGGAACGAGCAAGACCTCATAGTGTGGCGGCTCGGTGGGATCAAACACGAGGTGCGCGATCTTCCTTTTGAATAGAGCCAACAGACGAGTGGGCCCAATTGATTAGCGAATCTAAACAGTCAATGTACGATGTTATTCTCTAGAATAACTGCACGTAATGTGCCACTATCTCTGACAAGTAACCGCCTGACGACGTGGAGTTACTACTTTGGTGATTACTACCATCAATGCACCCATTATATGAAATAATGAGGCACCTCTTGACCTGGAGAAATAGCTACCTCTTCGCACACTATATAAAGGTTGCAGTCAGACGACGATAGGGGCACAGTCAATCGGGAAGACAAGCACGATCATCAGTACAAGTCTTAGTCCTTCCCCTAATTGTAACCAATATACTCAATACAATACACACAAGAGTAGCGTTGTTATTCTCCCCGGAGAAAGCCTAGACCTGTATAAAAATCCCTGTGTCGCTCTCTCTGCGTGATCTCAGTATTGGAGACCCCCCGAAATCAAACAATCTTTACGTAAGATTGGTTCTAAAACACCACCAATATTGATTAATGACTACTACTTATGTTGATTTGTCACAATGAAATGGGATTGCTTTAGGTGCTGATATGTGCAGCTGCTCATGCAATGCATTTATTGTAATTTTATTGTGCACTAATTCTACTATATAGTTTAGATTTTTGTTTGTAAAATCTGATCATCCTATAGCTCGCGAAGAAATATTTAATGCTACGATCTAGGGAAAAAGAATACATAATCACGAGATCTTGTTATGTTTCCTATAACATATTAGCTTAACATATGTTTTGTCCATTATCAGTAGTAGTTGATTTCCTGTGATATGTTAATAGCAGTCTCATATATTAGCAGTACAAAAACACTCAATACGTCTGGTTACTTTTATCAGCTTCATATATTCTTGAAGAAAGCTTCTTCTAATCAATTTAACACAAAAAAAAAGTTGTGCTCTAATATTTCATACACAGCATGACAGATCACATTATGCCACACCAAACACCGTACAAACAGCTGTCAAATATCATATATTCAACGGACAGACGCAGCGTAACACGTCTTACCATCTAGTAGTACTTTATGAACAATTTTTTTTTCACAAATGCTTCTCGTTATCCTGATCGCATATATACTTCCCCAAACTATTATGGCCTTTTTATATTTACCTATCTCCTCCCCCACCCACTTTTTATGCATTGACGATCAAACCTTAAAAAATTAATTGGCGCAGAATGCAGAACAACTTACTTGCAATTGGAGAGAGTAGAGTACACAGACAACCTACTATACAGTCTGGACAACTCTGCTCTTCCACCTTACCTTTACATCTCATCTCAGTATTTCCGTTTCCGTATGAGGCAGGTTGAAATGGACGTGAAACTGAAAGAAACTACTAGGAAGGAGCTAGCACAATACTAATGCACTGCACCTTCACCAATCACTACGGTGTGTTAGCCAGAAATGCATTTCTTGGCTCGTTTTTCCTTATCTTGCATGTGTCATTATTCATCTCATGGACCGACCCATCTTCTCCAAGTGGCCTACGTTTTCCAGATCTAAACATGTAGTATTGATGAACATATACCTGCATCGCATAGCTGAGTAGTAGTTGGCTAGCTACTGAGCTGAGTACTGAGAAGTGAGAACGAGTGTGGATATATATTGGTAGTACTTCATTTGTGCCTACTCCGTCCCTGGACTTTACTGGGCTGCTCATCTGCTCTGATGATGAATCCTGCTGCTGGCAAGGATGGTGTTGGCGTATATGACGTTAGCCATTGCTGCTTCAATACTCACTTAATTCATGCGTATATGATGTAACCTGCAGGCCTGATTTTAGTTACGCGTTGATTCGTTCGTTCGTTCGTTCGTTCTTTAACGATTGATAGCATCTTGTAGCTTTTGTATCAACTAGTTTCGACCAAAAGCCGCCTCTTTATCAAAAAATTATGTATAGAGAGTCCCAAATAATTATGAAAGAGAGTCGTAAAGGTGTATTTGGATGATATGTTTCTATTACTCTAAGAGCGTACTACCGTGACTGAAAATTTCTATCAAAACTTCACTTAAGCTTCCCAGCATGTATGCTAGATAGAAGAGTAGAGTGAAATTAGTTGCTAGCAGTCTTTAATAATCCAATTTACTTGACTCATTTTTGCGCAAGTTTATCCGGATAAAGTATGTGGTGTTTACTTGCAATATACCAGCTTTATTAGCAGGTTCGTGAGATGAATCACGTCTATGTTGTTGTTCACAGGTGCTGATCCACAGAGTTTGCTAGAAGAAAATAGCAGCGGAAGAAAAATTGGCGCTCACTGAGTATGATCTCCGACTGGCCAAAGAAGATCTTTCCCAGTTGAAGCTTGAGTTACAAAAGCAACAAGAATTATCCCCTGATGACTCAAATGGTCTGTGACCTTGGAAATGATGGATAATGAGATACACGATATATTAGCATGCTTTGACTTTTCATGTTGTAGTGCTGAATGAAAACAATCAATTTTCTATCTCGACGACGCCACTTTGTACATGCTGTCAAATAGACAGGTCAATTATGAGTTATTATATAAGAACATGATGATGGCTATAAAGAGATGAAAGTGTCGGATCAGGGATCGGAAGAACACACGCGAGCACAACAGGATAAACACACAGAGGAAGAACTCAGTTGTGGTGCTGAACCAACTGCGCACCTTTTCAGTTTTTTTCTTACTCTGTTATTGCTTTTCAGACGTGCTACAGTACCTATTAACTGAACCAAAGACAGAGTTTAGATAACACACGCACGCACACAATAGCTAACATACTCCGTCCGACTCTCTAGCAACTAACACCCATGACTACTGAAGATATCTCTCTAGTCGCAGGAAGTCCCGTTGCAAGTTGTGCTGGAGTCGTCGGCTAGGGGCTTACCATCATCATCAGCAGTGATGGCATCGAAACTGAACGTGAAGTCGTCCGGCCAAACCACCAGACGTAGTTTGCGCAGGGCGTCGTCTGGGCCGTTGATCTTCGCCTTCTTCCGCAATTTGCCGCCCTGGTCCTTCCAGACCGATGTCTTTTGCCAGATGAGCAGCGCCCTCGAGATGTCACCCCACAGCACCACGTAGTCGGCCTGTTCAGCGGTGATCTGGGGCGTGCCGTGCCACCCCTGCGCCACCTCGATGTCGATCGGGAGGAACCTCGAGGTCTCCGCCACCACGACGCAGAGCGTCGCGAGAACCACCTTGAGCTCGGGATTAGGGTGATTAGGGTTGTGAAGGGCGAGTGTACGCACGGCTTAGAGCATTTTTGCCTTGCCCAGTTTGATGTCCTTCAGCTTCTTGTAGGCTCCGGTTTCGCCGGGGTTGCCGACTAGGTCGGTGTAGCCGCCGCCAAACGGTAGCACACTGGAGTCGGGGATGAGGTGCGCGCGGTTCTTGAACTCGAACCAGTGCTCCGTGATATTCGTGAACCCCACTATGTAAACGTTATCGTCTCGGATCGCGACCGTCGTCTTGTCCGCAACGGCGTCCGTGCTGACGAACTTGACGTGGATCCATCGGGCAGGAACGCGGTCCTTGCGCTGCTGCGCCAGAACAGGAGTGCCCCTCACATTCCTGCGCTTTGGGGTGTCCGCCAGCACCCGGAACAGCTTGCCCAGGAAGGTCTGGTAGTCGTCCGTAACGACCTTGAAATCGATCGTTACGATCGGAGGCGACTGGTCGCTGCAGACGGACAGACAAAATAATTAGGAAATGCTACTTTAACTTCCAACAGTTTTTATCAAAAACACTCACTTTTCTTTATGTGTGAGATCGTCGGCGGCCACTCCAGAACAAGCGCCACGGCCAATGCCGCGAGCGCCAAGACCCGCACACACCTCGCCACCCTCCCCATGAGAAGCTAGCTAGCTAGGTAGGTACTACTGGAGTAAATCAAGCTGCTGCTGCTGCTGCGATGCTTGAAGCGAAGGATGTCGCCGTGCTTATATAGTATACGTGGAGCAAACCCGATCAAGTGGAGTGGACAGTGGAGAGGAGTATACTGTGTGCGTGGAGTTAATGCAGGTTGTTGGGGTCTCGCCACACCGTTCATCTGATTGAGGTCGGAGATCGAGCCATGCATGCATGCATATTTGCTTCCTTACGTATACATGAGACCTTGGCCGCGTCCAGATCTGGATGGTCGGCGCCGAGCTCCCTCACCACAGAAAATAACAGGTTTATCATATTGCCGTATTTTATTGGTATATAATTTTATTTTTTATCTTTGTTTTTGCTCAACATCTCAAAGTACATGTGAAAACATGACGGGTTCACCACGTTGCCGTATTTTGTTGGTATATAAAAAAAGAATTTGTCTTTGTTTTTGCTCAACCTCTCAAAGTACATGTGAGATTTTGAATCATATGATGGAAATATAAGTTATTAAGACTTTCAAGAATAATTACAGCGACCAAGAACCAAAATTACATAAATAATTTACTATAATTTATGTATAATGGAGTTGTAACTTTTTTTCTGTCTTTGTTTTTGCTCAATCTCTCAAAGTACATGTGAGAATTTAAATAATGTGATGGAAATATGACTTATTAAGACTTTCAAGAATAATTACTGGTGACCAAGAACCAAAATTACATAAATAATTTCTGTAATTTATGTATACTGAGTTGTAAATAAACTTTCAAAATGTGACAGTTTTTTAATGAAAAAACATGCGAATTTTGTATAGAGAGTCCCAAATAATTATGAAAGAGGAGTCGTAAAGGTGTATTTGGATAATATGTTTTTATTACTCTAAGAGCGTACTACCGTGACTGAAAATTTCTATCAAAACTTCACTTAAGCTTCCCCAGCATGTATTCTAGCTACAAGCTTTTTTTATAACTTAAGATGCTTATCTAACGACACACAAACATCTCAAGGCTGATAGAATGGAAAATGAAACCGACTTATAATTAAGAAAAACATCAACCAACAAATATCCTCGGGACGGTTGGGGCGCGGGCCCAAGTAGGACGAACACCAACACAAGCAAATGCAAATGAACGGCCATTGTGGTGGGTGCGAGCTAGCCAGAGCTTTGGGATGTTGAGCGGAAGGGAGGAGGCCAGTACTTATAGCGGAGGCCATCCGATTAGTTGTCTTAAGATCTAGATGTTCTTCTCTAGCTTTAATTTCTTGGTGACCGATTTATACAGTAGGGTCAATTTTGTTGAAGACCTAGCTATCGACGAGATCTACGATCGTCAAGCAGCTAGCCAGTCAAAACATCAAATAACCGAAGATCGAGCGAAAAACAACAACAAAGCAGCGAAGATGTACGGCAATGGACAAAGAACTTCAACGGTAGAAAAATTCCGAAAGCTTCACGCGGGAAGCGTCGGCGACTCTCGGAGCTCCCCTCTCGATGCAGAGAAGCCACAGCTCTCCAAAGAGCTTCGCCCGTGAGCCTCTCCACTGGACGAACAGCCAACTCTCCAGAGAGCTCCGCCCAAGTCTAGCGTGGCGTGACCCCTCGGCTGGACGAAGAGACAACGACTCCAGAGAGCTCCGCCTGGTCAAGCAACAGAGATATCAAAGGGCGCGTGGATCGAGGAATAATATTTCAAAAACAACATGTCGCGTCGCTTTGTCATAAAAGTTCCGGGTTCGGGTTTAACAAGAATCCAAAGCTGAGACGCGAGCACGAATCTTAAAGGAAATCCAACGCACAAAAAACTGACAGTTTTCACATCAAAGTTTTCACATGATTGAACATTGGATTCAGCAATAAGTTTTGGTTATAAATTTGATTAGTCATGTCATAAGCTCATTACACTTTTGGAGAAATTCCTTTCACCCAAAATTTGAACTTACGGAGAATCTAAAAAATAAAAAATGGGATATTTAATAAGGATACAAATAATAATGGAATAAGATTCCAACAAATTAGCAAACAAAATCATGACTCTCTATGATTATTAATCTGCAATAAAAAGTAAATAAAATAAATTTCAAAATATTAGTTGCAGCCAAACCATGGTAAAAAAAAAAATTACTACCAGAAATAATTGAGAATTCAAAAAAAAAAAAAGAACTCAACATAAAATTGCACTTTTAAGAAAATTCCTTTCACACAAAATTTGAACTTCTGGTGAATCCTGATAAATAGAAAGTAGGAGATACTTAATAAGGATACAAATAATAATTGAATTAGGTTACAATAAAATAGAACTCACAAACATTATAATACTACAGTTACATAGTTGGTTCATTAGTTGCTCACATTTTTCATAGATGAACCTCACTTACCTGCCGCTAACAGTTTACAGTACAAATAATGCACTCAATGAATATTCCAACAGCTACCATACACCAATATCATTTCATAAGTAAACCAGCCAAGCTACTGATTCCCTTTATACAGCTACCAGACGAATAAAAATGGCAGTGTAAAACCGTGCAACCATACGAATATCAATGATCATTCAAAGAACTACTACCAGACCCCCACTCTAAATAAAAAAGAGATTACTATAGTCAAAGAAGAAATAGATGAATAACAAGAAAAAGGAATTGAAAGATAACACTACTAAAGTTACAGTACAAATTAATGAATTTTACATAACATCATCAACAGTAAAAACTGCAGAAATGAACTGTAAAAATATTTACCTATCTCCTCCCCCACCCACTTTTTATGCATTGACGATCAAACCTTAAAAAATTAATTGGCGCAGAATGCAGAACAACTTACTTGCAATTGGAGAGAGTAGAGTACACAGACAACCTACTATACAGTCTGGACAACTCTGCTCTTCCACCTTACCTTTACATCTCATCTCAGTATTTCCGTTTCCGTATGAGGCAGGTTGAAATGGACGTGAAACTGAAAGAAACTACTAGGAAGGAGCTAGCACAATACTAATGCACTGCACCTTCACCAATCACTACGGTGTGTTAGCCAGAAATGCATTTCTTGGCTCGTTTTTCCTTATCTTGCATGTGTCATTATTCATCTCATGGACCGACCCATCTTCTCCAAGTGGCCTACGTTTTCCAGATCTAAACATGTAGTATTGATGAACATATACCTGCATCGCATAGCTGAGTAGTAGTTGGCTAGCTACTGAGCTGAGTACTGAGAAGTGAGAACGAGTGTGGATATATATTGGTAGTACTTCATTTGTGCCTACTCCGTCCCTGGACTTTACTGGGCTGCTCATCTGCTCTGATGATGAATCCTGCTGCTGGCAAGGATGGTGTTGGCGTATATGACGTTAGCCATTGCTGCTTCAATACTCACTTAATTCATGCGTATATGATGTAACCTGCAGGCCTGATTTTAGTTACGCGTTGATTCGTTCGTTCGTTCGTTCGTTCTTTAACGATTGATAGCATCTTGTAGCTTTTGTATCAACTAGTTTCGACCAAAAGCCGGTCTGTAGGAACTGTTGTGACATACATATAAAATAGAGGAAATCCTACTGACAGCATGCAGCATACCATTTTAGCTAGTTATTGACACCATAAGCATTCTGCCTTTTAGCAGTCATTGCACCTTGGATTAGCGATTATGAGTTTATGACTAAATCATACAACATCAGGCTATTTCTTACTTGCTGATGTACTGTTGTACTGTACGATTTACTGGTATGGGCCTATGATCAGGAGTTCAGGACACATACACCAGCTGGCACAGTGCACACTTTGAGTTTTGCTAGTAACTGTGTACTCGTAAATGTATGCCAGCCGGTCCTCTGGTACTGGGTAGAAATCCTTGCGTGGTGTTCCACTATCAGATGTGCCATAAAATCATTTGTGTCGTTTTAGTTGTTATATGAGCTCCACAAGAAGATAAAAGAGTTTCCATGAAAATAGAGGTCTTTGGTGCTTTCACATTTCCTTTTTATGCTGCGTAGCAAATAATTTAAGTCCTTTCTGGACTATCTAATAATACTGCGCAATCTTTTTGCACCACTAAGATCTTTTCTAGAGAGTGATACCCATTGCCATAATATCTTGACATGATTCTGCATTCCCGTTTGGACGGTAAATAGTAACTACTATTCTGGTTTTGGTTTTCCATGTATTTCAAACTAGCAAGTATTTTCAAAAATCTCCTTTCTTCTTTAAGCTCGAGTTTGTGTTTTAAATATCCTTGACCTTCGAAATTCAAATTTCGGTTTGAATTTCTCCTTTTGAACTTCGGCCTTCTTCTCTTTTGGCCTCCTTTTCTTTCTTCGGCTCAGCCCACTTTTCTTTTGGGCCAGCCCAACCCTTGGCCCATTTCCCTTTTTCTTTCGGCCTTGCCCGGCCCATTCTTTCTTGGCCTGCCCCAGGCCAGCCGCTTCGCTCGGCCCTTTCTCCTTTTCTTGGCGCCGCTTGGCCCAGCGTCGCCCCGGTCGTCTCCTTCCTTCGGTCAAGCCGCCGCAGCCGCTTCCCTCTCTCCCTCGTGCATCCTGCAGCCACCGGCTCCCTCTGCCGTGCACGCCACCCACTGCGCCCCCGCGTGCTCCTCCTGCCCCTAGCGCCGCAACCAACTCCGCTGCAACCGAAGACCCCGGAGCCCTCCTTCTGCCTTGTCTTCTCCACCGTGAGCAACCATGGCGTCACGCCGTCCTCGCCACGCACCAGCGCGCCCGGTCCGAGCCTTGCGCCCTCGTCAGCAACCGCCTAAGTCGCCGCTCCTCTGCCGCGCTCACCCACTCTCGTGCCCTGTCCTCTCGCGCGCAGAGCTCGCCGTGCCGCTGCATCGGGACCGCGCGCGACCACCAGCTCCTCAATGGCTCTCTTCTCCCACCCGTTGGCCTCCAAGCCTCCTCCATGGCCTATTTAAGCGCCCTTGTGCCCCCTTGAGCTCCCCACGCCGCTCCTTGAAGTTCCGGTAAGCTCCACCCGAAAGCGCCCTTTCTTGTTTTGGCCGACGCCGCCTCCACCGTCGACAAGCCGCTCCGACGACTCTTCGGCGCCGCCGACCGCGTCACCGTGAGCTTCCGACCACCAGGAAGCTTTCCCCAAAGTCCCTTCGATGATTGTCCACTCCCGCCGCCGCATTTCGCCGTCTTTCCGCCTCCGGCCGCCGCCTTCTCTAGCACCTGCCGTCCACCGTCCCTCTCCGGTCCCCTCCTTGGCCCGATAGCTTCGCCTCGCTGTGCGCCATCCCATGCTCTCCTCCCCAGCTCAGCCCATCACGGAGCCCCACCTCGTCGTGGCCGAGCCGCCGCCGCTCCTCTCAACTTCTCCGGCGATCCTCGACGCGCCACCATCGGCATCCACTTTGCCATCTCTGGGCTTTCCATTTTGCCTCCCGCGCCGCCATGCCCGCCTCCGTCGGCGGCGAGCCGTCATACCGCGCCCATTGTTGAAACTAATCTAGACTTGCAAAATAACAGGTGTTAGAATCTGCAATCAACATCGGATCAAATTAGTTTGTTTCCTTTGCTAGGCTTTTCATGTTTAGGCTTTCCATGTTTATTTTTTTGGCTTGAGTAGCAAGTTGATTAGGTAGTCTATAAAAGGATGTGTAATCATATTTGTTTTGATTGAAGTAATAGAGAAAGAAAAATAGAAAAGGCGACGTCGTCTGTGACACCAAAAATCTCTATCCGCTTCTCGTGCGTGTGTTGCATGTGTGTGTCTTGCTACTGTCAATACGTGTGTACGTGTCTTCATCCAATATCGTTTCCAGTGTGACTTGTACGCGTGTGTTTTAGCCATCAAGTGAGTTCTTTCCTGCTACGTGTGTTCACGTATGCGTGTGTTGTGTGTTCTCGCGTGGTTTTCTCCTGGGTGCCAACAATGGCTCCCCCTCTTGTCCGAAGCTCGGACCGCACGGGGCGCCTTAATGGCCGAGAAAATCCCGTTCGGGATTTGAGTTAAACAGCGCTTAGCCGCTTAATTAACCCCATTAAATGCAATCATTAGCATTAAATGATGTCTTAAGCCCCCTTCTTTTCACTGCCATGCGGGCCCGCGCCACAGTAACCACCCGGTTTTCTCCTTCATTGTGACCGACAGTGGGCCCCACCGTGCCACTGTTCCGTGGACCATGCACAGTGCATATGGACCTCCTGTCTATGCACTGTACATGTGGACCGGTATTGTTCATCCCTTTTTTTCGATTTAATTTCCAATTAAACTTGAGCTCAGTTCTCCTCGTTAGAACTCCAAAAGTATGAAATTTGTTTCTAAATTTTTTAAATTCAAGATCTTGCTAATGGCATAGGTCCTATTCAATTTGGAATTCATTTGATTTTCTTGTGTATTTATTTGCTCTCTTTGCTTATTTATGCCTTTTTAATGCGTTAGTCAGAATAGGATTTGAAGACACGGAGACCTCCAAGTTGATCAAGCCCAAGAATATCAAGATCTCCTTGCCTATAACCAAGGCGAGTCAATGCTTTGATCATATTGATCCTACATTTTATGTAAATTATATTCATTTAAATTAACCAAAATTGCATGCTTTAATTCTTTAATCGGATGTATGTTAAAGTTTAAGGTAGTTAAACACTCATTTGATGGTTAATTAATTAATTAATATGTCATCCATTGATATTTGAATCCATTATTCTATGTTACACTAGTAATTATGTTGTAATACTAGTATAGGTTGTACTTAAGCGACATGCTAGACTTGCTTAAGTACAAGGGTATTAAATACCCCAAACATCATCTCTTCAAACAAGAAATGATTTTAGGCGACCATTGGTGGTCCATGGTGAAAGGAATGAAATAATTTGGTTTTACTCCTCAAAACCCTAATAATTGCCAATACCACATCCTGGCGAATGGCAAGGCGGTGGGTGCTCAAGGAGCACGAGAGTGGTTGGTATGTGGTACACACCGCCCGGATGGATTAAGGACTTAATCTTGTCACGACCTTACGTGTAAAACAAGTACAACCATAAGTCTGCAAATTGCAACTTGGCTTAGTAAAATTATTAAACCATGAATGTATCTCACTGGGTGGAGAAAGGGAATGCGCAAGAGTGCGGTACATCCCGCTTGAATGGGTGAGTTGCTAGCTGTGTGGGTAGTCTAACTACGCCAGACGCTGTGGTACAACGATCCTACGCAACGTATGGGCGCAACCCCATATGGGTGAGATAACAGAAAGGGCAAGGTAGTTTGAAATGTTCTTTGTGATTTGTCGCTCAACTACATGACTAAAGAATCATGTGGGGTAACGAGTATGACTATCTCTTGTGGAGTGCAGTGTATAACCTCTGCGAGTCTAAAGCTGTTTAAACAGTCGTGCCTACGGTCAAATACGGACATGAGAACTTAACTTGAGTTAGTTCTATTTCAAAAACTTTATGGGTGGTATGAAAAATGTGGAGGGCTCACCTAGCCCTGAGTTTGGATTTTACGTGAGCCGTCGAGCTCAGCGATGGTAGTAATGGAGGTAGCTCCAATCAAATGAAGCATGGGTAGAGTTTTCGATGGAGGGAACCTCTACTGAAATAAATATTGCACAATTACTCTCTTTAATAAAAGGAAATTTGTTAAAATGCTAAGTGATAGGAATTTGCAATTATGTAATTGAAAATGTTGCTTTAGCAAATAAAAGAACCCGAGCCATCCTTGTTTAGCCTTACATGTATATTATTGCATTGTGTGTTGGCTCGCGAGCACGGAAGTTGTGCTCATTCTCGCTCTTCTTCCCAAACCCTTCAGACAATGATGATCAAGGAGACTAGGCATACTATGAAGGCCCAGAAGCTGATGGATAGGGAAACGATGAAGAGTAGTATAGTTCTTTAGTCTAGGTCTACCAGTCTAGTGGACTCGTTGGTACTTGTGTACAACCGATATTAT
Source organism: Ampelocalamus luodianensis (assembly GCA_036346255.1). NCBI lineage: Eukaryota > Viridiplantae > Streptophyta > Magnoliopsida > Poales > Poaceae > Ampelocalamus > Ampelocalamus luodianensis. Next base: position 56,381,715 of record CM070617.1, on the reverse strand, counting down.
CCAGCCCATGTCTACTGTATTCGTTTCGTTTTAGGAAAAAATCCGAATCCGTTTTGTCGGATCGGTCGGAAACTATCGATCCGTTTTCACCCCTAACAGAGACTGCGTTACTTCCGCAATGTTGGGAACATGTATTCCATATTTTGTGATAGATCTTTTGACCTTGTTTGGCATGTGACCTTACATTTATTAAATCAAAGCGCTATACATCTGTTGAATGTTATTTGCGCGATTTGATCGCTTTCTCAATCGTGTGATTGACTTTGAGATCCGTGTCCTCGATTGGGCTGCTTGGCGGCATCGCGGGCGTGAACGAACTGTCTGGCGTTTTCACGTCCGGCTGGTGTATGCGCTTTCACGTCCGCTAGCGTCCGGTTTAGCATTTTTGAATATTTTTGGGAAGCGCGCTGGCGTTCGCTTCATTCTTTATCGAGACGCGTCCACGTGAGAGAGGCGTGCTTTGTTCGTGTTGGTGTGGCCCGGGGAGGCGATTTTGGAAGCGGCGGAGCACTCGATACTTTTCGATCGGCGGAGAACTTCGGAGATGAGGTGAAGGCGATTTGGGAAAGAGGCGGCGGTGATTCCGCGTCGGCGTTTAGTCAATTTTTGCCCGTCTTCTTCGTCGGCGTGGCGTCGGGCTCGCCAACGGTCGTGGCGATGCATCGTTGATTGCGCCGCCGTCGAGCGCTCCGACACCGTTGTCCACACCTTCGGCACCGCAAGCGTCACCGCCGGCTTCGTCGCACACCCACTCGTCCGAGGATCACGGAGCATATCCTTCATCGACGACCGAACCTCACCGCCGCCAAAGCTCGTCGCCGACGACCTTTCTACCACGTCGCCGACGACCTTAAGCTCTTAATTAGCAATGAAGAAGGTGTAAATAAGGAAGCTTGTATACATTTGAAATTTTGTACCAGCAATACAGGTACATGCTTTTGCTCTTCAAGAACGGTAGGATGAGAAATTTCACATTAGCATGCAGCATTGGTTGACGAATTAATGGCTAACAATAGCTGAAACAATATTGTATATTTTACACTCAGAGCCAAGTATCAAGTCTAAACACAAATCACATTATGCAAATTTTGTTGCAAATCCTTGTCCAGTATTGACAAAGCTTAGTCAAATGAAGGGCAAGATAAGCATACAAATTACATCGATTCTATTGATTAGGGCCATCTTGTAATAACTAAATTTCTTAACATGCTCTAAAACACACTAACTTTTGGTAATAAATCCATGATCACTGATTGGGCATTGTAAAGAGCTAAAGCTACCTCAGCTATATGATAATAGCTACAAGGAAATACAACATAATCATTTCTATTAGACAAACAAAATAGTTAAAGTGTGAGAAGCGCACAGTAGCAAGTTTGCATCCACAGTATCCAACTAAGAGATTACTAATTTGGAGTTGCCCAGTCCAGTATAGGTTGCCTACACTTATGACATGTATTAGGCGGCGAGGTCCCATAAGGCATAGACATCATTTCAACGGTGCAGTAAGCACACAGAAATATGCAAGAACAAAGATACCACTGTCATTCAACACAGTATATTTCCTGATCATTTGAACTGCTAACTTTTCTCTAGACAAATATTCACATTCAGCATGACAATCTGATCACATAGTAGTTCTTCAGTAAACAAATATTACGTACCCATAAAATCTAATTGGTCAATGGAAATAACAGAAACATATGAGATAATAATTGATTTATAAAATTGAAAGAAAATCTCAATGAATTAGCAAGAGTAAAAGTAGCATACACTAAGAAACGCCATAATTGCATAATCGACCTAGCTTTTGACATTCATCTGTGCATATAACGTATCTTTGTAAACAGGACTCGTAAATGGCTTCCTAACAGTTCAACTACATAATTTGTGTTTCAATGGACTACTGTTTGAAGCTCTCAAGCATCATAGACCAACAAATAAGAATGAAGACTCACATTTATTGTCCCTTTTCCTTTTTGCATCATCATTTTCTAATCTGTGGGAGAAGTCAATAGCAAGCAAGAGCAATAACATACCATAAAAGAAGAAGTAGAGGTGGAAAACAGAAGTTGCAGATGATTGAATCGCTACAACAATGGAAGCATCCACCAAGCAACACCTATAATCGGAGAAATAAGCACTTGGAATCAAAGAAATTGCTAGTTGATAATAAAGAAGAAACCAAAAAAACCTAGAAAGAGAAGCAGCAGGGAAGTCCATAGACAGAATAGCATACCATGGGGATTCGACGATGGGGCAATTAGCTCAGCAACATCGCAATTCAGACGGATCGACAAGCCAAGGCTCTGCTGAAAAATTACTAAAGAAATACCACATCTAGAAGAACATTTACTGCACAATTTGGAGAAATGGAGTTGTTAGGTTGGGATCCTGGACAGAAATTGGCGATATTTTAGTAGGTAAATTAACGCCTCAGATAGCGATCGAATCGTCGAGAACATCGAAAAAAAATAGAAGAATGACGTCCTGACCAGCTAGCTCCATTTCCAAAAAAAAATTAAATATAGAGACTAAGCTAAAATTATCAATTTTTGTGGAGTCTCAACACGATTTAATTGTTTGTGTATTTTTTTTCAAAACATTATACGTTATGATGTTGCCTCTAAAATTCATTTAAGTATAATGTTTGTAGGAATTTCCTAAATGAGGTCCAAACATTATGAATTTTTTTCCCATGCTCCTTACATAGTGGATTTGATTGTGTAATTTTTCTAAACTTTTACAAAATTAAGCAATGCAATTTCATAATGTCCACTATGTGAGGATTCTAAAATTATATTAATTAATTTTGTAAAAATTCTAGAAAATTACACAATCAAGTCCACTATGTAAGGAGCTTGGAAAAAAATCATAATGTTTGGACTTTATTTTCTATATTAGGAAATTCCTAAAAACAGTATACTTAAATAAATTTTAGAGACAAAATCATAACATATAAAGTTTTGAAAAAAAAAATACAAGCAATTAAACTATGTCGGGAGACTCCACAAAAAAATTGATAATTTTTTGAACTCAATTTCTATATTTAATTTTTTTTGGAAATGGAGCTAGCTGGCTAGGATGTCATTCTTCTAATTTTTCGATGTTCGCGATGTTATTTTCAAGCCCGAGACGAACGAAGTGTCATTCCTCTAATTACGCTCTAACGCGATATTACTGAGCTAATTTTCTCTTCGACGACAATTGTATTGCGGCAACTCGATGCACGTAGGCGGCGAGGTGAGCAAGTCGGCCAAGGCATGGGTGTGTCGAGGTGGGGTTTTGCGCTTGAAGGAGATAGAGGGAGCAAGGAGGGTCGTGTGTAACATCCCAAAGTCTTTGTTACCAAAAATAAATTAATAAAGTGATTATTTTATTGGATTTTGTGAAATTAAAAGAGTTTAATTTCTTTTCTTGAATTTCGAAGTTTTGAAAGTCAAAAATAAAATTTATTGAAGTATTTGATGTTTTATTTGATTTAAAGTGAAAAATAAAATTTTAATTAATTTCTAGAATTTTAAAAGCTTTTTTCTATTTGTTTTAAAGCCAAAATAGATTTATTTGCAAAATTAATTACCAAATATAGGTTTGAAATATTTTATTTAAGTCCAAAATATCTCTAGAAAATTATGTGAATTGTTCTAGAATATTTGGATTTTATTTGCAATTTTCTAAAGCTATTTGGAATTACTGGAATTATTTAAATTGGAAAACCTTTAGAAATTCCTACAACAGTGTTTAGGCCAATCTTTGACTCGGCCCAACTCCTTTCCACGCGCACGCGGCCTACACGGCCAGTTCCCCCCGCGCGCGTTTCTCCTTAACCAGCATTGGCCGTTGGATCGAAATCCAACGGTCCGATCTCAGAGAACGTTCAGACGACCGAATGTCTCGATCATCGTGAGCCATCAGATCTAAAATGAACGGTCTGATCGCGGTACGAACGTTTCAATCGGTGTGGAACGTTCGATTTAAATCGAATGGCCGAGACACCACCCGTTTCTTTCCTATTCTTTCCTTTCGCCGACAAGTGGGACCGCGCTAGAGTGCTTCGTTCACCTTCCTTTCTTCCCTGCTGCTCTTTCCTTTCTCGCCCGCGCATCTGCCATTGCCGCACTTCAAGAACCTTCCAAAACCGATCAAATTCGACCGCATATCCTTTGATTCAGCGCATTGAATTCGGCGCGTCGGTTGCCCCAAACCGACCCTTTCTTTCCTTTCCTCGCCACGAATCCCGATTCCAAAACCGATCAATAGGTTGCGTTCTTCCTGCGGTGGGTCGCCGTGTAGGTTGCGCTGGTTTTACTTCGCTTGTTTTATTACTACTAGAAACCCGCACGCGCCTTGGCGCGCGGTGTTGGACAAAGCTGTGTTGATTATGATTGTAAACGATGGCTGTGTAATAAATTTTGCTACATTTGCTACATGCACCATATATTAGAATTTTCTTTAACATAATAGATTGGTTAGAAGGCAATCAGTGGTAGCAAACGTACAGCTTTTTCAAATTGTAAGTAACATAGCAGAAAATGCGTTAGTAGGTGTCATTGCATATAGCTTTCAGGAGATTCCAAAAGGACAGCGTGTTTGCAGTGTTGTAGAGGAGGTTGCATCATAAAGATACATATAAAGAGGATATGGCACCGATAGAAAGGAAAACATAGTTTCATTAGGTTACAAGAACTGGTGCGTCGATCATAGGATAAAAGTGTTGTGGAGAAGCACAACATACGATTCGTGATAAGGTTTCATCTGCCAGTTGCAAAAAAATGGAACATAGGTAAATTAGGTGGTAAGTTGTATTAGAAAACATTTTTTTTGAGTAAAATGGTGTCAATTGCTGGATATATTAGTAAGTGTAATATACCAGGATTTACTTCTTGACCTGACTCTCAGAAGTCTTTTGCGCGGCATCAGTACAGGTTGATATGTCTTTAGCTATCTGCTGTTGTGGGTTGCGAAGTTTAAACTGTGTATAAGCAAACACCTTTTATAGCCCTAAACAAATTATAAACATCTAATAAATTGGTTAGCGGTGTAGTGTGGAACACAGATAAATATGTTACACGGTGGATACCGTCATTTAGTATGCAATTAGTCACTAATATGATTCTAGAATAGAGTTAGGTACTAATCGATTGGAGCAGACAATGCTGAATATAATTGTGAGAAAGAACTACTTTGTAAGGATAACAAGTACTTTGTAAGGATATCGATTGTATATAGCGGATGACAATAGCATTAGTGTGTGCGGTTGTTACTAATATAACCACGAGCAACAGATGAGCGTATGACTTTGGGTTTGTATCTTGTACAAAACTACCCTCCTAAGGTATATGCACATCGTGTAACAGAACTATATAAAACCGTTAGATAGATCGTATTCGGAGTGAATAAGCGACAAAAACACTTACATGGGCTGTAGCTCGATCGATGGAAACAAAGCGGTTTGTTTAAATCGATGGCCAAAGCTTTCCTTTTTGAGCAGGGATTAGTCTGTGTGTTTTGTAAGCAGCTTCTAGTCAGATAGCTATTTATACATTTTATCTATCCTTTTTTAGAAACGATATGTATGAAAGGAAACCTAATATAGTATGTAACGAATTACAAGAGGACAATATGATGTGAGTTGTTACCTGTGTGGAGGCAGATTGAGCGTCGAAAAGCCTTTTGCGAGTAGAAGAAAGTGTAGTATACGGTTCTTTGGTGCTGATAATACAAGATAGCATCGTGTTTATGGTAACCACATTGGTAGAAATAACAAGAACTACATCAGTGATTTAGAAAGGATGATGAAGAGGACATACCTTTGCTGTTTTTCTATCTCGCTGCTACATATCTGCTATGGAGGGGCGGAGTTTGCTGCGATAGTTTAATACAAAACAAAATTGGCAGCGTGAGAGGGAGGAAGCAATGAACCCATGCTGAATAAGTAACCAATAAGAAACACAATTTACTATAAATAATAATGTACATATAAACTTGTGTGACAGAGAAACAGATTGAACCATGTTGAATAAGCAACTAATAAGAAACATAATTTATCACAAATAATAATGTACGTATAAACTTTAAGGTATACTAATGTTCCACACATTTTTTCTATATGAGCAAACTAAGCCTCTTAATAAATATCTTTGTGGTTTGACTTTTAAGTATTTTTAGGTAATACAACGATAATAAATAGCTTTGTAGCAAACTGCAGGGTACATATAAATTTGAAGGTAGACCAATCTTGCACACATTTTTCTATATGAATAAATTCGGTTTCTTAATAGATACGTTGTGCTGAGTTTTTTTGTGTAATACATTAATAATAAATAGTTTTGTACCAAACTATATAAGTGCGTATAAAGCGTAAGGTACAACGATCTTTGCACACTATTTTTGACTTTTAAGTATTTTTGTTAATACAACGATAATAAATACTACATAGCAAGGTATGCAGTGCGTATTTCGCATCATTCGATGCGATATGAACATAGGACAATTCAAAATTTGAAGGGTAAAAGCGTGTTTATACCTCTAAAGGAGAGTTTCTTGCACATCCGAAGTCACGATCGTAATGAAGATGATATAGCATGTGGAGGACCGTGATGCGAGGATTGCAGATTATGCGCTTCTTAGCGACTATGATCTGGTGACGATAACTTTTTGGGACCCTGGAAGCTTTTTTCGGTGATGTTAACATGCCAGGTGTATTTCTTGGTAATGATCTGCGCTATATCCGGTGGTATGTCGCCTGCTCCATGATTTGATCTAAATCTTGCACCAACTTGTTTCCGACAACTTGTTGTCCGATATCACCGAAAAACATAAATTCAGCATTCGCTGTTCGTTAGTACCAATCACGCAGAGCTTGTACCTGTAGATAAGCAATAAAACACAAGTTAAATAGTTTGGTGCTAAAGAAATAGGGAGCTGTCAAACATTCATGTACTAATTACCTTGGTTTAGCGGTTCTACAAAGACAAGATGAGCATTTGTACGATGTGCCATCTGGAACAGACTTTCTGCTACATTTGTTACAGGAGAAGAACCACCAACTTTGTGCAGGGCTGAGCTTAGCAATAGTAACAGTGCACCTGAGGCCGGTAGACTATGTACAAACATTACTTAAAGTTTCAGTATCTATGCAAGGACAGGTTGTAAAAAAGGTAAGGTAGATAAGCACATAAAAATACTTAACTGGAAAGTCATAAGGGTTAATTTCTAGAATTTCTTGAACTGTTTTTTCCTCAGCTAGTGTAGCAAGAGTGGCGGCCTGCGGGATATGATCTCACAAGACGATGCGTGATACGGGTTCGAAATTTGTATGAGCACTGGCCGATGTAAGGGTTTTTTAGGTGAATCCGGAATTAAAATCAGAATACAACACAATTCTGATTTAAGAAAACATATGTAACCACGAATGCATACCTGTTTTTTAAGGCTGTAGCTTCTGCAACGTCTGGACAAACGTACCAACGACAAGCCGCGTTTCCAGTAAGGCCTTCTTCATCTATACAAAGTAAATAAGTAAAAATTGTTATCTTTAATCGTACAGTTGAGATCAATTGAGCCATTGTGTTTTTTTAAAGCAAAATGTCAGAGCGGTTAATTTGCTTTAGCGTAGGAAAACATATAGTAAACAGTCAGTTTGTGTATAAGCAATCGTAAGAAAAGCAGGGAATGTATAATAGAAGTAAATTAATATAGTCCTTCTCTGCTGACTACATTCTTGCACTGTTAACTATAGCATTCGTAGTGGACAGAAAACCACTCCTTTAATGTGAATAGAAGCGGCTCATGTGCACAGTAATGCGGAGAACAGAACTGCACATAAGACAACTGTATACAACGCTTACATTTTCCAGACTCGCAGATAGCGACAGAGAGAAAGAATGGCTATCTGGTTAGCTGAATAAATAGGTCATTTTTTTTGCAGGAACATGACTAATATCTATCGTAAGAATTCATGAAAAATCTAACTGAAAAGGGCAGGAAGTGTTTACATGTCTAAGCAATTAAGCACGGGTATGTTACACTGTTATACATACGTTTATAGAGGGCAGAAAGGTAACCGGGAAAATATGCCCGAGCAGATGGGAAACTTACAGCCATATCTTTTCATAAGCACACCGACGAAGATGACTACAATAGGTTCAGTTTGGCCAAGCTCATAAATGCGGTCGCCGTCAAACTCAGATGCACGTTGTCCCCAAAGCGTCAGTTTAACCGCGTAATTGCTGTGTGACACAATGTTTCATTTGCTAAAGTAATAAGCAAAATACACAAAAGACTTGGATGCAAATATGGAATAAGCATGCGTAGAAGAAAGCGAAACACAGTGTCTACATACGTAGCGTCTTTGAGGGCAATAATTCTCTTTAATGAAGGCACATTTTGGTTTGCACCTTGTACAGAAACAACATTTGAAACAGCAGTATCGATTCCAATGACATCTACGCATTAAAAGCGGACGCATTAAAAGAAACATGTTAAAGCTGTGTGCACAAAAATATGTAGGGCAAGTAAAATGTAAGCAGTATTTATATAGTAACGTACCAAGAAAGGATCTATTTTCGCCAACATGATCGTAAGGTCGACCAAGCGAGAATAAGGTTGTATGCGTACATAGGAAATTTGGGGCAACCTTGAGTCAATTCTTCGATTTTAGTGTAGTAAGTAATCTCGATCATATACGTGCAGTCTATAGCTCTGTATCTTCCCTTATTAGAACACACCAGGAAACGACTCAAAACATATACATGTCCCTCTTGAAGTTGTGATCTTTTAGCCTCTATATAGTCTGCCGGTATTTCAGCATACATAGCACCACCCTGCAATTTTAAAACGATAAATTAAATCTAGCAGAACAATAATAGATAAAAGAAGGTAAGACAAAGTAATAGAAAATACAGATTAAACATGACCTGTTCATCTACCAGGACAAGATCAAGATGCTGAATCGAACCAGTATCCACATTTCCACGGTACTGCCATAAGCGAGAAACTCTTACACATATCTTCCAGTGCTTGCTACTTGGATTAACATCTGACAACATGGTATATGTCATCTGTACAGGGAAGCCATAAGTTTTTTATTAACACAAAGCACATGCGATTTGTAGAAGCTAAACAGCAGCGGCCCTTTAAAAAATGCGAGATATAGAAAAGATATTTGTTGTTTAGTCTGTTATATACACCCGAAGAAGTAAAACTTGTACGGAAGCTGTAAGCATCTGTTATCTACAGTAGTAACACAGATGTTGTATTTGTATACATGAAAGTAAAAAAGGTAAAACAATAAATATGCCATGCAACATCCGGGTATAGATTCTCTCTTACTGGGCTAAGCAACAGTAAGAGTGTGTGACAAACAATTAAGTGGGTTATATATATCCATGTGGGAAAAGGACACCAACCTGTAGGTATAAAAAACTGGCGAAACACTATAAGCATCGTCTAGGAAAAAGGTAAGCTATATACGACCATATTAGCATAAGTTTGCATTACGTATAGTATACAGAGCCGAACAGAGCTATGAGTAGCTAATTGATCGCAAAACCTCATGGTAAACGATATTTTTTGTTGTACAACCACATGAACCATCATCATTTTCGATGAGAATCTTTAGGCCATTCCTCGACGTCACTCGCGAAACTGCAACATATAATTGTCCATGAGTGAAAACAGGTGTTCTAAGATACAGCCCAACAGTTTGAAGCGTTTGCCCTTGACTTTTGTTAATGGTCATTGCATAACATAATTTAATTGGGAATTGCCGACGTTGCAATCTAAAAGGCCATCTTGTATTTCCAGTAGTTAAGGTTATGCGAGGTATGTACACACATTTACCAGAAGTCGATCCAGTAATGATCTTTGCTTCCACTATAAAATCAGCGAGCCTTGAAACGACAAGACGTGTTCCATTACATAAGCCACTAGACTGATTTATATTTCTTAAGAGCATGATTGGAACACCTATCTTAAGGATTAATGCATCTTGAGGAAAATTGTTTGCATCTATAGAATTTAAGAGTTCTGTGGGGTAAAGAAGATCAGCTTCAGTTGTTGTATCAACAGATTTTGAAATACTATCACAACTGAGGTATTCTTTTTGTTTGCCAGGTACTTGCCGTAAAACAAAGGAATTAATTTCATCAGCTACCTCGTTAGTAGGTGATAGTATGGCACGATTTTGCAAATAAGCAGGGTCAAAAAAAAATTCGTCAAAGTCAGTGTATATAGACTGTACTGTAACATCCCAATTTTGGGCTTGTGTTTCAAATGTAAGAAAATGAGTAGAAATTAAAACTTTTTCTTACATCATGTATTCCTGTGTGTACTAAACAATTATTGTACAAGAGTTATGGAAATACAAAGTCACCAGCCTTTTGATCCAAATCTTGATCTTTCAAAAACAATCTTGTCAAATCTTTGGATCATCTTCTGGAAATATTTTTCCTAAGTTCTTGAGATGGTATGTGACCCCTCTGAAAAATTTCACAATTTTTAGAAATTGTTTGAACATTTTGAGAGGTCAGTCAAACCTGCTTGACTCTCAGTCAAACCTTGAACCAGTATCTTGTAGAATTTTTAGGGAAAAATGCAATGCATAAAAACCTCTGAAAATTTTACATAAGGTCAATGTCTAAGTCAGCAAGCTCCTGTAAAAATTTCAGAATTTTTGGAGTTAAATTGCTACCTCTAATAAATCCTCAAAAGCCTCTGCCTATTTAAAAATCCAAAACCTGGTTCACTGTTCCTTGAGTTCGAGTCGGGCTCGAGTCCGAGCCACTTGACTCGGTCGAACCACCTAGCTGCACCGAGCCGCATTTTAAAACGTGCGTGCGATATCAGCCGTTGGATTCAAATCGCTCGGCCCACGTTCGTGTGAGCATTCGGACCCTCCGGTTGCATTAACCAATTGGGACCGTTGGATCTCAATCCAACCGTCCAGATCCCTGAGGGCAATCGATTTGTCCGTGAACTCGTTTAATCGTGACCGTCCATTTTCAATCCAACGGTCACCGTTCTCTTATCATTCTTCTTCCTCCTCGGCTTCTCGCGCTGCGCGCAATGGCGGGAAGAGCGCGGCGGCGGCTTTGATGTGTCACCTCAAGTTTGCTTTCGTCAACGTCTCTGCGGGGCATTTAATGCGCACTGTGCTTTCTCCTCCATTGTCACCGTGCTCACTTGCTCCCGTCGGTTCTTGGTCCATGACCGTAGCATGAACCGAGCCCACCATGGACTCGGGTTCTTGCTCGAAACCCTAATCCTTTCCTATATATTGCCCCTTAGCTCCTCCTAGTGTTCCTTTACACCACACCTAGCTCCTCTCGTGTTTGAGCTCAAAACCATCTCAAACCTTCAATCCACCATTGTTGACCAGGGGCTCCAATGGCGGCCTTGGTGTCAGTGGTTCATCTTCAACCTTTCTTGCACCCCTTTGAACTCCTCAACCTCCTTTATATTTCCCTAACTTGATTTTGGGTTGCATTATGAGAATCACTCAATTTTAAGTTTGGAGATCTTCAGTTAGTTTCACCCCTTTCTTCTCGACTCGGTAAGTGGTTCTTTTGCAATTATTTGCTTTTGGAGCCTCTTTGAGCTATAATGAAGTATGGTGATGATTTGGTTCCACTCATTTTGCTCGAACCTCATCTTCCACTTCATCTTCTTCGGCTCGGTGGACTTCATCGTGTTCAAGTCTTCCCTGGCCATCTTTGGAGCTCCTCTCGGTTAAGGTAGCTTCTATATAGTCCCTAGAAGTCATGGCACTCGCTTCCTTGGACCGCAGCAGAGCATCGTGCTATTTTCGTGTTTTGCCGTGTGGCCTCCTTCTTTGTTTTCCGGCTGGCGGCGTTCGAACCTCCACGCGTGGCGAGGTCATCATTGTTGGTCCGCAACACTATTGCGAGCCCATTTTGATAGTTTGTGGCGCGCCGAGCGAGTCGCCGGCGACAAGCCGTGAAAGCCACTCGGGTTTTGTCAGTTGAGAAGCTCCCATTTTCGTCAGATTATTAGAGCACAGTAATTGCCTAATCATTGTTAATCATTGGATGTCATTAATGTGTCTTAATCGGCCTAATGTCTCATGACTTGTGGGCTAAACCCCACAGTAATCATCATTTGGCGTTAACCAATTGCTTTGGACATCATTAATGCTAATGATTGTCATTAAATCCTGTTTTAGCATTATCGTGTGCGAGATTGTCTTTTGGGTCAGCGGCGTGTGGGCGTAGGCCTTAAACCTCAGTCTCGGGGTCATTAGGCCTAATTCTCGAGTTCATTAAATGTTAATCATTGTTAGCATTTAATTGGTCCTAAACTGCCCCCTTGTGCCACTGCCAGGTGGGCCCTTTGTCCCTAAATCACCACTGTTCAAAATCTTTAGGACACCTTGATTGCTAATCATCATTAATCATTGGTCATTAGTAATTAATTAGCTGTCCTAAAAACCTCCTTTAAGTCACTGCCAGGTGGGTCCACGTGCACTGTGCACGTGTGTTAAATCTCGCATGTGTGACTCTCGATCCAGCGACATGCGGCCCACGTGTCGGCACTCGGATTGCACCGATCTTGGACCACCGTCCATTTTGCGATCTGCGGCCTAGATTTTGTATGCGTTCGGACCCTCCGGTTCCCCTCATTATTCTTGGCCGTCTATCACTTGATCTGCGGCCCTGATCGTGCGTGCAATCGGACCTTCCGACTGGAGGCGTGATCGGAGCCGTTCATCCTTAGATCGGCGGTCGTGGATCGTCGAGGCAACCGCACCGTCCGGTTGCATCCTTCCTCGTGAGCCGTTGGATCTTGATCCAACGGTGGGCTCCTGTTATGAATCGCGCGCGTGCGCTGTTCTCGGCGCGCGTGGGCCGTAGGATGTTAGATCGAGGGCTCTCGTGCATCCACGTCGTTTATTCCCGTTTCAGTTGGATTTCATTTCTGTAAGTATTTATTTATCAACTAAAGATTGTATCAGAACTTTAGAAATTCATAACTAAATCATTTTAACTCCTTTTTAGGTATTTCCAGCTGTAGTAAATTCTTATACCTCTGTAGTTTAATATAAAAATGTTTTTGAGCATGTTCCTGTCACAAAAAAAAAATCGTGTAACTCAAATAACTTGATTTCTGCCAATTTTGAATATCCCAAAAATAGAATTAAACTTGTAAAATGCATATCTTTTCCTGTATAACTCCAAATTGTGCGAGATTAATTTTGTTAAATCCCTCTGTTAGTGCACTTTAATATGAAATAGGTTTTGAATATGTTTATATTTCTGGAAAATGCATTGTGCTAGTTTTGCAACTTAGAAAAATCATAAGAAAATCATTATAACTCCTAATTTAGTAAACTCAACTTTGCTGTTATTAGGATGTCATCATCTGCTGCTATAAAATCTCGGACCTTAGATCATTCTAGAAATTTTCGCCATGAGCAGATACGATATTTAATTTAGAGAATTTATAGGTGAGAGAATGAATTTTGATCATAACTTTTTCATGCTTAGTCCAAATGCAGAAATTCTTGTTTCTCAAATTGTCTAAAATCAACCTCTAGCCGTTGTACAAATTTCTTGAGATTTGGATGTCTTTTGCTGTTGAGTTTTGTTTGGTGTTCTTCGTTCTTATTTGGTTTTATCGCATTTTCGCGTTAGGTTCTGAAGATTATATTGAATCTGAGAATCCTCCTCTGCAGCAAGAGCAAGACCAGCAAGGCAAGCAGTTTGATCATGTTAATCCCAGTATTTTAAGTATTTATGTTGATTACAAATTCTATGTATGCATTGCTACTTTGTGTTAAACTATTGTCGTTAGTTGGCCTAGTAGATGCATTCCCTTAGGCAAATGATTATTCTCTACTACCATTGAGCCTAGGTATTGCTGTGATTTAGAGTTCGTGGATGAGCTCTTGTCACTTAGTAGTTGGCGAATTAATTGCTTAGCCATGCTTAGCATCCGGTAGAAATGGGCGGTTATCGACTTGTCGATAACCTTGATCTACAAAACTTATTATGATTTATGATTTCCACCTTGTGCCATGTCTACTTATGAAAACTAAAACGAAAACAAAATGATTTAGACTTGGGCACAATGGTAAGATGGTGTGATTTTGGGTGTGGTGGAATGGTGCCCGAGTCAACAAGGACCGAACATCTTGTTACACTAAACCAAGCATTTTAGCGTGCTAACCACACTAGAGGTATGAGACCTCTCTTGACTTAGTACTTTGGCGTGTATTGGCTCAGGGTGCAGGAGTCGCGGGAGGGATGGAGGTGGGAGCATTGTAGTGTCAGAAGGTTTCCCAGTGCGGGTGGTTGTCTTCGGCTTGCAATGTAAGTGTATGGGTTTCTATCCATCTGAGCGGCTCGTAGTTAATATACAATATTGGAAAAGGTCTCGTAGGACTTAGCCGTACGACATACCTTGGAAGTGTGCTTAGTGGCTTAAAGGCGATGCAAGTGTGGGTACATTGGTACACCCCTGAGGTTAAAACTATTGAATAGCCTCGTCTAGGTTATGGACACGCTTGCAAGGTCTTTCAAGAGTTAGACTACAACCTTTTAAATTAAAACTTGATGGGTGAGTGCGAATCGAGGATTAAGTGCTATGTTGTGGTGACTATTGGGTTAGTCACTTCGGTGGTTACTTGTATGTATCTTTACTTACTACTTTGATAACAAAGCAGTTTGCAAACTTGCTTTTGAAATGTATTACACTATTGCAAATAAAGTTGGCTTTATGCAAAATGAGACATACAACCTCCACCTAAATAAGCTTGCATGTAGTTTATGAATAGGTCCGCTATTCCACACGTCGAGTCTTGCGGGTACAAAGACAATCTTTGTACTCGGTTGCTACGCTTAATTGTTTTGTTGCGGAGGAAGAAGGTGAGCACGAGGGCCTCACTTTTGTGAGTCGTGTTGTGGTAGCTTGCAGGCGACTAGCTTAGCGGCGATCGGTTGCCTTGTGGGTGTGTGGCTAACCGGTCGACTTTTGTTCTAGCCATCTTATGGCGCTTTGCTCATTGTCATTCTTGTATATTGTTCTATTTGGCGGTCGGCTCTCTTTTGTAATAACCTTACTTTATGTATGTCGTTGATGAACTTAGTGATGTATGTGTATGGAAATGATGTATGATTTTGTGATGATGAGCGTGTCTTGCATTTACAGGAAGCACATGTCCATCGAGGCTTAGAATGTTTAATTAGTAATGCTAGAACCATTTGGAGGTTAAGTGTTACTAGTTAAATATTCGGAGTCCTCACAAAGTTGGTATCGAGCCATCTCGACTGTGAAACCCTAGCTTGGTCGCCTTGTAGGATGTTACGAAAACCTATTTTCAAGAGTCAAATGGTTTATGAAAATTAAGTAAGTTTTCAGATTTTACTCCTTACCTATCTTAGTTTTCTTCTCTCATCTTGTTCTAGTTTGAGTTTTGAAAATTGTTTTCCTCTCATCTTCTTCCAAAGGATAGTCCTTATCGGTTAATTTGGGTTTTGGGGACCAATGAGTTTGGCAAATTGAAGTGTTGGCTGCCCTTCTACAAGGTTTTGAAGCTTCTGGAATGGAGAATTTCGACTAGGAGCTTGGATGCAAAATCTGGACAGCAAGCGTCAATTTCCGGACAGCAAGCTCAAAGGTTCTAAAGAAGGTAGATAATGAGAGGATAATTCAACTAAAACTGGTGAAAATAAAAGGGTAAGAAGTGATATTAGTTGGCTAATTGTCTAGCACCATTATTAGTAGTCTTACACTGCCTTTTGGTCGTGTGAGTATTTGAGATGCATGCTGAGATTTACCTTCCTAAACCGATTGCTCGTCATTTCCATACGAGTTAGTCGCACCAGGAAGTTGGTTTTGTGACTTAAGACCTTGTGCTGACTTTGTGTTATTTTGGGCTTCTTGAGTTCACTCCCTTGCGGTTATGGTTTTCCACCTTAAGTTTTGGGTTTGGCCCTTGTCGTCTTAGTATTTACCCCCACCTCAACTTTCGTGAAATTCCTAGTCCTTGGCTCCCTTCGTTTTCTTGACTTCTAATTTTCGGGTTGCGTTTGACCCATCCTTTGTGCAGGATGTGCAGACGGACCAGCACAGACTAGGTCGACAGGTTGGTAGGGTGAGAATCTCCACAGCTAGCTTGTCTGACAAGGATTGCAGCGCCTCCCCTCCGGCGATTGTGATGGATTGTGGTCTCCTTTTCTTTGTGACCACAGTAAAGAGAGCCATGTCGCGAGGTTGCAACCACAGGAAGGCCGAGTCTGCCGTTGTGGTGAGGAAGGACACTCTGACATCGGGTGTATCACGACTTGCCCAAATTGTGATGAAGAGCACCTACCAAAAGCGTCCATTGCCAAAGTCACTTGTTTTCTCGTGAGGAAGCACTCACTCTTCCAAAGAGTGTAGCATGAGTCCAGTGATCGCGGATCATTAAAGCCAGCGATTTGCTTCTTGATCGTCTACAAGTATCGCAATCGCCAATGCTTCGGACGGAGAAGTTCTTGGATGATTTGTCGGTGGAGCTGCAGGACAAATTACCGGTTTATACCTTTCCCAACTTTCAGTTGTGGTGAAAATCCCTTTGTTCTTTGGGCCGAAAGGAAAGCCAAAGGATCGTCATAGCGTCAACGGATAGCTGTTGTCACTTGTTTCTTACGCAACAACGAGGTCACTATGCGCATAATTGTCCTAAGGAGTGTGTACCACCTCGTCCTCTGCGGGCGTGCCCCAATCTCGTGCACTGCGAGTCGTGAAGCGACCTCGCAATCTGGCGAAAGTCACTTGTTTCTCTGCAAACTCAAGGGCCATTATGCTAATAATTGTCCTAAGAGGCTGTGACAACCTCTCGTTCTTTCGCGGCCGTGATTCGATCACATGCACTGCGAAACATCGTGACTGAGGGTTGTTCGTACTCAAGTCAACCCCATCTCGGTGGAAAGCTCGGGAGGTACCCGGCGTCGTTTAGGTGCGCTTCTTGTTAACCCTTGCCCGATACTATTTTAGTCAATTCATGAGTATCTCATTTCCTTGTATCCCCATCTTTTGCTGCTCTTGGTGGTCTTTGTTTTGATCTTTTATCTGAAGCCCGGTACCATCGCAGTTTCGGCAAAAAAAAAATCTCTTGCTAATCTATCCGAACCCTAGATGCCTTACGGGATGTAATCGTTTATTTGACTTGGGTAGCACATTCCTTTCCCTATATATCCAAGGGTATCACATACATTATTGCCTCAAATTTACGTGGCCTAGAGGCCATAGCTCCTTTAACAAACTAGGCTGGAGGGATGACTCCGTATAGCTAGTTATCAAGTCGAGCCCCATTCGTTAGTGGAGTAACGGACAAATCGCTCCACCACTAACAACGACCTTGCACCATCAACCATGGAACCTAGAAAGATCTCTCGATCTGTCAATCCTTGGTATATCCGGACACAGTAAGTCCCTCCGTGCCAACTAAAGTGGCATATTTTCTACCATCAAAACCAAGATTAAATGCGGTCACTTGGCTAAGGTATGCGCCTCAAAATCGTAGCTTGCATGGCAGATGGTGCTCTGTGCCCATGTTCGAGACTACCCTCTTTCTTTTCAGAGTAAAGCCAGAATCTCGGGGCGAGATTCTTGTAAGGGGAGAGTTGTAACATCCCAATTTTGGGCTTGTGTTTCAAATGTAAGAAAATGAGTAGAAATTAAAACTTTTTCTTACATCATGTATTCTGTGTGTACTAAACAATTATTGTACAAGAGTTATGGAAATACAAAGTCACCGACCTTTTGATCCAAATCTTGATCTTTCAAAAACAATCTTGTCAAATCTTTGGATCATCTTCTGGAAATATTTTCCTAAGTTCTTGAGATGGTATGTGACCCCTCTGAAAAATTTCACAATTTTTAGAAATTGTTTGAACATTTTGAGAGAGTCGATCAAACTGCTTGACTCTCATCAAACCTTGAACCAGTATCTTGTAGAATTTTTAGGGAAAAATGCAATGCATAAAAACCTCTGAAAATTTTACATAAGGTCAATGTCTAAGTCAGCAAGCTCCTGTAAAAATTTCAGAATTTTTGAGTTAAATTGCTACCTCTAATAAATCCTCAAAAGCCTCGCCTATTTAAAAATCCAAAACACAGTTCCTTTGTTCCTTGAGTTAAGTCGGGCTCGAGTCCGAGCCACTTGACTCGGTCGAACCACCTAGCTGCACCAAGCCGCATTTTAAAGCGTCGTGCGATATCGGCCGTTGGATTCAAATCGCTCGGCCACGTTCGTGTGAGCATTCGGACCCTCGGTTGCATTAACCAATTGGGACCGTTGGATCTCAATCCAGCCGTCGGATCCACGAGGCAATCGATTTGTCCGGCGAACTCGTTTAATCGTGACCGTCCATTTTCAATCCAACGGTCACCGTTCTCTTGTCTGTTCTTCTTCCTCCTCGGCTTCTCCGTGCGCGCGTGCGGCAATGGCAGGAAGAGAGAGCGCGGGGCGGCTTTGATGTGTCACCTCAAGTTTGCTTTCGTCAACGTCTCTCTGCGGGGCATTTAATGCGCACCAGGCTTTCTCCTCCATTGTCACCGTGCTCACTTGCTCCCGTCAGTTCTTGGTCCATGACCGTAGCATGAACCGAGCCCACCATGGACTCGGGTTCTTGCTCGAAACCCTAATCCTTTCCCTATATATTGCCCCTTAGCTCCTCCTAGTGTTCCTTTACACCACACCTAGCTCCTCTCTGTGTTTGAGCTCAAAACCATCTCAAACCTTCAATCCACCATTGTTGACCCGAGGGCTCCAATGGCGGCCTTGGTGTCCAGTGGTTCATCTTCAACCTTTCTTGCACCCCTTTGAACTCCTCAACCTCCTTTATATTTCCCCTAACTTGATTTTGGGTTGCATTCTGAGAATCACTCAATTTTAAGTTTGGAGATCTTGATTGGTTTCACCCCCTTTCTTCTCGACTCAGGTAAGTGGTTCTTTTGCAATTATTTGCTTTTGGAGCCTCTTTGAGCTATAATGAAGCTGTGGTGATGATTTGGTTCCACTCATTTTGCTCGAACCTCATCTTCCACTTCATCTTCTTCGGCTCGGTGGACTTCATCGTGTTCAAGTCTTCCTGCCATCTTTGGAGCTCCTCTCGGTTAAGGTAGCTTCTATATAGTCCCTAGAAGTCATGGCACTTCGCTTCCTTGGACATGGCGAACATCGTGCTATTTTCGTGTTTTGCAGTGTCGGCCTCCTTCTTTGTTTCGGCTCGCGGCGTTCAGAACCTCCGCGCGGCGGTCATCATCATTAGTCCGCAACACTATGCGAGCCCATTTTGATAGTTTGTGGCGCCGCGCGGCCAAGATCGCGGCGACAAGCGTGAAAGCCACTCGGGTTTTGTCGGTTGAGAAGCTCCCATTTCGTCAGTTATTAGAGCACGATAATTGCCTAATCATTGTTAATCATTGGATGTCATTAATGTGTCTTAATCGGCTAATGTCTCACCGACTTGTGGCCCACCACTGTAATCATCACGGCGTTAACCAATTGCTTTGGACATCATTAATGCTAATGATTGTCATTAAATCCTGTTTTAGCATTATCGTATGCGAGATTGTCTTTTGGGTCAGCGACGTGTGGGCGTGGGCCTTAAACCTCGATCTCGGGGTCATTAGGCCTAATTCTCGAGTTCATTAAATGTTAATCATTGTTAGCATTTAATTGGTCCTAAAGCGCCCCCTTGTGCCTTTGCCGGGTGGGCCTACGTCCCTAAATCACCATTGTTCAAAATCTTTAGGACACCTTGATTGCTAATCATCATTAATCATTGGTCATTAGTAATTAATTAGTGTCCTAAAAACCTCCTTTAAGTCATCGCCGGTGGGTCCACGTGCAGCATGCACGTGTGTTAAATCTCGCATGTGTGACTCGATCCAGCGACATGCGGCCCACGTGTCGGCACTCGATTGCGCTTGATCTTGGACCACCGTCCATTTTGCGATCTGCGGCCTAGATTTTGTATCGTTGGACCCTCGGTTCCCCTCATCATTCTTGGCCGTCCATCACTTGATCTGCGGCCACGATCGTGCGTGCTGTCGGACCTTCCGTGGGCGTGATCGGAGCCGTTCATCCTTAGATCGATGCGTGGATCGTCGAGGCAACCGCCGTCGGTTGCATCCTTCCTCGTGAGCCGTTGGATCTTGATCAACGGTGGGCTCTGTTATGAATCGCGCGCGCTTGCGCTGTTCATGCGGCTGGCGTGGGCGTGGGATGTTAGATCGAGGGCTCTCGTGCGTCCACGTCGTTTATTCCGTTTGGTTGGATTTCATTTACGTAAGTATTTATTTATCAACTAAAGATTGTATCGAACTTTAGAAATTCATAACTAAATCATTTTAACTCCTTTTAGGTATTTCCATTGTAGTAAATTCTTATACCTCTGTAGTTTAATATAAAAATGTTTTGAGCATGTTCTGTCACAAAAAAAAAAATCGTGTAACTCAAATAACTTGATTTACAATTTTGAATATCCCAAAATAGAATTAAACTTGTAAAATGCATATCTTTTCTGTATAACTCCAAATTGTGCGAGATTAATTTTGTTTAATCCCTCTGTTAGTGCACTTTAATATGAAATAGGTTTTGAATATGTTTATATTTCTGGAAAATGCATTGTGCTAGTTTTGCAACTTAGAAAAATCATAAGAAAATCATTATAACTCCTAATTTAGTAAACTCAACTTTCTTTGTTATTAGGATGTCATCATCTGCCTGCTATAAAAATCTCAGACCTTAGATCATTCTAGAAATTTTCGCCATGAACAGTACCAGTATTTAATTTAGAGAATTTATAGGCTGAGAGAATGAATTTTGATCATAACTTTTTCATGCTTAGTCCAAATGCAGAAATTCTTGTTTCTCAAATTGTCTAAAATCAACCTCTAGCCGTTGTACAAATTTCTTGAGATTTGGATGTCTTTTGCTGTTGAGTTTTGTTTGGTGTTCTTCGTTCTTATTTGGTTTTATCGCATTTTGCGTTAGGTTAGAAGATTATATTGAATCGAGAATCCTCCTCTGCGGCAAAAGCAAGACCAGCCAAGGCAAGCGGTTTGATCATGTTAATCCCGATATTTTAAGTATTTATGTTGATTACAAATTCTATGTATGCATTGCTACTTTGTGTTAAACTATTGTCGTTAGTTGGCCTAGTAGATGCATTCCCTTAGGCAAATGATTATTCTCTACTACCATTGAGCCTAGGTATTGTTTGTGATTTAGAGTTCATTGATGAGCTCTTGTCACTTAGTAGTTGGCGAATTAATTGCTTAGCCATGCTTAGCATCCAGGTAGAAATGGCGGTTATCGACTTGTCGATAACCTTGATCACAAAAACTTATTATGATTTATGATTTCCACCTTGTGCCATGTCTACTTATGAAAACTAAAAGCTGAAAACAAAATGATTTAGACTTGGGCACAATGGTAAGATGGTGTGATTTTGGGTGTAGTGGAATGGTGCAGGAGTCAACAAGGACCGAACATCTTGTTACACTAAACCAAGCATTTTAGCGTGCTAACCACACTAGAGGGTATGGGACCTCTCTTGACTTAGTACTTTGGCGTGTATTGGCTCCGGGTCGCAGGGAGTCGCAGGAGGGATGGAGGTGGGAGCATTGTAGTGTCCGAAAGGTTCCCCGTAACGGGTGGTTGTCTTTCGGCTTGCAATGTAAGCGTATGGGTTTCTATCCATACGAGCGGCTCGTAGTTAATATACAATATTGGAAAAGGTCTCGTAGGACTTAGCCGTGCCAGCATACCTTCGGAAGTGTGCTTTGTGGCTTAAAGGCGGTCTGAAGTGTGGGTACATTGGTACACCCCTGCAGGGTTAAAACTATTCGAATAGCCTCGTCCTAGGTTATGGACACGCTTGGCAAGGTCTTTCAAGAGTTAGACTACAACCTTTTTAATTAAAACTTGATGGGTGGTGCAGAATCGGGATTAGTGCTATGTTAATGGTGACTATTGGGTTAGTCACTTCAGGTGGTTACTTGTATGTATCTTTACTTGCTGCTACTTTGATAACAAAGCAGTTTGCAAACTTGCTTTTGAAATGTATTACACTATTGCAAATAAAGTTGGCTTTATGCAAAATGAGACATACAACCTCCACTAAATAAGCTTGCATGTAGTTTATGAATAGGTCTGCTATTCCACACGTCGATCTTCTGGTACAAAGACAATCTTTGTACTCGGTTGCTACAAACAATTGTTTTGTTGCGAGAGGAAGAAGGTGAGCTGAGGGCCTCACTTTTGTGGTGTGTTGTGGTAGCTGCAGGCGACTAGCTTAGCGGCGGTCAGGTTGCCTTGTGGGTGTGTGGCTAACAGGTCGACTTTTGTTTCTAGCCATCTTATGGCGCTTTTGCTCGATGTCATTCTTGTATATTGTTCTATTTGGCGGTCGGCTCTCTTTTGTAATAACCTTACTTTATGTATGTCGTTGATGAACTTAGTGATGTATGTGTATGGAAATGATGTATGATTTTGTGATGATGAGCGTGTGCTGCATTTCTGGGAAGCACATGTCCATCGAGGCTTAGAATGTTTAATTAGTAATGCTAGAACCATTTGGAGGTTAAGTGTTACTAGTTAAATATTCCGGGTCCTCACATGTACTATAGCTTGAATCTTATTTGTATCTGTTATAATCAAGTGATCATGAGGTATATCTATCCAAAACGGTTTAACTTCACCTGCACAAGCTTTTACAGGCAGCTGACCATCGCCGAGATTTATAATCCATTGGCTAAATTCAGCAGCGGCCGTTTTTCAGTCAAGTTTCTATATTCAGAAGACAGACGCATATTAATTGCTAATGGCAGGTGTCGGGACCCAAAAATGTAATTCTGGACCCTACGTGTATTACGCACTAGTCGAGGATCACGCTAGTGCACCACAATGGTAACATAGGTGAATATCAATCCACCTGCGAAATATAACATAAGCGAATAGTTTGAGTAACAACTTAGAGTTTTGACCTTAAGGTCGGGTTACAACTTATTAAGCCACAGCGAGCTAACACTAAAGAAATCTGCGTGGAGCGAAATAAACTACAGCAAACTCCAATCAGCACACCCACGAGGCAGCCGGCGGGATCAATGACCTAGCGATCAACCTTCTTCCACAAACTCCTCCTCGAAAGCGGTGAAGACTCCTCCATACATGTAGGTTTGGGCGCAAGTTTTACAACAAGCGTGAGTACACAACCGTACTATAAATCATACCACGAATGCAATATATAGATGCGGAGCTTATTCCAAAGGAATGGCTTACGTGGTTATTTTAAAATGCAACATTTGCAATTGAATACAAATAATAGATTGAAAGCATAATTTAAAACAAATAAGCAATATTAATTTAACGATTGTTTCCACAAAGACACAGCTAAAGCGATTGATTCACACGACCATATGATTGAGATCACGGCTCCCAATCCACATTTTATGAACACTACCCCTCATGTGAAATCCGGCGTTGTCCATGGCCAGGGGGCGGCTATTCGAATAGATTGATTAACACTCTGCGAGAGGTTTGTACACTTTACCCACACGATACAACTAGTGTAGCTAGCACTAATCGTAACAAAGCAGTTTGGCAACCGTCTCAACATTGGCGTTCTTATTCACAGATCCCATATCACAAAGCTTAACCTATCCACAGAACCCCAATGTTGAAACTCGTAACCTACTAAGTTAGGCTGTCACGGACATGCGGTCGTCTGATATAGCTCAGTTCAATAGCGCACAAAGTTAAGTCCTTAATTGACCAAGGCAAGACTTCGGTTTTTCTAACTAAACCACCGAGATGAATCCCAATCACAAAGCCACTAGTTCACACAGTATCCACCACTTGCCTCGGTCTAAATCTTTTACCACCCGGTTGGTTTAGTGCAACACATGCCATCACGAGTAATAGCACACATCACACAGTTTTATCACACGGTTCCATAATCACTTAGTCAATTTCATAATTGCACTCACATGAGATGATGACTTCGTAGCATGGCTAAGCAATTCTAGTCGGTCTAACCAACCATGTTGGCAATATGTTAATACCAACTAAATAATAAACCAATCTAGGGCGAC
The DNA here is from genome assembly GCA_036346255.1 of Ampelocalamus luodianensis. Classification (NCBI taxonomy): domain Eukaryota; kingdom Viridiplantae; phylum Streptophyta; class Magnoliopsida; order Poales; family Poaceae; genus Ampelocalamus; species Ampelocalamus luodianensis. The sequence continues at coordinate 56,357,607 of CM070617.1, read as the reverse complement.
AAAAGATTAAGGTATACAAATAGGCAAGGTGAACATAACGTTTGGATCAATAACTAGCCCAGCGATTAAACACATAATTAAAGTAAATGCAATAATTCAACACAATATAATTTGGGAAAACTGGGATTCAATATGATCAAAGTATGACTTGCCTTGGAATAGGTCTATGTACTGGTCTTGAACTTGGTTGAAGCCTTCTTGTGAAAACCCCAAATATCGGCGTCTCGCTCAAAAAAGCAAAACAACCAAAACAAATAAATAACAGAGGCAAAACAAACTCCAAAAATTAAATAAAAATAATAATTAGGTAGATCTCTAATTTAGACAAATTTAGAAATTTGAATGGGCTCAATCGGAGTTAGGATGCAAAAGTTATGGCCTTTGGAAGATTGAAAATACATAAAATCTGAAAATCGGTATTTCATGAATTTCAATTATTTTCCTAAGGAAAATCAGATTATTCTTATGGTGTCGTCGTGGAGAATTTCGGAAAAATAAATAATAAAGAAATCTCGACATGTGGGACCCATCTCTCCGGAGGCTAGGCTCACGGTGGACTAGGTCCACACCAGCCTCTAACTCTGGGAACGGTGGCTGCCTGCGGCGGCGACGCAGGCAGCCACGCGGGGGCGACACGCGGCGCGAGGGCCGAGGTGGTGGCGAGGTGGCGGTGGTGGCGTCCGTCGGACTACCACGTCGGCTAGGCGTCGGCGAAGCCGGCGACCTTTGGTTTTAGCGGCGGCGGCGATTAAGCGACGGCGTGCTGGCGGACGTCGTGACACGGCGAAGGTGGTGGCAGCGGTTAGATCTCGCCGCACGCGACCACAGCGGCGGCGAGTTAGCGGCGGCGGCGAGAAGGTGACGGCGAACCGGGCTCCTCGGCGAAGATAAAGCGCGCGCATCATGTGAGGCGTGATGCGGCGAACGAGTGTCTCCAAAGCGGCGGAACCTCACCACCGGCGGCGCAATCGGCGAGAACAGGCGGCGGCGCTGAGTTCGACTCCAATCCGTGGCGGCGCTCTCTAGGGTTTACGGTCTTGGGAAAAAGGCGGCGGGGTGTAGCGAACCTCGTGGCGGTCGCGACTTTAAATAGGGTTGGGGCGAGAGTCGCGGCGAGCGGCGGCTCGGACTCGGACGGACTCTAGAGTCGTGACAAAAAGCAGTAGCCCAGCGGCAGCGGGGCCCACGTCGATGGCTAGGGTTAGGGCGGCGCGTGCGGCGGTGCGATCACGGCGGACTCGGTCGGTGTCCGAGATCTAATCGAGCAGTCCACAATCAAAGGAACATTCGGACGTCTGGTTGCCTCCGCGCATCTAGCCGTCCATGCTTGATCCAGCGGCGAGAGTGAGCAGAGTGGCCGGAGGAGAGAGAGAAAGCAGAGGCTAACGGTGGGGTCCACAGCCGGTGGGAGGCGGCTGCCATCGGCGAATGCTGGCAGCAGAGGGCTGGTGGCGCGGGGACAATGGTCGGAGGTTTGGATTTGGCCAAAGGATTAACTGAGATTATTAATAGGTTTTCTAATTTAGAAAATACCAGAAATTCAAATAAGCAATAGAAAGTAGCAAATGAACTCAAAAAAATTCTTGAAAAATTTAAGAAATATATTCGAGCACATAGAACCCAAATAAAATAGTTTTGGCTATTGTTCATGTTGGGATTATTCACATTAAATGTTTTTGATTATAAAGTCCAATATTAAGCTTTTGAATTAAATTCAAATAAAATCCAAATGGTGAATTTTCTTCCTACTAACTATTTAAAAGATTTTTAAGCTCTGAAAATTGGGATGTTACAAACCTCCCCCCTTAAAGGAATCTCGTCCCCGAGATTCAGGCTAGCTAGAGAAAAGATTAGGGAACTCGGCTTTCAGCTCTTCTTCACGTTCCCACGTCGCTTCTCCTTCTGAGTGGTTGCTCCACTGGACCTTGCAAAAACGAACAGTCTTGCTTGGTGAGGCGCTCTGCGACATCCAAGATCTTGTTGTTGCTCCTTGTGGTAAGATCCTCTTTCAAAACAATTGATTCCAGCGGGCTTGCTCTTACGGCACACGAAGACACTTCTTCAAGCTGAGACATGAAAGACATCATGTACTCACTCTAACTGGCGCGGTAGCTCAATTGGTAAGCCACTTCCCCGCGTTCCAAATCTTGAGCGGACCAACATACCTAGGGGCAAGCTTCCCTTTGGCATGAAACCTATTGACACCTCTGGCGGGGTCACTCGAAGATAGACAAAATCTTACGGCTCGGCGAGATCTCGGCGGTTATCGGCATAACTCTTACGCCTTGGTAGGCTATTTTAGCCTTTCCTGATCATAACAACTGTTCTTACGCCTCTTGGATGATATCGGCCCGAACACATGCGTTGGTTGTCTCGACCAATTTAGCGAGGTTTGGCGAGCACGGCCATACAAAGCTTCAAATGGCGACATTTGCGGTGGCTTAATAAGCGTTGTTGTCACGAGAACTTCGCATCGACAAACTTTTATCCCATCGGGTAGCATTCGCTAGGCGCAAGCTCTCGGCATATCCTCAATATCGATTGACTCTTTGATCGTCCATGCAATGCATGGATGATATGCGATCTTGAAATCGGATGGGTACCCAATGCTTCATGCAAACTACGCCCAGCGCGAGGTGGCGAGATCCTCGATCGACACTATTTTCTTGGGCACTCCATGCAAGCCGACAATTCGGCCATGTACAACTCCGCAAGGCGATCTCACGAGTGCGTGGTTTTGGTGGCGAGAAAATGTGCGACATTGGTCAATCGATCAACTATTACCCGGATCGAATCGTAACTGATTGGGTCTTGGGTAAACGGTGATAAATCCATCCGATTTCTTCTCACTTCCATACGGAATCTTCGGATTGCGACAAACCTCTTTGGTCTATGGTGTTCGCCTTTATTTTTACGACGGGTGTCGCACAAGGCCACGAACTCTGCGACTTCCGTTTCAAATTTGGCCACAAATTTATTCTTAACATCTGGTACATCTTGGTACTTCAGGTGAATCGAATACTTTGAGTCATGGGCTTCCTTCAAGATCATTGTCTTAGGCCGTCGATATCGGTACCGGATCGACCATTAATCGAGTATATCACGGTTATCCACGGTGAAATCTTTAAATTTTCCTGTCATTTTGATCTTGATCTCGACAACACGGGATCCTTTGGTTGTGCTTCACGAATCTGCTTCTCAAGGTAGGCAGTACTTCCAAATTGGCTATAAATCAACCGGACACAACTTCTAGCCTTAGCTTTTGAAATTCTTCATAAAGTTACGGGCAACTTTCCTTTACTTCAAAGCATTACGGTAACTCTTACGACTTAGGCGTGCGCAACTCGTTAGCTTTTAGGGATGGTAGTGGATTCCAAGATTGTAATCCTTGATCAATTCTAACCATCTTCTGCCTCATGTTCAGTCATTGGGTGAAGATGTACTTTAGGCTCTTATGATGCGTGTAGACTTCACGGCGATTCTGAAGATAAAGGTAGTGGCGCCAAATCTTTAAAGCATGCACCACGCGGCTAATTCCGGATCATGGTAGGGTAATTCTCCTCATGTGTCTTAGTTGTCTTGATGCATCACGCGCTTTTTCCCTTCTTGCATCGGGACACACCTAGTCCTTGTGCGAAACATCCGATGAATATCGAAGTCCTTAGGATGTACGGTAGAATCAACAGGGGTGTGGTCGAGCGTTTCTTTAACTCTTGAAAACTTGTTTCTGGTGGGGTCCAAGTGAACTTCTTCTCCTTCTTCAACAATTGCGTAGAGGCAGCAATTGGGGAGAATCCTTGATGAAGCGGCGGTAGTAACCACGCCATTCCCAAGCTGCGAATGGGTTACAATCTTGGGCTGGTCGGTGTAACAACTTGCTTTTACTTTCTGGGTCAGCTGCTGCTCCATCGGTCATCACATGGCCAAGAAATCCACTTCCTTCTTCCAAAAGTCACCTTATGAACTTGGCATACAGCGATGCTCTGAGTTTCTCCAAAATTAACCTCGGGTGTTCTGCGTGTTCCTCCTCGATTTGGAATAAGCGAGAATATCGTCAATGAACACCACTACAAACTTGTCGGGTATTCCATGAAGACTTTGTTCATCATGTTCATGAAATAAATTGGGGCATTTGTCGACCAAATGACATGACCAAGAACTCATAATGTCCATACGCGTTGGCGGTCTTTAGTATATCCTTAGGGTAGATCTTGGTGATGGTAGCGATCGCGAAGTCGATCTTTGAGAACACTCGGCTCCCTTCATGCGGTCAAGCGGATCATCTATCACGGGCAATGGATACTTATTCTTGATAGTGACCTCGTTGAGAGAGCGGTGGTCGATACACATCCTCATGCTTAGTCTTTCTTCTTGGCGAACAAGGCGGGTGCTCCCCATGGTGACGAACTTGGTCTTACGAAACCTTTCTCGAAGTTCTTCAATCGCTTCTTCATTTACGCTAACTTTCGTCGGTGGCATTCGATAAGGTCGCTTAGAAATTAGTCTTTGTCCACGGCACTAGATCAATGCCGAACTTCGATGTCACGATCGAGTGGCATTAGGGTAACTCTTGGAAACACATGCGGATATTCTCGACTATTGGTACATTCTCCATTGCAATGGTCTTGGTGTTTACTAGCAAGTGTCCTTCACGACCCGATGTGGCTAGAAACTCCACTTTCCTTCCATCGGTACTCTCAGCGTTCGACTCTTGGCCATAATCGGCATGACTTTGTGCTTGGATAGCCAATCCATGCCAAGAATGACATCTAGGGTTTGGGTGTCTAGAACAATTAAGTTGGCTAGAAACTCAACTCGGCTATGAGTAACAGCTCTAAACAACCACTCTAGAGCTTAGCTCTGCTCGAGCGATTGAACTAATAGAGTATGCTTAAGTTGTATAGCCTCCAACTTATTCTTAGTTGCAAAAACTTGGACACAAAAGAATGTGAAGCTCGAGATCAAAGCAGGCGATCACGGTGCTGAATTAACCGGGAACTTACCGGTCGGCGTGCGGTGCTTTACGTACTCCTTCGAGGTGGCGTGGTTGACGACGGCCTCGGACCACGGCTGCGTCCCTCCTCTGGCTGGTTGGGGGCTTGGAAAGTTCCACATTGGTGACCGGTGCGGTGTCTTATTTGGTGTAGCTCAAGGTTGAAACGAAGCTGGGTGATCGTTCCCCTCTGTGGACAACGATTTGCGTAGTGGCACGGTTGGCGGCAAGTGTAGCACACCCTTGGCTCTTGCGACTTGTTATTCTTTGGATTAGCGTTGGTCGGTCTTTGAGGTGCGAGTGTTACGAGCAAGCGGGCGAGTCTTGAGGTTGGTGCGAGTGTCTGGCGGAGTTACGTGGAGAAAAGCGGTTGAGCTGCGGTGTACTTGTCCTTGCTCTCTGTTGGAATTGCTGGCCTCCTCTTTGGATCATCCTGCGTTTGCGATTGTCTTCAGTTCCTTGCGCTTATCCTCCATGACTAAAGCTTTATTGATCAGTTCTTGGAAGTCGGGGAAGGTATGTGCAGAGATTGACTGAAGTCGATGTTCGATCCCTTGACGACTCTGGCGAGCCTTATGCATTGCAACATCTTCTGCGGCATAAGCGGCGAGTTGCGAACTTGTTGAGATAGTCGAGACAACGACAAGCTTCCTTGCTTGAGGCACGAAATTCATCTTTCTTTAGTTCAATAATTCCTTACAGTGCGTGGTATTGGCGGAATCTTGTGAGAATTCCTCCCAAGTGATATGCGTGGTGCCTCATGGCGCGCGAAGTTCTCCACCATTCTGTGCGATGCCCTCCAGCGGTGAGGCATAGAGAACTTTCATGATGTTGCATTGAGTGATCGTGACTTTCTTTCAATCACGGCCAATCATCGGCTTCCACGGGTGAGACATGTCCAGCGAATGTTGGTGGGCGGGTCCTCATGGTCGGCCAACAGAAGGTCCTTGGTGGCCATGGCGGTAGGGCTCCACAGGGGTGATGGTTGTCGTTATTCCGCTCACTTATAGCTTGCATCACGGTTCATCATGGCATGCATCAAGCGTATGCGTGCTGCCATAAAAGACCCAAAGTTACTGAGATCCATTGAAGGTCTTTGGTGGCGAGGCGCTCTGCTCTTTGGTGTCCCACTTTACTGCTTGGTCTTTGAGTACCGAACCACTTGCAGCTGTCGCGAGTTGTAACCATCTGCGAAGCTCAAGGGTTAGATAAGGTAGCAAGCATGGGGTGAGTTAAGAACTAAAGCGGGGATTAGTTAAACCCAACAACAAGAGAGAACCAAAGCAACTTTATTACTTAGAACTTAGTATGACTTTTAGCAGATGCCTAAGGGCCTTTGCGGCTCATACTCACACTCAAAGAAAATAGCGAACCTAAGCACACAATCTAACGCCTAAAGAGGCGACACAACTAGGCTTAGGCGGCGGCAACACACTAAGCCTCAGCTGCGAACCTAGGCCTTAGCGAACTCGATCGAGGTAACCTCCACAACCACGGTGTGCTCACACTGCTTGTAGACCTTGAGCGTCTTTGGTATCTTATAAGCGATCACGGTGCCGGAGCGGTGCAGCGAGGAGCAGGCGTCGATAAGCGCGACGAGCTCCTCAGTTACGGCTCCACTTCCTCTGGATCTTCCTCAAATTCTTCATGTTCTTCTAGATCTTCTTCCTCTTCTTGATACGCACGGTGGTGGGCGTCGGTATCTCTTTATAACACCCAAATTTCAATTTGTAAAAATTAAAGTTTATTTATGTTTGTGGTTTTCTGAATTTTCAAAAACTTTTATAAATATTTTAAAGCTAAAACAAATTTATTTGCAAAATTAAAAACCAACTTAAAGTTGGAAATAATTTTATTAAGTCGAGAATAGTATAGAATTTACGTGAATTTTCCATAATTTTGGAAGTATTTTGCTATTTTCTAAAGCTATTATGAATTATCAAATTAAAACAAATAGAAAAGCAAAAAAAATCCTCTAACGGTGTTTGGCGAAACCAAAGGCTCGGCCCAAATTTCCCTCCATGTAGCGACCAGTTCGACCAGTACTTGCCTCTCTCTCTCACCTATCCATCCATAGTTGGTTAAAATCCACGCACACACACACTGCGTCGCACCCCATCTCATCTCATGCTGGATCTTGAATCAACGGTCAAGATCCTTTGTAACTACCGCCTGTCAGATGCCACCATCAATGAGCCGTGCGATCTAAATCTAATGGCGAATCGCTAGTCTCCTTCCGCGTCGCCCTAATATGCGCGACCGTTGGATCAAAATCCACGGCGTAACCTTTCTTCTTCCTCCTCCTTCTTCTCGTAGCGGGCGAGCCCGGCGCCATTTTACGCTGCGCGATCAAGCTTCACTAACGGCGCGACTAACCACCGCACTCCTCGCGTCGTGCGCCTGAATGCGCCGGTCTCGCCACCTCCCAGCTGTTTCCCCCTCTTTCTCCGTTAAATGCGCACAACTTCCATAACCGCCGCCGCCGCGCCCCACGGCCCGCGTTCCGGCCTCCCGGCGCCTATAAAAAGCCCGGGCGCCCGCTCTTCACACATCTCAAACCCCTCACTCACCATTCCCCTCACCTCCTCGTTGCTTGCTTGTATTTCGCCGTTGAAGATCGCGGCCGAAGCCGTGTTTTGTCTTCTCCGGCGGCAAGCAAGCGTCCTCAGCCATTCAGACACCACGTCACCTTCGTGCGCCACCTGCGCCTTCACGGTGCGCACCTTCAGCCGCGGAGGACCCTCGGTGCCTACTTCACCAGTCGGCGACGGCGCGCCGCCAAACCTCGTGGCCGTAGGCGACCAAAGCGCCCGTTCGCCGCCCAAGGTAGTGCATCGGGATCCCTTACTTGCCCTCTTTCTTTAGGACCACCCACGCTCGGAGGCGCGCCAAGCCGGCAAGCTCGCGCCGCGAGCACTTTCACCGTCGGGTGGCGTGGCCTTGCCACCTCGGCACCACCTCACCCTCGCGCGCGTACGCCCATGTGGCGCCGGTCGGCGCCACGCACCTTTCGGCGTGGCAGTCAGTCACAGCGCCCGGATCTTCCAGGTTCGATGGACTTGGTCACATGGGCGAGTCAGCGACTCATGGGGCCCTTTGTCGAATTTAATTTTAAATCTTTTAATCCCGAAATACTGTACCTGATGTAATCATTGCGCAATAAATGGATTTTGATAGGAAAATAGTGCAAATTCAATAAAATTTCAGATTTAGATATAAACTTCAAAAATTCATAACTTTTGCATATGAACTCCAAATTGAGTGATTCAAATTGCAAAATTTATATAAAATTATAATCTAGCTAACTAAACCAAAATATTTCAGTTTGGAGTTAATTTGAGCTATGTTTTTGAATTTATTTGAATTTGCATATTGAATTTGTCGTATTTTGCGTATAGAACTTCGGCGACTCGGAGAGTTCGATCAATCTGAATTTAGAATTTCAAGACATCGACCAAGGCAAGTTACACCATTGACCATATTGCCCCTATTATTTTAAGTAATTTTCAGTTTTAAATTCCTTATTGCATGCATATGTTGTTATAAATATTTTAATATCTGTTTCATATAGTTAATTCCATATGTTATTGTATGGCCAAATTTGAAAGTTGTATCGACTACCTTGATACCATAGGAAAGATATTACCAAAATTCAAATATGCTTAGCCAAGCTTAGTCACATTCTACAGAATTTGGGAGGTTTACGATTTCTACAAATTGTTTTCAAACTTGTTATTGTGGTATTCTTTTACCACATGAGTTTATAAATGAAGTTTTTATTCAAAATAAAATCAAAATGGGTTTGGACTTAGGCGAAATAGTCGAATGGTGGGTGCGAGGTTTATACAGGGTTTGATACGGTTAAGATCAAGGCCCATGGGTTGTAGGAATAGCGCCCAAGTCAATTGAGGACCGGTCTTTGAGCGCTTATTGCTATGCCATAACGTACCACCACATGTCTGTATAGGCGGATTTGGCTAACTAATTTGTGATGTCCTAGTATATTTATGTCATGTGATTTTGTGGGTGTCGGTTAGGCGTTTTATTCCCACTTAGCGCAAGAGGGCTTAGGAGGGCGGTCGGTCAAAGGCGAAACAACTTAGCGGGCATGAATGTACTAGGATAAAACATTGTAAAGGCCTCATGGTAATTGCTCGAGTCACACGCCTACGGAGCGTGAATTGGTGACATAACGAGCATGTCACCTCGTGTGGGTAAAGTTGTACCAACTCAAAGTAGAAACTATTGAATAGCGTCGTCATGGTCATGGACATGCTAATTGAGCCACTTAAAGTTAAATTGTTTTTAGTTTTAAAATGCTTTATTAAATGTTGAGGATGGTTAATCCTTATGAAAATTTGGCGGGAAGCCAAGTGTTAGGAGGATCCTTCCGTTATCATTGGAGGTTATCCACATTATATCATTACTATTTCAAAATATGATTCTATCCATAGTATAAAATTGCCTTAGAAACTACTATGCTTATTCAAGCGGAAAATGTTGTTTATGCAAACAACCGACCATACTCACTTGTTTCCTTATGCATGCATTTAAATTCAATATTGGGTGTGACTTGCGAGCACGGTAGTAGTGCTCACTCTTCTTTGAATAAATCTTATTCGGAGAAAGCTGCTATCTTGGCGGTGAGGACCCTGGACGAGTAGGCCTTACGACGAGAGCGATTGCTGTGGCGCATGCGTGTAGCTCCCACTATTATGTTATTTTCCGTTGTGTTTATCATTTGACATTTGATATTATTATTGGACTCATTTGTATTAAATGATTATTTATTTAATGCCATTTCGTTTCGTGATATGAATGTGATATTCATTTTTGTGAAACGCTGTACTGTGTAAATCTGGTGGTGTTTGAACACGAGAGTTCGGGATCCTTCGCTCCCGGGTTAGACAAAGTGGTATCGAGCCATATCATTGTAGTCGGGGCCACGGTAATTGGTAAAGCCATTAAGGACTATTTTCAAAAATTTACAAACTATTTACAGTCTTCAGTCTTACTCTTCCTTTCTCTATTAAAAAATTTCTAAACTCTTGTCCTTTCTAAAAATTGTAGATGGTAGAGAGACCGACCCGTATCTCCCATGGAGTCTCAGCGGGAGAATGGCGGATATCCTATGGAAGATGATGCGACATCGAGTTTCACGAAGAGACCCACATACCAAGGATACAAGTATATCGTGGGACAGCGGGAGGCGGAGAGTGGAGGTTATCCTCTACTCTAACTTAGCGCCGGATACATCCTTCCACATCTTCGGCGCCCCAATGCGTCGGAGACTTTCGAGGCGGCATCAAGATGCGGCAAGAGAAGCCGTCTGCGACCGCTACACCTCGGCGCCCATTTTGGGATCTTGCATTCGGTACTATCCCATACATCCCCACTCGATTAAGCGGTGCCTTGGCTCGGTCGAGAATGAGGATATCAGGGAATCACCACAGTGGAGTTAGCCAAAGCGATGGATTACGCCTATGGAAACACCACAGGCGGCGTATCTCGTTCGGGAGGCTAGAGGCCGCGAGAGGAGAGGCGAAGCGCGGAAGCTGAATTGGCTCTGTACAAAAAGTGCCAAAGCGCTTTGCAACTCCCGACCACCCCATCCACCCCATAGATGTTTTACTTCCACCATTTTAGATGTTTGCTTTCCCCTAGTTATTCGATTAGCTGCGAATTATGAGCTACTAACCTTTTGTGGTAGCCATAATCAAATGAATAAAATAAAGAAATACTTTGAAAAAGAAATTTGGATTCTTTGTCTTGTATTGGTGTGCTTTTTGGGCTAATATAAATTTACTTCCCCTTAGTGCAACCTTTTCTTCCCTTTCCTAAGTCTTTGGAAAATTCAAGCAGATGGTGAACACCCGCACAGGAAATGGCAGCATCCAGGGTCAGAACAGCGGAAATCTGAGCCATCGGGAGCATCATGTTCGACAACCTCCCCCACCTGCAGCGGGACCGGATTGGCAGCGGATGATGGCCAATCAAACTCACCTTATTGAATTGTTGGCTCGATCGCTCAACACTTGCTCGGAACAACCGAGGCAAGCGGCGACTCGCGCAACTTCGAACGCAGGCACACCTTTCTCGGCGGGTGACCATGCCGGAGTTCATGCGTATCGTCCTCAGACATTCTCCAGCGGCAGAGGCGATGGATCGCGGCGATTAACCGTGCCATCGGAAAAAGCGGACATTGCGCCAATGCGGTCGCGAGAGGTCTGTGCGCGCTCATCGGCTCAACGGACCGGCTTGAATGGTGGGACAATTTACGCATCTCTGCGCCATGCTTGCCGGGCCATCGTGGGGCGAGTTACGTCGAGCCTTCCGTCATGCCCACATCCTGCGGCATGATGACCTTGAAGAAGAGTTTCATGCACTCATGCCAAGGCAATCGCTCGGTGGCGAGTATCTCCACCGTTTCAACCCGGCTAGCTCGCTATGCCCGGTGATGTGGCAGGGAGCGAAGCGGCAAGAAAGGTTCTGGAGGGACTCAGCGGCGATATCTGTCAACTCATCTCCCGAACTTCAGGCTTCCAACGATTTGGTGGACAAGGCGTCGCGCGAGGAGATAAGCATTACGAGATGGAGAGCATAGCGGAGGATGGCGCCCAAGTTCAAGCGAGAGGCTTTCCCAAGCCTCGTTTCATTCGGCCGCGGCCACGCGGCGTGGGAAGTTCGATCTTCCACATCCAGGCCGGTGCGAGAATCGGCGCCCCAACACCTCCAACTTCGCGGCGCATCAGCGGAGCACAATTTCAGCGAGAAGAGCTCGCCCTCAGTGCGAGGAGTGAGCTGTTTCCACTGCAATGAAACGAGGCCACTATACCAACAGATGCCCAAGACGGCGGCGGCGTCTTCAAGCCAGCACCGGAGTCCGTAGCGGCGCGTCTTGCCAGCCGTCGAGCAGGTTCATCAAGGGCGTGTGAACCGCGTCATGGCGAGAAGCCGAGCGCCGGATGTTGTGCTTGGTATGTTTCTTGTCAATTCAATACCGGCTTGAGTGCTATTTGATTAGGACTTCGCATTCTTCGTGTCAAATAAATTTGTGGGCAAATATGGGTTACCAATATCTTCCTTAGCAAATCCATGATAATCCATTCCGGGCTCGAGAAATGAGAACTAGTTCTTTATGCCGAACCTCACATGAAATATCGGAGTATCCTTCCTAGAGACTTGATAGTCTTGCATTCCCAAGTCGGGCGTTATTCTTGGAATGGGTGGTTAGCCAAGAATCATGGATAAATGGCATGCCAATAGGTCTATCACTCTCACAAATGGAGAAGCAATTTGGTTGAGTTCAAACCCAAGACACCGCACCAATGAAGTTCTATCCTCACCGACATGAAGGAAGTGGCTTGAAGACATACGTAGTCGAGAATATGCTGATGTCTTTCACGATGAATTACGGCATGCCACGGATCGGGATGTCATGTTCTTAATTGACTTAGTCGAGGGCGGCTCAATATCGGCGACCTATAGAATGCCGGCTAATGAGTTAAGCGGAATTGAAGAAACAAATTGAAGAAGCTGCAGGCGAGGTTACATCGACCAGTTCATCACCTTGAGGAGCACGGTCTTTATTCGTCAGAAAAGGACAATAGCATGAGAATGTGTGTTGATTACGGATCACTCAATGAGGTGGCGATCAAGAACAAATATCCTTTACCGGGATAGATGATGCATTCGATCGGTGAAAGAACAAGTGTCTTCTCGAAGATTGATTTGAGATCGAGCTATCACCAAGCGAAGATCGGACGGAAGATATTCGAAAACGACTTTCACCACGGATATGGGTATGCGAGTTTACGATGATGTCATTCGGTTTGTGAGCATACAGTATTTCATGAATATGATGAACAAAGTGTTCATGGAATTCTGAATAAGTTTGTGGTTGTTTTCATCGATGACATTCTCATCTACTCGAAGGATGAAGAAGAACACGAAGCATATCAGGGATGATCTTTGGACAAGCTCAGAACATCGACTTTATGCTAAATTCAGCAAAAGTGAATTTTGGCTAAGTCAAGTGGCATTCCTTGGACATATTGTGTCAGCGGGGAGGGTGCGATAGATCACGCCAATGTTGAGCGATGCAGTTGGAAGCAACCGGGACAATCACGAGTGAGAGTTTCCTTGGACTAGCGGGTTATTACGCGGTTCATTGAAAATTTCTCTAAGATTGCAAGACCATGACTCAACCACGAAGAAGGAGAAGAAATTTGATTGGGCGGATGTGCATGAAGAAAGTTTTCAAGACTGAAGAGGAGATTGGTCTCGGCTTTTTGTTAGTTTTACGATATCCATAAAGATTTGAGATCTTCTGCGGCGCATCCGTCAAGGTCTCGGATGCGTGTTGATCACGGAAGGCAAAGGTAGTAGCGTATGCATCAAAGCGATTGAGGCCACATGAAGAATTATCAACCCATGATCAGGAGTTAGCGGCGATTGTGCATGCCTTGAAGATCGGCGGCATTATCTCATTGTGTAACGGTGAGATTTTCACGGATCACAAGTTTGAAGTATATATTCAGGCGAGAATTAAACCTTGGCGAGAGATGGTTAGAGTTGATAAAAGATTATGATCTTGGAATCCATTATCACCCGAGCAAAGCAAATGTAGTTCAGCGATGCCTGACGAGAAAGGCCTATTGCAATACCATGATGGTCGGGAAGGAGCAGTGAGAACTACATGAAGAATTGGCGTCTAAACTTGGAGATTGTCGGTCAAGGTTGTGTGAATGCTTTGGAAGTACAATGACTCTTCAAAGTCGAATCGAGAGAAAAACAACTAGAAGATGATGACATCAAGGAGATCAGAAGAAGAATATGCGAAGAGGTAAGGCTCGAGTTGTTTGAAGATGAACAAAGAGGCTGTGGTTTGGGGAACGCATTTGTCTACCTAACGAGCGAGTTAAAACAATCAATTATGAAGGAGGCTCATGAAGCGCCTTACTCCATTCACCGGAAGCACAAGATGTACGGGATCTGAAGAAATGCGGTGGAGTCGGCATAAGCGAGAAATTCTTTGAGTTAAATGCATGCATATTGTATGTGTGTCGTGAGTTAAAGCGAACATCGAGAACCCGGTGGATTATTTGCAGCCACTACGATTCGAGAATGGAAGTGGGAGGAGATTGGCATGGACTTCATCACTGGACTTCCTAGGACCCAATCGGGATATGATTCTATTTGGGTAATAATTGGCCAGGTTGACCAAAGTGGCTCATTTCATCCCGTCAAGACTACATCTGAAGCGATCAATTGGCGAGTTATATGTGGCTAGGATTGTTTGTCTACAGGTACCCAAGAAAATCGTGTCCAACGAGAGGTTCTCGGTTACATCAAGATTAGCGATGCATGAAGCCTTAGGCACGAGACTCAACTTGATCAGCCCTATCATCCTCAAACGGATGGTGAGACAGGCGCGCAATCAAGTCCTCGAGGATATGCTCTCCGAGCCTTTGTGCCACGGAATTTGGACAAAGTTGGGGCAGAATTTGGCGTATCACTGAATTCTCGTATAACAATAGCTATCAAGCTAGTTTGCAAATGGCTCCTTTTGAAGCATTGTATGGCAGAAAATCACGAACTCCATACGTGGGATGAAGTAGGAGAGCATCGGCTCTTTGGACTGAGATAATAAAGAGAGAGAAAGTAAGTCAAAGCTATAGGGAACATCAAAAAGTGGCACAAACAGACAAAGAGTTATCTTGATAGCAGTCGGAGGATTTAAACTTTGAGTAGGAGACTTGGTCTATCTCGAGTCACTCCACTCGGAGGAGTAAGAAGATTCGAACAAGGAAAACTGCACCCGGTTTGTGGGGCCATACAAAATTCTAGCCAAAGAGGTGAAGTGGCATATCGGCAGGCTACGAAGTGTCGGACCGGTTCCTAATCGAGAATTCTCTGTGAAACAACATGCTATTCACTGGATCGGTAGCTAGCACTCACGGATACATCCGGAATCAATTCATACATGGCGTAAAACCATACCATTCATTAATTAACACAACGGGTGACATAGACCACGTCGGTCGAGTTTTACAATAGGGGCGATCGGGCCAAATTGATTACATTGCAAAAAGCGGGCGACAGCGGAAGCAAAAGGGTGAGCTCATCTCTCCACGAACAGCGGCCAGGAAACCGTGTGCGGCCAGATATTAACCATGGCTTGGTAATATTGGATGCATGAAATGCCGGCAGTCCAAGCTGGTGTGCGAGACTAGAACATCTAAAGACTACACTACGCTTCATTATCTCTGGGCCTCCAACCACGGATCCTGCGTAATGGTCGTAA
The DNA here is from genome assembly GCA_036346255.1 of Ampelocalamus luodianensis. Lineage (NCBI taxonomy): Eukaryota > Viridiplantae > Streptophyta > Magnoliopsida > Poales > Poaceae > Ampelocalamus > Ampelocalamus luodianensis. The sequence goes on along the minus strand of CM070617.1, from coordinate 56,342,308 downwards.
TCTCGGGAGTTCTACGCGCTCCTGAGGTTTTGGGGAGAGGCGAGGATGAGCACAACTTAGGTGCTCGTGAGCCAATACACAATGCAATAATATACATGCAAGGCTTAACAAGGATGGCTGGGTTCTTTTATTTGCTAAAGCAATATTTTCAATTATCATAAATACAAAGTCTATTACTTAGCATTTTTAACAAATTGTATTTTTGCTAAATAGAGTAATTGTGCAATAATTTATAATAGCAGGTTCCCTCAGTCAAAAACTCTACCTTATGCTTACTTTTGATTGGGTCAGTCCCAATTACCAACATCACGAGTTCAAGCACTCGAGGGCAAAATCAATCTCGGGCTAGGTGAGCCACCATTTTCATCCCAATCACAAGATTTTTGAAATAGAACTAACTCGAGTAAAGATTCCCATATCAGCCTTTGGCCGAAGTAAGGCGCATGTTTCTTGATTTAGACTCTGCGGAGGTTGTACACTTTACCCACAGAGATAGTCATACTCGTTACCCCATGATTCCTTAGTCATGTAGTTGGCGACCGTCACGGTAACCTTTCAAAATATCTCACCCTTAGTCATCTCACCTATACGGGGTTACGCCCATATGTTGGTGCGGGATGTCACCCCTACATCTTCTGTGAAGGCACTTCACCATCGGTGTCCCATTCAAAGCGTGATCAAGCTCACACTTGCCCTTTATTGTCCCTTAGTGAGCCCGACTTTCAGGTTCAATAAATCTACTAAGCCAAGTTGCAGTTTAGGGACTTGTGGTTGTACTTGTTTTACCACGGGAGGTCATGACAAGATTAAGTCCTTAGGGTTGTCTAGGCGGATCATTTCACACATTAACATTCTTTGGGCTGCATTACTTTCCATCACATACTCTTCAACACCTGATCATGAGCGATATGACAATATTAGAGGTTTTGAGGGTAAACCAAATCACCACATTTATCTCGGTCATGGACCACCAATGAGTGCCCAAATCATTTTATGTTTAAGAGATGATGATTGGAACATTTTAATGTCCGTTATTAACAAGACTACATTGTTAAACCCAAACGTCATGGTAGTTACGAATCATGTACCGACAACCACCGGTGTGACTTGCGGTAAGACTATCGTTTACCAACATCACTACCATCTATAGACCCACGCAGCAACGCCGGCTACACCACAAAGCTTTCTACATATTTCGTCTTGGTGGTCTAATATATCGTGCACGACATTCATCTACACACACGAGCATCCACCTTTATCTGATGACGACCACATTTAAGATATGGATTTGGTTGGTTCTTTCTATAATGGAAACAATAACGAAGTAATCTGCATCGTCATCTTTTGGCGTACACAGTCGGTACTACCGACAGATATAAGTACACCAATGGAAACCCGTTCACCGTGCGGAAATAGCAATGGATCTTGTAAAGCCATAAAGGCCGGATGCAAACAAGATATGCGTTGTAGCCGCGTTCTGTTATGGACGACAATATCTCGTTTATAGGTCTCTAGAGTGAAATCACAATAACCAACAAAGCCAATTCATCACTGATTAAGTGATTATCTTTATTGGATCACTGGTCTTGCTCAATAATTCTTATACCCAAAGAATCATTACGGACTCGCTAATCGGTCCCTCGCAAGCCTAAACTGTTTAACCAAAGGATTATGGTCGTCAAGAATCTTTATAAGACTAGCAACTATGGAAGAATCTAAGACCCCTCGGTATGTTCCGTTCGTTCTAACATACGCATTCTATTATCAACCTCATTATCGTATCATATATATAAAGCTCCACAAATCTAGGATGACTATACGTAGGAGGAAGCAAAGAACCAATGCGATGATGTACCGGCCATTAATTTTAAAAACATGGGCCTCCACGTATTCATGGAGTGGTCTATGTTTGCACCATGGATGTGAATGCAAACAGCGGTTGTCTTGCCGTATGTTACGCATAAAATTCTTGCATCGAGCATCACCATCGAACTTCAAAAGGTCACCGGGAAAGCGGAGGTTCTCTAAAAGGAGGGATATAGACCACCTTCTGACAACTATTATACACGAATCTTTGTCCCTAACGAAGAATTCCTTTTTGATCTCTCACGAACCAAAACACCGCTTTCGATGGGCACATTCATACTCGGTGGTCCATAGTATGATCTGCTCGGATAAGAGGCTTTGTTGCTGACCAAAGAGAGCGAAGGCTAGCGACAAACTAAGGAAAAGAAGCAACACGAAGAAAGTAAGAAACAACACACGTGCGCGTAAGCAGCGTAAATACCTTTAAGGGCATCAATATATTCCGAGGGGCGTGCCCAAGAAAGTGAAAGACGCAGTCGGACAACCAACCTAAACCGCCATATTGCGGAAAACAAAAAATAGGGTAAAGAAAAGAAGGTAAATATGGTTATTAAAGATAGAAAACGAACGGATCTATAGTAGCAGTTGTAACAACATAGATAGTTAGAAAGAACCGAAGGAAACTGACGAAGTAGGCGGCCGACAAGAAGTACTCTTGCGTTTTTGCCTATCGTCGTGCATCATCGTGGGGACAATAGGACAACATATAGATCCTAAAGAATTAAAGCAAGAAGGGAAAATGTTGGTGCCGAGAAAAGCACGAAGCAAAAAACAAAAATCGATGGCCAAACATCGATGGCCACGTCGTGTTCGCGGCGACAGCACGGGACATTGGCATATCGTCGCGATCATCCGAGAAAGAGCGGGGATAGAACAAAGACAATAAGAAACGAATCAAGAAAGAAAGATAGGAAATGCCGCAGTGAAACACGGAACCAAAGAGCAATATAAGATTAAACGAAACAAAAAAAATCAGTACCTTCAACGAGCGCGAGCAATGAAGCATAGAGCGCCAGATGAAGGGCGATTAGAGTCCATAACAAGACGAAGTCACACAAAAAATGTCTCAAAAGGGTGGAAAATGCATGAGCAAACCCATATTTTTTTGCCATGAGCAAACCGTACAAAGAAACCAAAACTATAGCACACATAAAAGAGTTAATAAGAACGCTAAAGACGCAAGCTCAATTCTAGAGCGCGAAGGAACCTAAGATTAATTAGATGTAAAGACAACGACAACTGAAACAGAATGGGGGCGAGATAATCTATCGTCAATATATTCTATAATAAATCATAGTAATACAAACACAACGATAAGTATATATCATAAGCGAGCTAGAATTATACTGGCGAGGAAAGATATACGCACATATATCGAATATACAAAGCAGAGAGAGAAAGTCGTACTTACTTTTACGAAGCGGGATGAACCACAATCACGGGGCGATCCGTTACAAAGATAAACAAAACCTACAAGCACAGAAAGAGCAAGGAAAGAAAACATCATGAGACAGAGAACAAAAGAAGACATACGAGGAGGAAGACAACGAGGACCTAACACGTAATGAGCAGGCGGACACAAGCAGGTTAAAAGAGGAAGTATAACGGCGCAGAAGCGAACTAAGAATAAACAACAAAAATACGACGAGGAAGAACCGGCGACGGAAAAGGAGGCTAAAATGTAGCACAATATAGCGGTGAAAAAACTTAAAAGGAGAATAGGATAGTTGGGAAAACAAAGTAGACAAGGATGCTAAAAAGGACGGCGCAGGAGAGGGACAAGGAGAAGAAGCGCAGAAGAAAAGATCAATAGGAAAGCGAATCGGGAGCGAACAACACAAGAACAATCAACGTAAGCGGAAGGAACTAACACAACGAGGATCATACATGACCTTAAATCGGACATACATGAACGTATGTGGATGCATGGCCTGAACAATAAGCTAGGCCGGGGGAAAAGGCTATATGCACAAAAAAATCAGACTCTCTATAATGGAGGTAAATTTAGCGCAACAACAAGAAACAACGAATCTAGCAGGGGCCGGCAAAACCGATGGGGAGAAATGGAGAAAACTGAGCACAACAATAAAGGGAAAAAATACAACAGTTGCAGGGGAAAAACGCAAGGAAAGAACGAAGACAAGTAAATCACGCCAACAAACCCAATCTCGGATAATAAAGATATAAAGGCGCAGCAATGAAACTACAATAGAAGCCCTAAACAAACCTAGATCCACGGAAAACACATCTTCCCAACAAAGAAGGGAGGGTAAGCAAGAATCTGCAAGAACACAGGGCCCCCAAAAAGAAGAAAGACAGGACACCCAAAAAGGCACGAAAGAGAGGGATCTAGGTGCTCCCGTGAAAGCGATGGCTGTCCGCCCCATCTCCCTGTTGCTCGCTCGCTTTGGCAGAGGGCCACAAAACGAATCTGGATGTACGGTAAAGCAAGAACCAAGAACAAGTAAAAATGTATAGATCTACAAAGCAGGCAATCTACACATGGCGAAGAGCGGACTAAGAGCGAAAGCAAAGAACAACACAAAAGGTAAGTAAAAACAAAGGAAGAAGCGGCGCAAGCACAAGCAGATAACCGGAAGAGAGACCGGTGAGCGGCGAAAACAAGGAAGACAGCGAAGCGACACGCGATGAAAAGAGAAAACAAGCGTGAAGAGGCCGGAAAAGCAACTCGGCATGCGGAAAAGCGAGTAGGCGAGGGCCGTGGCACATCGACTCAGACAGAGCACACGCAAGTGAACGCAACGCCTGCGAGCACAACGGCCAAAGCGATCGTTCGGCACGGAGAACGCACCATAAATCGGACGGTGGGTGAGGCAAAAAAATTGGGCGCGGACACACGACAGGCGCGCACTCCACCCATACGCCATTAAATGCGGCTGCAATGAAATTTTACCGGCAGCGGAGACCAGCGCATCGGTGTCGATCGGACGCCGCACATGAACCCCAAAGATCCAACGGCGCCACGTGGCGATGGCGAGATGCGAGACCGGTAACGCTACGAAACAACGATGAGCGGCGAAACAAGGGCGGCGAAATCGAGCGGGCGAGGAAAGCGATGATGTAGCAAGGTGGAAAGCGCTATCGCTGCGCCCTTTTATATAGAAAGATGCTTCCTTTTGGCTCGGTTGTTTTACGCGAATTTTTTTATTTAATATTTTTAATTTAATTTTAAAGTTAACCCTACAAACTTTATTTCCAATTCGACCCTTTTGGTTACGTCACCATGGCGTGACAAAATAACACTATCCACGCCCACCATTTTTGTCAAAGTCTTGTCACCCACTGGTGGTGGCGTGGCGATGTTATTGGTCACGCCACTACTAGTGGCGTGATAAAAGTGCGATTTTGGAGACTTATCACGTGGCGTGACGGTGTTATTTTGTTACGCCACGGATAGTGGCGTGATCAAAGGGGTCAGAATTAGAAATAAAGTTTGCGAGAGGTTAACTTTAAAATTAAATTAAAAAAAGATTAAATAATAAAAAAAGTTCGTTTTACGCTTCCTCCGTCTCTTGGGTTTGCTCTCGAGGTATTGTTCGTCGAGATTCCAGACCTGCCCTCTTCACGCCATTCCTACTTTTGGTCCGCCGCACCTTCCCGATTGCCTTTCTTCGTCGTCTACCCCCTACGCAGCCTTCCACCAGTCAGCTTTGCCTCCTAGGATCAGTCCCAGTTCTCTTTTTGCCGGTTTTCTGTGATTCTCGGTTCTTGCTATCAAACTTTTATGTTAGTTCTTGGTTGTCTTATTTGATATCGCCTGTTTGGTTGTTAGCCAAGTTCAGGTGCCCTTCGCTGCGCCATGGTAGAGCTGCGAGTCGTAAGTCCGATCTGCTTTCCTCGGGTACACGCACGCTTGCTTCTTTTGCCTGAGGCCTACAATAATTGCGGTTGATTGTCCTCTACTTTCATCACCTCTTGCGTGCTCTTCTGGTTTCCGAAATCTACAGGTGTTCGTTCCAGACCTTCCTCGTACACCAATGGAGCTTCCGTTGGTATTTACCCACGACGATTGCTTTTTGTATTAGCCTCATTTCTGCATGGCACAGATCTTCAGCCCAAGAAGTTTGGTGAGTTCGTCAATTCTTTGTCTTGTGTTGTAATTAGTTCATGAGATATCATAATGTCGATTTATTGATTCGATTGGTTTAGCACTGGAAACATTAGGAGACTGATATGACCAAGTATTAGCTTTCTAAGTGCTAACTGCCAAGTTTCAGGGTCCATCGTCTAATTATATTGCTTTGTAGATCATATACGGTGATTACTTCACGCCAGTTGTCCAGTTCATGCTTCAGCCTGTTTGGTCTTGCTGGTTCATTATTGTGTTTACGCTATCACAGTTCCCTAATAGTTTTTATATCTCAGAGATTAATGCACAGCATTTTCCTTTAGTTTTAAGTGCTATTGTATGCTTTCATCTGAATGCCATCGTGTTTTTATGTGCTTTATGTGCTATGATAAAGGAAAATGCTTTCATCGTGTTATACTTGCATGAGCCTTTTCTATTAGACCCGCTTTGACTTTTACTTGATTACAGGACCTCAAATGTTGAATTCAAATATTTCCTTTTTTGCTACGTAGTGACTAGACTTAGCTATCTTTAGTAGTTTTTCCTTTCTGTGCTGTTGTCTTCAACTTAAGTATCTGTCCATGTTAGTGCCACAGATATCACATCATAAATTTAGATAAACAACACTTATTTCTCTTTATGTTGCCTTTTGTGGTGTCGTATTTATGTGTTGGTCGCTGCACAATAATTTATATGATGGGCTGTCAGTAATAGCAAACAATGGATATGCAGGGAAGAGAAATACTGGAACGGATCATGAGTCGGTCATATCATTTGTATGCGATTAGTAAGACAAGCAAGAGAGATGAACATTGATAGGTGGGTTTCTTGTATACAGTCTTCACAGTCCTGTATGTAATCTTCTTATGAATGTTGACTAACATTGGTATTTACTACAATATTTTAGCTGGCATATTGTCATGAGAATGGAAAGCCCAAAAGGTTCTCCATGCGATCAATTGCTCCTTCCGATTTGCCCCATTCTCTGCATGCATTCACTGTGTGCCAAGACAGATCCACGAGATATGGTAAATATGGCTGACTTAGACTAATTTTATGTATATAATTTATATTAGACGACACCTCTTCAGATTTTGTATTAGCTTAAGTACTATCTTTGTTCTTTGTGAAGCTGTTATTTTTGGGGAAAAAAGCTATTCATCACCTTCATTACATTTATTTGTCATGTGGCTAAGATGTATTAGACGAACATCTGAAATAGTTATTATCTAATAAAGAGAGGTAACATATATCATGCATAAAGAAAAGAGAGTTCCCAAAATTAGACTTCTTTGCTTGCTGTCGTGTGCTATCCCATACTATGTCACTTAGATTTTCAAAATATTTAATCCGGATATTTTTCAACCAATTTGTACAGAACCTACTTATTATTGTTTTGTCTAGAATTCTTGATGATTGCTTCTTGCTTTGATCTATGTCAGTATACTTGATTTATACTATGTGTTTCTCCATCCATAAATTTAGGTGTTTAGATGCCAATTATTGAAGAAGAGAAAATGAACCTTCTGAATTATGCAGCACCATGCTATCTGTATAACCTTCTTTTCTATATGTTCCCAGGAATATTCTTACACATTTCGTGGAGGGTTCTGGAATTATTTCAGTATGGGTGAGTTACTTGTTCAAAATGTACTTTTGTATGTTGGTGATCACTTTTTTGTTGATTCTTGGTCTTCTACAAAGTGGGAAAACAAACAGGAACTTAAACTTTTGTTTAGCTAAACAGCCAAGGTTGAAAGACACTCTTTTTCTGTCACAGGTATGGATGCCCATGTGTCTGACGCATTTAATTCTGAGAGAATTGCATCCAGGAAATTCAAGAATCAATTGTCTAATTAGGTGACCTAAGCTTCTGTGCATTTCTCTTATTTACTTTTAATGTATTCATTGTTTGATTTTAATCTCTCTTACGATTTAGTCTCATTTATGTACATGTTCAGCAGTACAGAAACCAATCGCTTTGTTGATCTGTAGTGCAGAAAACATATATGAAGCTGGCATGCACACAAGGATGGTTCTGTGCCTTTATGTCACCCAATGTCACGGTAATTCCTTTGTGGCAATTAGCTTGATCATGGAACTGTCTTGAAAAATAATATTAGTCACAAATTCAATATCAGTTTAGTACATACAGAAAAATACTCAAGGTTTGTTGATAACATTGTATTTGGCTCACATCATTCTTGGCATGGCTTTTACTGAACCACACTAACATTGCTCATCTTGCAAAAGTAAAGATGATGAAAAATCTGGAAAATGGGAATACTGGGAAATCCCACAGAGGTAAGTCTGTTGTGAAAACACGATAACATGGGTGGTATACCATCCATGTCATCCATACCATCCATATGATCGATCCTGTACTGGTTGGGGATTACAACCTTCTTAATTTAACATGGTTCAGACAATTGGCTCCAGCTCCTGCTAATCCTTTGTCATCTACATGTTGGTCTATCTGTCACAATGCTGGCAGTCCTCTTAGTGTCCAGCTAGATAAAACTGGAAGCCCACTTCAGTTTTGTTCCTTTAATTCTGTCTGTATTGTTTACCTTGTTTGAGAAATTGAAGAATATTTGTGTCACATGATAATACTAGGTATGTATATAGTGTGAACTGTGAACCACCAACGTGATGTTAAAATATGAATCCTTTTGTTATCTATTGTAAATTAACGTGAACCACCACCGTGAGGTTAAATTAAAAGTACGATTCTTTTCTTTGATAAACTTGTGATTGTTGATGTAGTGATTTAGAAATGATGCTTCGTGAAATTATATTTTCTACATATCATATAAAATACCTTCCTTTCATATGTGTATCCTATTTACCGTTAACCTTTTAAAAGCAATTTTCCTTTCCTACCGTTATTGCATATGTTGTGTTTCAAATTTCCAGCTCCAGCATTCACGATATCGCGGCGTCTCACCATCTACAATATCTACCTTACGAAGACCACGTGAGGCTAACAGACAGACACTTGTGATATGAATAGCGCTTGTATTCAATATGGGGCCAATGGGCGATATATACACAAGTACATGTGGTGAATATGCAAAGAACCCTTATAACAATGGGGAATAACACACTATACATATATATCTCTAACACCCCCTCAAACTCAAGGTGGATCAACAACCTGAGTTTGGAGAGATAGAAACCGTCTGTCGCTGATGCGAGCAACGTGAAGAAATCCGCTATCAAGCTCAAGGCACATACGAAGATCAATCACTGATCATGCACACAAGACCGCATGAAGGAAGCATCAACACCAATATGCTTTGTAGCTCATGCTTCCACAGTCACGGGCAATACTAGTAGCAGGTACTATCGGATAAGAGAGAGTCGGTGTAGTGACAGAAACACCAAAATCCTCAAGTAACCACCGTAGCAAGTAATCTCTGTCATCGAGAGCCATAGCTCGCAACTCGACCTCTGCACTCGAGCAGGACAACTGCGGTCTGTTTCTTTGTCTTCCAGGCAATGAGAGAACCACCAAGAAAAACACGATGGCAGAGATAGACCGGCGATCGAGGATCACGCCCAAGTAGCATCCGAATAAACTGAGCATGTTGGTGGAATGTGGAAAGAAAAGCGGCGAGAGATAGTCCCACGGTATCGTGGGACTCGAAGAAGGTGGCTATAGTGGACTGAGTGGGAGCAGTCTGGCCGACTCGAATGTGGGCGGGATAAGTGATATACGGACGATATGATAAGATAGACAAGACTCCCAACAAGATGACGATAGCGAGTCGGATCGAGAAGAGGCTCGCCATCGAGTCGGTGAACATTGAGTTCCATGGGTCTCAACGATGCGATCGATGAGAGAGAGCGCGATCAAGAAGATCTGAATATACTTCTCTTGGGACATAAAGAAACCATCCGGGTGGAAGTAACCTCAATCCCAAGGAAGTAACGAAGAGGACCAAGATCCGACATAAGCGCTCACTAAGACGAGCCTTGACAAAGGCAATGTACTCAGAATCATCTCCGTAATGATCATGTCATCAACATACGAGAAGAAGAAGAGTCCGACCACGAGGCGAAGTGTGGACAAAAGCGCGGGATCATGATCACTAGCTGAAAAGCCAGCAAGCGATGACCAGGAAAGCGCTCAAACCAAGCACGAGGGCTTAAGGCCATAGAGAGAGCAGCGAAGACGGCGGACCATACCCTCGAGAAGAATACCCGGTGGCGGAAGCATGTAGACCTCTCACGCAACTCGCCATTAAGAAAGACATTCTTAACATCAAGCGAAAGCAGACGGTGGCGAGCACGCCACGCAAGAAGATGCGGGCGGTGGTCATGAGACACAGAGCAAAAGTCTCGTAGTCACGACCATGCTCTGCTGAAAGCCACGAGCAACAAAGCGCCTGGCGCTCAAGAGACCATCGAGCGAGTCTTGATCTTACCCACACGTGATGGGGTGAGATGGAAAGGAACAAGATCCCAAGTACCAGATGCGGCTCGGGCAGCAATGCCGCAGCATCCGCCACTCGTGGATGAGTAACAGCATCACGATAGGAGACAGAGCTCAAGAGTAGGCACGCAGAAAAACCAAAGCGGGCGGGAGGCCGAATCGATGCGATCGCGGAGGCGTGGGAGGAAGATAACCCATCGGGGAAGATGGATCATTAGGAGAAGATGGCTCATGGTAGATCCTCAATCGAGGTCTCAGAGTGTAGACGAGTGTAGTGGGAGGAGGGAGGGGCCAGAAGCGGCGCATAACGGCGGAGAGGCCAGGAGGAATATGTGGAGACTCGGTGGGACGGGTGGGTAAGGGCAAGACAGATATAGGCGTATCTGGAAAGGTCAAAAAGACAGAGACTCTGAGGAAGTCAAACCGAAGAGAGGTAGGGCGTGGGTAGAAGGGGCGAGACTCGTCGAAAGTCACATCCCGAGAAATCCGCATCCATCGACCAACAGGATCCTAACCGATATCCCTTGTGCTCAACCTTGTATCCCAAAAAGACACACTCAGCAGTGGCGATCGGTTTGGTACATTCTCGAGGAGCGGAGAACATAACAACGCAAGCAGAACGAAGGCGAGTAGTCGGAAGAAGACCACAAGGCGCTCAACGAGGATCGCACCGAAGAGCGAGAAGAACTGGATGTTAACGAGATAGGTGGCGATGGAAACACCTCGGCCCAAAAGTGAGGTGGAATAGAGCGGCAATCATCAATGCGAGCCGTCTCAAGGAGATGACGATGCTGCGCTCGGCAACACCATTCGAGCATGAGCACCGGAGCGGGAGGCGAGGCGAGTACCGCTCGCAAGGAAGCTATGCGTAACGAGAGGTACTCGCCCGGTAGTCGCACGAAAGACACGAATAGGGGTGAGGCGTATGGATCATAGTGGCAAATTGTTTATAGATAGACAAGACCTCACTACGAGAAGACATGAAGTATATCCAAGTGTGGCGAGAAAAATCATCTATAAAAATGATATAATATTGATGACCTTTCAAAGCGAAGGGGCCGGACCCCAAACATCTGAATGAACAAGCTCAAAGAATGGCGAGACAACGACTCACTATGAGGATAAGGAAGCTGAATCATTTACCTAACACACGCCTTGACAATCTAAAGACACATCTCTTGAGACAGACCCGAAGACCACGACGAACCAAAGCGGCAGTCGAGATCCACACAAATGACCAAGACGGTGATGCCACTCTTGAAGAAGTGGTGGCGAGGTGGCGGGCGAAGGCCCGAGTAACTGTGATACGTGGAAGGAAGGTGAAGCAGTCAAGCTCGAGGCGCTGTGAGTCAAGGCGCCGGGCCGAACCAACGAGCTCCCGTATGGCGGTCCTGAACACAACAAGAGTCAGTCGAGAATGACCCGACAACCAAGATCGATGTCCCCTTGAGAAAGAAGTCGCATGGTAGGCGAGGAACATAAGCAGCGAAGGAACATGAAAAGAGGAGTTGCTAAGAGGTCCTCGACGAGAGACGAAGAGATGTACCATCAATGAAGAACACCGGCCAGAGAATCAGGGGTGTAAGGAAAGGCAGTGGAAGAATCGGGAGTCATGTGAAAGATGCTCGAATCAAGAATCCACGGGAGGTACTGATGTGTAGGAGGTGGTCTCTCGGTGCGAAGAGTCGATGCGAGCCTGCAGAACTGTGAGGAAGAACTGACGAAGCGGGCGTAGTGCGGCTATCTCGCCTCGATGAAAAGCTGAAGAAATCGATCAGGCGTCGATGTAGAAGCACCGATGCAGTGCTAGTAAAAGACGAGAAAGATGCGGCGCTTCTTATAGCAGGACTCAATGTGGCCGACCTTATTGCGGTAGGGCGGTGAGGACGACCAGCGGATGGAGGGCGGCCACCACCACTGTGGCGGCCCATTGGAGGAGGCGATGTCGGCGACGTGGAGCCGTCGGTGCAGTGGGGCGGCAGCGGCACGGAGGAGGCGGCGAGCCAGGCACCACTCGGCGAGTCTCTGCTCGTATCTCGATGGGGCCTCCAAGTGACACGAGGTGGCGTGCAGAGGCTGGGACGCACGCTGCTCGAACTCAGGATGAAGGCGATAAGAACTCGTAGATCCTCTGAAACTCGGTCGCCGCAGACGGCGAACACGAGGACAAGAGCGACATCGGCGGTCGAAGGAGTCGGTGGCGCCAAATAGCGAGCTCACGAGTATAAAAAGCGTCAATAGTAGCATCACCTGAAGAGAGTGCTCTGGCGGACCACGGAGAGTACGGGCATCACGAGAGGGCTCGTAAGCGCAGCGAAGGTGAGTCCACATCCGCGATGAGAGTCCCACAACCTCGAAGAACTGAGTGGATACTAGCGATGAGGCAGCGGCGGCGTCGTCGTCGTACCGCGGTGTGGCGGTCGATCGATCCTTGTAGAAATCCAGAGCCTCACGGTAGGCGGCAGCCTCATCATCAGCAAGACCGACGGCCTCAACGGCCGCCTTTCATTTGTCGAAGCGGTCAACGGCGTAGGCTCCATCGGAGGAATAGGGCAAGGCGGACGGGTAACATCGCGAGAGGGCGCGAAGGCGAGACCACGCATGTGATGCGCATGTGAGACACAAAGTCGGTGTAGTTAACACCATCGAATCACCGGGCGGTGAAGCGGTGCCCATTGGTAGCGGCGTTGGGCGGCGCGGCGACGGACAACGAAATCTAACAGCGTGGCCCGGGCGGCGGCGGTTAGAACGGCGTTTTGTTTTTAAAAAAACCTTTTCTTTCTTTTTCTAGCGGCCGGTGGCGGCCCAAAACCGCACGCAGCGCGCGGGAGAAACTAGGTTTCCTCCACGCCGGCGGCTCGGCGGTGGCGGCTCTCGGCCTCCCAAGGCGAGGTGGTCCTCCTCCCAGCGGCGGCTCCTCCCGCGCGGCTCTCGGCGGCGTCCCAAGGCCGAGAGGTGGTCCTCCCTTCCCCTGGCGGCGGCGGCTCTCGAGCGGCCTCCCAAAGCCGAGTGGTCCTCCCTTCCTGGCGGTGGTGCTTCTCCACGGCGGCGCTCCTCCACCCGACGTCGCTCCCCAGCGGCGGTGGGCTCCCCCGTCTTGGCGAAGCGGCGGCGAGGAGGCGATGGAGCGACAGAACCCGATGGCGGCGACACCCGGACCGAAGGAGGTGGTGCGGATCTGGATGCGGCGCGGCGGGTGTGGCGGGAAGCGGCGAGCAGCGGCGGGCTCTCGTTAGAGGCGTCAAGATGGCGTCATAACAACCGGCGGATCCGAGGACGGCAGCGGCGACAAGCGGGCGACGGAAACCCTAGGTTTGCTCGATACCATGATATGAATAGCGCTTGTATTCAATATGGGGCCAATGGACCATATATATACACAAGTACATGTGGTGAATATGCAAAGAACCCCTTATAACAATGGGGAATGACACACTATACATATATCTCTAACAACTTGAACGATTAATGTCATTTCCATGTGGTGCTGCTAATCCGCATCTTGGTGATTGTTTTATTTATTTGGTTCCGCACATTCTGAGCAGAAAAGCGAAGGTACCTCTGTTGAAACACGTAGGTGTCGAGTTAACTTTTCTCTGATGTATTATTTGGAAAGATATCTAATGTAGATTTGTTTTGTTGTATGTCATGTGGTTAGATGGTCTGTGAATTTTTAGCTACACTACATGGAAAAACACAAAACTGTGCACTATTTTTATGTCCAACTTGTTGAATGTGCACATATTTTCCCCTTATTGAGATTTGCATCAAAAACCTTTTTTTAGGCAGAAGTGAATGAGTTACTGTGGTTAATATAGGTAGAAGATTTGAATCTTAAACAATCTGAGCTTGGATGGTATATAGGCCTGGCCAAGCATTAGTATGATCGATGATAGGAGTATCTTGTCTGTCTCGTTTTGCTGGTTTATTATTGTGTTTACACTATCACAATTCCCTAATAGTTTTTATATCTCAGAGATTAATGCACAGCATTTTCCTTCAGCATTTTCCTTTATCATCCATGTCATTGTTTTCATGTGCTATTTGTATGCTTTCATCTGAGTGTCATGTTCACATATGAAACAACCGTGATTTGTTGATAGTATCTGGAAGACAGCATTGAGTTTATAGTTGCCTTTGCAATAGATGTTCTATTAGAGATATGTTAGAGATAGAATAGAAAGTCTTTTATATTTCCTTATCTGTACCCTTGTACACCTATATATATTACCCATTGGGCCTCTTCGATATATACACAATATTCATAACATAGTATTAGAGCCAAGGATAGGGTTAGGGTTTCTTAGTGGCCGCCACCTCCTAACCTCCGCTCGTTCTTTGCTACACGCCGCCCGGGAGAGCGATCTTCACTCGGGTGGCCTTCTTCTCGGGGATCTGCGTCAATCTGGCGGCTCTCGAGCGCCTCGTCGCCACGGTCTTGATCTTCGTCGTCTTGGTGCTTGCCGAACCGCCGCCTCGGATCGTGCGGCGTGGCCTCGCGGCCCTCGCGGACCAGCGCCTGCGCCGTGCAAATCTGCGTCGGCCGGATCTGCCCGACGCCTCGTCCTCGTCGGGTCTCCCGCCTCCACCTCGGCTCCCCGCCACGGTGCTCTCGCCGAATCTCGGCCGCGGCCGGATTCGTCGTGTCACCACAGGTGAGGAAGCGACCGTCGTCGCTAACCTGATGAAGTTGGCCTCGGTCGCGCCACCCGGCCGCCGCCGCCTCGCCGAGTGCCTCACCGGATCGGCCGTCGCCTCGCGGACCATCGCTCCGGTCGGGCGCGGCCGCGCCAAGCCGCCCGAGCTCGGTCGCCGCCTCGCCTCGTCTCGCTCCGCCACGCCGCCCGGCTCCGCGCTTTCCTCATGTCAACGCCGTCGACGGCCACCGGCGGCGCCGTCATCGCCTCGGTTCCTCTGCTCGAGCCGGGCGGCCGATTGCGTGGGTTCGTCTCCCACTGGGCTTGCCTCGCCTCAGTGTAATTGCCATCTGTGTTACTCTTGTTTGGTGGAGGCTGTGGTCATTCTTTGGTGGAGGAGATAGAAGTTATCTTGGAGGCTTGGGAGAGAGGTGGACTATGTCTCGACTTCTTCAAAGGAGGAGGTGTCTCGGAGGCTTGCCGTACTATGACTCCATCGATGGAATTGAAGAGGAGGTGATCTGCTGCTGTCGGTAGATGTTCTTTGTCGGTGGGGTGGAGATTAGATTGGATTTTCTGCTGCTGCTAGCTACGGTTACACGTAACGCTGTAATCGCTAGTTAGCTCTAGTCTTTTTATATTTGTGTCGTTTATTCCTGTGTCCATCCAAATTCGTATCACTTAATCTTTGAGTTCGTCTAAGCCATGTAAGTCTACAAATTTATTGTCAGTCATAGAAGGATAGGAATTGTCTTATGCATGGCGCAGCGCGCTCGCTCTTCTTTACGAGCAGCGTGCGAATCGTAGAATCGTTATGATGCCGCCGCTTTCTTAGCCGCGCCCAGAGCTTCTAAGGCCGCGGCTGCTTTTCGCGCCGCCTTGCCGTCTTGAGCGATTTGCGCTGTCATGCTTCCACCTATTCCTATTCGACATGATTTGATAGCTTTTCTATATTTGTCGGTTTCATCATCTTCTTTGTCGTGTTGAGTGCTTTTGACAGCTATGCTTTATGGGCGGGCATACGACCCCAGATGGGAGGAAATCTATTGATACTCGACATATTTTCCAAGAGCTGCATGCTCTGACGACATTATCGAACTCGGATTTTGGATTTTCTATATTTTAGTGTCAACTATCTTCAAATGCAATGCTATTGCATACGCCTTGCATTTGAGGTATTAGAGATATGTTAGAGATAGAATAGAAAGTATTTTCTATTTCCTATACATGCCCTTATACACCCTATATATATTGCCCATTGGGCCTCTTCAATATATACACAATATTCATAACAGTTCCTCTTGGATATGTTCTTTTAAATATGCATTGCAACATACATGCATTTATATGTTATATTCGGTTGCTCAACTTTTTTTGCTCTGGTAGCTATATCTGGAGTGCTTGGAAGATGGTTTGATTGTCTTTATATTGTTTGAAATCTGTAAAGCTTCTATTTGGAATTGCTGAAACTCAACCTTCATTATTGTTGGTAGTTGGTCATGAATATTTTCTCATTGGTTATTCGTCTGGGATTAACATACAATCAAGCAAGCATGCGTCTGCTTGTTCCATTTATGATTTGCTTGTTATCCATTCAACTTTGTGTGTAGCAAGAGTATGAGGAAGCTATGGGCCTATGGCCTCACTTGCACAAATGGAGAACAGAGCAGTCATGGCAGAAACAATGTTGAGTCAGCGCTTCAGTATCAATCTAGTCAGCAGAAAGCATAACTGTCATCCCTTCCCTTCTCCGAGGTATCAGGGTCTTGTTTAATGATATTAGTACCAGATTAAGATTGCAACTCACACTGGAAACAATATGAAATTACATCTTCCTTTCTCTCTATGTTTTGAGACTGGTAGTATTCTATTGCATAATTACAGTAACAAGATGAGCTAGCTTTCCTTGCTAAAGATTCTGTGGAAATTTCCAATCATTTATTGCTATCATTGAGAGCGCGCATGGACCGTGCATCATGTGTTCAAACTAAAGTGTATCCTAAAAGATCGGTCTCGGGATCGGTATCTCGGCACTAATGAAAGAATCAATTATTGTAGGCGTCGGTTCGATAGTATCTCTAGCAAGCCAGCGATTATGTGGCGTGGGGAAGACCACGTTTTGGAATCGATAGCGTGCAACACTATCGTAAACAAGCAAAGGCAAGTTAGATGATAGATGAAATATAATGTAGCTAAACATTAAGAAGCGCCAAGGAAAAGAAGCGACAAAGAGCGGAGAGGCACGCGCGCATCAATTGGACCAAGCGCGGTACCATCTTTAATGTCGTCTAACATTTCCTCAAGCTTCATATTATACACTCTGTCAGCGATATCATTTCGATCGATTGCTCTGTTGGGTTCAAATTGCAAAGCATCCGTAATTTCGGCCACTTAGGATTACACGTAAGCGTAATAAATAAGTCGGGTGGGCCATGGACACGACATATTGCAATAGCGTCATGGTAGTTACGAATCATGTACCGACAACCACCGGTGTGACTTGCGGTAAGACTATCGTTTACCAACATCACTACCATCTATAGACCCACTTGCATGACATCGGCTACACCGCAAGCTTTCTACCGTATTTCGTCTTGGTGGTCTAATATATCTTGCTACGACATTCATCTACGGACACGAGCATCCACCTTTATCTCGATGACGACCACATTTAAGATATGGATTTGGTTGGTTCTTTCTATAATGGAAACAATAACGAAGTAATCCTGCATCGTCATCTTTTGGCGTACACACAGTCGGTACTACCGACAGATATAAGTACACCAATCTGAAACCCGTTCACCGTCGGAAATAGCAATGGATCTTTAATAAAGCCATAAAGGCGGATGCAAACAAGATATGCGTTGTAGCCGCGTTCTGTTATGGGCGACAATATCTCGTTTATAGGTCTCTAGAGTGAAATCACCAATAACCAACAAAGCCAATTCATCACTGACTAAAGTGATTATCTTTGGCTGGATCTGGTCTTGCTCAATAATTCTTATACCCAAAGAATCATTACGGACTCGCTAATCGGTCCCTACGCAAGCCTAAACTGTTTAACCAAAGGATTATGGTCGTCAAGAATCTTTATAAGACTAGCAACTATGGAAGAATCTAAGACCCCTCGGTATGTTCCGTTCGTTCTAACGCACGCATTCTATTATCAACCTCATTATCGTTATCATATATATAAAGCTCCACAAATCTAGGATGACTATACGTAGGAGGAAGCAAAGAACCAATGCGATGATGTACACGGCCATTAATTTTAAAAACATATGGGCCTCCACCGTATTCATGGAGTGGTCTATGTTTGCACCATGGATGTGAATGCAAGCAGCGGTTGTCTTGCCGTATGTTACGCATAAAATTCTTGCATCGAGCATCACCATCGAACTTCAAAGGTCGGCCGAAAGCGGAGGTTCTCTAAAAGGAGGGATATAGACCTTACCACCTTCTGACAACTATTATACACGAATCTTTGTCCCTAACGAAGAATTCCTTTTTGATCTCTCACGGAACCAAAACACGCGCTTTGCGATGGGCACATTCATACTCGGTGGTCCATAGTATGATCTGCTGGATAAGAGGCTTTGTTGCTGACCAAAGAGAGCGAAGGCTAGCGACAAACTAAGGAAAAGAAGCAACACGAAGAAAAGTAAGAAACAACACACGTGCACGCGTGCAGCGTAAATACCTTTAAGGGCATCAATATATTCACGAGGAGCGTGCCCAAGAAAGTGAAAGACGCAGTCGGACAACCAACCTAAACCGCCATATTGCGGAAAAGCAACAAAATAGGGTAAAAAACGATGAAGGTAAATATGGTTATTAAAGATAGAAAGCGAAGCGGATCTATAGTAAGCGGTTGTAGCAACAACATAGATAGTTAGAAAGAACCGAAGGAAACACTGAGCAGAAGTAGGCGGCCCGAGCAAGTACTCTTGGCGTTTTTGCCTATTCGTCGTGCATCATCGTGAGGACAATAGGACAACATATAGATCCTAAAGAATTAAAGCAAGAAGGGAAAATGTTGGCTGCGAGAAAAAGCACGAAGCAAAAAGAAAAACAAAAATCGATGGCCAAACATCGATGGCCCGCGTCGTGTTCGCGCATGAGCGACAACACGGGACATTGGCATATCGTCGCGATCATCCGAGAAAGAGCGGGGATAGAACAAAGACAATAAGAAACGAATCAAGAAAGAAAGATAGGAAATGCCATGTGAAACACGGGAACCAAAGAGCAATATAAGATTAAAGCGAAACAAAAAAATCAGTACCTTCAACGAGTAGCGAGCAATGGAAGCATAAGCGCCAGATGAAGAAGGGCGATTAGAGTCCATAACAAGGACGAAGTCACACAAAAAATGTCTCAAAAGGGTGGAAAATGCATGAGCAAACCCCATATTTTTTTGCCATGAGCAAACCGTACAAAGAAACCAAAACTATAGCACACACATAAAAGAGTTAATAAGAACGCTAAAAACGCAAGCTCAATTCTAGAGCGCGAAGGAACCTAAGGATTCACAATTAGATGTAAAGACAACGACATGAGCGAAGCAGAATGGGGGCGAGATAATCTATCGTCAATATATTCTATAATAAATCATAGTAATACAAACACAACGATAAGTATATATCATAAGCGAGCTAGAATTATACTGTGACGAGGAAAGATATACGCACATATATCGAATATACAAAGCAGAGAGGAAAGTCGTACTTACTTTTACGAAGGCGGGATGAACCACAATCACGGGGCGATCCGTTACAGAGATAAACAAAACCTACAAGCACGAGAAAGAGCAAGGAAAGAAAACATCATGAGGCAGAGAGAACAAAAGAAGACATACGGGGAGGAAGACAACGAGAACCTAACACACGTAATGAGCAGGCGGACACAAGCAGGTTAAAGAGGAAGTATAACGGCGCAGAAGCGAACTAAGAATAAACAACAAAAATACGACGAGGAAGAACCGGACGACGGAAAAAGGAGGCTAAAATGTAGCACAATATAGAGCGGTGAAAAAACTTAAAAGGAGAATAGGATAGCCGGAAAAACAAAGTAGACAAGAATACTAAAAAGGATGGCGCGGGAGAGGGACAAGGAGAAAAGCGCAGAAGAAAAGATCAATAGGAAAGCGAATCGGGAGCGAACAACACAAGAACAATCAACGTAAGCAGAAGGAACTAACACAACGAGGATCATACATGACCTCAAATCGTACATATATGGGCGTATGTAGATGCATAGCTTTGAACAACAAGCTAGGCGGGGAAAGGCTACATGCACAAAAGAATCCGAGCTCTCTATAATGGAGGTAAATTTAGCGCAACAACAAGAAACAACGAATCTAGCAGGGTCCGGCAAAACCGATGGGGAGAAATGGAGAAAACTGAGCACAACAATACAGGGAAAAAATACAACAAGGGCAAGGGAAAGCGAAAGGAAAGAAGCGAAGACAAGTAAATCACGCCATACGAACAAACCCAATCTCGGATAATAAAGATATAAAGGCGCAGCAATGAAACTACAATAGAAGCCCTAAACAAACCTAGATCCACGGAAAACACATCTTCCCAACAAAGAAGGGAGGGTAAGCAAGAATCTGCAAGAACACAGGGCCCCAAAAAAGAAGAAAGACAACGGACACCCAAAAAGGCACGAAAGAGAGGGGATCTAGGTGCTCCCGTGAAAGCGATGGCACTGTCCGGCCCCATCTCCCCTGTTGCCTCGCTTCGCTTTGTACAGAAGGGCCACAAAAACGAATCTGGATGTGCGGTAAAGCAAGAACCAAGAACAAGTAAAAATGTATAGATCTACAAAGCAGGGCAATCTACACATGGCGAAGAGCGGACTAAGAACAACGAAAGCAAAGAACAACACAAAAGGTAAGTAAAAACAAAGGGAAGAAGCGGCGCAAGCTGCAAGCAGATTTCTTAGGAAGAGAGACCGGTGAGTGGCGAAAACAAGGAAGACAGACGAAGCGGCGACACGATGAAAAGAAAACAAGCGTGAAGAGGCGGAAAAACAACTTCGGCATGCGGAAAAAGCGAGTAGGCGAGGGCACGTGGCATCATCGGCCGAGCGAGCACGCCAAGTGAACGCAACGCCTGCGAGCTAGCACGCCCAAGCGATCGTTCGGCACGGAGAACGCACCATAAATCGGACGGTGGGTGAGGCAAAAAATTGGCGCGGACACCTGACGGTAGCGCCTCCACCCATACGCCATTAAATGCGGCTGCAACAGCCGAAATTTTACCAGCGAAAGCAGGACCCGAGCGCATCGGTGTCGATCGGACGCCGCACATGAACCCCAAAAGATCCAACGGCGCCACGTGGCGATGGCGAGATGCGAGACCGAGTAACGCTACGAAACAACGATGAGCGGCGAAACAAAGGGCGGCGAAATCGAGCGGGCGAGGAAGCGATGATGTAGCAAGGCTGGAAAGCCGCTATCGCTGCGCCCTTTTATATAGAAAGATGCTTCCTTTTTGGCTCGGTTGTTTTACGCGAATTTTTTTATTTAATATTTTTTTAATTTAATTTTAAAGTTAACCCCTCGCAAACTTTATTTCCAATTCTGACCCTTTTGGTTACGTCACCACCCGTGGCGTGACAAAATAACACTATCCACCTTGACCATTTTTGTCAAAGTCTTGTCACCCACTGGTGGTGGCGTAGCGATGTTATTTAGTCACGCCACTACTAGTGGCGTGATAAAAGTGCGATTTTGGAGACTTATCACGTGGCGTGACGGTGTTATTTTGTTACGCCACGGATAGTGGCGTGATCAAAGGTCGAAAATTAGAAATAAAGTTTGCGAGGTTAACTTTAAAATTAAATTAAAAAAAGATTAAATAATAAAAAAAAGTTCGTTTTACGCTTCCTCCGTCTCTTGGGTTTGCTCTCGAGGTATTGTTCGTCGAGATTCCAGACCTGCCCTCTTCACGCCATTCCTACTTTTGGTCCGCCGCACCTTCCCGATTGCCTTTCTTCGTCGTCTACCCCCTACGCAGCCTTCCACCAGTCAGCTTTGCCTCCTAGGATCAGTCCCAGTTCTCTTTTTGCCTGTTTTCTGTGATTCTCGGTTCTTGCTATCAAACTTTTATGTTAGTTCTTGGTTGTCTTATTTGATATCGCCTGTTTGGTTGTTAGCCAAGTTCAGGTGCCCTTCGCTGCGCCATGGTAGAGCTGCGAGTCGTAAGTCCGATCTGCTTTCCTCGGGTACACGCACGCGCTTGCTTCTTTTGCCTGAGGCCTACAATAATTGCGGTTGATTGTCCTCTACTCTTCATCACCTCTTGCGTGCTCTTCTGGTTTCCGAAATCTACAGGTGTTCGTTCCAGACCTTCCTCGTACACCAATGGAGCTTCCGTTGGTATTTACCCACGACGATTGCTTTTTTGTATTAGCCTCATTTCTGCATGGCACAGATCTTCAGCCCAAGAAGTTTGGTGAGTTCGTCAATTCTTTGTCTTGTGTTGTAATTAGTTCATGAGATATCATAATGTCGATTTATTGATTCGATTGGTTTAGCACTGGAAACATTAGGAGACTGATATGACCAAGTATTAGCTTTCTAAGTGCTAACTGCCAAGTTTCAGGGTCCATCGTCTAATTATATTGCTTTGTAGATCATATACGGTGATTACTTCACGCCAGTTGTCCAGTTCATGCTTCAGCCTGTTTGGTCTTGCTGGTTCATTATTGTGTTTACGCTATCACAGTTCCCTAATAGTTTTTATATCTCAGAGATTAATGCACAGCACATTTTCCTTTAGTTTTAAGTGCTATTGTATGCTTTCATCTGAATGCCATCGTGTTTTTATGTGCTTTATGTGCTATGATAAAGGAAAATGCTTTCATCGTGTTATACTTGCATGAGCCTTTTCTATTAGACCCGCTTTGACTTTTACTTGATTACAGGACCTCAAATGTTGAATTCAAATATTTCCTTTTTTGCTACGTAGTGACTAGACTTAGCTATCTTTAGTAGTTTTTCCTTTCTGTGCTGTTGTCTTCAACTTAAGTATCTGTCCATGTTAGTGCCACAGATATCACATCATAAATTTAGATAAACAACACTTATTTCTCTTTATGTTGCCTTTTGTGGTGTCGTATTTATGTGTTGGTCGCTGCACAATAATTTATATGATGGGCTGTCAGTAATAGCAAACAATGGATATGCAGGGAAGAGAAATACTGGAACGGATCATGAGTCGGTCATATCATTTGTATGCGATTAGTAAGACAAGCAAGAGAGATGAACATTGATAGGTGGGTTTCTTGTATACAGTCTTCACAGTCCTGTATGTAATCTTCTTATGAATGTTGACTAACATTGGTATTTACTACAATATTTTAGCTGGCATATTGTCATGAGAATGGAAAGCCCAAAAGGTTCTCCATGCGATCAATTGCTCCTTCCGATTTGCCCCATTCTCTGCATGCATTCACTGTGTGCAAAGACAGATCCACGAGATATGGTAAATATGGCTGACTTAGACTAATTTTATGTATATAATTTATATTAGACGACACCTCTTCAGATTTTGTATTAGCTTAAGTACTATCTTTGTTCTTTGTGAAGCTGTTATTTTGGGGAAAAAGCTATTCATCACCTTCATTACATTTATTTGTCATGTGGCTAAGATGTATTAGACAGACATCTGAAATAGTTATTATCTAATAAAGAGAGGTAACATATATCATGCATAAAGAAAAGAGAGTTCCCAAAATTAGACTTCTTTGCTTGCTGTCGTGTGCTATCCCATACTATGTCACTTAGATTTTCAAAATATTTAATCCGGATATTTTTCAACCAATTTGTACAGAACCTACTTATTATTGTTTTGTCTAGAATTCTTGATGATTGCTTCTTGCTTTGATCTATGTCAGTATACTTGATTTATACTATGTGTTTCTCCATCCATAAATTTAGGTGTTTAGATGCCAATTATTGAAGAAGAGAAAATGAACCTTCTGAATTATGCAGCACCATGCTATCTGTATAACCTTCTTTTCTATATGTTCCCAGGAATATTCTTACACATTTCGTGGAGGGTTCTGGAATTATTTCAGTATGGGTGAGTTACTTGTTCAAAATGTACTTTTGTATGTTGGTGATCACTTTTTTTGGTTGATTCTTGGTCTTCTACAAAAGTGGGAAAACAAACAGGAACTTAAACTTTTTGTTTAGCTAAACAGCCAAAGGTTGAAAGACACTCTTTTTCTGTCACAGGTATGGATGCCCATGTGTCTGACGCATTTAATTCTGAGAGGAAATTGCATCCAGGGAAATTCAAGAATCAATTGTCTAATTAGGTGACCTAAGCTTCTGTGCATTTCTCTTATTTACTTTTAATGTATTCATTGTTTGATTTTAATCTCTCTTACGATTTAGTCTCATTTATGTACATGTTCAGCAGTACAGAAACCAATCGCTTTGTTGATCTGTAGTGCAGAAAACATATATGAAGCTGGCATGCACACAAGGATGGTTCTGTGCCCCTTTATGTCACCCAATGTCACGGTAATTCCTTTGTGGCAATTAGCTTGATCATGGAACTGTCTTGCGAAAAATAATATTAGTCACAAATTCAATATCAGTTTCGTACATACAGAAAAATACTCAAGGTTTGTTGATAACATTGTATTTGGCTCACATCATTCTTGGCATGGCTTTTACTGAACCACACTAACATTGCTCATCTTGCAAAAGTAAAGATGATGAAAAAATCTGGAAAATGGGAATACTGGGAAATCCCACAGAGGTAAGTCTGTTGTGAAAACACGATAACATGGGTGGTATACCATCCATGTCATCCATACCATCCATATGATCGATCCTGTACTGGTTGGGGATTACAACCTTCTTAATTTAACATGGTTCAGACAATTGGCTCCAGCTCCTGCTAATCCTTTGTCATCTACATGTTGGTCTATCTGTCACAATGCTGGCAGTCCTCTTAGTGTCCAGCTAGATAAAACTGGAAGCCCACTTCAGTTTTGTTCCTTTAATTCTGTCTGTATTGTTTACCTTGTTTGAGAAATTGAAGAATATTTGTGTCACATGATAATACTAGGTATGTATATAGTGTGAACTGTGAACCACCAACGTGATGTTAAAATATGAATCCTTTTGTTATCTATTGTAAATTAACTGTGAACCACCACCGTGAGGTTAAATTAAAAGTACGATTCTTTTCTTTGATAAACTTGTGATTGTTGATGTAGTGATTTAGAAATGATGCTTCGTGAAATTATATTTTCTACATATCATATAAAATACCTTCCTTTCATATGTGTATCCTATTTACCGTTAACCTTTTAAAAAGCAATTTTCCTTTCCTACCGTTATTGCATATGTTGTGTTTCAAATTTCCAGCTCCAGCATTCACGATATCGCGGCGTCTCACCATCTACAATATCTACCTTACGAAGACCACGTGAGGCTACCAACAGGATGAGGACACTTGTGATATGAATAGCGCTTGTATTCAATATGGGGCCAATGGGCGATATATATACACAAGTACATGTGGTGAATATGCAAAGAACCCCTTATAACAATGGGGAATAACACACTATACATATATATCTCTAACACCTCAAACTCAAGGTGGATCAACAACACGAGTTTGGAGAGATAGAAACCGTCTTTGTCTTGCTGATGCGAGCAACGTGAAGAAATCCGCTATCTGAAGCTCGAAGGCACATCGAAGATCAATCACTGATCATGCACACAAGACCGCATGAAGGAAGCATCAACACCAATATGCTTTGTAGCTCATGCTTCACGAGTCACGGGCAATCACGATAGCAGGTACTATCGGATAAGAGAGAGTCGGTGTAGTGACAGAAACACCAAAATCCTCAAGTAACCACGTAGCAAGTAATCTCTGTTTCAGAGAGCCATAGCTCGCAACTTCGACCTCTGCACTCGAGCAGGACAACTGCGGTCTGTTTCTTTGTCTTCCAGGCAATGAGAGAACCACCAAGAAAAACACGATGCAGAGATAGACCGGCGATCGAGGATCGGTGGCCCAAGTAGCATCCGAATAAACTGAAGTGTATGCTTGGTGGAATGTGGAAAGAAAAGCGGCGAGAGATAGTCCCGAAGGTATCGTAGGAACTCGAAGAAGGTGGCTATAGTGGACTGAGTGGGAGCAGTCTGGCGACTCGAGAATGTGGGCGGGATAAGTGATATACGGACGAGTATGATAAGATAGACAAGACTCCCAACAAGATGGCGATAGCGAGTCGGATCGAGAAGAGGCTCGCCATCGAGTCGGAGGTGAACATTGAGTTCCATGGGAGTCTCAACGATGATCGTCGGTGAGAGCGCGATCAAGAAGATCTGAATATACTTCTCTTGGGACATAAAGAAACCATCCGGAGTGGAAGTAACCTCAATCCCAAGGAAGTAACGAAGAGGACCAAGATCCGACATAAGAAACTCACTAAAGCGAGCCTTGACAAAGGCAATGTACTCAGAATCATCTCCGTAATGATCATGTCATCAACATACGAGAAGAAGAAGAGTCCGACCACGAGGCGAAGTGTGGACAAAAGCGCGGATCATGATCACTAGCTGAAAAGCCAGCAAGCGATGACCACGGAGAAGCGCTCAAACCAAGCACGAGGGCTTGCTTAAGGCCATAGAGAGAGCAGCGAAGGCGGCGGACCATACCCTCGAGGCAGAATACCCGGTGGCGGAAGCATGTAGGCCTCCTCACGCAACTCGCCATTAAGAAAGACATTCTTAACATCAAGAGAAGCAGGACCGGTGTGCGAGCACGCCGCGCAAAAGAAGAGTCGGGCGGTGGTCATGTGAGACACAGAGCAAAAGTCTGCGTCGTGAGTCACGACCATGCTCTGCTGAAAGCCACGAGCAACAAGACGCGCCTTATAGCGCTCAAGAGAACCATCGAGCGAGTCTTGATCTTATAGACCCACTTACACGTGATGGGGCGAGTGAGATGGAAAAGGAACAAGATCCCAAGTACCGATGCGGCTCGAGGGCAGCAATCTCCTCGGCCGCAGCATCGCCACTCGGGATGAGTAACACATCACGATAGGAGACAGAGGCTCAAGAGTAGGCACGAAAAAACCAAAAGCAGGCGGGGCGAATCGCGTGCGATCGCGGAGGCGTGGGAGGAAGATAACCCATCGAGGGAAGATGGATCATTAGGAGAAGATGGCTCGGTGGTAGATCCTCAATACGAGGTCTCAGAGTGTAGACGAGTGTAGTGGGAGGCGGGAGCCAGCGGCGGCGACAGGCGGCGGAGAGGCCAGGAGGAATATGTGGAGACTCGGTGGGGCGGGTGGGTAAGGGCAAGGCAGATATAGGCGTATCTGGAAAGGTCAAGGGCGACAGAGACTCTGAGGAAGTGAAACCGAAGAGAGGTAGGGCGTGGGTAGAAGGGGCGAGACTGCGTCGAAAGTCACATCAGAAATCCGCATCCATCGACCAACAGATCCTAGCACCGATATCCCTTGTGCTCAACCTTTGTATCCCAAAAAGACACACTCAGCGGTGGCGATCGGTTTGGTACATTCTCGAGGCGAGAGAACATAGCAACGACCAAGCGACGAAGGCGAGTAGTCGGAAGAAGACCACAAAGGCGCTCAACGAGGATCGCACCGAAGAAGCGAGAGAGAGCTGGATGTTAACGAGATAGGTGGCGATGGAAACACCTCGGCCCAAAGTGAGGTGGAATAGAGCGGCAATCATCAATGCGAGCCGTCTCAAGGAGATGGCGATGCTTGCGCTCGGCAACACCATTCGAGCATGAGCACCGGGACGGAGAACTCGGCGAGTACCACTCCGAGAAGGAAGCTATGCGGTAACGAGAGGTACTCGCCGGTAGTCGGCACGAAAGACACGAATAGGGTGGAGAGCGTGTATGGATCATAGTGGCAAATTGTTTATAGATAGACAAGACCTCACTACGAGAGACATGAAGTATATCCAAGTGTGGCGAGAAAAATCATCTATAAAAATGATATAATATTGATGACCCCCAAAGCGGAGAGCCGGACCCCAAACATCCTGAATGAACAAGCTCAAAGAATGTTTGAGACCGACTCACTATGAGGATAAGGAAGCTGAATCATTTACCTAACTTACGCCTTGACAATCTAAAGACACATCTCTTGAGACAGACCCGAAGACCACGACGAACCAAAGCGGCAGTCGAGATCCACACAAATGACCAAGACGGTGATGCCCTCTTGGAAAGAGGTGGTAGGCGAGGTGGCGGGCGAAGGCGGTAGCTTGATAGCGTGGAAGGAAGGTGAAGCAGTCAAGCTCCCGAGGAGCTTTGTGAGTCAAGGCGCCGAGGCAGAACCAACGAGCTCCGTATGGCGGTCCTGAACACAACAAGAGTCAGTCGAGAATGACCCGACAACCAAGATCGATGTCGCCCGTGAGAAAGAAGTCGCATGGTAGGCGAGGAACATAAGCAGAGAAGGAACATGAAAAGAGGAGTTGCTAAGAGGTCCTCGACGAGAGACAGAAAGAGATGTACCATCGATGGTAAGAACACCGGCCAGGAGAATCAAGGGGTGTAAGGAAAGGCAGTGGAAGAATCGGGAGTCATGTGAAAGATGCTCCGAATCAAGAATCCACGGGAGGTACTGATGTGTAGGAGGTGGTCTCTCGGTGCGAAGAGTCGATGCGCAGCTCTGCAGAACACGTCGAGGAAGAACACGAGCGGCAAGCGGCGTCGTAATGCGGCTATCTCGCCTCGATGAAAAGCTGCCGAAGAAGTCGATGCGGCGTCGATGTAGAAGCACCGATGCAGTGCTAGTAGAAGACGAGAAGATGCGGCGCTTCTTATAGCAGGACTCAATGTGGCCGACCTTATTGCGGTAGGAAGCGGTGAGGCGACCACCGCCGGGAGGGCGGCCACCACCACTGGCGGCCCATGGAGAGAAGCGATGTCGGCGCGTGGAGCGTCGGTGTAGCGAGTGGGCGGCGGCGAGCACGAGGAGAGGCGGCGAGCCAGCACCACTCGAGCGAGTCTCCTGCGCTCGTATCTCGATGGGGCCTCCAGAGAGTGACACGAGGGTGGCGTGCAAGGCTGGGACGCACGCTGCTCGAACTCGAGGATGAAGGCGAGTAAGAACTCGTAGATCCTCTGAAACTCCAGGTCGGCGCAGACGGCCGAACGAGGACAAGAGCGACATCGGCGGTCGCGAAGGAGTCGGTGGCGCCAAATAGCGAGCTCACGAGTATAAAAAGCGTCAATAGTAGCATCACCCTGTGAAGAGAGTGCTCTGGCGGACCACGGAGAGTACAGAGGCATCACGAGAGGCTCTGTAAGCGGCGGCGAAGGTGAGTCCACATCCGGCGATGAGAGTCCCACAACCTCGAAGAAGGCGAGTGGATACTAGCGATGAGGCACGGCGGCGGCGTCGTCGTCGTACCACTGAGTGTAGGCGGTCAGTCGATCCTTGTAGAAATCCAGAGCCTCCTGGTAGGCAGAGGCAGCCTCATCATCAGCAAGACCGGCAGCCTCAACAGCAGCCTTTTCAGCTGTCGGGGGCAGTGCAACAGGCGTAGGCTCCGTCGGAGGAATAGGGCAAGGCGGACAGGTAACATCGCCAGAGAGGACGCCCCAGAGACGGAGACCACGCATGTGGATGCGCATGTGAGACACAAAGTCGGTGTAGTTAACACCATCGAAGATCACCGGGCAGCGAGGGAGTGAAACGGTGCCCATTGGTAGGCGGCGTTGGACGGCGCGGCGACCAGGACAACGAAATCTAACAGGCGGCGCTGGACGGCGCGGCGGTTAGAACGACGTTTTTGTTTTTTTTAAAAAAAAACCTTTTCTTTCTTTTTCTAGCGGGCCGGCTGAGAAACGGCCCAAAACCGCACGCGCGCACGGGAGGAAACTAGGTTTCCCTCCCCCTGGCGGCGGCGGCTCTCGGGCGGTGGCCGGCTCTCGGCGGCCTCCCAAGGCCGAGAGGTGGTCCTCCCTTCCCCTGGCGGCGGCGGCTCCCTCCCCCTGGCGGCGGCTCTCGGCGGCGTCCCAAGGCCGAGAGGTGGTCCTCCCTTCCCCTGGCGGCGGCGGCTCTCGGGCGGCGGCCTCCCAAGGCCGAGAGGTGGTCCTCCCTTCCCCTGGCGGTGGTGCTTCTCCCTGGCGGCGGCGCTCCTCCACCCAGGCGGTCGCTCCCCCAAGGCGGCGGTGGGCTCCCCCGTCTGTGCCGAGAGCGGCGGCGAGGGAGGCGATAGAGGCGGCAGAACCCGATGGCGGCGACACCCGGGACCGAGAGGGAGGTGGCTGCGGATCAGGATGATGGCGCGGCGACGAAGCGGCGGCGAAGCGAAGCGAGCGGCGGCCGACTCTCGTTAGGGAGGCGTCAAGATGGCGTCAAAGCGACAACCAACGGATCCGAGGGCGGCGGCGGCGACAAGCGGGCGACGGAAACCCTAGGTTTGCTCGATACCATGATATGAATAGCGCTTGTATTCAATATGGGGCCAATGGACCAGTATATATACACAAGTACATGTGGTGAATATGCAAAGAACCCCTTATAACAATGGGGAATGACACACTATACATATATATCTCTAACAACTTGAACTGATTAATGTCATTTCCACATGTATCGGTGCTCTAATCCGCATCTTGGTGATTGTTTTATTTATTTGGTTCCGCACATTTACGAACAGAAAACAGAAGGTACCTCCTGTTGAAACACGTAGGTGTCGAGTTAACTTTTCTCTGATGTATTATTTGGAAAGATATCTAATGTAGATTTGTTTTGTTGTATGTCATGTGGTTAGATGGTCTGTGAATTTTTTTAGCTACACTACATGGAAAAACACAAAACTGTGCACTATTTTTTATGTCCAACTTGTTGAATGTGCACATATTTTTCCCCTTATTGAGATTTGCATCAAAAACCTTTTTTTAGGCAGAAGTGAATGAGTTACTGTGGTTAATATAGGTAGAAGATTTGAATCTTAAACAATCTGAGCTTGGATGGTATATAGGCCTGGCCAAGCATTAGTATGATCGATGATAGGAGTATCTTGTCTGTCTCGTTTTGCTGGTTTATTATTGTGTTTACACTATCACAATTCCCTAATAGTTTTTATATCTCAGAGATTAATGCACAGCACATTTTCCTTCAGCATTTTCCTTTATCATCCATGTCATTGTTTTCATGTGCTATTTGTATGCTTTCATCTGAGTGTCATGTTCACATATGAAACAACCGTGATTTGTTGATAGTATCTGGAAGACAGCATTGAGTTTATAGTTGCCTTTGCAATAGATGTTCCTGTTAGAGATATGTTAGAGATAGAATAGAAAGTCTTTTATATTTCCTTATCTGTACCCTTGTACACCCTATATATATTACCCATTGGGCCTCTTCAGTATATACACAATATTCATAACATAGTATTAGAGCCAAGGATAGGGTTAGGGTTTCTTACCGTGACCGCCACCTCCTAACCTCCGCTCGTTCTTTGCTACCGCCGCCCCCGGGAGGAGCGATCTTCACTCCCGGGGGTGGCCTTCTTCTCCGGGGATCTCTGCGTCAAGTACCGCTGGCTCCTCGACCGCCGCCTCGTCGCCACGGTCTTCAGTCTTCGTCGTGCTGGTGCTTGCCGAACCGCCGCCTCCAGATCTGTGCGGCGTGGCCCTCGCGGCCCCCTCACGGACCCGCGCCGCCTCTGCTTCGTGCAAGTCTGCGTCGACCGGATCTGCGCCGAACTGCCTCGTCCTCGTCGGGTCTCCCCTGCTCCACCTCGGCTCCCCGTCGCCACCCGTGCTCTCTCGCCGAATCTCCCGAGCCGGCGCCGGATTCGTCCTACGTGTCACCCTGGGTGAGGAAGGCGACTTCGTCGTCGCTAACCTTGATGAAGTTGGCCTCAGATCGCGCCACCCCGGGCGTCACCGCCGCCTCCGCTTCGAGTGCCTCACCGGATCGGCCGTCGCCTCGCGGACCATCGCTCCGGTCGGGCGCGGCAAGCGCCGCCAGCCGCCCGAGCTCGGTCGCCGCCTCGCCTCGTCTCGGCTCCGCCACGCCGCCGGCTCCGCGCTTTCCTCCGCTCCGCCATGTACAACGTCGACCCGGCCACCGGCGAGCGCTCGTCATCGCCTCGGGTTCCTCTGCTCGAGCTTCGGGCCGGCGGCCAGTTGCCCGTGGGTTCGTCTCCCACTTTGGGCTTGCCTCGCCTCGGCTGTAATTGCCATCTGTGTTGCTACTGTTTGGTGGAGGGCTGTGAGGCTGTTCTTTGGTGGAGGGAGATAGAAGTTAATACTGGAGGCTTGGGAGAGAGAGGTGGACTATGTCTCTGACTTCTTCAAAGGAGGAGGTGTCTCGGGAGGCTTGCCCAGTACTATGACTCCATCGATGGAATTGAAGAGGAGGTGATCTGCTGCTGTCAGTAGATGTTGCTGTCGGTGGGGGTGGAGATTAGATTGGATTTTGCTGTTGCTAGCTCTGGTTACACGCTGCTGCTAATTAATCTGCTGCTAGTTAGCTCTAGTCTTTTTATATTTGTGTCGTTTATTCCACTGTGTCCATCCAAATTCGTATCACTTAATCTTTGAGTTCGTCTAAGCCATGTAAGTCTACAAATTTATTGTCAGTCATAGAAGGATAGGAATTGTCTTATGCATGGCAGCAGCCGCCGCTCCCGCTCTTCTTTCTGAGCCGCGTGCAGATCGTAGAAGTCGTTATGATGCCGCCGCTTTCTTAGCCGCCGCCCCGAGCTTCTAAGGCCGCCGCGCTTCTTTCGCGCCGCCGCCGTCTTGGGCTTCGATTTGCGCTGTCATGCTTCCACCTATTCCTATTCGACATGATTTGATAGCTTTTTCTATATTTGTCGGTTTCATCATCTTCTTTGTCGTGTTGGTGCGCACCCCAGCAGGCTATGCTTTATGGGCAGACACACGACCCCAGATGGGAGGAAATCTATTGATACTCGACATATTTTCCAAGAGCTGCATGCTACGACGACATTATCGAAGACTCGGATTTTGGATTTTCTATATTTTAGTGTCAACTATCTTCAAATGCAATGCTATTGCATACGCCTTGCATTTGAGGGGTATTAGAGATATGTTAGAGATAGAATAGAAAGTATTTTCTATTTCCTTATCTGTACCCTTATACACCCTATATATATTGCCCATTGGGCCTCTTCAATATATACACAATATTCATAACAGTTCCTCTTGGATATGTTCTTTTAAATATGCATTGCAACATACATGCATTTATATGTTATATTTCGGTTGCTCAACTTTTTTTTGCTCTGGTAGCTATATCTGGAGTGCTTGGAGAAGATGGTTTGATTGTCTTTATATTGTTTGAAATCTGTAAAGCTTCTATTTGGAATTGCTGAAACTCAACCTTCATTATTGTTGGTAGTTGGTCATGAATATTTTCTCATTGGTTATTCGTCTGGGATTAACATACAATCAAGCAAGCATGCGTCTGCTTGTTCCATTTTATGATTTGCTTGTTATCCATTCAACTTTGTGTGTAGCAAGAGTATGAGGAAGCTATGGGCCTATGGCCTCACTTGCACAAATGGAGAACAGAGCAGTCATGGCAGAAACAATGTTGGAGTCAGCGCTTCAGTATCAATCTAGTCAGCAGAAAGCATAACTGTCATCCCCTTCCCCTTCTCCGAGGTATCAGGGTCTTGTTTAATGATATTAGTACCAGATTAAGATTGCAACTCACACTGGCAAGGAAACAATATGAAATTACATCTTCCTTTCTCTCTATGTTTTGAGACTGGTAGTATTCTATTGCATAATTACAGTAACAAGATGAGCTAGCTTTCCTTGCTAAAGATTCTGTGGAAATTTCCAATCATTTATTGTCGTGTACTCCATCGCTACTTGATACTTGCCTTAACTATTTTCTTCTATGACACCAACACGAGATGCATCAACTGGCCAAGTGAACCAGGATTCATCACAAGAGTTCACGCCTAGAAGAAAAAGTTTGCTTGCCCCATTTTCTCTCGGTTGGTGTGAGAAGAACAAGGTACTTTATTTTGTCAAGTGGATTGCAGTGTAGACAGAACATTAGTCTCCTTTTTTCTATGTAGTAATACTAACTTCTTTGTCCAAATTCCTAAGTGGGGACATCACAATATCGTTCTTCTGTCAAAGCATTTTCATTTTGGAAATTTTTTCATGCACACGCAGATGGTTATAGGGGTTTTGTTTTAAGAATGTTATAACTTATAGGTAGCTTCTGTTCGTAACCTAGATCTGGGGTGTCAGAACAATGCATATCAGACTGATATTTGTACTATAACCCAAATCATCCATGCCAACGATAACCCTGTAATACCTATGTAAATATGCTTTTGCTCTTATGGACCATGCTCGAATGTATAACATGTGTTCCTTGAGCAGTGTTTACCTGATCTCTATTACGCTGTTCCTGTATGTGAACAGCCAAAAAAATGTAATGCCACCGTTCCCTATCGTCCATATTGCTAGATTCAAACCAGACAGACAGAATGTTTTAGACCAAATTATGTATGACATAATGACATTCGCACATGATCATGCGCTCCACAGCATTGGAATCCATTAGGTCATTCAAAAAAAAGTTTCTCACATCAATACAGATTCAGCGGCGCGGCATCGCGCGGATTAACATCATGTTTCAGTGGTGTCCACCCATTTCAGGGGTTGAAGGTACAATAGACTCTCATCTCCGTCGTTTTAGGAGAACAAGAGTGCTGGAACATTGATGTTGTTCTTCGGATGTTGACTGAGTTGCTACCATTTATTCATCAGAAAGCTATAGAGACTTGCCCTTTTACTCCG
Source organism: Ampelocalamus luodianensis (assembly GCA_036346255.1). Lineage (NCBI taxonomy): Eukaryota > Viridiplantae > Streptophyta > Magnoliopsida > Poales > Poaceae > Ampelocalamus > Ampelocalamus luodianensis. Next base: position 56,307,439 of record CM070617.1, on the reverse strand, counting down.
TCAGTAGATGCCCCTACAAGCACTATGCCAGAAAATTACTTCTCAGAATCTTGCCTAAAACTGTATGTAACATAAGTTGTCTCCATGTGTGATCTTGTCTGTTAACTAAGCAATTATTAGAAACAATTAAAAAGGATTCATCATTTATCCATTACTTGCATCTTGGGGCACGTGACAGAGGTGACACGGATTGGTCAGCATTTGAGTGGATGCACACTTAGTGCCTGCCAGATTTGATCAAGCTTTCCTGCTTGTTGCCTGCGAAAGAGGATAGCTTAAGAATAGTGATCATTGGTGCAAATGCATCCTTGACAGTGCTCGTTGACTGATAAGTATCATATGATAGTAATATGTCCGAGTTAGAAAAATGGCGAAGTATGAGATTTGCAATTTTGTTGAGAAATGAGCATAATATGCTCTACCAATCTTTTTTTACCTTTGGCTGTTATTGAAAATTAGCTTAAAGCATCTTGGTCATGTCACTAGGCCTATATACCTAATGTAGTGGTAAGGGGTAACATAGAAAAGGTCCTTTATGCAGGTCTTGTAAGTTGCAATGCAGTAAATCGTAAAAGTCAAGAAAATGAGTTTGTCAGTCATCGTGAACACAACTATACTTTAGAAACTCACATTTGTTCAACAATCAACAGCTCAACAACGAACCTAAAATGTAGCATTTTCACATCTTAAGCATAGATAGACAAATTCCTCATGATTTATCATGGGATGCATAACATTGTGCTAAGTATACATTTCTTTTGAGGTAACTGTTCTTCTGTGAGCTAGCATTCTGATGTAGTATATCTCAATTTGAAAGTCAATTTCATGTTTTTGGATGCTGAAAACAGGAAGCTATGATTGGTGGGTCATGTGCTAAAATCCAAATGCGATGATAATCATGCGTTTACTTTTAAAGGCAAGTTGCGGTTGCTAAATCTGATTAGGTGTCTTATTCTAGATGTTCTTCTCTAGCTTTCTTGGCGACCGATTTATACAGTTTTAGTCCAGAGTGAGTCACGGTACTGCAACGTAAATAGCAACATATGAGGGTAAATACAAGAATATACGGCTAATAGTACTCCAGCAAGTAAATAGGGATTTTGACTGCTCGGTAGGCCTTCAACAAACGTGCCACCCCGCTTAATAGCAATAAATGATAGTTCAGAGGAATTACCAAGGTTTTCATGGAGTGAGTACAAACACCAAATTTGCATAGTACGACAATGAAGAGTTTCTATTTCCATACGCATAATCACCCCTGATGCTTAATCTCAATAAGCACCTTTGCTTACCCATGAATAATTCTACATTTCTGTTACCCATGAATCCATGATTCCGTGCGGACACCACAAAACAGTAAATATAATATGATATGAGTTGGCCATGTTAGATAACCATTTGATAGAACTGTAGAAGAGGGCGATATCCAAAGCAACTTGACTCAAATGGACAAATACAAATAACTAGGATTTACAGGACAAACTAACAGATAATATATAATTAGGACCAGTTCATGATTGACAGCACTCGTAACAAAAACAAGAAAATAAAAGAAAATTGGACATAGCCACTAAGATTATCTCCCAACAGAACAGGGACTCAAACATGTAGAACTGTAGAAGAGGGCGATATCCAAAGCAACTTGATTCAAATGGACAATACAAATAACTAGGGTTTACAGAACAAACTAACAGATAATGTATAATCAGGAGCAGTTCAAGATTGACAGCACTCGTAACAAAAAGAAGAAAATAAAAGAAAATTGGACATGGCCACTAAGATTATCTGCCAACAGAACAGGGACTCAAACATGTATGGCACATGTTTAAGGGCTCAAACAACTTGAAACCAATATGCTAATCTTCGACATGAGCTTCCAAATTGTTTTCAGGGAACTCTGTGTGGTCATAATCTTAGGGCTAATCACGAACTAAAACATTAACCCTAGCTCAAAACATGAACACCTAGATTAAAACTTAGATGCGGAATCGTGAGGACTTACCCGAGCTTGAGGATGCCATGATAGAGGTGATGAGTTGGTATAGATGTGTCGGTGGAGGCGTCGGTGGATGTAGAGGTGGTCGTGGGCGAGGCGGTGGTCTGGATCTTCGTTCACCTTAGCGCTCCCAGTCGATCGGGCTTTATGCGGGGGTTTTGGTAGCCAAGAACAACGTCCGTTAATGGCTCGCGAGCCCTCTAATTTTATATCACGCTAGGTGACCGGGACCCAAACCAAAAGAAGGTTGGCGCGCCCGATCATGGCGCGTATGGAGCGAGGTCTCCGGGAATCTCGGAATGACGGTTAGCCGAGATCACCCCAACATTCTCCCCTTTGATCGTAAGGCTAACATCATAAGCCCATTCTTAATAAAATAGCATACCAAGATAATGCGTCGCATGACCAATGAAATATCATACAACCTCAGTATCTATAGTGTACTATCCTATCTTGAAAAGGATATTTATTATACTTAATGGGAGTTGGTTTACTTTAAGGTCCTTTTATCCAGAATCAGAGGCTTTCCAATAAACCCATGCCGGCAACATGATCACGAAAGATATTGGGTGGTAAGCCTTTAGTAAGTGGATCCGCAAGCATTAACTTAGTACTAATATGCTTGATACTAATGGTTTGATCCTGGATTCTATCTTTCACAACATGATACTTAATGTCAATGTGTTTGGCAGCACCACTTGACTTGTTGTTACTCGCATAAAAGACTGCGGTTCATTATCGTAGTATAAGGTGAGTGGTTTAGAGATGCTGTCTACCACTCTAAGTCTCGGGATAAAGTTCTTAAGCCATACAGCCTGCCCGGTAGCCTCATAACATGCCACAAACTCAGCTTGCATCGTTGAAGATGCCGTAAGGGTTTGTTTGGAGCTTTTCCACGAGATAGCTCCTCCGGCAAGTGTGAAGATATAACTTTGGCGTGGATTTCTTAGTATCAACACATCCATAAAATCGAATCGAATAACCAACAACTTCAAGGTTATCAGAATTCTTATATGTGAGCATGAAATTTTTAGTAGCTTGCATATAGCGCAAGACTTTCTTAACGGCCTTCCAGTGGTCCGGTCCTGGATTTGATTGATATCTGCCAAGCATCCCGGTTACAAAAGCTAAATCAGGGCGCATGCATACTTGAGCATACATAATGCTTCCGACAACTGAAGCATAAGGAACCGACTTCATCTGATCAGCTTCATATTGGTTCCTTGGACATTGAAATGTTCCAAACTTATCGCCCTTAACTATAGGAGCAAGCGAGCCAGAACACTTATGCATATTGTATTTCTTCAGTACTCTGTCAATGTATGCCTTTTGAGATAAACCTAATATTCCTTTGGACCTATCTTGGTGAATCTCAATGCCAAGAACGTAAGAGGCATCACTAAGATCATTCATATCAAAATTAGATGAAAGAAATCTTTTGGTCTCAAACAGCATATCCTTATCACTGCTGACCAATAAGATGTCATCCACATAAAGCACTAAGATGGTGAATTTACTTCCCTTAAACTTAACATATATACAGTTATCAACTTCATTTTTCTTAAAACCAAAATTCCTTATTATCTTATCGAATTTGAGATACCACTGCCTCGATGCTTGTTTCAGGCCATAAATTGATTTCTTAAGTCGACATCCCATATGCTCCTTGCCTTCCACGACAAAACCTTCCGGTTGAGCTATGTAAACATTTTCTTGCAAGTCGCCATTAAGAAATGTCGTTTTAACATCCATCTGATGCAGCTCTAAATCATAATGAGCTACAAGTGCCATTACAATTCTGAATGAATCCTTAGTTGAGACAGGAGAAAAGGTGTCATTATAGTCAATCCCCTCCCTTTGTGAGAAGCCTTTTGCTACAAGCCTTGCTTTGAACCTCTCGATATTTCCCTTAGAGTCATGCTTGGTTTTGTAGACCCATTTACACCTTTTAACTCCGTCAGGAATTTCTACTAGGTCCCATACATCATTAGTGCTCATAGACTTTAGTTCATCCTTCATAGCATCAAGCCACTTAGGAGAATGTTCACTCATCATGACCTCCTTATAAGAGGTGGGATCATCTACCTTCCCTATATCATTAATATCCTCATTCATATACACAACATAATCATTTGAGATGGCAGATCTTCTTTCCATTGTGATCTTCTAATAGGTTCATTAGCAATTACTGGAGGCTGCGAGACTTATCATTAGGTGCAACATTAGGAATTTGAGACCTCAACGATGGGTGCAACAACGATATTTTCTCGGAGATGCAACCACAGGCAGGAATAAAGGTCTCTGGGATAAGCGGTGAAGGAACATAAACCGCTTCTCCTCAAGATCTATTTTCTGGGCTCGGCTCCTCATTATTCTCTAAGAACACAGCGTGTCTTGTTTCTACAAACTTAGTTGTCCTATCAGGACAGTAAAAAACGATACCCTTTGGATCTTTCAGGGTACCCAATAAAATGACAACTTACTGTTTTAGGGTCTAATTTTCCAATATGTGGATTAAATATCTTAGCTTCAGCACGACAACCCCACACTCGCAAATATTTCATACTCGGTTTCCTCCCAGTCCATAATTCATAAGGTGTCTTAGGTGCGATTTCACGGGAACTCGATTAAGAATATGTGCAGCTGTCTTTAGTGCTTCCATCCACAAACTAATTGGTAAACTAGAGTGGCTGAGCATGCTCCGTACCATATCCATAAGTGTACGGTTGCGTCTCTCAGTTACTCCATTCTGTTGAGGTTCACCTGGCATAGAATACTGGGCAACAATGCCATTTTCTTGAAGAAACTTAGCGAAAGGGCCAGGAATTTGTCCATAAGAGGCATGTCTTTCATAATATTCTCCCCACGATCCGATCTTACCATTTTAATTCTTAGGTTGTGCTAATTTTCAACTTCAGCCTTAAATATCTTAAATTTGTCAAGTGACTCAGATCGGTCTTTAATGGGAAAGATATAACCATAACGGAAGAAATCATCAGTGAATGTGATAAAAGAATCAAAACCACCCACTGATGTCACAGGAAAAGGACCACAGATATCAGTATGAATTAATTCTAAGAGTCCTGTGCTGCGAGTAGCTCCCTTCTTTATTTGTTTTACATATTTTCCTTTAATGCAATCAATGCAGTGGTCTGAGTCAGAGAAATCTAATGGATGGAGAATCTCTTCCTTAATGAGACGCTCCATTCTCTCCTTCGAAATGTAGCCTAAACGACAGTGCCACAATTTCAAAGAAGTCTCATTATTCTTTTTACACTTAGCATCACACACATTCAATGATACAAGAGATTCATTAAGGGAAAGCATATAGAGCTTGTCTCGTCTAAAAGCAAGACCAACATCATTAGAATTAAACGTAATAATACATTTATTATCACCAAAAATACACTTGAAACCTTCATCATCCAACAAAGAAACTGAAATCAAATTCCTCCGAATAGAAGGAACATAAACTACATTATTGAGACGAAGCAAGAAGTCGCTGTCTAAAACTAATGAAATAGATCCAATTGATTCTACTTTGGCTTCCTTTCCATCCGTGACTCTAAGGCTTCGCTCCCCCTTTCTTAGTGTTCTCGCGGTAAGGAATCCCTGTAAAGAATTAGTAATGTGCACAGTTGCACCTGAGTCAATCCACCAGGAATCAATGGAAAAATTAGCATAAAGAGTTTCATCAACAAACGTTATTGTATCATTACCCTTCTTTGCGAGCCACTTTAGGAATCCGACACAGTCCTTCTGAAAGTGCCCTGACTGCTTGCAGAAATGACATTCACCCCCTTTAGATGCTCCAGCAGGAGCCACATGGGGCTTAGGTGCATTGTGCACTTTAGGCCCCAACTTATCTGCATTGGGGGAGAACGCCAGCTTCTTCTTAGATTTGAAGTCCCCTTGGAACTTCCTTTTATTGGAGCCACCAACTTGAAGTGCAAGATCCCTCTTTTACGTCCTTATTCTCTCCTCCTCCTGAACACACATGGCGATTAAATCGCTTATGTTCCACTTTTCTTTCTGAGTATTATAATTGATCTTAAAAGCTGTATACTCAGAAGGGAGAGAGGTCATAATGAAATGGACTAGGAAACCATCAGATATCTCCATGTCCATGCCCTTAAGTTTTCCGGCCATATCAGTCATCATCATAATGTGTTCTCTAATACTGCCGGATCCATCATACTTAGTTTTCAAGAGCCTCTGAATTAGAGTACTGGCATAAACTTTTGTGGAGCCTTTAAATTTCTCCTCTACTGAGGTCAGATACTCTTTAGCATTTTCGGAATCGGGGATTGCTCCCCTGATCCCAACTGAAATGGAGGTCTTCATTATCATAAGTGATAGGCGGTTGGACCGCTCCCATTTCTCAGCATTAGTTTCATAAAGTTTCCTTTTGTCATCATAATTTTATTCACCTTCAGTGGGAGGAATGGGAGCTGGCACCTTTAAAGCATAATCGAGATCTAAAACCCCAAGGACAACATGGATCCTTTCTTTCCAGGTGGAAAAATTGCTCCCCGTAAGCTGCTCAATGTTGTCGATTGTGGCAGCGACATTTGATGCATTTATTGCTGAATACCAAAACGCAGGGCAAAAATTAGTAACAACATAAGAATATGTTGCATGCAATTAATCCTACGTTGGTCTGATTAATAACACACAAAAGCTATAGTTCTAATTCACATCACCGTTGGGTAGAAAATGGAAAAGAACTAAACAATTAATATGGCTACACACGATAATAATCAACGTTGGTCAGAATATAATCATATGCATGTACATAATGCCAAAAACATAAAATATAGAATCTCTAATTAAAATATCTCGTTGGTTCAATTTTAATCAGAGACTAAACATAATATTGGGCAATAATACATTATCCATGATATATCATAATTGGGTAATAAAATAATAATTAAAACAGTGCACAAAAGGAATTTAATCATAAGAAAATGCACTAAAAATAAAAGAAAAAGAGAAAACCACTGTTCATGGGCCGCACAATGAAATTCAGCCCAATATGCGCGTGCGGCCCACACGCGCGTGGCCCAAAACTTTCCACCGGCCCGCAAACCTCAGTCGCCGTCGGATTCAATCGGACGGCTGAAAAAACGCTCTACCAAAAGCTCTCGCCGGCCTGCTTACGACGACCGTCGGATCTAATCGGACGGACGAGGTGAGTCACGGGCAGGTTAAAACGCCGGAAAAAACCCTAACCCTAATCATTTCGCCCCTTTCCTCTCCCACGAAAGGCGGAGCAGCGGCGCAAACGCGCACGAGCGAGGCGGCGTCGATCGCAGATCCGGCGCGCGCGCGGGACGCGACGTCGCGGGGGCGACAGCGACGGCTTGACATGGCGCGACAAAAGGGGGCGGCGCCTTCGCAGCCCTCTTCGCCGGCGCGCGCGTGCGACCTAGGTTGTGCGCGGTGCCGTCGAATGGAGCTACGGGAGTGCCCATGACGGAGAAGACCCCGCGATCTCCAAAAGGTAAGCTTCCGCCGCATCATTTTGGGTTCTTAGGGTTTTGATTGGGGTTCTAGGGCTCGGATGGTGGGGATTTCGTTAGGGTCCTTGATCCCCTCCTTCTAAGTGCTAAACTAAACCGTAAAACATTAGATCCGGCCATTAAAGTTTTAGATCCGAGCCTCTAGTCCTTCGTTCTAAACTTTTGATCATTAGATCCGGGCAAAACAAGTTCAGTTTTAACTGATTTGGGTTCAAGGAGAGCTAGGGTCGCTCTGATACCAAATGTGGTCATAATCTTAGGGCTAATCATGAACTAAAACATTAACCCTAGCTCAAAACATGAACACCTAGATTAAAACTTAGATGCGGAATCGTGAGGACTTACCCGAGCTTGAGGATGCCATGATAGAGGTGATGAGTTGGTATAGATGTGTCGGTGGAGAGGCGTTGGTGGATGTAGAGGTGGTCGTGGACGAGGCCGGTGGTCCTGGATCTTCGTTCACCTTAGCGCTCCCGGTCGATCGGGCTTTGTACAGGGTTTTGGTAGCCAAGAACAACGTCCGTTAATGGCCTGCCAAGCCCCTCTAATTTTATATCGCGCTAGGTGACCGGGACCCAAACTAAAAGAAGGTTGGCCGCGCCTCCAATCATGGCGCGTATGGAGACGAGGTCTCCTGGGAATCTCGGAATGACGGTTAGCCGAGATCACCCCAACACTCTGCCATCCAGCAAGGTGTGTACGGAAAAGACAACACGATGTGTGCGGCGATAGCATCGTAATATTTTGGGCATAAGTTACCTAAGTCCTTTTTGCAGGTTTACATACCTAATGTAGTGGTAAGGGGTAGCATAGAAAAGGTCCTTTTTGCAGGCCAAGGTTGCTTCAAACTCCGATTGCGCCACCGTCAAGCCCGCTCCGGCGCCGTCGTCCACACCTTCGGCACCGTAGCGTCACTGTGAAGCTCGTGCGCACACCCACTCGTCCCGAGGATCACCGGAGCATATCCTTCATCGACGACCGAACCTCACCGCCGCCAAAGCTTGTCGCTGACCTTAAGCTCTTAATTAGCAATGAAGAAGTTGTAAATAAGGAAGCTTGTATACATTTGAAATTTTGTAGCAGCAATACAGGTACATGCTTTCGCTCTTCCAAGAATGGTAGGATGAGAAATTTCACATTAGCATGCAGCATTGGTTGACGAATTAATGACTAACAATAGCTGAAAAAATATTGTATATTTTACACTCAAAGAGCCAAGTATCAAGTCTAAACACAAATCACATTATGCAAATTTTTGTTGCAAATCCTTGTCCAGTATTGACAAAGCTTAGTCAAATGAAGGGAAAGATAAGCATACAAATTACATCGATTCTATTGATTAGGGCCATCTTGTAATAACTAAATTTCTTAACATGCTCTAAAACACACTAACTTTTGGTAATAAATCCACGATCAACGATTGGGCATTGTAAAGAGCTAAAGCTACCTCACTATATGATAATAGCTACAAGGAAATACAACATAATCATTTCTATTAGACAAACAAAATAGTTGAAGTGTGAGAAGAGCATAGTAGCAAGGTTGTATCCACAGTATCCAACTAAGAGATAACTAATTTGGAGTTGCCCAATCCAGTATAGGTTGCCTACACTTATGACATGTATTAGGCAGCGAGGTCCCATAAGGCATAGACATCATTTCAACGGTGCGATAAGCACACGAAAATATGCAAGAACAAAGATACCACTTGTCATTCAACACAATATATTTCTGATCATTTGAGCGATAACTTTTCTCTAGACAAATATTCACATTCACTTCTGGGATGTACATATTTTCCCGAGGCATGGGACATTTGGTTTGTGATGCTAGGGTCGAATGGATGACTAAGCATTACAATCTAAATACCCCGGGGTCTCACATCTGTATACATGAGTTTGTACTCAGAACATGTACTTAATTACTCCAACCTCATGATAGATAACAATCTAGATTAGAGTTGTTACGATACATGAGTTTGTACTCAAGATCTTATGACTCTGTATACATGTGTACGTACTCAGAACAGGAATGACATTACAAAAATAAGAATTACAAAAATTACATGGCCACTGATGGGTGCTTTTCTTATCTCAAAAGTCCTTGACATCCTGCGTCACAAAAGGTGATACTTTGCTAGATATAGCTAGTTCATAAAAATAGATGTATATGTATCTTTGAGTATTAGTTATGTTTTTAGATAAAGAAGTCAGCAGATTCTAGAACAACGAGAGTTACTAACTAACATCAATCGAGAATCTCTGACAAAATGAAAGGATCTACCCTAAATAAGTTCTCCTAATGAGATGAGTCTACTATATATCTTGTGTGGTATTCTTTTCTGAGATTCAAAAGCATTCCTAGTTTGCCAAACTGAGCAATAAAGAACATCTTAAGGCTCTGTATGCATGAGTTTGTACTCAGACCACACCTGAAGAGGAAAAGAGAGATTAAGTTAAGGGAAATACTCCTAGGATCCCGGGACATGGTATGACGCGAGGGAAAAAGGTCAGGAACCCCTGTGGCGCTGGTGGTGAAGAAGGGGCGTCTCGGTCGAGCTCTAGAGCTTGAGTTTCAAATGTGCTCGGGCTCGATTAAGCAGTTGAGAGGGTGGGAGATAGGTAGGGAAGTAGCTCAGAGGAAGAAGGCTTATGGGAGCTTTTATAGCTAGAGGACGGAGAATGCGAGAGGAGCGCGGCGGAAATGGGCTCGGTTCATGGCTTCTTCATATGGGCGGCGCCGATGTGACGAAGAGGCGGGGCGGTGAGGCACGGCAGGCAGGCGAAACCATGGGCATGAGGTCACAAACCAGGGCGGAGCCGTTGAGCTAACGAGGCGTGGCGAGGCCGCGACGGTGGCGCGAGGCGGTATCCGCGTGGAGAAGAAGCTCTGCGGCGGGACCCACGAGGCGGTGGCACGGTAAGGGCTCGGTTGGTTTAAGCGAGTGGGATGGGTTTTGACCGTTAGATCAAAATCGGAGGTTGGAACATTAGGGTGGTCGAGCGGCGCCACTCAATACGTGCGGTTGGATCGAATGGCGGAGATCGAAGGTCGGTCGTGTCGCCCGGCTCGAGCGATCCGAGCGGCCCATTCAATCCAGTGCGATTACCAATCGGACGGCTCAGCGAAGAGCGTTTGGGAGGTCCGATCGGCCCACTCAACGGGTGTTGAGATCAATCGGACGGCCCAAGGTGGAAGGGGTAAGTGGTGCGGTGCGGGTTTAGGTTGCTTGGTTGGACCGAGTCAGCTCAGGTCTGACTCCGTCGGAACAGTAGCTAGGTCTGATTTTGAGAAACAGACTGAGATGGTTAGGGGAAATTTTAGAGGTAGCTTCGTAACTTGAAAAATTTTGAAATTTTTATGGAAGGTTACTGGATCTAAGAACAACCTTGTATAAATTTTCTAGAAATTTTCATGCACTACATTTCTCTCTAGAAAATTACAAGTTGCTGCCCTAGGGGTTTGACCAGGATCAAATTAGTTTGACTAGTCCTTTTAAAATAGCAAATAAAATCTAGAAAATCTGAATTTTTTTAGAGGAGTTACTGAGATGGTCTAGAACCTAGGAAAAATATTTTCTGAGGATGATCCCAAGATCTGTTTCAAAAGTTTTAAAGGACTATGCTTCTAGTCAATTAAAACTTTTAGTATTTGAATTCAACAAATCCTTTGAAAGAATTTCCAGAAATTTAAATACAACATGATGCGTGAAGTTTTAATTTCTTCTCATTTTATACATTTGAAACACAAACCAAGTTTGGAATGTTCGACCCTCACCAACTCCGTCTAGGCGATGGCTGCGTCGGAGAGCTCCCACACCGTGGGCCCCGTGCTCCTCTTCCCGTCGTCCTCATCCTCATCGTCATCCGCGTGGGTGGAGGCCGTGGTCGTGTTGCACGGCCCTCCCACCATTTTGCACAATGAGACCGAGGAGGAGTGTGATATTCGTGTGGATGAGGAGCGACGATAGCGACAGGCGCGTCGCATGGTAGTGCCGCCAAACGTCATGGCAGCCGTGGCACGCCCTCAGGCACACAGGCGTGGCCGAGGCAACAGCGTCCAGGGTGGTGGCGCACCACAGGGTGCCCACGGAGGAGGTGTGCATCGTGCACCCCGTAGCTGGGCTGATGAGGTCGAGCAATGGGATGACGATTTCCCCGTCGACGACGATGACCGACAGCGCCACCACCGCAACAACGTGCAGCGTCCTCGACACGACGACGCCGAGGATTTTGTCGCTAAGTCCAAATTTATTCTTCCTATATTTTCAGGTGGTACAGATGTGGAACAATACCTCACTTAGGAGCTGAAAGTTGATAAGTTGTTTCGGATGAACAACTATTCCAATGAGAAGAAGCTGTTGCTTGCGTCCAATGGCTTGGATGATTATGCCACACATTGGTGGGAGCAGTTCCTCCGTAAGGGCATGGAGCGCCATGAGTTGTCGATTATCACCTAGGAGCAGATGAAGCAGTATTTGCGGGCACGCTTTGTACCTCGCCACTACAAGCGCTCACTATTTGAGAAGTTGACAGGGCTACGACAAGGTATGAGATCAATTGATGAATATCATAAGGAAATGGAGACTATCATGATACATGCAGATGTCCGCGAGAATGAAGAACAAACCATATCGAGATTTCTAGCTGGCATGAATCATGCTGTCAAGCGTATTGTCAATCACCTTCCCTATAATGATATGATTGAGTTGCTGCACCAAGCACGCGAAGCCGAGCGACAAGTGATTGAAGATGCATGGTTCGCTGCCCGTTCATGTTCTTCAGCCAGTCTAGGACAGCAATATAACAACAGCCAGCAAAACAAGAGCACTCCTCGTGGGAGCAATTCGGCGATCGCGTGCAAGTAAGAAGGAGTAGTACACCCTCACGGTCGTCGACCGCAACGCTTTCTTGCTAGTGCGACATCGTCTATAAATTCGACGGGCCGTTCACGTGACATTATTTGCCACAAGTGCAAAGGCGTTGGCCATTTTCAGAGGGACTGCCCCAATGTCAGAACTATGCTTATCACAGATGATGGAGGTTATGTTTCAGCTAGTGATGATGAGTCGCCTAATGCACAACCAGTCTTGCACACTAATGACATAGAGCAATGTGAGTGTGATCCTGAGTTCCCTAACACTGAGCAGTATTCTATTGTTTGCACACCCAAGGTGCTTAGTGTGATGCCATCACCGTCACTCGAGCAGCGATGCAATTTATTTCAGACTTGGGCAAAACTTGATAAGGGCAAGGTGTGCAAAGTGATTATTGATGGTGGGAGTTATCATAATTTGGCCAGCAAGGATATGTGTCATAAGTTGGGTTTGAAGTACTTGCCGCATCCACGTCCTTATCATGTGCAATGGTTGAGCGACAAAGAGGAAGTGAAGGTGAACCATATGGTGCGTGTGACGTTTTCTATTAGGAAGTACACCGACACTGTGGACTGTGATGTTGTCCCTATGATGGTGTGTCACTTGCTCTTGGGACGGCCATGGCAATATGACCGTTATGCTGTTCACGATGGGCGTACAAATCGCTACACATTTCGATGGAACAATATGGAAATCATCTTGAAGCGCTTACACCGCAATGATTGTGAATTCTTCAATCGAGAAAATTGAGATGCGTTGAGGCGCCAAAGAGCAAGAAAGAATTTGGTGATGTTAGCCACCAAATCGAGATGAGAGAATTCAGCGAAGATCCCAATTTGGTGCACTTTGTCTTGCTGTACAAAGATGCCTTGCTTTTCGACTAACGACTTGTCTTCTATTCCTAGTGGTGTTGCTTGTGTTTTGCGGACTTGACAGCGTCTTTCGGGCGAGTACCACCGGGCTACCACCAATTCATGGGATAGAACATAAGATCGACTTGATTCGGGATCGTCATTGCCGAACCGACCACCGTCCGCACCAATCCCGATGAAACAAAGGAAATTGAAACAAGTACAAGAGCTTCTCTCCAAAGGGTATGTGCGTGAAAGCTTAAGCTCTTGTGTTGTTCTGTTATTTTAGTTCCTAAGAAAGATGGTTCATGGCGTATGCGTAGATTGTCGACGATTAATAATATCACAATTCGATATTGTCATCCTATACCTCGCTTAGATGATATGCTAGGCAATTGAGTGGTGCTTATTATTTTCTCTAAGATAGATTTGCGCAGATGGTTACCATCAAATTAGGATGCATGAAGGGGATGAGTGGAAAACAACATTTAAAACAAAATTTGGGTTGTATGAGTGGTTAGTCATGCCTTTTGGTTTAACTAATGCACCTAGTACATTCATGTGCTTAATGAATCATGTTTTAAGGCATTTGATTGGTAAATTTGTGGTTGTGTACTTTGATGATATTCGATTCTGATGCATGAATGCGAACACATAGACCATCTTAGACAAGTTCTACAAGTTTTTTGTGAGGCTAGTGTAACATCCAGAACTCTAGTTTGTATCTTCCAGTGTATGAAAATGAGAAGAATTTAAAACTTTTTGAGCATGTTTGAATTTCTGGAGCTTTTGCTAGGTTTGTTGCTTCTGAAATTCTTGAAATCAATTGGAACATATAAAGTAAATCTTAACTCCAAAAGAAATCAGAGATAAAAACTTGTGATCATCCTCTGGAAACAATTTATTAAAATCTTATAATATTTATCATGAATAATTATGATTTTCTTAAATTTTTGGAGTTAGTTTCAATCCTTAGAAAATTCAAACACTATTTAATGACCTAGGCTAAATTTGAATTTATATTACACAAATTATAGTATCAACAGTGAGTTTTATAATTTTTGTGAACACTAGTATATCCCAGGAACACCTCTGAATAATTTCAGAATTTTAGGAATTTTATTTCTAATTTTAAAGCCTTTGGTCAAAGTGGGAAAAAAGATTTTAGTCTCAGTCAACATTTTCACTATTCATCGAGCTCGGACTCAAACCCGACTCGAGTCCGACCGCGTCTCGGCTCGACCGCACCGCTTAGCTGCCCGCCGAGCCCGACCGCTATCCACCGTCGATGCGAATCGCATGGTCCACCCGCCGATCTAATCGGATGTCAACATGTTCCACGGATCTCGTAGTCCATTTTGGATCTAAAGGTTTGCGTCTTCTTGATCGGTCGAACCAAATGGCTAAGCGGCGCGCGAGCCCGAGTCGGACTCGACTCAACCACTTCACCGCGCCGCTTTTCCATTGTCGGCGGGCGGGCCACTTGTTGGGCTCAGCATCGTCTTCTCCGCTGCCTACCGGAGCTCGCTGGCGCTCGCGCATGCGTGTCACGCACCTCGTTAGCGACAGCTTATGCACGTGTGTCCACCTCTGGGGCATCGCCGCGACCTCATAAAACCCCTGAGCTCACCCACTTTTTGCCCCTTGCTCTCTCGTGTCTTCTCTGCCCATTTCTTTGCTTCGGCCGGAGTTGAAGCCGAGAGCCGCGCCGCCGTGTTAGCACCGCCCTCGAGCCAGAGACCTCGCCGCTGTGTTCCTCTCACCACGCCTCGTCCATTTTAGCCACTCCGGGTCTTCGTCGCCCACTGGATCGCCGTGACGACTTCTTCGTCTTCACGTCCGGCAACCTCGGCCCTCTTAGCTCGCCAGCGTTCTGGTGAGTCTCCTGTAGCGATTTCTGGTCCCGTGGGATCGCATTAATCCACTGAGTCTAACGGTGGTTTCATTTTTGCTTTCGGTGCATCGTCGAGGGCGTGCGACCCCTTTTCTCCGTTCACGGTGATTCACCGCCGCGACGATTCCGACCGCCTCGGGCCTCCTTCGGCGACGTTATCTTGGGTGTTCTGCTCCCGAAGCTGAGGCGATCTCGCGGCGCTCCTTCCCGAAGCTTCTCGTCGCCCGTAGCGCCTCCGCCTCGGGAACCCCTTCTTCGTCTCCGCCTCCGGCCATCGCGAGCTCGACTCCGACGACCATCGGGCTCCGTGTCATCGTCTTCGAGTTCGTGAAGCTGCGGTGCACCCGTGCGTGTCATCCCCGAGCTCAGAGCCTCAGCCGTTCTCCAATTCGCCTACCTCGCCGTCGCGGCCGCGCGCGGGACCTCCGGCAAGCCGCCGGCAGCGTTAGGGTATAATCCTTTTTCATTAGCACTAATCTCCGTTTAATCTGTGTGTAACAGCCCTAACTTAGGGTTTGTATTTCATATGTAAAATTTTGAGGAGAAATAAAAACTTTTGCTGTCTCATCAAATCATTTGGAAGTTTTCCAAATTTTCCCTAGCAATTTCCAATTTTTAGAAGTTAATTCTTGTGATTGGAAATTATTGTCATCAAATTCTTAGCTTTCAAACTTATGATCATCCTCTGAAATTATTTTTCCCATCATCTTGATCATCCTATCTACCTCCCTGAATTATTTCACAATTTTTAGATTTTATTTGCTATTTCATATGGCCAAGTCAAACTAGTTTGAAATTCTGGTCAAACCCTTAGGCAGCAGCTTGTGAATTTTCTTGGGAGAAATCTAATGCATAAAATTCCTGGAAAATTTACACAAGGGTGTCCTCTGTCCTGGAAGCTACCATAAAAATTTCGAAATTTTTGGAGCCCTGGGCTATCTCTAAAATTTCCCAAACTTTCTCTGTCTTTCTAATTCAAATCTGGAAACAACTTGTTTGTCGGGCTCGAACCCAACCCGTCTCGAGTCCGACCGCGCACCACTGACTCGGTCGCGTCAACTAACGCACCGCCCGAGTCAATCGATCGTGACCATCCGTTGTGCATCGCGCGGTCGCGTTCAGCGTCGCAATCGACCGGTCCGAATGCATCGAGAGATCTCGACCGTCCATCTCGGATCAACGGTCGATCGATATTGATCGAGTTTAACCCACTCGTCGCACGCGCGGACTCCGACTCGAGTCGCACCCTTTCTCGGCGGCGTGGCGGTCCCACTGCAGTTATCCCGCCACGTCGCTGCGCCAGGCTCTCTTCGCACCGCTCGCGCGCGCTCTCGCCCGGCCGCGCGCCGCACGCCGCCACCTCACCTCACCGGTCTTTTCACGCCCCACGCCTCACCTCGCGCCTCACTTTGCTCCTACAAAAGCCTCAGGGCTTTCCCTACCTCGTTTTCTTCTCCTTTGTCTTTCTTCTCCTCCAGAGCTCACGAGGCGAGAGCGTCGCCGCGCCGCTTCCGAGCGTTTGGCGCTCGGTGAGCTCCGATCATCGCCGATAAGCGTCACGGTGTGCCTAGCATCCCGTGAAGCGAACCTCAAGAGATTCGAGTTTTTCGTCACGTGGAGCCGCGCATCCTTCTTCTCAAGTCGGCGAAACCGCCTTTCCGCGCCACGACTTCTCCGGTGAGCTCGGCTCGATTCTTCGCTCGGTGAGCATCGCTGGACTCCACCTTCCTTCTCCGTTCATTCACTTGTCCTCGTTCGCCTCGGGCTCCACGCGTGCCGTTGATCGCCTTGCGCCGCGCAGCTCGTCGCCGGGCCATCTCCGGCGACCACTTGAGCTCGCGTCATCCGGTGAGTTCACGGTAACCGCGATGCTCATGCGCGCTAGTTTTCATCTTATTCTTCTCTGCGCGATCGTCCCTTGTCACCCCCTGCCGGCCGCCGCTCGTTCGCTGCGCGCGCGCCGCTTCTCGTGCAAACCCGCGACCACCCTTAGCTTCGGTAACCCCTTGGCGACCCATTTTGGCGTCGCACGGCGAGCGCCGCCACTCCTTCGCCGGCGGCAAGTTCAGTCCAGCAGCCCGAGCCTCTACGTTCTTGGTGTGCTCTTCTGTTTCAGCGATGGGGCCCACCTCCCTTAAGCTTTGTAGTTAGCTGCTAATCATGCTTATGATTGTTCATTAGTTCACTCTCATTGCATGATCAAAATTGGTATTGGAAGTTTGAAAGTATTTTAGTGTTGTTCTCTGTAATTGTTTCCTGTTGTCGTTTCTGTTGTCAGTGACTAGATTTTAGTTTCATGCTTATACTTTGGATTCTTGTTAAGTGCTGGTTGACTCCCTTTTGTTGTAGTGGTTAGCATGAAATCATTTAGTTAGTATCTTTAAGTTTCAAAGCTCTTGTTGTCATGATTAATCAAAGGGATAGTTGGATGATCATGTTGTTGTCTCTGTACTTTTGATTTATCGGTCTGATAAGATTTGGAGTAGTAGCATCCGAATTGTGATAACCTTACAATATGTTGGCATGTTGCTTAGGTGTGTAGTAGCTGAAATGTTCTTCAAACCCAAACCTAATTAGAAAATGTCTTAGCGTCTATTAGTGGATTGATAAGATAGTAATTGTCCTCTTGAAGCACATTGTAGGCCTAAATGTAGTCATGTCGATAATGGTGGCATTAGAATAGCTAGTTACTTCTATGGTGTTATTCTGATGCTTAGTTAATAGATGTGCACACAATCACCATCAAAGTCTGTCGAAAGATTAAGACATATAAGAGGATTGATTTTGTGGTTAACTTGGTAAATAAGTGAGTGGGTAGATCAATCACTTGAAAACATGTTTATTTGAAACATCTCTGTAGCAGTTATTCTATTTTTCCTTTTGTGGTGGTCTAGTTTCTGTGTATGAATTTGTGTTTGTATTGGAATGTTGAGTTTTGCCGGTGTTATTCGTTCTTATTCGCTGTTATTTGTTCAATCGTTAGGCTTCGACATTTGTGGTAACCCTGAGAGCGATCCTCTGCAACAGGTTGAGCATTCTGAGCAACAGCAGCCAGGCAAGCAGTTTGATCATGTTAATCCCAGTATTTTAAAGTCTAATATTTTGTTTCAACTGTATGTATGCATCGCTTAATTTGTGTTAAATTGGTTAGATAATCCTTTAGATGCATAATCTGTAGGCAAATGATATTCCTCTACTACCTGAGCCTAGGTTATTTGCTGTGATTAGAAATCGCTGGATGATCTCTTGTCACTTAGTAGATCCGGGTCAATTTGCTTAGACATGCTTAGCTATCGGTAGAACTGGGCGGTTATCGACTTTAGTCGGTAACCTTGATCACACAAAATTTTCTATAACTTTTGTTTCAGCATTTCTGCTATGTTTAATTGCAAAATTAAAAATGAAAACAAAAATGATTTAGACTTGGGCACAATGGTAAGACCGTGTGATCATTGGGTGTGATGGAGAGGTGCCCGAGCCGATTAAGGACCGAGTTACTTGCGCCACCGTACTGAGCATTTTGCGTGCTAACCACACTAGAGTATATGGGACCTCTCTTGACCTAGTACTTTGGCGTGTATTGGCTCCGGGTCGCAGGAGGTCGCAGGAGGGATGGAGGTGGGAGCATGGTAGTTGTCCGAAAAGCTTTATCACGAGTGGGTAGTTGCCTTTTCGGCTTTACCATGTAAGCGTATGGATTTCTATCCATACGAGCGGCTCGTAGTTAATACACAATATTGGAAAAAGTCTCGTAGGACTTAGCGGTGCGACATACCTTGGAAGTGTGCTTTGGCTTAAAGGCGATGCAAGTGTGGGTACATTGGTACACCTGCGGGGGTTAAAACTATTCGAATAGCCTCGTCTAGGTTATGGACACGCTGGATCGCCCCAAGAACTAGACTACAACATTTAAATTCAAACTTGATGGGTGGTACGAATGGGATTCGTGCTATTGTTAATGGTGACTATTGGGATAGTCATCTCTAGGTTGTTTTTCTTTCTCTTTTGTTATTATTATCTTCTTATTATTTCAACATTAAAAGCGAATTGCAAACTTGCCTTCAAACTGTATTATATTATTGCAAAGGAAAATTGGCTTTGTGCAAATGAAACATATGGCCTCCACTAAACAAGCTGCATGTAGCATATGAGCAGTGCGCTAGTTCACACGTCGGTCTTGCGGGTACAAAGACAATCTTTGTACTCGTGTGCTTTGCTTAATGTTTTGTTGCAGAGGAAGAAGGTGAGCCCCAAGGGCCTCACTTACGTGAGTGTGTTGCCGTTTCGTGGATGACTAGACTTGGCGGTCGGTCGGATGCCTTGTGGGTTGGAGGCACGATTGGCTTTGTTTATAGCCATCTTATGGCACTTTTTGCTTCATTGTCGTTCTTGTTTATTTGTGTATCTTGTGGCACATCGGCCTTTGTGCGTAATAACTCTACTATTTGTTTATCTTCCGTTTGGTAGTGTGGTGTTTGGACTCTATGTTTGGAATGGAGTTGATGTCTAATTTTGTAACGGTGTGTATCTTTTCAGGAAGTATACATATCTTGAGGATCGATTTATTTGATTTGTGATGCTAGGACCAGGTGGTTGGTTAAGCATTACAAGCCAAATAAATTGGGGTCCTCACAAAGTTGGTATCAGAGCCATTCTGACCGTAGTAACCCAAGCATAGTCGTCTTTAGGATATTTTGGAAAGGCTTATTTTCAAAGTATCAAAAAGGGTTTATAAAAACCTAGGCAGCTTCTCAGACTTTACTCCTTATCTATCTTAGCCTTCTACTCTCATCTTACTCTAATTTGAGTTTTAAAACTTGGTTTCTCTCTTTCCTTTCAAAAGATAGTTACTTATCCGGTGGGGTTAGTTTTGGGAGAACCTTGGGAGATTAATCTAACTAAAAACTTGTGGGAATAATAGGGTAAGATGTAAAGTGAGTAGTTATGTGTCTAGTTTTTGTTGGTTGGGCTTTACCCTGCTTTGTGTTTGTTTTTAGTGAATTTTGGGCTTTCTTGCTGTTAGAATTGTTGCTAAATTGTCTTAGTGAAATAGGATGGCCGGGAGAACGCGTGGCAGTCAGCAGGCTGGTCATGATGAGGAGCTTCCCCCTCCTCCGACCATGGCTGAGGTGCTCGCTCAGATCGAGCGTAACCGCATGGACCAGACGCGTATCTTGGAGGTTATTGCTAGGAATACCTCCACTCCTGCCGGTGGTGGCGGCCACGGACTCCGCGGGGACTTGCAGAGTTCCTCCGTACCGACCGCCGACTTTCTCCCGCTCCGAGGACCCTCTCGATGCGGATGATTGGTCGCGCATGGTTGGCGAAGCTCAACATAGCTCGATGCCGAACGACGATAAGGCACTCTTCGCATCCCACCGGCTTGAGGCGCGGCACTCTCATGGTGGGAGAACTATCTCGCCATGCGGCCGCGGGCGGTGGTCGCGTGGGAGGAGTTAGTCGACCTTCGTCGGGCCCACATCCTAGATGGTCCGATGAAGTCGAAAAGAAAGAATTCCTCGCGCAAGCAAGGCGCAAATCGTGACGGAGTACTTATGCGAATTTAATCATTTGGCTCGTTATGCTCGGGAGGTGGCCTCGAGATGAGGCTAGCGGAGAAGTTTATGGATGGCTTGTCAGGAGGCTGCGAGGACAAGCTATCTATTGTGGACTTCTCGACTTTCGTGCCTTGGTAGATAAGGCCATTGTTGCGAGCATAAGGCAAAGGCGTGGCGAGTCCCGCAGCGCAAATGGGAGGCCCATCGGTCTACTCACACCGGCCTCGCTCGTCCTCAGTGGGCTAGCACGAGGCCCGTTCTTTTGCTCCACCGTGCCGAGGCCATCCGCACCAGCTCCTCGTCCACCGCGAGCGTGTTTCACCACGTGCGCTGCGATCGGCAGAGCGGCCTCGCAATCCGGCCGCCGAGGTTACTTGTTTTATTTGCCACAACAAGGGCCACTCGCCAGCGCTTGCCCTCGAGTGTTGCGATCGCCCCTCGTCCTAATGGAGGACGCGGGCGGGAGTGGTCATCCACGACGGTAAGATGATCCGAAGCCCTGAGTGCGGCGTGGTCGAGTCAACCACCTTTGGTGAGGAGACTCGGGAGGTGCGGATGTCGTGATGGGTACACTTCTTGTCAATTCTCGTCCTGCTGGTAGTATTATTTGATTCGAGCATCGCATTCTTTTATTTCAAGATCATTTCTCTGCTGCTAGTGGTCTTCACTGTGTTCCTTTGGGGATTACTTTGCTCATCCGCTCCGGGTCGGAGATGAGAGCGATTCTGATGTCGGGATGTTTCTATCATAGTCAAAGGAGTGGGATTTTTGGCAAATCTTATTACGCTTTCGATTGTGAGTTTGGATGTGATTCTTGGCATGGATTGGTTGTCCCAACACTTGGGGCAAATCGATTGTGCGAGAAGATTGTCTATCTTACCACCCTTGAGTGACAGTCGGATTTTCGCAAGCACTCTGAGGCCGCATCTATGTGCATTAGAAGCGAAGCTTGACTGCGGTTCGGGATGTTCCCATAGTATCGACTTTGTGGATGTCTTTCACGAAGATTTGCGGGATGCCTCGATTCGAGACCTTGAGTTTGTCATTGAGTTGCTGCGGTGCATCGCTCCGATTGAAGGCGCCGTATCGGATGCCTCCTAATGAGTTAGAAGAATTGAAGAAGCAGCTTGGTGAGCTCCAAGCAAAGGGTTTCATCCGTCCCGCCATCTCCTTGGGGTTGTCCGGTGATCTTTGTGAAGAAGAAGGACAAGACTTTGCGCATGTGTGTTGATTACCGTCCTCTCAATGAGGTGACGGTGAAGAACAAATATCCTTTGCCCCGCATTGATGATCTTTTCGACCAGTTGTCTGGAGCTCAGGTGTTCTCCAAGATTGACCTGAGATTGGGATATCATCAAGTCCGGATCAGGGCTGAGGATATTCCGAAGACGGCTTTCACTACTCGTTATGGTCTTTACGAGTATACCGTCATGTCTTTCGGCTTAACCAATGCTCCAGCATATTTCATGAACCTCATGAACTCAGTATTCATGGAATATTTGGACAGGTTCGTGGTGGTTTTCATTGATGATATTCTTATCTATTCCAAGACTGAAGAAGAGCATGCTGAGCATCTGAAGATCGTTTTGGGCAAATTGCGGGCGCATCAGCTATATGCAAAGTTCAGCAAATGCGAGTTCTGGTTGAAGGAAGTGGCATTCTTGGGCCATGTTCTATCAGCTGGAGGCGTAGCTGTGGATCCCAGCAAGGTCAGCGATGTTCTATCTTGGGGTCAGCCCAAGTCAGTCACTGATGTACGGAGTTTTCTCGGTTTAGCGGGCTACTACCGCCGCTTTATCGAGAACTTCTCCAAAATCGCTAAGCCGATGACTGAATTGCTCAAGAAGGACAAGAAGTTTGTGTGGTCCTCTGCTTGTGATGAGAGCTTTCAGGAGCTCAAGCAGCGATTGACTTCAGCCCCAGTCCTTACTCTTCCTGATATCCACAAGAGCTTCGATATTTATTGCGATGCCTCTCGTCAGGGACTTGGATGTGTCCTTATGCAGGAAGGCAAGGCAGTTGCATATGCATCCAGGCAGTTAAGACCTCATGAGCTCAACTATCCCACACATGATTTAGAGCTTGCTGCTGTGGTTCATGCACTCAAGATTTGGCGGCATTATTTGATCGGTAACTCACGCGGAGGTGTATTCGATCACAAGAGCTTGAAATATTTGTTCACCCGGCCGATCTGAACCTCGAGCGAGAGAGATGGTTGGAATTGATCAAAGATTATGACATGGGTATTCAGTATCATCCCGGCAAAGCCAATGTGGTTGCTGATGCACTTAGCCGAAAGGTGTATTGCAATACTCTGATGATCCAAGAGCAGCAACCTGCGCTTCTTGCAGAATTTCAGCGTCTCAACTTGGGTTTGGTTGAGCACGGTTCCCTTGCTGCCCTGATTGTACAACCGACCTTGGTGGATCAAATCAAGGCAAAGCGTACAATCGATGATGGTGTGGGTAAAATCAAGCAGAAACTCAGGAAATGGATCACCAAGTGTTTCACAAGAAGATGAGCACGGTGTTGTATGGTTTGGGCGGCGTCTTGTGGTCCCAAAGGTCCCGAGTTGCGGGATTTGATTCTTCATGAGGCCCATGATTCGCCTTTGTCTATCCATCCCGGGGCCACTAAAATGTACCAAGATTTGCGTCAGAGATTCTGGTGGACTCGCATGAAGCACGAGATTGCCAGGTTCGTTGCCAGATGCGATGTGTGTTGTCGTGTCAAGGCCGAGCATCAACGCCCGGCGGGTCTTCTTCAGCCCTTGCCCATACCAGAGTGGAAGTGGGATTCTGTGGGCATGGATTTTATCACTGGTCTGCCCCGTACTCCTGCGGGGAAGGATGCATTATGGGTTATCATTGATCGATTGACGAAGGTGGCCCATTTCCTTCTGTGCGATCGAAGATTGATGTGAATCGGCTAGCGGACCTTACATATCCCGCATTGTGAGCTTGCATGGTGTGCCACGAACGATTGTGTCGGTCGTGGCTCTTTTTCACTTCTCGGTTTTGGCACGATCTACGGGAGGCCATGGGGACCCGTCTCTCTTCATTTCGACCTATCATCCTCGTGACAGATGGTCGACGGGGCGCGTCAACAGTGTGCTTGAAGATATGCTCGTGCTTGTGTTCTCTCCTATGGGAAGAATTGGGAGAAGTGTCTACCGCTGCGAAGTTCTCTTACAACAACACTTCGAGCTAGTCTCGGTATGGCACCATTTGAGGCTTTGTATGGGCGGCTGCAGAACACCGTTGAACCGGTGAAATCGGTGAAAGCGCGTTCTTTGGTCCGATTCCATCAATGAGGCCGAGAACCAAGTGCAGTTGATTCGTGAGCACTTGCGCGTAGCTCAGTCCAGGCAGAAGAGCTATGCAGACCGGCGTCGCCGTGAACTGAGTTTCCAGCCCAATGACTTTGTGTATCTCAAAGTCTCAGCTCTGAAGGGACATCGTCGTTTTGGTGTCAAGGGCAAATTAGCTCCTCGGTATGTCGGGCCTTATCGCGTCATCAAGAAAGTAGGAGCCGTTGCATACCAGTTGGAGTTGCCAGCTACACTTGAGGGGGTGCACAATGTTTTCCATGTATCGCAATTGAAGAAGTGTCTTCGTGTTCCTGTGGAGGAAACGCCATTAGAAAATATCGATGTGCAAGGAGATCTGTCTTATCGTGAGCGTCCCGTTCGTATCCTCGAAGAAGCTGAACGCAGAACAAGGAACCGTGTGATCAAGTTCCTTAAAGTTCAGTGGTCGAACCACTCCGAGGATGAAGCCACTTGGGAGCGGGAAGATCGTCTCGGCGCATTACCCATCCTTCTTCTCGGTGATCGAATCTGGGGCGAGATTCTGTAAGGGGAGGTTTGTAACAGCCCTAACTTAGGGTTTGTATTTCATATGTAAAATTTTGAGGAGAAATAAAAACTTTTGCTGTCTCATCAAATCATTTGGAAGTTTTCCAAATTTTCCATAGCAATTTCCAATTTTTAGAAGTTAATTCTTGTGATTGGAAATTGTTGTCATCAAATTCTTAGCTTTCAAACTTATGATCATCCTCTGAAATTATTTTTCCCATCATCTTGATCATCCTATCTACCTCCCTGAATTATTTCACAATTTTTAGATTTTATTTGCTATTTCATATGGCCAAGTCAAACTAGTTTGAAATTCTGGTCAAACCCTTAGGCAGCAGCTTGAATTTTCTTGGGAGAAATCTAATGCATAAAAATTCCTGGAAAATTTACACAAGGGTGTCCTCTGTCCCAGGAAGCTACCATAAAATTTCGAAATTTTGGAGCCCAGGTCTATCTCTAAAAATTTCCCAAACTTTCTCTGTCTTTCTAATTCAAATCTGAAACACCGCTTGTCGGCTCGAACCCAACCCGTCTCGAGTCCGACCCGCACCACTTGACTCGGTCGCGTCAACTAACCGCACCGTCCGAGTCCAATCGATCGTGACCGTCCGTTGTGCATCGCACGGTCCGCGTTCGCGTACGCAATCGACCGGTCCGAATGCATACAGAGATCTCGACCGTCCATCTCTGATCCAACGGTCGATACGATATTGATCGAGTTTAACCCACTCGTCGCACCGCGCGGACTCGACTCGAGTCGCACTTCTTTTCTCGTGACAAGGCGGTCCCACTGCGCAGTTATCCCCGCCACGTCATTTGCGCCGCGCCATGTAACATCCCAATTTTGGGCTTGTGTTTCAAATGTAAGAAAATGAGTAGAAATTAAAACTTTTTCTTACATCATGCGTTTCTGTTTATCTTGGATGTATTGTACAAGACTTATGGAAAGGCAAAGTCACAATGTCTTTTGATCCAAATCTTGTTCCTTCAAAACAATCTTGTCAACCCTTTTGATCATCTCCGGAAATATTTTTCCTAAGCTCTAGGGTTGGTGTGTGACCTCTCTGAAAAATCTCACAATTTTTAGAAATTGTTTGAATACTTTTGGGGTCGATTAAACCTATTCAAAATCTGGTCAAGCGTGGACCACCACCTTGTGGAATTTTGGAGGAAAATGTGTAGCACAAAACCTCTGCAAAATTTACACAAGGTAATCAACTCAGTTAGCAAGCTCATTAAAAGTTTCATAAATTTTGGAGTAAGTTTACTACCCCAAATAAATCCTCGACTTCAGATCGGTGAAACTCAAAATTTGGGTGAGTCGGCCTCGGGCTCGAGTCGGACCGAGTCCGACCAGCCTTTGGACTCGATCGGACCAGGTAGAGCTCGGGCTCGGGCTCGTCTTGTGCATAGCGGGCCGCCGGATGGGGATCGGGTGGCTCACGACCTCCTCTGCGCGCATGGACCTCCTCGGCTCTGTTCTTCTTCCTCCAGGACCTCCTCGAGCCACAGTCGTCATGATTTCCCCACGTGCGTGCAGTCGGTGTCGAGCGCTTGGGAGCGGTCTTGTCACCTTTGGTCCTTCCCAACGTCTCTTTCGCCATGCATTAATGGTGCCAGAGCTTTGCCCAAAGGAGCCATCCTGCGCCGCCTTGTCAAGTCACGTGGGTCATGGCGGGCATGGTTCATGCTCACGATGAAGCTTTACCCACACCATTGCCAAGCTCCCGGGCTATGTATAGCACGAGACCTTCCTTCTCCTTTCCTTCTTCGTTCTTGGTGGCTTGAGCTCCACACTTAAGCACCCGAGCACCACCTTCCTGTCACCATTGTCGCCTTGGAGCTCCTGCCGAGCTCGAGCTCCAGTGGTTCCATCCGCGTTCTTACCGCTTTTCTTGTCATCTCGAGCATCCTCTAACTTGCTGTGGTTATCCATCGCAGGTGGGACGAGTTGGGGGCTGCCGTGGTCGGGACCGCTTTCTTCCTCGTCTCGGCGAGGTCCCAGTCACCGGGCGTCTCCTTCGGTTTCCTCCTCTCCTCGGCTTCCTCTGGACCTTCCCTACACTCGGGTGAGTCCATCTTAGTCCCTTAGGGCTTAGGGTCTAGCTAGCTCATTCGTGGCGCTCGGCTTGGTCATTTCGGTTTTGCCAAACACTTATCCTCCGTCATTCTCGGCTGCGGCGTTTAAAACCGTCGCCGCCGTCGAGAGTGTCTCCGCTAGGTCGCGACAATATTGCGAGTATATCGGTGCCCTTGGTAGTGCCGCGAGTCCCCATCGCGCGCAAACCGTTGAGCCCGCTTCGGGATTTTGCCGGTTCAAAACCTCCGTTTCGTCACTTTCTTAGGACATCATCAATGCCCCATTTATTGCTAATCATTGGGTGCATTAATCCTGTTTTAAGTGTGCCATTGTGTCAGCGACACATGCGGCCATGGGCTTAGAAGTTAAATCCTAAGTCTTTTGGTGCCCTTTTAGGTTCATTCATTGCCAATCTTCAGAGCAATAAATTTGTCTTAGCCGCCCCTTTTTGTCATCGTCAGGTGGTCCCGCGCCATTAAAAAAAACCCTGACCTCCTCGGACTAATCTTGGCCGTTCACGACCTCTCAAGATTAGATTTGGGCCTTAGGTTCTTTCCATAAAACCTCGATCTCTAGGACCTCCCCTAGATTAGATCCTAGCCGTTTAAGACCTCTTGGAACTCCATCCGAGTCACTAGGACCACTCTGCGCAAAGGACCTCCTCGAGGTCATTTCAGTAAAAACCACCTTCGGGACCTCCACCGAGGTCCTCTTTGCAAAAGACCTTCCTTGGCTATTTTTGCAAAGACCACCTCAGGACCACCCTTGGGGTCCTCTTTGTAAAAAGCTGTCCCGGGTCTTTTATAAAGACAACCCCGCTCGCACCTCTTAGGCTCAATCCTAGCCGTTCACGACCTCCCGGTTTAGATCGGCGTTAGATCTCGTTTGTAAAATCCTTAGCGCTCGGACCTCCTCGCGTCGATCAACCGCTTCGGGACCTCCTTAGGCTTTGATCGAGCCGTCCGGATCTTCTCCCGTTAGATCACTACCGCTTAGGACCTCCCGAGTAGATCTTGGCCGTCCAAGACCTCCTCGGTTAAATCCCAACCGTCCGGGACCTCCTCGCTGATCGCGTCAGTTAAAGACCTCCCTCTCGGAGATCTAGACCGTTGAGGACCTCCTCCGTTTAGATCCGTAGCTTTAGGACCTCCCCTTCGCTCGGGCCGTTAGATCTAGATCTAACGGGCTGACCTCCTCTGAAGCTTAGTCTTGGAACTTCCCTAGTGCTCGGGATCGCGAGATCTTGATCGGCGGTCCACGACCTCAGTTAGCGCGAAGACCTCCTCTGCGTCGCGCATGCATGCACCGGTCGTGGCCGTTGGATCGATCTCAGCGGTCCGGACCTCCCGATCTTGGGAGGAGGTCTTCCTGCAGGCCGTGTGCCAGTGCAATGGCCTGCGATGCAAGATCGGCGACCCGACCTCTCCTTTGTCTTCCAGTTCGGTTGGACCTCCCGAGAGCTCAAAGTTTCCTAAGTCTTTTGCTGTTTCAAATTTCAAAAGTGCATAACTTTGTCATTTTAACTCCTTTTTGAATGATTCCAGTTGCTGTAGCTTTGTTATAGTATGAACTTAAATCTGAGAATGAAATTAGGCCCTGTTTTGTAGCAGAAAATGATTTAAACAACATGATCTTGTTTAATGGAAAATGATGTCTAGGAATTCATGGAAAACTTGTAAAACACATAACTTCCTCTCTGTAGTTGCAAACTAAGCAAACTCAACCCGGTAAATTTGGCCTGTAGACATGCTTTAATTTGATCTAGGCTTTGTCTCTATTCATGTTCCTAGGAAATGAGATATGCTAGTTGTAGAACTTAGAAAAATCATAACTAAATCATCTTAACTCCAAATGACCTAAAATTTTATATGGGTTACCACTATACCAGTAGGTAGCTACCATAAAATTTCAGCTCCAAAATCTTTCTAGAAAATATTTTTGCTACAGTGCTAATTATGGCCGAAAATGAGTTTTTAAGTAATATCTTTTGCACCACAAATCCAAATTAGGCTTTTCCAGTTTCTATGTCTTGGTATATTTGTATTCTACCTTGCGTATAAATTTCGTTGTATTTGGATAATTTTTGCTTGCTCTTTTGTTTAAGTGTTGCTAGTCTTATTGGTTGTTCTTGGTTCTTTTGCCTTTCCGCTAGGGTTCGACATTTGCGGTAACCCCGAGAACGACCCTCCGCATAACAAATTGAGCAACAGACAAGCGACAAGCGATTTGATCATGTTAATCCCAGTATTTTAAGTATTTATGTTGATTACAAATTCTATGTATGCATTGCTATTTTGTTTTAATAGTTGGCCTAGTAGATGCATTTCCTTAGCAAATGACTATCCTCTACTACCATGAGCCTAGGTTACTTGGTCGTGACTAGAGTTCGTGGATGGGCTCTTGTCACTTAGTAGTTGCGAATTAATTGCTTAGCCATGCTTAGCTTCGGTAGAAATGGGCGGTTATCGATTTGTCGATAACCTTGATCACACAAACTTATTATGTATTATGATTTCCATCTTGTGCCATGTCTACTTATGAAAACTAAAACTGAAAACAAAATGATTTAGACTTGGGCACAATGGTATGATGGTGTGATTTTCGGGTGTGACTGGAATGGTGCCTGAGTCAACAAGGACCGAACATCTTGTTACACTAAACCAAGCATTTTAGCGTGCTAACCACACTAGAGGGTATGGGACCTCTCTTGACTTAGTACTTTGGCGTGTATTGGCTCCGAGTCGCAGGGAGTCGCAGGAGGGATGGTGTTGGGAGCATTGTAGTGTCCGAAAGACTTCACCCGTGATGGGATTTGTTGTCTTTCGGCTTGCAATGTAAGCGTATGGTGTTTCTACCCATACGAGCGGCTCGTAGTTAATACACAAGATTGGAAATGTCTCGTAGGACTTAGCCGTGCCGGCATACCTACGGAAGTGTGCTTTTGGCTTAAAGGCGGTGCGAGTGTGGGTACATTGGTACACCCCCGCAGCGGTTAAAACTATTCGAATAGCCTCGTCTAGGTTATGGACACGCTTGCAAGGTCTTTCAAGAGTTAGACTACAACCTTTTAAATTAAAACTTGATGGGTGGTACGAATCGGGATTCGTGCTATGTTGTGGTGGCTATTGGGATAGTCACTTCAGTGGTTACTTGTATGTATCTTTACTTCATTGCTTTGATAACAAAACAGATTTGCAAACTTGCTTTTGAAATATATTACATTATTGCAAATAAAGTTGGCTTCATGCAAAATGAGACATACAACCTCCACCTAAATAAGCTTGCATGTAGTTTATGAATAGGTCTGCTATTCCACACGTCAGTCTTGCGGGTACAAAGACAACCTTTGTACTCAGTTGCTATGCTTAATTGTTTTGTTGCAGAGGAGGAAGGTGAGCCTGAAGGGCCTCACTTTTGCGAGCTGTGTTGTGGTAGCTTGCGGGGCGACTAGCTTGGCGGCCCGGTCGGTTGCCTTGTGGGTGTGTGGCTAACCGGTCGACTTTTGTTCTAGCCATCTTATGGCGCTTTTGCTTCCGCTGTCATTCTTGTATATTGATCTATTTGGCCGGTCGGCTCTCTTTTGTAATAACTTCTCTGTATGTCGTTGTTGACTTAGCGTTGTATGTTGTATGGAAGTGATGTGTAATTTTGTGATGATGTGCATATGTTGCAATTCTGGGAAACATATGCCCATCGAGGCTTAGAATGTTTAAATAGTAATGCTAGAACCATTTGGAGGTTAAGTGTTACTAGTTAAATATTCCGGGTCCTCACAAAGTTGGTATCAGAGCCATACTGACCGTAGAAACCCCTAGTTTGGTCGCCTTTAGGATATTTTGGAAACTTACTTTCAAATAGTTTATGAAAACTTAAGTAAGTTCTCTAATTTTATTCCTTACCTGTCTTAGCTTGCTCATCTCACCTTACTCTCACTTAAGTTTGAAAAAGTTGTTCCTCTCTCCCTTTCAAAAATTAGCCTCTATCGATTAACTTGGTTTTGGGAGAACCATGAGAGAGCTTGGATAAAGGAAATAGGACAGCTAGCTAGTGGTGAGTAATTAGGGTAGGAAATGAGAGATAAATACAACTAAAACTTGTGGGAATAAAAGGGTAAGAAGTGATATGAGGTTAGCTAATGCCTATACTCTATTAGGTGGTTATACCTTGAATTTTGGACTGGTTTGAGCTGGAAATTAGTGCTGAAATTTTGGGTCTTCTCAAACGATTACTCGTTCTTCCATACGGGTTAGTCGTTTCGGAAGTTGATTCGTGACTTATGGTCTCATGTTCTTTTGTGACTATTCGTTGGTCGTTTTAACTAAGTTTGGATTTACGTGCTCTTGGGTCTTGAATCGTGTCTAACTTGTCTTAGTAAATCGGGATGGTGGTGGGACACGTGCGGCCGGAATCACCGGTAGTCCCGATGAGGGCTTCCCCTCCACCGACCATGGCGGAAGTCCTCATGCGGTCGAACGCAATCGTTCGGAGGACCGCAGGTCTTTGGAGGTCATCGCCAGAACACCTCCACTTCCTCACGGTGCCTCGGATGCGGAGGGGTGGACATCGAACTCGTGGGGACTTGCGGAGTTCCTCGTCGCAGCCTCCCACCTTCTCCCGGTCAGGATCCCTTGGGCAGACGATCGTCGCTGCGTGCGGTTGAGCGGAAGCTCAACGTTGCTCGATGTCGAGCGCGAGGCGGGCGCACCGCATCTCATCGGTGGAGGGTGCGGCACTCTCATGGTGGGAGAATTTCCTCGCCATGCGACTGCGGGACACGTGGTCGTGGGAGGAGTTCGGTTAGCTTTCCGTCGGGCCCATGTCCCCGCCGGCCGATGAAGTCGAAGAAGGAGTTCCTTGCGCTCAAGCAGGCGCAGCAGTGCGGGATCGAGTACCTCCATGAGTTCAACCATTTGGCGAGTGCGCTCTGCCGAGGTGGCCACCGTGAGGCCAAGTGAGAAGTTCGTGGAGGGTTTGTGCGAGGAGCTTGGGACAAGCTCTCTATTGTGGACTTCCCGACTTCCGCACCTTGGTGGACAAGGCCATCATCGCCGAGCACAAGGCGAGCGCGGGCGAGTCCCGCAAGCGCAAGTGGGAGGCCCAATGCGCGCACAGCCGGCCTCGTTAATCCCGTGTTGGACCTCGCACGGTGGCCCGTTCCTTGGCTTCACCACCGCCGAGGCCTTGGCAGACTCCCCACCCTCCGCGGCCGTGGCTCGATCACGTGCGCTGCGACCAGCCAGCAGGTGTTCCCGCAACCCGCGCCGACGTCACCGCTTCTCTCGCCACAACAAGGGCCACTCGCGAGTAGTTGTCCTAAGAAGACTGGAGCGGCCCCTCGTCCTAATGGAGGACGCGGCAAGGGAGTGGTCACCCACCGACCGTAAGACCGGGCTTGGGAGCGGCGAGTCAACCATATCTCGGTGAGGAGGCACGAGGCGCCCGACGTGGTGTTGGGTACGCTCCTTGTTAATTTGCGTCTGCTACGATTTTATTTGACTCTGGGCCTCGCATTCTTTTATTTGAGGTCTTTTCTTTGTTGATTGTAGGCTTCACTGTGTTCCTTTGGGGATTCCACTGCGATTCGCTCTCGGGTTCGGAAATGAGAGTGACCAAGTATCTTGGGATGTTCCTATCCACATCGAAGGAGTGGGGCTCTTGGCGAATCTTATCCTACTCGACTCGGCGCTTGGATGTGATTCTTGGCATGGATTGGTTGTCCCAACACTTGGGGCAAATCGACAGCCGGAAAGATTGTCTACCTCACTAGTCCTTGGTGAGCAGGTTGGTTTTCGCGATTGCGAGAGCCCCATCTTTATGTCCTTGAAGCAAAGCCAGCAGTGGAGATTCACGACGTCCCCACGGTGTGTGACTTCGCGGACGTCTTTCCTGAAGATTTGCCAGGGATGCCTCCTGTTCGAGATCTGGAGTTTGTGATCGAATTGCTGCCCGGTACCGCCCCTATTTCTAAGAGGCCGTATCGCATGCCTCCTAATGAGTTGGAGGAGCTGAAAAAGCAACTGGGTGAGCTGCAAGAGAAGGGTTTTATCCGTCCTAGCTCATCTCCTTGGGGTTGTCGATTATCTTTGTGAAGAAGAAGGACGGGACCTTGCGCATGTCGCGTTGATTACCGTCCACTTAATAAGGTGACGGTAAAGAACAAGTATCCTTTGCCCGTATTGATGATCTTTTCGATCAGTTGGCCGAGCACGAGTCTTCTCAAGATTGACTTGAGATTGGGCTATCATCAAGTCGATCGGGACCGAGGATATTCCTAAGGCGGCTTTTGCTACTCGTTATGGCCTTTACGAGTACACCGTCATGTCTTTTAGTTTGACTAATGCTCCCGCTTTATTCATGAATCTTATGAACTTCGGTATTCATGGAGTATTTGGATAGATTTGTGGTGGTATTCATCGATGATATCCTTATCTACTCCAAGAGTGAAGAAGAGCATCTTGAGCATCTTAGTCGGTGTTGGGCAAGCTGCGTGAGCACCACCGTATGCCAAATTCACAAGTGCGAGTTACGGTTGAAGGAAGTGGCATTTTGGGCCATGTTCTTTCAGCGGGAGGTGTGGTGTGGATCCTAGCAAGGTCGGTGATGTGCTATCTTGGGGTCGGCCAAGTCGGTTACCGACGTCGGAGTTTTCTTGGTTTGGTGGCTACTATCGCCGCTTCATCGAGAACTTCTCCAAGATTGCGGTATGGTGAATTGCTCAAGAAAGACAAGAAGTTTGAGTGGTCCGCTTGTGATGTGAGTTTTCGGGAACTCAAGAAGCGATCGACCTCACCCAGTGCTTGTTCTCCCGATATTCACAAGAGTTTTGATATCTATTGTGATGCTTCTCGTCGGTCTTGGTTGTGTTCTTATGCGGGAGGGCAAGGTTGTGGCCTATGCATCGCGGCGATTGAGGCCTCATGAACTCAACTATCCTACTCATGACTTGGAGTTAGTGCTTGTGGTCCATGCACTCAAGATTTGGCGGCATTATCGATTGGTAACCGTTGTGAGGTGTATTCCACCACAAGAGCTTGAAGTACTTGTTCACCCAACAGATCTGAACCTCGTGCAAAGAAGATGGTTGGAATTGATCAAGGACTATGACATGGGCATTCGGTACCATCAGGCAAGGCCAATGTCGTTGCGGAT
Organism: Ampelocalamus luodianensis; assembly: GCA_036346255.1. Lineage (NCBI taxonomy): Eukaryota > Viridiplantae > Streptophyta > Magnoliopsida > Poales > Poaceae > Ampelocalamus > Ampelocalamus luodianensis. The sequence continues at coordinate 56,273,657 of CM070617.1, read as the reverse complement.
GCACTCGATCGGAAGGTGTATTGCAACATGTTGATGCTCCAAGAGCAGCACCTACCCTCATTTCGAAATTCAGCGCCTCAATTTGGGTTTGATCGAGCACGATTCTCTTGCTACATTGGTTGTGCAACCAACCTTGGTGGACCAAATCAAGGCGGCTGACAGACAGATGCGGTGTGAGCGAGTCAGCGTAACATCAAGGATGGGATGACCAAGTGCTTTTCGAGGACGAGCATGGCGTTGTGTGGTTTGGGCGCGTCTTGTGGTTCCTAAGGTCATGGAATTGCGAATATGATTCTCCGCGAAGCCCATGACTCTCCTTTGTCTATTCACCCGGGGCTACTAAGATGTATCAGGATCTTCGTCGAGAGATGCGGTGGACCCGAATGAAGCGCGAGATTGCGGGTTCGTTGCGGAGTGCGGCGTGTGCGATCGTGTGAAGGCGAGCATCGGCGTCGCAGGTCTTCTTGACCTTTGCGGTGCCGAGTGGAAGTGGGATTCGTTGGCATGGACTTCATCACGGATTGCCCCGCTCGTCCAAGGAATGATGCTATTTGGGTCGTGATCGGCGAGGTTGACTAAAGTGGCACATTTCCTTCCTGTAAAGACTTCGGCCGTGTGGGGCCTTTGGCGAACTTTATGTCTCGAGGATTGTGAGTCTTCACGGTGTACCAAAGACGATTATTTCGATCGTGGTGCGCTTTTCACCTCGCGTTTTGGCATAGTCTGCGGGGAGGCTATGGGGACCCGCCTCCACTTGATCTGACCTTTCATCCTCGTGATCGATGGTCGACGGAGCGAGTCAACCAAGTGTTGGAAGATATGCTCCGTGCTTGTGTTCTTTCCTATGGGAAGAAGTGGGAGAAATGCCTACCATTTCTTTGAGTTCTCCTACAACAACGCTTTCGGGCCGATCTTGGCATGGCACCATTTGAGGCTTTGTATGGGAGAAGGTGTAGAACCCCGTTGAACTGGTCGAGAGGCGGTGGCGGCCGCCGGCCGCACTCGATCAATGAGGCCGAAAGTCAAGTTCGATTGATCCGCGAGCATCTGCGCACGCCCGATCCGGACAAAGAGCTATGCGGATCGTGCGTCGCCGTGAGTTGAGCTTTGAGCCCAATGACTTTGTGTATCTCAAGGTCTCACCCTTGAAGGGCCATCAGCGTTTTGGCATCAAGGGCAAGTTGGCTCCTCGATATGTTGGGCCTTATCGCATTGTCGAGAGAGTTGGGGCCGTTGCATACAGGTTGGAGCTACCACCGCGCTTGAGGTGTGCATGATGTGTTCCATGTGTCACACCTTAAGAAATGCCTCCGTGTTCCAACTGAGGAAACTCCTTTGGAGGTTCTCGATGTGCAGGAGAATTTGACCTACCGCGAGCATCCTATTCGTGTTCTTGAGGAATCTGAGCGGAGAACAAGGAACCGTGTCATCAAGTTCCTTAAGGTTCAGTGGTCAAACCATTCTGAAGATGAGGCAACTTGGGAGCGGGAAGATCGCCTGCAGATTTTCCTTCTTTCTTCTCAGAGTAAACGGAATCTCGGGTCGAGATTCTTGTAAGGGGGGGAGAGTTGTAACATCCCAATTTTGGGCTTGTGTTTCAAATGTAAGAAAATGAGTAGAAATTAAAACTTTTTCTTACATCATGCGTTTCTGTTTGTCTTGGACAGGTATTGTACAAGACTTATGGAAAGGCAAAGTCACAATGTCTTTTGATCCAAATCTTGTTCCTTCAAAAACAATCTTGTCAACCCTTTTGATCATCTCAGGAAATATTTTTCCTAAGCTCTAGGGTTGGTGTGTGACCTCTCTGAAAAATCTCACAATTTTAGAAATTGTTTGAATACTTTGAAGTCGATTAAACCTATTCAAAATCTGGTCAAGCGTGGACCACCACCTTGTGGAATTTTTGGAGGAAAATGTGTAGCACAAAAACCTCTGCAAAATTTACACAAGGTAATCAACTCAGTTAGCAAGCTCCGGTAAAAGTTTCATAAATTTTGGAGTAAGTTTACTACCCCAAATAAATCCTCAGACTTGGATCGGTGAAACTCAAAATTTGGGGCTGAGTCAGCCTCGGGCTCGAGTCAGACCCGAGTCCGACCCAGCCTTTGGACTCGATCGGACCAGCCGAGCTCGGGCTCGGGCTCGTGCGCGCGCAAGCGGGGGCCGCCGGATGGGGATCGGGTGGCTCACGACCTCCTGCGCGCATGGACCTCCTCGGCTCGTTCTTCTTCCTCCAGGACCTCCTCGAGCCACGGTCGTCATGATTTCCCCACCCGTGCGTGTGTCGATGTCGAGCGATTGGGAGCGAGTCTTTGTCACCTTTTGGTCCTTCCCAACGTCTCTTTCGCCATGCATTAATGGTGCCGGAGCTTTGCGAAAGGAGCCATCCCCGCCGCCTTGTCAAGTCACGTGGGTCATGGCGGGGCATGGTTCATGCTCACTGATGAGCTACCCACACCATTGCCAAGCTCCCGGGCTATGTATAGCCCGAGACCTTCCTTCTCCTTTCCTTCTTCGTTCTTGGCGTGCTTGAGCTCCACACTTAAGCACCCGAGGCACCACCTTCCTGTCACCATTGTCGCCTTGGGCTCCTGCCGGCTCGAGCTCCGGTGGTTCCATCCGCGTTCTTACCGCTTTTCTTGTCATCTCGAGCATCCTCTAACTTCTGTGGTTATCCATCGCGAGGGTGGACGAGTTGAAGTGCTCGTGGTCGGGACCGCTTTCTTCCTCGCTCCGTGAGGTCCCGTCACCGGCGTCTCCTTCGGTTCCTCCTCTCCTCCGGCTTCCTCTGGACCTTCCCTACACTCGGGTGAGTCCATCTTAGTCCCTTAGGGCTTAGGGTCTAGCTAGCTCAGCTCGTGGCGCTCGGCTTGGTCATTTCGGTTTTGCCAAACACTTATCCTCCGTCATTCTCGGCTCGCGGCGTTTAAGCGTCGCCGCGCGCCGAGTGTCTCCGCTAGGTCCGCGACAATATTGCGAGTATATCGGTGCCCTTGGTCGGCGCCGGCGAGTCCCATCGCCGGCGGCAAACGTTGAGCCGCTCGGATTTTGCGGTTCAAAACCTCCGTTTCGTCACTTTCTTAGGACATCATCAATGCCCCATTTATTGCTAATCATTGGGTGCATTAATCCTGCTTTAAGTGTGCCATTGTGTCACCGACACATGGGCCATGGGCTTAGAAGTTAAATCGGAAGTCTTTTGGTGCCCTTTAGGTTCATTCATTGCCAATCTTCAGAGCAATAAATTTGTCTTAGCCGCCCCTTTTTGGTCGTCCAGGTGGTCCCGCGCCATTAAAAAAAAACGGACCTCCTCGGACTAATCTTGGCGTTCACGACCTCTCCAAGATTAGATTTGGGCCTTAGGTTCTTTTCATAAAAACCTCGCCTCTAGGACCTCCCCCTAGATTAGATCCTAGCCGTTTAAGACCTCTTGGAACTCCATCTGAGTCACTAGGACCACTCCTGCGCAAAAGGACCTCCTCGAGGTCATTTCTGTAAAAACCACCTTCGGGACCTCCACCGAGGTCCTCTTTGCAAAAGACCTTCCTTGGCTATTTTTGCAAAGACCACCTCAGGACCACCCTTGGGGTCCTCTTTGTAAAAAGCTGTCCCGGGTCTTTTATAAAGACAACCCCGCTCAGACCTCTTAGGCTCAATCCTAGCCGTTCACGACCTCCCCGGTTTAGATCTGAGCGTTAGATCTCGTTTGTAAAATCCTTAGCGCTCAGACCTCCCTCCGCGTCGATCTGAACCGCCGGGACCTCCTTAGGCTCGATCTCGAGCCGCCCGGATCTTCTCCGTTAGATCACTACCGCTTAGGACCTCCCGAGTAGATCTTGGCCGTCCAAGACCTCCTCGGTTAAATCCCAACCGTCCAGACCTCCTCGCTTGATCGCGTCCGTTAAAGACCTCCTGCGGAGATCTAGACCGTTGAGGACCTCCTCGTTTAGATCCGTAGCTTTAGGACCTCCCCTCGGCTCGGACCGTTAGATCTAGATCTAGCGGGCTGAACCTCCTCTGTGAGGCTTAGTCTTAGGAACTTCCCTAGTGCTCGGGATCGCGGATCTTGATCGGCGATCCACGACCTCAGTTAAGCGCGAAGACCTCCTCTGCGTGCGCTGTGCATGCACCGGTCGTGGCCGTTGGATCGATCTCAACGGTCCGGACCTCCCGGTCGCGGGAGGAGGTCTTCCGTCTTGCCGTGCTTGAGTCTGTGGCCTGCGATGCAAGATCGACGGCCCACGACCTCTCCTTTGTCTTCGGTTCGGTTGGACCTCCAGAGCTCAAAGTTTCCTAAGTCTTTTCTTTGTTTCAAATTTCAAAAGTGCATAACTTTGTCATTTTAACTCCTTTTGAATGATTCCGATTCTTTGTAGCTTTGTTATAGTATGAACTTAAATCTGAGAATGAAATTAGGCCTGTTTTGTAGCAGAAAATGATTTAAACAACATGATCTTGTTTAATGGAAAATGATGTCTAGGAATTCATGGAAAACTTGTAAAACACATAACTTCCTCTCTGTAGTTGCAAACTAAGCAAACTCAACCAGTAAATTTGGCTTTGTAGACATGCTTTAATTTGATCTAGGCTTTGTCTCTATTCATGTTCCTAGGAAATGAGATATGCTAGTTGTAGAACTTAGAAAAATCATAACTAAATCATCTTAACTCCAAATGACCTAAAATTTTATATGGGTTACCACTATACCAGTAGGTAGCTACCATAAAAATTTCAGCTCCAAAATCTTTCTAGAAAATATTTTTGCTACAGTGCTAATTATGGCCGAAAATGAGTTTTTAAGTAATATCTTTTGCACCACAAATCCAAATTAGGTTTTTCCAGTTTCTATGTCTTGGTATATTTGTATTCTACCTTGCGTATAAATTTCGTTGTATTTGGATAATTTTTGCTTGCTCTTTTGTTTAAGTGTTGCTAGTCTTATTGGTTGTTCTTGGTTCTTTTTGCCTTTCCGCTTAGGGTTCGACATTTGCGGTAACCCCGAGAACGACCCTCCGCAACAAATTGAGCAACGACAAGCGAACAAGCGATTTGATCATGTTAATCCCGTATTTTAAGTATTTATGTTGATTACAAATTCTATGTATGCATTGCTATTTTGTTTTAATAGTTGGCCTAGTAGATGCATTTCCTTAGCAAATGACTATCCTCTACTACCATGAGCCTAGGTTACTTGCTGTGACTAGAGTTCGTGGATGGGCTCTTGTCACTTAGTAGTTGCGAATTAATTGCTTAGCCATGCTTAGCTTCGGTAGAAATGGGCGGTTATCGATTTGTCGATAACCTTGATCACACAAACTTATTATGTATTATGATTTCCATCTTGTGCCATGTCTACTTATGAAAACTAAAGCTGAAAACAAAATGATTTAGACTTGGGCACAATGGTATGATGGTGTGATTTTAGGTGTGGCTGAATGGTGCACGAGTCAACAAGGACCGAACATCTTGTTACACTAAACCAAGCATTTTAGCGTGCTAACCACACTAGAGGGTATGGGACCTCTCTTGACTTAGTACTTTGGCGTGTATTGGCTCAGTCGCAGGAGTCGCGGGAGGGATGGTGTTGGGAGCATTGTAGTGTCAGAAAGACTTCACCGTGATGGGATTTGTTGTCTTCGACTTGCAATGTAAGCGTATGGTGTTTCTACCCATACGAGCGGCTCGTGAGTTAATACACAAGATTGGAAATGTCTCAGTAGGACTTAGCCGTGTGGCATACCTCGAAGTGTGCTTTTGGCTTAAAGGCGATGCGAAGTGTGGGTACATTGGTACACCCTGCGAGTTAAAACTATTCGAATAGCCTCGTCCTAGGTTATGGACACGCTTGGCAAGGTCTTTCAAGAGTTAGACTACAACCTTTTAAATTAAAACTTGATGGGTGAGTGCGAATCGGGGATTAGTGCTATGTTGTGGTGGCTATTGGGATAGTCACTTCCGGTGGTTACTTGTATGTATCTTTACTTATCATTACTTTGATAACAAAGCAGATTTGCAAACTTGCTTTTGAAATATATTACATTATTGCAAATAAAGTTGGCTTCATGCAAATGAGACATACAACCTCCACCTAAATAAGCTTGCATGTAGTTTATGAATAGGTGCGCTATTCCACACGTCGATCTTGCGGTACAAAGACAACCTTTGTACTCGGTTGCTATGCTTAATTGTTTTGTTGCGAGAGGAGGAAGGTGAGCTGAAGGGCCTCACTTTGCGAGTGTGTTGTGGTAGCTATGGGCGACTAGCTTGGCGGCGATCGGTTGCCTTGTGGGTGTGTGGCTAACCTGGCCGACTTTTGTTCTAGCCATCTTATGGCGCTTTTGCTTCATTGTCATTCTTGTATATTGATCTATTTGGCGGTCGGCTCTCTTTTGTAATAACTTCTCGTATGTCGTTGTTGACTTAGCGTTGTATGTTGTATGGAAGTGATGTGTAATTTGGTGATGATGTGCATATGTTGCAGTTGGAAACATATGCCCATCGAGGCTTAGAATGTTTAAATAGTAATGCTAGAACCATTTGGAGGTTAAGTGTTACTAGTTAAATATTCGGTCCTCACAACCACTTCTCTTCGCACGCAGCTTCAGCTCTCTCGCTTCTCCGCCGCATGCACGCCGCCACCTCGCCTCACGGTCTTATCACCGCCCCACCGCCTCACCTCGCCTCACTCCGCTGCTCCTACAAAAGCCTCCGAGGGCTTTCCTACCTCGTTTTCTTCTCCATTGTCTTTCTTCTCCTCAGAGCTCACGAGCCGAGGCGTCGCGCGCGCCGCTTAGCGTTCCACCGCTCCGGTGAGCTCCGATCATCGCCGATAAGGTCACGGTGTGCCTAGCATCCGTGGGCGAACCCCTCAAGAGATTCGGAGTTTTCATCACCGTGGAGCGCGCGCCCTTCTTCTCAAGTCCGGCGAAACCGCTTTTTCGCGCCACGACTTCTCGGTGAGCTCCACTCAATTCTTCGCTCGGTGAGCATCGCTGGACTCCACCTTCCTTCTCCGTTCATTCACTTTCCTCGTTCGCCTCGGGCTCCGTCGTCGTTGACCGCCTTGCGCCGCGCGCAGCTCGTCGCCGGGCCATCTCGGCACCACTTGAGCTCGCGTCATCCCTGTGAGTTCTGGTAACCCATCGATGCTCATCGCGCGCTAGTTTTCATCTTATTCTTCTCGCGCATCGTCCTTGTCACCCCACTGCCGGCCGCTGTGCTCGTTGCGCGCGCGCGCTTGCTTCTCAAGCAAACCGCGACCACCCTTAGCTTCAGTAACCCCTTGGCGACCCATTTTGGCGTCGCGACGCCAGCGCGCCAATCCTTCGCCGGCGGCAGTTCAGTCGAGCGGCCCGAGCCTCTCGTTCTTGGTGTGCTCTTCTGCTTTCAGCGGCGATGGGGCCCACCTCCCTTAAGCTTTGTAGTTATCGCTAATCATGCTTATGATTGTTCATTAGTTCACTCTCATTGCATGATCAAAATTGGTATTGGAAGTTTGAAAGTATTTTAGTGTTGTTCTCTGTAATTGTTTCCTGTTGTCGTTTCTGTTGTCAGTGACTAGATTTTAGTTTCATGCTTATACTTTGGATTCTTGTTAAGTGCTGGTTGACTCCCTTTTGTTGTAGTGGTTAGCATGAAATCATTTAGTTAGTATCTTTAAGTTTCAAAACTCTTGTTGTCATGATTAATCAAAGGGATAGTTGGATGATCATGTTGTTGTCTCTGTACTTTTGATTTATCAGTGCAGTAAGATTTGGAGTAGTAGCATCTGAATTGTGATAACCTTACAATATGTTGGCATGTTGCTTAGGTGTGTAGTAGCTGAAATGTTCTTCAAACCCAAACCTAATTAGAAAATGTCTTAGCGTCTATTAGTGGATTGATAAGATAGTAATTGTCCTCTTGAAGCACATTGTAGGCCTAAATGTAGTCATGTCAGTAATGGTGGCATTAGAATAGCTAGTTACTTCTATGGTGTTATTCTGATGCTTAGTTAATAGATGTGCACACAATCACCATCAAAGTCTGTCGAAAGATTAAGACATATAAGAGGATTGATTTTGTGGTTAACTTGGTAAATAAGTGAGTGGGTAGATCAATCACTTGAAAACATGTTTATTTGAAACATCTCTGTAGCAGTTATTCTATTTTTCCTTTTGTGGTGGTCTAGTTTCTGTGTATGAATTTGTGTTTGTATTGGAATGTTGAGTTTTGCCGGTGTTATTCGTTCTTATTATTCACATTATTTGTTCAATCGTTAGGATTAGACATTTGTGGTAACCACGAGAGCGATCCTGCAATGAGTTGAGCATTACGAGCAACAAAGCAGGAAAGCGCTTTGATCATGTTAATCCCAATATTTTAAAGTCTAATATTTTGTTTCAAGCGTATGTATGAATCGCTTAATTTGTGTTAAATTGGTTAGATAATCCTTTAGATGCATAATCTGTAGGCAAATGATATTCCTCTACTACCGAGCCTAGGTTATTTCTTTGTAATTAGAAATCATTGGATGATCTCTTGTCACTTAGTAGATCCGGTCAATTTGCTTAGACATGCTTAGCTATCGGTAGAATCAAGCGGTTATCGACTTTAGTCGGTAACCTTGATCACACAAAATTTTCTATAACTTTTGTTTCAGCATTTCGCTATGTTTAATTGCAAAATTAAAAATGAAAACAAAAATGATTTAGACTTGGGCACAATGGTAAGACTGGTGTGATCTGTTGGGTGTATTGGAAAGGTGCAGTCGATTAAGGACCGAGTTACTTGCGCCACCGTCTTGAGCATTTTGCGTGCTAACCACACTAGAGTATATGGGACCTCTCTTGACCTAGTACTTTGGCGTGTATTGGCTCCGGGTCGCAGGAGGTCGCAGGAGGGATGGAGGTGGGAGCATGGTAGTTGTCCGATAAGCTTTATCCTGAGTGGGTAGTTGCCTTTTCGGCTTTACCATGTAAGCGTATGGATTTCTATCCATACGAGCGCTCGTAGTTAATACACAATATTGGAAAAAGTCTCGTAGGACTTAGCCGTACGACATACCTTCGGAAGTGTGTTTTGGCTTAAAGGCGATCCAAGTGTGGGTACATTGGTATACCCTGCGGTTAAAACTATTCGAATAGCCTCGTCTAGGTTATGGACACGCTGGATCGCCCCCAGAACTAGACTACAACATTTAAATTCAAACTTGATGGGTGGTACGAATGCAGGATTAGTGCTATTGTTGTGGTGACTATTGGGATAGTCATCTCTAGGTTGTTTTCTTTCTCTTTTGTTATTATTATCTTTAATGTTATTTCAACATTAAAACGAATTGCAAACTTGCCTTCAAACCGTATTATATTATTGCAAAGGATAATTGGCTTTGTGCAAATGAAACATATGGCCTCCACTAAACAAGCTTTGCATGTAGCATATGAGCAGTGCGCTAGTTCACACATCGGTCTTGCGGTACAAAGACAATCTTTGTACTCGATGCTTTGCTTAATGTTTTTGTTGCAGAGGAAGAAGGTGAGCCCCAAGGGCCTCACTTACGTGAGTATGTTTGCCGTTTAAGTGGGCGACTAGACTTGGCGGTCGGTCGGATGCCTTGTGGGTTGGAGGCACGATTGGCTTTGTTTATAGCCATCTTATGGCACTTTGCTTCCTTCTCGTTCTTGTTTATTTGTGTATCTTGTGGCCTGGTCGGCCTTTATGCGTAATAACTCTACTATTTGTTTATCTTCCGTTTGGTAGTGTGGTGTTTGGACTCTATGTTTGGAATGGAGTTGATGTCTAATTTTGTAACGAGGTGTGTATCTTTGCTTTAGGAAGTATACATATCTCGAGATCGATTATTTGATTTGTGATGCTAGGACCAGGTGGTTGGTTAAGCATTACAAGCCAAATAAATTGGGGTCCTCACACTGTGTCTCTGTCATGTGGACCCCCTTGGTTTAAACGTGTTTAGAAGTTTAAATCTAACAATTTAAAATCCCTAAGTCGTTGACATGTGGGCCCTCTCGGCTGGTTAAGGTTTTGCGTAAAGTAATGAAATATGTTTTCTATTGATAGCAGGCGTATTCCCCTGTATTGATTAGGTTTAGTATAGTTGGTAAATGTGAAAACGTATTCTCTGAATACGTTTTCGACTCGCCTCTCGCCGAGGTCAATCAAAGTTGACCCAGTCAGTGCGTCCTTCCCCACCGGCCGATGATAATGGCTCATTGAGCGGTGTATAAAAAGAATTTAATGCTTTTAGTAAATTCCGAATTGAATTTTTGTTGCACTTATAAATCATTTAACTTAGAAAATTCATAACTAATTCAATTTTTCTCCAAATCGAATGAAACCAATTTTGTAAATTTTCATTTTTAATGTACTATTTACTAAAATAGGTTTTAGTTATGTGTCTGTTTCACAAAAATCTGTCAATTAATTATATGGTGTTTTCATGTATATTTAACTTAGAAAATTCTTCACAACTCCAAATAAAGTGTTTTCTGTTTCTAAATTTTTCTAAAATTGTTCTCTGCCTGCTGTATGAATTTTGTGCATTTTGGTTGTAATTGAATTTTTGGGTTGTCAGTGTTATTGTTCTTATTTGTTCTTTTGCTCGATCGGTAGATTGCGACGATTCCGGTATATTTGAGAGTGATCCTCTGCAACAGGTTGAGCATCCCCTGCAGCCAGGTAAGCAGTTTGATCATGTTAATCCCAGTATTTTAAAGTCTAATATTTTGTTTTAAACTTGTATGTATGTATTGCTTAATTTGTGTTAAATTGAGTTGTTAATCCTTTAGATGCATAATCTGTAAGTAAATGATTATTCTCTACTACCTGAGCCTAGGTTATTTGTTGTGATTAGAGCTCGTTGGATGGGCTCTTGTCACTTAGTAGATTACGGGTCTAAATACTTAGCCATGCTTAGCTATCGGTAGTATTGGGCGGTCATCGACTTAGTCGATGATCTTGATCACCTAAAATTATTATTGTTCCTTATGTTTCAGCTTGCGCTTTTTTTAATTGCAAAACTAAAAATGAAAATCAAAAATGATTTAGACTTGGGCACAATGGTATGTTGGTGTGATCTGTTGGGTGTGACTGGAATGGTGCCCGAGTCATTAAGGACCGAGTTACTTGCGCCACCGTACTGAGCATTTTGCGTGCTAACCACACTAGAGGGTATGGGACCTCTCTTGACCTAGTACTTTGGCGTGTGTTGGCACCGAGTCACAGGGGGTCGCAGGAGGGATGGTGTTGGGAGCATGGTAGTTGCCCGAAAAGCTTTACCCTGAGTGGGTAGTTGTCTTTTCGGCTTTACCATGTAACCGTATGGATTTCTATCCATACGAGCGGCTCGTAGTTAATACACAATATTGGAAAAAGTCTCGTAGGACTTAGCCGTGCCGGCATACCTTTGGTAGTGTGCTTTTGTGGCTTAAAGGCGGTCTGAAGTGTGGGTACATTGGTACACCCCTGCAGGGTTAAAACTATTCGAATAGCCTCGTCCTAGGTTATGGACACGCTCGGATACGCCCCCCCAAGAACTAGACTATAACCTTTTAATTAAAACTTGACATAGGTGGCATGAACGGGTAATTCATGCTATGGTCGTGGTGGCTATTGGGATAGTCACTTCCAGGATGTTGTCATTATTTAACTATTGTTATTATTACTGTTCTTGCTGTTATTTCAACAATAAAAATGAATTGTAAACTTGCTCTTGAAACTGTATTATATTATTGCAAATAAAGTTGGCTTTGTGCAAATGAACCATATGACCTCCACCAGATAAGCCTGCGTGTAGCATATGTATAGGTCTGCTAGTCCACACGTCAGTCTTGCGAGTACATTTTTGTACTCATTGGCTTTGCTTAATGTTTTTGTTGCAGAGGAAGAAGGTGAGCCCCAAGGGCCTCACTTTTGCGAGTTGTGCTGCGTCGGTGTGTGGGACGACTAGGCTGGCGGTCCGGTCGGTTGCCTTGTGGGTAAAGGCACACTGATTGGCTTTTGTTTATAGCCATCTTATGGCACTTTTGCTTCACTGTCTTCTTAGTTAGTTGTTTGTTGTTTGGCCGGTCGGCCCTCTGTTGTAATAACTCTGTATTATATGTATGTCTTCTGGCTTGTAGCGTGTCGCTATGGATTCTATGTTTAGAATGGAATCGATGCATAATTTTGTGAAGGGGTATGTATACTGCAATTCTGGGAAGTATACATATCTCGAGGCTCGGTTTATTTGATTTGTGATGCTAGGACCGAGTGGATGGTTAAGCATTGCAAGCCAAATAAACTGGGGTCCTCACAAAGTTGGTATCAGAGCCATCCTACCGTAGTAACCCAAGCATAGTTGTCCTTAGGATATTTTAGAAAAGCTTATTTTTGAACTATAAAAAGGTTTATGAAAACCTAGGCAGATTCTCAGATTTTACTTCTTATCTATCTTAGCCTTCTACTCTCATCTTATTCTAATTTGAGTTTTAAAATTTGGTTACTCTCTTTCCTTTCAAAAGATAGTTACTTACCAGTTGAATTAGTTTTGGGAGAACCATGGGAGGTTGATCTAACTAAAACTAGTAGGAACATAAGGGTAAGATGTGGCGTGAGTTCGCTAAGTGCCTAACTTTTCTTTAGGTGGTTTTATCTTGCATATAGTTGTGTGGAACCCAGGGTTTGAATTTTGAAACCTTACCTTCCCAACGATGGCTCGTTTATCAATACGGGTTGGTCGTTCCGGGAAGTTGATTTTGTAGCTTAAGTGGTTGTACTTGTTTTGTGGTTATTTTTGAACTGTTTTCAGTGATTCGTCGATATCTTGCTCTCGGGCCTGTTGCTAACTTATCTTAGTGAAACAGGATGGCTGGGAGAACGCGTGGCAGTCAGCCGGCTGGTCATGATGAGGAGCTTCCCCCTTCTTCGACCATGGCTGAGGTTCTCGCTCAGATCGAGCGGAACCGCATGGATCAGACACGAATCCTAGAGGTTATCGCGAGGAACACCTCCACTCCCTCCGGTGCCTCCGGATCTGGAGGTGGCGGACATCAGACTCATGGGGGACTTGTAGAGTTCCTCCGTACGCAGCCACCTACTTTCTCCCGGTCTGAGGACCCTCTGGACGCGGATGATTGGCTGCGTCTCGTTGAGCGAAATCTCAACATTGCTCAGTGCCAGGAGCGAGAGAAGGCACTGTTTGCATCCCACCAGCTCGAGGGTGCAACACTCTCATGGTGGGAGAACTTTCTCGCTATGCAGCCCGCTGGCCATGTGATCACTTGGGAGGAGTTCCACACTGCTTTCCGCCGGGCTCATGTCCCCGCCGGCCTTATGAAGCTGAAGAAGAAAGAATTCCTTGCACTTAAACAGGGGCGCAAATCTGTTACTGAATACCTCCATGAGTTCAACCATCTGGCGAGGTATGCTCCTGCCGAGGTGGCCACTGATGAGGCCAAGCAGGAGAAATTCATGGAGGGATTGATTGAGGAGCTGCAGGACAAGCTCTCTGTTGTTGATTTCCCTGACTTTCAGACCTTGGTGGACAAGGCCATCGTCGCCGAGCATAAGGCAAGAGCGCTGGGCGAGTCCCGCAAGCGCAAGTGGGAGGCGCAGTAGTCTGCACGGGCCAGCCTCTCTCGCCCCCGTGTGGGGCCATCACCAGTGGCTCGCCCTCAGGCTTCACTTCTGCCGAGGCCATCGGCACCAGTTCCTCGTCCCCCGCAGGCCGTGTTTCAGCCACGTGCGCCTACGGTCCAGCAGCAAGGTGGCCTCTGCAATCCAGCGGCTGAGGTCACTTGCTTCCACTGCCACAACAAGGGCCACTATGCGAATAGTTGCCCTCAGAAGATTGGAGCAGCCCCTCGTCCTAGTGGAGGACGCGGGCAAGGGAGTGGTCACCCACCTGACCAGAAGATCATCCAGAAGAACCAGGGTGTGGGAAGTGGCTGAGTCAACCATATCTCGGCGGAGGAGGCTCAGGAGGCACCTGACGTCGTGTTGGGTACGCTTCTGGTTAACGCTCGTCCTGCTCCAGTATTATTTGATTCAGGAGCATCGCATTCTTTTATTTCAAGATCTTTTGCTGTTGCTAGTGGCCTTCACTAGTGTTCCTTTGGGAATTCTTTTGCCTATTCGCTCTCCGGGTTCGGAAATGAGAGCTGATTTAGAATGCCGAGATGTTCCTATTGAAGTAAAAGGAGTTGGATTTTTGGCAAACCTTGTTCTACTCAAATCAGCAAGCCTGGATGTGATTCTTGGCATGGATTGGTTGTCCCAACACTTGGGGCAAATCGATTGTGCCAGGAAGATTGTCTATCTCATCAGCCCTTCAGGCGAGCAGGTTGGATTTTCGCCGCAACTACAGGGGACCGCATCTGTGTGCATTAGAAGCGAAGCCCTCCTTGGAGATTCAAGATGTCCCCATAGTATCTGACTTTGTGGATGTCTTTCCTGAAGAATTGCCTGGCATGCCTCTAGTTCGAGACCTGGAATTCGTCATTGAGTTGCTGCCCGGTACCGCTCTAATTTCAAAGGCGCCGTATCGGATGCCTCCCAATGAGTTGGAGGAATTGAAGAAGCAATTAGGTGAGCTTCAAGCGAAGGGTTTTATCCGTCCTAGCTCATCTCCTTGGGGTTGTCCAGTGATATTTGTGAAGAAGAAGGACAAGACTTTGCGCATGCGTGTTGATTACCGTCCTCTTAATGAGGTGACGGTGAAGAACAAATATCCTTTGCCCCGCATCGATGATCTTTTTGATCAGTTGACAGGAGCCCGGGTATCCTCCAAGATTGATTTGAGATTGGGGTATCATCAGGTCAGGATCAGATCTGAGGATATTCCGAAGACGGCTTTCACTACTCGTTATGGTCTTTTCGAGTACACCGTCATGTCTTTTGGCCTAACCAATGCTCCAGCTCTATTCATGAACCTTATGAACTCGGTATTCATAGAGTATTTGGATAAGTTTGTGGTGGTCTTCATTGATGACATCCTTATCTACTCCAAGAGTGAAGAAGAGCATGCTGAGCATCTGAAGATCGTCTTGGGCAAACTGCGCGAGCACCAGCTATATGCGAAGTTCAGCAAATGCGAGTTCTGGTTGAAGGAAGTGGCTTTCTTGGGCCATGTTCTTTCAGCGGGAGGCATAGCTGTGGATCCTAGCAAGGTCAGCGATGTGCTATCTTGGGGTCAGCCCAAGTCAGTCACCGATGTGTGGAGTTTTCTTGGTTTAGCAGGCTACTACCGATGCTTTATCGAGAACTTCTCCAAGATCGCAAAGCCGATGACTGAATTGCTCAAGAAGGACAAGAAGTTTGTATGGTCCTCTGCTTGTGATGAGAGTTTTCAGGAACTCAAGAAGCGGTTGACTTCAGCCCCAGTGCTTGTTCTTCCCGATGTCCACAAGAGCTTCGATATCTTTTGCGATGCCTCTCGTCAGGGACTCGGTTGTGTTCTTATGCAGGAAGGCAAGGCCGTGGCCTTCGCATCAAGGTAGTTGAGGTCTCATGAACTCAACTATCCCACCCATGATTTGGAGCTAGCTGCTGTAGTGCATGCACTCAAGATTTGGCGGCATTATCTGATCGGTAACCGCTGTGAGGTGTATTCCGATCACAAGAGCTTGAAATATTTGTTCACCCAGCCAGATCTGAACCTCAGGCAAAGGAGATGGTTGGAATTGATCAAAGATTATGACATGGGTATTCAGTATCATCCAGGCAAGGCCAATGTTGTTGCTGATGCACTAAGTCGAAAGGTGTACTGCAATACTTTGATGCTCCAAGAGCAACAACCTACCCTTCTTGAAGAATTTCAGCGCCTCAACTTGGGTTTAGTTGAGCACGGTTTTCTTGTTACTTTGGTTGTGCAACCAACCTTGGTGGACCAGATCAAGTCAGCGCAGCAATCAGATGATGGTGTGGGTAAAATCAAGCAGAACATCAAGAATGGATCAGCCAAGTGCTTCACAGAAGATGAGCACGGTGTCGTGTGGATTGGGCAGCGCCTTGTGGTTCCTAAGGTCATAGAATTGCGGGATTTGATCCTCCGCGAAGCCCATGATTCACCCCTATCCATTCATCCCGGGGCTACCAAGATGTATCAGGACCTTCGCCAGAGATTCTGGTGGACCCGAATGAAGCGCGAGATCGCCAAGTTCGTTCCGAGTGCGACGTGTGCTGTCATGTGAAGGCCGAGCATCAGCGTCCAGCATGTCTTCTTCAGCCTTTGCCTGTACCAGAATGGAAGTGGGATTTCGTTGGCATGGATTTCATCATCGGGTAGCCTCGTACTTCCTCTGGGAAGGATGCCCTGTGGGTCATCATTGATCGGTTGACAAAGGTGGCCCATTTCCTTCCAGTACGAACGAAGATTGATGTGAGTCAGTTAGCGGATCTCTACATATCCCGTATTGTGAGCTTGCATGGTGTGCCGCGGACGATTATGTCAGATTGTGGTTCCCTTTAACCTCTCGGTTTTGGCATCAGTTGCAAGAGGCCCTAGGGACACGTCTTTCTTTTAGTTCAGCTTACCATCCCCAGACTGATGGTCAGACGGAGAGAGTCAACCAAGTGTTGGAAGATATGCTCTGTGCTTGTGTTCTTTCCTATGGGAAGAATTGGGAGAAATGCTTGCCGAGTTCTTCGAGTTCTCCTACAACAATGAAGGAGCAATTAAAAACCATGCTAAAGATATGAATTTAACAAGTGAACGAATCCGATGCGCAACAGATTCGGATATATATGATTCACAATGGTTCCCAGGATCAACGACCATTGCATGCCATAACTACCATAATAATGATAATAACCCATTTTATAACCTCTACTTGGCCGAAACTAGGGTTTAGTTCAAAGTTCTAGTTTTCAGATTTTGAAAATAATAGAAACGAGCATTCTAGATTTGGGAAAAGGAAACACCATTTGAGGCTTTGTATGGGAGGAGGTGTAGAACCCCATTGAACTGGTCAGAAACTGGTGAAAGACAATTCTTCGGCCCAGATTCAATCAATGAGGCCGAAAGCCAGGTTCAGATGATCCGCGAGCATTTGCGTGTGGCCCAGCCCAGGCAAAAGAGCTATGCAGACCGTCGTCGCCGTGAGTTGAGTTTCCAGCCCAATGACTTTGTGTATCTCAAAGTCTCACATTTGAAGGGTCATCGGCGTTTCGGCATCAGGGGTAAATTGGCTCCTCGATATGTTGGGCCGTATCGCATCATCAAGAAAGTGGGAGTTGTTGCATACAGATTAGAGCTGCCAGTTACACTCGAGGGAGTGCATGATGTGTTTCATGTGTCCCAATTGAAGAAGTGTCTTCGTGTTCCGACCGAGGAAACTCCGTTGGAAAGTCTCGATGTGCAAGAAGATTTGACCTACCGCGAGCGCCATATTCGCATTCTTGAAGAATTTGAACGGAGAACTAGGAACCGTGCGATCAAGTTTCTTAAAGTTCAGTGGTCGAATCACTCCGAGGATGAGGCGACATGGGAGCGGGAAGATCGTCTCCGTGCAGACTACCCATCCTTCTTTTCCCAGTGATCGGAATCTCGGGGCGAGATTCTTGTAAGGGGGGAGATTTGTAACATCCAGAACTCTAGTTTGTATCTTCTAGTGTATGAAAATGAGAAGAATTTAAAACTTTTTGAGCATGTTTGAATTTCTGGAGCTTTTGCTAGGTTTGTTGCTTCTGAAATTCTTGAAATCAATTGGAACATATAAAGTAAATCTTAACTCCAAAAGAAATCAGAGATAAAAACTTGTGATCATCCTCTGGAAATAATTTATTAAAATCTTATAATATTTATCATGAATAATTATGATTTTTCTTAAATTTTTGGAGTTAGTTTCAATCCTTAGAAAATTCAAACACTATTTAATGACCTAGGCTAAATTTGAATTTATATTACACAAATTATAGTATCAACAGTGAGTTTTATAATTTTTGTGAACACTATGATATCCCAGGAACACCTCTGAATAATTTCAGAATTTTAGTAATTTTATTTCTAATTTTAAAGCACTAGTCAAAGTGGGAAAACAGATTTTAGTCTCAGTCAACCTTTTCACTGTTCATCGGGCTCGGACTCAAACCCCGACTCGAGTCCGACCGCGTCTCTCGGCTCGACCGCACCGCCTAGCTGCACCGCCCGAGCCCGACCGCTATCCACCGTCCGATGCGAATCGCATGGTCCACCCGCGCCGATCTAATCGGACTGTCCAACACGTTCCACCAGATCTCGACCGTCCATTTTGGATCTAAAGGTCTGCGTCTTCTTGATCGAGTCGAACCAGCTAGCGGCCGCGCCCGAGCCCGAGTCAGACTCCGACTCAACAACTTCACCGCGCCGCTTTTCTCGCTGTCGCTGACGGGCGGGCCCCACTTGTCGGGCTCGGCATCGTCTTCTCCGCTGCCTACCGGAGCTCGCTGGCACTCGCGCATGCGTGCCACGCACCTCGTCGGCGACTGCTTATGCACGCGTGTCCACCTCTGGGGCATCGCCGCGACCTCATAAAACCCCTGAGCTCACCCACTTTTTGCCCCTTGCTCTCTCGTGTCTTCTCTGCCCATTTCTTTGCTTCGGCCGGAGTTGAAGCCGAGAGCCGCGCCGCCGTGTTAGCACCGCCCTCGAGCCAGAGACCCCGCCGCTGTGTTCCTCTCACCACGCCTCGTCCATTTTAGCCACTCCGGGTCTTCGTCGCCCACTGGATCGCCGTGACGACTTCTTCGTCTTCACGTCCAGCAACCTCGGCCCTCTTAGCTCGCCAGCGTTCTGGTGAGTCTCCTGTAGCGATTTCTGGCCCGTGGGATCGCATTAATCCACTGAGTCTAACGGTGGTTTCATTTTTGCTTTCGGTGCATCGTCGAGGGCGTGCGACCCCTTCTTCTCCGTTCACGGTGATTCACCGCCGCGACGATTCCGACCGCCTCGGGCCTCCTTCGGCGACGTTATCTTGGGAGTTCTGCTCCCGAAGCTGAGGCGATCTCGCGGCGCTCCTTCCCGAAGCTTCTCGTCGCCCGTAGCGCCTCTGCCTCGGGAACCCCTTCTTCGTCTCCGCCTCCGGCCGTCGCGAGCTCGACTCCGATGACCATCGGGCTCCGTGTCATCGTCTTCGACTTCGTGAAGCTGCGGTGCACCCGTGCGTGTCATCCCCGAGCTCGAGCCTCGGTAGTTCTCCACCCGCCTACCTCGCCGCGCGCCGCGGGACCTCGCAAGCAGCGGCGGCGTTAGGGTATAATCCTTTTTCATTAGCACTAATCTCCGTTTAATCTGTGTCTCTGTCATGTGGACCCCCTCGGTTTAAACGTGTTTAGAAGTTTAAATCTAACCATTTAAAATCCTTAAGTCGTTGACATGTGGGCCCTCTCGGCTGGTTAAGGTTTTGCGTAAAGTAATGAAATATGTTTTCTATTGATAGCAGGCGTATTCCCCTGTATTGATTAGGTTTAGTACAGTTTGTAAATGTGAAAACGTATTCTCTGAATACGTTTTCGACGTCGCTCTCGGTCGAGGCTGGGTCAAAGTTGACCCAGTCAGCGCGTCGCTTGGCCCCACCGGTCAGTGACAATGGCTCGCTGAGCGCCGGTAGAAAAAGAATTTAATGCTTTTAGTAAATTCCGAATTGAATTTATGTTGCACTTATAAATCATTTAACTTAGAAAATTCATAACTAATTCAATTTTGCTCCAAATCGAATGAAACCAATTTTGTAAATTTTCATTTTTAATGTACTATTTACTAAAATAGGTTTTAGTTATGTGTCTGTTTCACAAAAATCTGTCAAGTAATTAAATGGTGTTTTCATGTATATTTAACTTAGAAAATTCTTCCCAACTCCAAATAAAGTGTTTTATGTTTCTAAATTTTTCTAAAATTGTTCTCTGCCTGCTGTATGAATTTTGTGCATTTTGGTTGTAATTGAATTTTTGGGTTGTCAGTGTTATTGTTCTTATTTGTTCTTTTGCTCGATCGGTAAATTGCGACGATTCCGGTATATTTGAGAGTGATCCTCTGCAACAGGTTGAGCATCCCCTGCAGCCAGGCAAGCAGTTTGATCATGTTAATCCCAGTATTTTAAAGTCTAATATTTTGTTTTCAACTTGTATGTATGCATTGCTTAATTTGTGTTAAATTGAGTTGTTAATCCTTTAGATGCATAATCTATAAGTAAATGATTATTCTCTACTACCTGAGCCTAGGTTATTTGCTGTGATTAGAGCTCGTTGGATGGGCTCTTGTCACTTAGTAGATTACGGGTCTAAATACTTAGCCATGCTTAGTTATCGGTAGTATTGGGCGGTCATCGACTTAGTCGATGATCTTGATCACCTAAAATTATTATTGTTCCTTATGTTTTAGCTTGTGCTATGTTTAATTGCAAAACTAAAAATGAAAACCAAAAATGATTTAGACTTGGGCACAATGGTATGTTGGTGTGATCTGTTGGGTGTGGCTGGAATGGTGCCCGAGTCATTAAGGACCGAGTTACTTGCGCCACCGTACTGAGCATTTTGCGTGCTAACCACACTAGAGGGTATGGGACCTCTCTTGACCTAGTACTTTGGCGTGTGTTGGCTCCGAGTCGCAGGGGGTCGCAGGAGGGATGGTGTTGGGAGCATGGTAGTTGCCCGAAAAGCTTTACCCAGAGTGGGTAGTTGTCTTTTCGGCTTTACCATGTAAGCGTATGGATTTCTATCCATACGAGCGGCTCGTAGTTAATACACAATATTAGAAAAAGTCTCGTAGGACTTAGCCGTGCCGGCATACCTTTGGTAGTGTGCTTTTGTGGCTTAAAGGCGGTATGAAGTGTGGGTACATTGGTACACCCCTGCAGGGTTAAAACTATTCGAATAGCCTCGTCCTAGGTTATGGACACGCTCAGATACGCCCCCCAAGAACTAGACTATAACCTTTTAATTAAAACTTGACAAAGGTGGCATGAACGGGTAATTCATGCTATGGTCGTGGTGGCTATTGGGATAGTCACTTCCAGGATGTTGTCATTATTTAACTATTGTTATTATTACTGTTCTTGCTGTTATTTCAACAATAAAAATGAATTGTAAACTTGCTCTTGAAATTGTATTATATTATTGCATATAAAGTTGGCTTTGTGCAAATGAAACATATGACCTCCACCAGATAAGCTTGTGTGTAGCATATGTATAGGTCTGCTAGTCCACACGTCAGTCTTGCGAGTACATTTTTGTACTCATTGGCTTTGCTTAATGTTTTTGTTGCAGAGGAAGAAGGTGAGCCCCAAGGGCCTCACTTTTGCGAGTTGTGCTGCGGCGGTGTGTGGGACGATTAGGCTGGCGGTCCGGTCGGTTGCCTTGTGGGTAAAGGCACACTGATTGGCTTTTGTTTATAGCCATCTTATGGCACTTTTGCTTCCGCTGTCTTCTTAGTTAGTTGTTTGTTGTTTGGCCGGTCGGCCCTCTGTTGTAATAACTCTGTATTATATGTATGTCTTCTGGCTTGTAGCGTGTCGCTATGGATTCTATGTTTAGAATGGAATCGATGCATAATTTTGTGAAGGGGTATGTATACTGCAATTCTGGGAAGTATACATATCTCGAGGCTCGGTTTATTTGATTTGTGATGCTAGGACCGAGTGGATGGTTAAGCATTACAAGCCAAATAAACTGGGGTCCTCACAGCTAGGTTATTTGGTAACTTAGAAAAGTGCACTTTTTACAAAGATCGTGTCATCTTTTTGGGCTATGTAGTTTCTGCACAGGGAGTTGAAGTAGATGAGTCTAAAATTGAAGCGATTAAAAATTGGCCAACTCCTGTGAACGTAAGTCAGATTAGAAGCTTTCATGGTCTCGCTGGTTTTTATCGGCACTTTGTGAAGGACTTTAGCACCGTCGCTACCCTTTTGAATGAATTTACTAAAAAGGGTGTTGAATTTTTCTGGGGGGTAGCGCAAGATAATGCTTTTGCTGAACTTAAGAAACGCTTGACTGAAGCACCGTTGCTTGTTTTACCAGATTTCACTAAAAATTTTGAAATTGAGTGTGATGCTAGTGGATTGGGTATTGGCGGTGTTTTAATGCAAGAGGGTAGACCGGTAGCTTATTTTAGTGAGAAACTGAATGGTGCTCAATTGAATTATCCGGTCTATGACAAAAAGCTTTATGCGTTAGTGCGTGCGTTAGAAACTTGGCAACATTATTTATGGCCTAAAGAGTTTATTATTCATTCTGATCATGAGGCATTGAAGTATTTAAAGGGCCAAGCAAACCTGAATCGTAGACATGCAAAATGGGTCGAATTCATTGAGTCGTTTCCTTACATTGTGAAATATAAGAAGGGAAAGGAAAATGTGGTAGCTGATGCTCTTTCTAGGAAAAGTGTGTTTTTGACTCAATTAAGAGTACAAGTTCCTGGTTTAGAGAGTTTGCGTGATTTATATGCTCATGACCTTGATTTTTCTGTTCCTTATGCACATTGCAAAGAGGGAAAAGGCTGGGATAAATTTCACATCCATGATGGGTTTTTGTTTCGCACTAACAAATTATGCGTTCCAGAATCCTCCGTGCGTTTGCTATTACTGCAGGAATCATATGCAGGTGCATTGATGGGACATTTTGAATGTGAGAAGATGTTGTCTATGCTGAGCAATCACTTTTATTGGCCTATGATGAGGCGAGATGTGGAAGGGTATGTGCAGCGATGCATTACTTGCCACAAAGAGAAATCGAAGTTGAATACACACGGTGTGTATACCCCTCTACCTGTTCCCAATGCACCATTGGAGGATATTAGTATGGATTTTGTTTTAGGACTGCCTAGAACTAAGAGGGGAAGGGATTCTATTTTTGTCGTTGTTGATCGTTTTTTGAAGATGGCACACTTTATTCCGTGCCACAAGAGCGACGATGCGTCGCATATTGCTAACTTGTTTTTCAGGGAGATCGTGAGGCTACATGGCATGCCACGCACTATTGTGTCAGATCGCGACGTGAAGTTCATGAGCTACTTCTGGAAGACGCTTTGGGGTAAACTGGGGACAAAGTTGTTATTCAGCATAACTTGTCATCCCCAAACTGATGGTCAAACGAAGGTGGTCAACAGCACACTTTCGATGCTACTCCGGACCATGATCAAGAAAAATCTGCGCGAGTGGGAGGATTGTTTGCCGCACGTAGAATTCGCTTATAATCGGGTTGTGCACTCCACTACGCAGTTGTGTCCTTTTGAGGTGGTGTATAGCTTCAAACCCTTTACGCCGCTTGATTTGCTGCCGCTTCCAAGTCACATCGTGTTCATATGGAGGCGTCCAAGCGAGCAGAATATGTGAAGAAATTGCATCTAAAAACAAAAGAAGAGAAAGAGCGCAACGTCAAGTCCTATGCTGAGAAGGCGAACAAGAAGAGGAAGAAGATGATTTTTTATCCAGGTGATTTGGTTTGGGTACACTATCACAAGGATCGTTTTCCAGAACACCGTAAGTCCAAATTGCAGCCGCGAGGTGATGGACATTTCAAGGTGCTTGCGAAGATCAACGACAATGCCTACAAGATAGAGCTTTCCGGCGATGACTATGGTGTGAGATCTACGTTCAATGTTGTTGATTTATCACCTTTCTTTTGTGGTGATGATCCAGCGTCGAGGACAACGCCTTTTCAAGAGGGGGAGGATGATGTGGGCATCCCTAACACTTATACATCTTCTCCTATTGGTGGTGATGCATATACTGAGATGGACGCCATAAGTGAAGCTATAAGTCATACAAGTGCATAAGTGCATGTTGGTCCGCTGACTAGAGCGAGAGGTAAACTTCTAAATCAACATGTGCTTTTGTTTCTTAATGAATCTTCTATTTTCATTGATGATAATTGGGTATTACCTCATGCAAATGTTTTGTGTATTCTCAGGTTTGAACATTGTGAAGCCTTTGGAAACGAGAGGGAGGAGAGGGAGGCCGGAGCCCAAGCAATGGAGGAGAAGCTCACGTGGGTCAAGCAAGGGGGGAAAAGCTCAAGAATTCAAACCCAATTCGGATCTTCCACAAGTCCAACAAGAATTCAACTCGGAATCAATTCAGAATTCAATTCGGATTTGGTTCGGGACAGCCCAACAGGCTTGTAATAAAAAGGCCATAACTTTTGCATACGGAGTCCGATTGGGGTGTTCTTGGACTTGTTTGAAAGCTTATTCCAAGGCCCACACAATGGGTATGGCCCCAACTTCATAAGACTTACGGTCGCGCCACTATGGCCGAAACAATATTACGGATTTAAGTTAGGTTTTCCTTTTTTGTGTGTTTTTGGGTTTTAGCCGAATTGGTGTTTGATTCGGCAAGTGTAGCCGGCCTAGGCCGTGCGTGAGTCATAGAGGGTGCCTTAAGTACCCTTGCCCCTCCTTTGTATCCATTAGACCAGTTTATGCATAAGATTGAAACATAGCTATTGCTTGTTCTTTCGACACAAGAGTTCATGCGAGGACTTTGAGAGAGAATTAGGCGATCCATTGTTTTGTTCTGCAATCCAGGGTCAAGCCGTCGTTCCATTGAGAATTGGGGACTTGGCATTCATCGTTCGTGGTCTCACGACGAACAACTATCCGGTGTGTTTTGGGCGTATTCCAAAGAGTTGAGGGTTCGTGCATTGGCGCGAGTGTTCAGCTAGCGACATCGTCTATTTCGCATCAACTATCCACGGTTCCTCACTGAGAAGATCGGGCCTCCCCCGTATCATATGTTCTCCAGGGGGAGGTCCTAGATGGTCTAGATCGCTCCTGGGAATGTCCTGGATGGACCAGATGAGTCCACAAGTTTGCTCCTGAGGAGAACCTTGAAGACCTCCGGTGGACTTGAAAAGACCTCTGAGGTGGAGGGTTGTCTTTGCAAAACTGACAGTCACAACCAAAAGGGTTGTCTTTGCAAAACTAACAGTCACGATCAAAAAGGGTTGTCTTACGTGGCAGGTTTAGTCACACCTAGACTCCTGACGTGACAGTGGTTTTGCCATGCCACGGGTCATGACGTGATCAAATGGATTAGAATTAAAAATAAAGTTAGATGGAGGTTAACTTAAAAATATTACTAAAAAAGGATTAAATAAAAAAATTATGCCCGGTACTTTCGCTCCCATCTGGACGTTTGGACTGTATTGGCCCTGTAGTGCCCCGTAATTCCTAAAGTAGCCTCTTTAGCATCATAATTCCATTTTTGACCTCTCTAACACTTTGCTTGCCTTTGGGACGGCAAAGAACTCACCGATCTTGCCGCCATTGGCGCATGCCAAGCCGCTTCTGCGCTCGCTGGCATGCAGCTGTTCTTTGTCGTGCCCGACGGCAGCATCAAGGTGCTGCTGTCCCACATAGCAGCAAGTGGCGCACGCAAACCGAAGAACGCAGAGAAAATACATTTAAGAATATTTTTGGAGAAATTTTTAAATATAGAAAATGAGCTCCAAAAATTATGAATTTTTTTGTGGAGACTCCCAGCACATTTGAATTGCTTGTGTAAATGTTTCAGAATTTTATGAGTTAAGATGTTTTCTATAGAATTCATTTAAGTATACTATTTGTAGGAATTTTCTAATATAGAAAATGAGGTCGAAACATTATTATTTTTTCCTAGGCTCCTTATACAATTAACTTGATTGTTTAATTTTTTTTCATAATTTTATATGTTCTAAATTGTCTCGAAAAATTAAGGGTTTAGGTCTCGAAAATTAGGATAAAAGGTTTCGAAAATTAGGGTTTCATGATTTCATGTGACTTGGAATGTGGGAAGTTTAGTATGACATGACTACTCTAGGTAAGAGACACTCCCTCGCTTGCACACCTGTCACTCCGTCGCTGCTGTCCCCCCTTGCCCACAATCCTCACTTTTATGGCAATTGTTTGATTGAGTAATGAGGCTGATGGTACCAGTAGGTGGTATGGGTGATTTCGTCGATGTTTCCAATTCCACCATAGAAATAGGTTTTTGCAGCATACTTGGTAATTCCAGAGTGGCTACAGCAAAGGGTGTAGGGTAAGCAAGTGCCAAGTGACCGTTGGGGACAATATTATCGTCAGCAATGTGAAACGGCCATTCATCATCATCAGGTTGATCAGGATTGACTGATAACTTTAGAAAATCATAACTAAATCATAAAAACTCCAAATGAGGTAAAATCAACTATTATGGTCTTATAAAATTATTCTATAATTAACTATTTAATACTTTTTCCCACTACTGCTAATTCGTGAGTTTCGTAGTATTTTAAAAATATAGCAAATTAGTTCGTGTAATATTTTCATAATTTTTGTCGTTCTGATTTTACCTTGCAATTTCATTTAAGTGTAATCATATTATCCCGCCACGTGTTACCCTTTCCCCCTTCCACACACATGGCCCCCCTCCCGCCAGCCCTGCTATATCTCCCCCCTCCCACATGGCCCCCTCTTGTGGACATTTTTTGAACCGTCCATACTCCCTCCTTCGCACATCTATCGACTCCTCGCGGGTGTCCCCCTTGCCCGTAGTGCTGCCCGTAGACAACGCATCCGAAATTCCCGACGCCAACGCAGTGGCTCCTCCTTCGCTTGGCTACAAATACCGAAATCCCGCAGTCGTTCTTCGCTCATCCCAATTGTGTTTCGCTTCTCGTTCCGGCGCTCGTCGCTGAGAACACCAATCAACTTATTTGTGGATGAACGTGCTTCTGCCATTCATTTAGAACCAGTCGGGTAATAGAATCAAATCATTTGCATCTATGAAGTCAGAGGTGATCTGTTGAAGTCTTCTTAGTTCTTATTGTTATGAACTTAGAGTCAGAAATCAATCGTGCTTCAAAATTCCCTACTTCTCATCACTGCTGTAATGTTCTAACATGTCTATTTTTTATGCTATAGGATAATAGTCATGTGTTATGCCCTGAACATGCATTGAAGGTGGTACTATGTGATGAGGTGAGCTCAGCAAGAAAAGAGAATGCCGTGAAGACTAGTTGCACACGCCTATTTTTTATGCTATAGGACGCTTTGGGTTAATTTATCAGTTTTCTGTGGATGATATTCTTTAATATGGTATTGTACGACACGCTAGATCAGTTTGTGCATGAACTAAATGAGGAAAATGCGTGGCGTGAGGATCATATAACGATGTACCGTAGCCTTCGAGACGCACACGAGTCGAAGGTTACAGTACATCGTTATATGATCTGCATGCCACACATTTTCCTCAGTTGGTTCATGCCCAAATTTATCTAGCATGTCATACAATACAATATTAAAGAACATCATCAACATTAAATTGATAAATAAACAAAGAGTATCCAATTTGATCGAGTTACATGTGATAATACCCCTCCTCCTACATCTCGATTGTAATAAACCTGTGCGTGTTTAATGTAATGTTTGTAACTTTATGTATGAAAAAGTTTTAAATTAGTTCATGTAATGTGAACTCGGGCTTCTAACTTAATGTATGAAAACGTCTTCGAATTTTCAGAACGACAAGACAACACATGCCTATAGCTTAATGCACACAACACATCGATGCAATAGTCCACTTGATAAAAGGAAACCGCAATGACGCGCCCACCATTCAGTTAAATGCTTTAGGAGATTTCACATAATTACGTACAGAAGGGGAGAGTACCGAGGTACAAGCTTCTCCAGCAGCATGTGGGATCATAAACTTCAATATAAGCTTGCTTTGATGGCTTAGCGGAGACACGAAACCAAAACTACATTAGAGTCCGCGGACATAAGCACGTTACACGTAATGACATGGCATGATGGTTCGGCTAATTGGTTTAGTCGTCCTCGCTACTACCACGGTACACTGCGACACAAGCGTCCTCGCTACTACTACGTGACACGGTGTAGCTTATCCTCAGGGAAGGTGAACCTGTCAGGGGAGCGGCGTATGTCTCGCAAGTCGTAGTAGGGGTGTTGCGTGGGAGGTGTCGCTGCGGTGATCTCAGTGTAGGTGTTCGGGTCAAAGCTGAGCATATCATCGATCCACACGTGCTCATCCTGAGGGACGGGTACTTGGTGAGTTAGTCATTGGTTTTATGCATTGGAAAAATTGCTAGACCTCCCGAGACCTCCCGTGACCTCCCGAGACCTTCCTAGACCTCCCGAAACCTTCCATGACCTCCCGAGACCTCCCTAGACCCCCCTAGACCTCTCATGACCTCTCGAGACCTCCCGAGACCACCCTAGACCTTCTTAGACCTCTTGAGACCTCCCTAGAGAGGTCTAGCTAGGTCTCGGGAGGTCTAGGGTGGTCTCCAAAGATCTAGGGATGTCCCAAGAGGTCTCGAGAGGTCTAGGGAGGTCTTGAGAGGTCTCGGGAGGTCTAGGAAGGTCTCAAGAGGTCATAGGAGGTCTCAGGAGGTCTCGAGAGGTCTCCAAAGATCTAGGGATGTCCCGGGAGGTCTCGGGAGGTCTATGGAGTTCTAGGGAGGTCTCGGGAGGTATCCGAAGTTCTGGAGAGGTCTCGGGAGATCTAGAGTGGTCTAGGGAGGTCTCGGGAGGTCTCAGGACATCTAGGGAGGTCTAGGATTTTTTTTCTTTTTTTTCACTCTTCCGTCAATTTTATGTATGAACATGTATACTACAACTTCATTAGAAACCCTAATTTACAAAACCCTAATTATGTTATGAGTACTTTGTGTGGGAATTCATGAAACCCTAATTTTTGAAACCTAAAATCCAAATTTTTGAGACTTAAATGCAGCCCATATGGTTTTGTTGTTACTATCGTACCCCAGTCACCATATTTGTTCATTCTGTAGGGACAAGGTGCTTGCCCATACTGTGTGCTAGTCAACACTGCTGCTGAAGAACCACTACAAACTGGAAGCAAACAATGCAAGTGAGAATGATCATTTACAGTACAATGTATTTAAGAAGGAAGCTAATGAGCACAATTTGGTTAACATGGGAGAGAATAATGAAAATGGAACATGGTTGTACTCCTTTCAATCATGTATGCATCTGTATAATTCCGTTATGAATACTTTGTGTGGGAATTTATGAAACCCTAATTTCTGAAACCTCAAATCCAAATTTTTGAGACCTAAATCTGTAATATTGGATACAATTTCAGAATACTTAGTTTTCACAACAATAAGACCACACAACTTCTCTCTGCAAAGCAGGACGTGACCACCCTCTGCAAAGTAAGATGTGACAACACTCTGCCTCGCTAGCTTTTCGGACCAAAAAGACAGCGCTATGCAAAGCAGGATATGACTTCTCTCTACAAAGCAGAACGTGGCCACTTTTTGCAAAGTAAGACATGACAACACTTTGCCTCGCCAGCTTTTCGGACCGAAAAGACGACACTCCGTAAAGCAAGACATGACTTAAAGCACGCGACACATCGATGTAACAATCAACTCGATAAAAGGCGGCCACAATGACACATCCACCATTTAGTTACATGCTTTTCCTCAGTTGGTTCATGCACAAGCTTATCTAGTATGTAGTATAATACAGTATTAAAGAATATCATCCACAATAAACTGAGAAATTAACAAATAGTGTCTCGATTGCAATAAACCCACGCCCTCACATGTATCATGTAATGTTTGTAACGCTTCAAATGCCTTCAATTTTATGTATGAACACGTACACTGCAACTCCATTAAAAACCCTAATTCTGTTATGAGTACTTTGTGTGGGAATTCATGAAACCCTAATTTCTGAAACCTAAAATCCAAATTTTTTAGACCTAAATGCAGCCCATATGGTTTTTGCTGTTACTATCGTATCCCAATCACCATATTTGTTCATTCTGTAGGGACAAGGTGCATTCCCATACCATGTGCTAGTCAACGCTGCTGCTGAAGAACCACTACAAACAATCCAAGAGAGAATGATCATTTGCAGTACAATGCATTTAAGAAGGAAGCTAATGAGCACAATTTGGTTAATATGGGAGAGAACAATGAAAATGGAACAGTCAATCCTGATCAACCTGAAGATGATGAATTACCGTTTGACATTGCTGACGATAATATTGTACCCAATGGTCACTTGGCACTTGCTCACCCTACACCCTTTGCTGTAGCCGCTCGGGAATTACCAAGTATGCTGCAAAAACCTATTTCTATGGTGGAATTGAAAACACCGCGAAATCACCCATATCACCTACTGGTACCATCAGCATCATTACTCAATCAAACAATTGCCATAAAAGCGAGCACTGCGGGCAAGGGGGGACAGCAGTGACGAAGTGACAGATGTGCAGGGGAGGGAGTGTATCTCACCTAGAGTAGTCATGTGGTACTAAACTTTCCACATTCCAAGTCACATGAAATCATGAAACCCTAATTTCCGAAATCTTTTATCCTAATTTTCGAGACCTAAACCCTTAATTTGTCGAGACAATTTCGGAACATATAAAATTATAAAAAAAATTACAAAATAAAGTACATTGTATAAGGAGCCTAGAAAAAAATTTATAATGTTTGGACCTCATTTTCTATATTAGAAAATTCCAACAATTAGTATACTTAAATGAATTTTATAAAAAACATCGTAACTCATAAAATTTTGAAAAATTTACACAAGCAGTTCCACTGTGCTGGAAGTCTCCACAAAAAATTTCATAATTTTTGGAGCTCATTTTCTATATTTAAAATTCCTCCAAAAAATATTCTTAAATGTATTTTCTCTCTCCTCTTGGATTTGCGTGCGTCGGGGGAGGAGGGGACTTGCTGCTGTGTGGGACGGCAGCACCTTGCTGCTGCCGTCGGGCACGGCAGCAACTTGGCTGCTGCCAACGGGCACGGCAGCAGCTTGGTGCTGCCGACTACGACGGCAGCAGGTGCTAGGAGGGGGTTAAAAATGGAATTTTGATGCTAAAGGGGTTAGTTTAGGAATTACGTTGCACTACAGGGCCAATGTAGTCCAAAATTCTCCCATCTGGAATTGTAGAGGCTGGGATAGAGACGATCATCACACTGCTGCATTGAAGCTTGAGCTTCTACGCAGAATGCTCACTCTTCTACTGCAAATATCACTCTGCAAGCTAATCGTACAATTAACACGAATTTGATTAGGGATAGCCAATGTCCGGATAAGACCTGTGACCTAACACGCGTTTGGCATGTTCGACTGATGGTAAATGCGTATGGCCAAGAAGATTTTATTCTCTAAGCCGCTGAATAATTTTATTGCAGGTAGCTTCTGATTCTAGACAGGACCAACTTCAGCAAATGCGAAGGGTACATAACAGGGCAATCTCGAATGAAACTACTACAATTTGTATTGCCTTTATCCATTCACAATCATCTACAGCCACACGAAAATGTGAGCCAGGCAGAAAAACTTCTGTAATCCTCCACGAGATGCCGTCGTCAAATGAATGAGCTAGGCAAAGAGACCATCAAAGAACTTCATGCAGTCGTCAAATGTCTCCCCATGCCTGATCTTAACGATGGACCCATCGTCTTCTACCTGCGAAGCAAATAGATAACATATTGGTTGAATGACCATGGAATGAAAAGAGGGAAGGGTACAGACAGACATGAACAACCCAAGAAAGGAATAACAGTTTGATGACTATCTCCGAATGGTTTTGGGATAAGGAAATAGCAATGCAGTAGCATTCGCCAATCGAGCAACAATCACTGAAAATTGCAAAGGCATATAGGTCATAGTTTGTACCCAGTACTCAGGTGGTCTCAACTTCAGGTTGTAGGTTGAAGCCATGCTCATGTAGTACGCTCCTGCATCATGAACAACCAAACCAGCTCCCTACAAGCACAATATGTCAGAAGGGTGCAGACAATAGCTAAAATTGTCCAGTTTTTTTTTTAAAAAAAAAGAGCTAAAATTATCAGAAATAAAATATAGAGGATATTGTCAAACCTTGTCAGGTGTTGGAAGCTCCCGATCTTTGCCAAGTAAATCTGCAGATTCACAAACTGGTCCAACAATATCAAAGGTTGCTACTTCAGCATCTGGAGAGGGAGAAACTAGTTCGATATGCTACACCATGAGAATTATGGTTGACAGGTAAATAATATGATTTAAGAGCTCAAATAGCTGCAAACGTATATTTCATGTTTATTTCTACAAAACAGTGGTTGACATTATTTTATTTACTCAGGTGAGAAAGAGATGTAATGGTCTCCAAAAACTCTACATATATTTATGAATGCTGAGCAGGGTTTAGAAACCCGGTACCGGGCTGGATCCCGGCCCCCCTCCGGTACCGGTAACCGGCCGGTAACCGGTCCGGTTACCGGTCAAACCGGATTTTGCTCGGCCGAAATTCGTTCAAATTTGATTAAAATTCATTCAAAATCTGAAAATTTGATTTTGGATTTGAAAAAACCGCCGGGATTTCATTTCCGGCCACCCTCCGGTAGGCGGTTACCGGCCGGTAACCGCCGGGTTTTTTTTCCCTGATGCTGAGTAGCTTACTTTTTCAAATGAATTGCACTGTGATTTTTATCTTGAATGGACAAAGTTAAAGCTATTGTTTGCAACCATCTTAAGTTCCAATAATGAAACATATTCTAGGAACAGCCCAGGAGAATTGAAAACGCTCATTATCAGTGGTAACTCTAGACAAACCTGATATGCTCCATATAGACTAGGTCTGATGAGCTCTGCCAAGCTGCCATCAACTACAATGAAATTCTTTGTACCATTAGATTTAACACCAGTGACCCTATTGACGAAGCAGCTAGTATTAGCGATCAGGGATCTTCCAGGTTCAATGATGAGAGTAAGATCTCGTGAGAGAATCAATTCTCGCACCTACAAAAAAAAAATCACACCATAAACCAAATTTTGATACCACAAAATGAAAGATGCTCTACTTAAAGAGAGCATTTGTGCCCACAAAGATATGAATCAGAAACATAATATGGATATTGAGCTCACAGTGTTGATGAGATCCATAGGTGTAGGCAAGACTGCATCCGTGTGGTGGTAATCTATCCCCAAGCCACCTCCAATATTCAGGTACTCCAACTCAAAACCTTGTGCTCGAATTTCATCAATAAAGCTCACCATAAGAACTACAGCATCTCTAAATATATCAATCTACACAACAGGGAACAACTCAGATACCATGTAACACTGATGTCTAATAATCTCAAAACACTTGCAACTTGCTTCAGAGACATTGTCAAGCTACATGATTTCAAGGAAAATATATTATTTAACAAATAGAAACTTCAACATAAGCCCCAAGCCCTGTATATTAACAAGAGCATGTATCTAGGATGAACAGAAACAAGCATATAT
The DNA here is from genome assembly GCA_036346255.1 of Ampelocalamus luodianensis. Taxonomy (NCBI): domain Eukaryota; kingdom Viridiplantae; phylum Streptophyta; class Magnoliopsida; order Poales; family Poaceae; genus Ampelocalamus; species Ampelocalamus luodianensis. Next base: position 56,240,461 of record CM070617.1, on the reverse strand, counting down.
TAGGAAGTTTAGGGAAAAAAAGAAATAGGTATTATGCATAAAAGCAGTCAGTTCAGTAAACAGGAGCAAACTATTCTGAACACTTAAATATCCTCTCTGACTTTGAAAGGAAATTCAATACACCGAACACAAACTAAGTAACTATATCCAAGTTCATTTCTACAAGGGACTAGCCCCAGCACGCACTTAGAACATTGTTATGCCAAAAACCTAGTTCATGATCAGTATCAGATCATTGTACTATACTACTATGCTATGTTCATAATGCATTGAGTATTCTACCATATAAATAGAAGGGAGTTCATATAATTCTTAAGCAAATGATTGAAAAACGGAGACGTGGCCCTCTGCCCTCGCCCCAATTCTCCCACCATTTACCCTGTAAGGATGCCACGAACTACAGTGTTGACGTTCATTTGTACTAATCTTTGGAAATTTGTGTTGCAGTGACAACTATTGTACAGTTGGGCATGATGATAATGTGCCTGATTTTAGAATTGCTTACTATTTTTTTGTGTCAAGAAGTAGAATGTTGCAGAAGAGTGACGCAGAATGTGTCTCTCTCCTCTAACAATACATCTGAGTGCATTCTGAATCTGAATATGTTTTATGCTTTGGACAACTATACCCTGACGGACCCCAACGACCAAGCACACATCGAGGAAAGCGCTGACATAGTGGCTCGGCTGGTCAGTTTCTGTGAGGGTGGTAACATCAGCAAGGAGATGTTTGAGCTCAATTTTGCAGTCCCTGCAAGTAGGAAGCCATGGCTCATGGGTTGGCAGCCAATTTCGAACATGATTAGGGAGAGAACTCAACTTTGGTAAGCAGGCGGTGTTCAACTCCCTTACAGTGAGGAAAAGGATCATACATTTCATAATATTCATACTCTGGACTGGTTGACCAAGGAGAAGCGGCTGAGCTTCTGGGTTGGTCAAGGGCAGAAGTGATGGTGAATTGAATAGCATGGTGCTTACATGCTTCTGTGCAGAATCAACATTTTTCTTTAACCAGTATTATTTCTTCTCCAGTGTAGAGAATTTGAATGTTCTGACATTCTTTATTGTGTAGACCTATATAAGTGTTAAGGAAAGATTCTGCTCCCTCTTTTCCTCCCAAAGTTATCGTTGTCTTGTCCATTCTGTTTATGATTTAGGTCTGAATTATTGAGCCTATTTCTGTATGCATTAGATGGAGGATCTCACAATCACTATTCCGGTCAGAAAAATCCAAAACTCTAAAGATGATAACCACGGTGGTGATTATGTGCAAAAACATGTCTGCTATCCTATCCTAGACAGACAAGAACTGTAAATCGTAAATGCAGGAACAAAGAACACTTAAGTGTTTTTTTCGTTCATATGAAGGAGAGGGGGCAGTGATAAAATCCATTGAATTAAGAAGATACCTCAGGCTCAATTCATTCGAGCCACGTAAGCAATTTCCCATAGCATCAAATCCCCCAAAATTCCTCTGTTCCAAAACACCTGATAAGTCATAAGATTTTAATGCAATCTTTCTACGTAGTGACTCGCTTCATGCAGATCTGACCTTTTAACACCACTATAACACAATAAAGATACTCTTCATGAAGTTAATTTCATGATTATAATAACGATATCCTTTTGACGATAGTCAATACTATCAGGAATCACAAACCAGACAACACGTGCGAAACTTGCTGATACTCAGTCCAAAAACAACTTTCTTTGTCGTCTACATGATAAGAAAAGCAATTTGATGAAACACGAAGTGCTGCATAGAAAGGACCACATGAACACACAAGCAACACGTTTCCATTCTGTTACTCATCCATAAGATTCTCTTCTGTCTGCTGCTGAGAAACTTTGACCATGATCTTTGTTTCTTGAGTTGAAACCTTCTTGGGAAGCATGTGAAAATCCTGCTCCAACTCCGTAGCATCCCTCTCCCGCTCCTTTGTCTTACCCTGTTTCTGTCTGTTAAAAAAATCAGTGCATATGAGGCAAAGAAACTACCATTTCAAGAATAAAGAGACAGTGAATCAGAGTACAGCAACCAACCTGTGTGTAATATGTTTCTTCTGCCGGTCATGTCTAATCTTTGTAATAAGCGGGATAGCCTTCAGAGTTTGTTCAGTGACATTCCGGTTGTAGCGCTCTGGCCTGTTCCTCTTCCTCTCAAACTCGAAGGTGGAGTCCTTGTTGATTTCAAAGAAAGATTCAAATATGGTTCACACAGCAAAAATAATATATGCTCTCTATTTACTACTGCCAGGATATATAAAATAACAAGCTCATTACCTGTGTCATGTCCTTGCCATGCAAGGACCTGTATGCTTTTGTCCATTTAACCTTACGAGGATTCCTCTTCATCTTGAAATTTTTATGGCATTTTGATCGGCAAAAGCGAAAGATCTGCAAGGAGACAAAAGATCCAGTTACTGGGCACCAACAGAATCGACATAAGAATTGTTCTATTTTTCACTATGTGTGTCTGGTAAATCTCTTAACATTTCATATGTGATGAAACACAAGAAACAGAAACAAAGTGAACAATAGCAAAGTGCTAACAAATCTAAAGAAAAAGAAAATGTTTGGACATTGACCTGTTTGCTACTAGGTTTTTAATACGAGAAATACCATGAAATTCAATATTCCAATACATCAGCCGCAAATGAGGCCAAAGGAATAAGGTAAGGACACAGATATTCACGTCCTACGAAATGTCATTCTATTGTCACATACTAAACAGGGTAACTAAATATTTCTCTACAACAACTTAGTATGAAGTCCTAATGCATGGTGAAGGTATCACACTTTAGCCCAGGAAAATTTCAAACAGCACAACTTCCTTTTATATTTCAATCCACAGTAAAAATAAATTGCCAGAAGTTATTAATAAGGATGATTCATCAAAAAAATATTATTAACATTGATTTTATAGGTCATAACAGGGGAAAAAAACCCGGCCGGTAACCGCTTACCGGCGGGGGTCCGGGATTTTGGATCCCGGCCGGTTTTTCCGGGTTTTGCAAGTTCAAATTTTAATTGTTGAATTCTGAATGATTTTTAAACGAATTCAAGCGGTTTTCATCCTGTTTTTTTCCGGGAAATCCGGTAACCGGCCGGTTTTTTTTTCTGGCCGACGACCGGGATTTACCCCGGAAACGGGTTTTTGATCCTTGGGTCATAATACTGCACATCTAACAAATAATCTTAAGCATTCTATGTTGAATTCAAAACAGTTCCATTTAATAAGATGTTGAAGGAGAAATTCACCCAACTAAGCATAATGACCTAGAGATTGTATTTTCTACAAAAAGACAGTTCATATTTAATCACCCAGCAGCATTTAGGAAACAAATGGAAATGTTAAACTAATGAAGCAGATTCCATCACTTGCATTTTCCTTTTTTAGGTACAGGCTTTACTTTCCACTGGTATGTTGGTGACAACACAAGACTACCATATCTAATGTTTATTCAAGAAGACAAGAGATTCTTGATGAATATAAATTAGGAAAAAAAAACAGGCGTGCATGTTGTCAACAGCTCCGCAAATCTCAACTTACAAGGGAATTTCTAAACTTTTCCTCAAATCCACTGAGGAAACCATTTATACAGTTATTCATTCTTCTCTGTAGTTGTCTCAGGAAACAGAACTGGACATAAACCTAATAAGGGATCAAATGTATGGGACTTTGTAGCAGTAGACTATACATCTTTGCGAAATAAGCAAGCACACGAATAACTAGAAATTACATAAACAATCAAAACGCAATACACAGATGGATAGGAACACCTAGAGCATAAGGAATCATAGAGAGATGACGAGGATCAGTTTGAAATATGCCAAACAATGTTCTTCTTGGTATACTTAATATTCAATAAGCAAGTCAACTAAGTCCATCTAGTATACTATGAACACCAAGCTATTGTAGAACACAAATCACATCATTAACAGCAACAAGAAGCAAACTTAGAAAGATTATGGGCAGAATAAATATCAGAAAGGGATGTTAGCTCTTTTCTCTTTGAACACTGACATAATTTTTTTTACTAAGTATAATGTAACATTCTTATTTGTCCATCTTAGAAGCTTGATTTGAGTCAACACCATTGTTATACAAATAGTGATTTCTAGGGGTCCACTTCCACCCTTCCAACTATAAAACGTAAGAGAAATATATTAAAGGAAAAACATAGACGGCAGATAGGGGTGGGCGTGGGTCGGAGCGGGTCGACCCGGACCTGCCCCATGCAGTCCATGTCTCCCAGTGTGGATATCCTGCCAATCCATTAGCTCAAACCCCAATTGAACCTTCGGTCCATTGGTTCTTATGGATATACCCTGTCATCTGCTCCTTGGGTTCCATCTCTCCCATCTCTCAAGGAGGCCGCGCCATGCTCCCTCGTGCGGAGGATCTGGGCGGTGGAGACCGTGGCCTAGAGGTCGTGGAGGGGTTCGACGGAGTTCCCCTACATGGCGCGAAGACTACGCTAGGTGGTGGAAGACAAGACGCAATGGGACAATTGCGCGCAAGGCGACGACAATTACCACCTGAAGGCTTCAGACGCTGACAGGAATGGAGTAGGCTAAAACTGAAGAACGTCTCTTGTTTCGTGCCATGTTTTTTTTACCTGTTTTGGTTTCCTGTCCTTGTACTAAACTTTGATGTTATCCAGCTAGTTTCGGGTTTTCTCTTCGCTTGTTCCTTAGTTTTAGTGACAAGATTCTACTGAACTTCAGAGAAGTTCAGAGTTTTTGAACCTTTTCGTATGAGCTACAGTGAACTGAGAACAGAGTATTTCGTAGAAGACAGACACCGAGGGATTTTGCTGCGCAATACGACTGCAGCTTTTCGGTTCCTTTTTCTCCTTTTATTCAGAAAGCAAACATCAATTAGTTACATGCAGAAGTAATGGCCCGATTAACTCTCAGGATGATTCCACGATCTGGAATAATCGTGTCCCCCATGACTGCCACTAGAAGCTAATAGATACCAGAACCAACTAAATGCTAATAGCTACCAAAACTAACTACTGCAAAGAAACATGCAGAAACTGAACAAGCAACAGAAAGCATTATTGTGTAACGAGAGTTATCAACATTTAGTACTCGAGTTGGTCTATAATTTTGTTCAAGTGGACTGGGGTTACTAGTCTCTCTGCCTACTTTGTAAGCTGGAGTCCCCTTGCAGTTGCAGCACAACACCCGTACTTTCTAGCTTTCAAATAAAGCTGGGCAGTGATGCCTTTTATCTAAAAAAAAGAGTTTCTTAATTTATTCTACCTAGCAACTCGATCTTGGACAAGAGCAATAGTTAATCCATCTCAAGCCTTAGTTATGGTAATTTGTTTGCATGCGTACGTAGAGCTAGATATTGAACCAGCAAGACATCTGCCTGCCTGCCTGTTGTTTGGCATTACCAAACCTTATCTTATAATCCAGATTATAGTACAGATCTTCAGAATTGGACACTGAGCAGTTCTTGATTAAATGCGGAATTTCAAAGGAAAAATAAAGCAGATAGTATGTTGTTGGTATGGATCAACAAGTCACCACTACATGCAGATGCAGTACTACACTTGGAGATCGAGTCGAGCAGAGGTAGAAGAAGCATGCACTAGGACAGGTAGCAGCAGCTACGACTCTGTCTGCGTAGTACCCATGCAGCGTGAAATTCCAGTAAGATGGCGTAGTCTTCGCCGGAGTTCCCCTACGTTGGAGACGGAGGATTGGTGCAGTGATTAGGGTCGAACCCTTTGAACCTATGGATCAATAGGTTCATGAACCTTTTGCCCCTAATTGCTTTTGGGCCGAACCTTCAGTCCATTTTACTGAAATTTGTGGAGCGGATCAGTGATCCAATGGGTCAGCATGAACCACTCCCACCCCTAACGGCAGACTAACAATTTTCACATTATTATTTGCGTCCACTTGTTTCACTGGTACCATGAATCCGCAAGAAACACAACAGAGAATATAACAACAAATCCAAATATACTCCAAGAAACGGCTAAAACTTGAAACCCAGGGGAAATTCCACGGAAATCAGTCGCGCAAAAGGGCGCGTTCTCTATCTAACAACAGAAACCTACAGGAAAAGAAGGGAAGGAACAAGGGAAGAACCAGCGGACCTTGGCGTCGTTGCGGACGAACTGGATGCCGTGGCCGGGGTAGACAGTGGAGGAGCAGAACCAGCACTTCTCCAACCTCATCACGCCGCCTCCTTGATGGGCACGACACTACCACCTCCAAATCGCGGCGACACGGGGGCGCTGCACAACTCGAATGAAAATTCAACCGCAGTTGGAGGGATAGAAGAGGAGGAGGAGAGGGGGAAGAAGAACGGGGGCGAAGGAGATGCCGCGATGGGGGCGGCGGCGCGGCGGGGAGGAGAGGACAGAGGAGTGACGAGGCTGGAACGGTTTTGTCTGCGTGGGCAAGGGTTTACTAGTAGAGGTGCCAAGGGGGTGGTGCAGGCCGTGCCAGGCCGTTACTTGGGCCACAGAGCCTTATTTCCTGAGCACACTTGTACGAAACAGACTATGGACACAGAGGTATGTATGTAAAATTTTCATAAAAGAGCCAATTCTAAGAACACGCTAGCCACAGCAACAACATTTACAGATTTTTACAGAAGTCCTATGATTCATGATTTCCATACTCTGTCGAACCAACTATTTACATACAAATCTACAAAAACTTGGTTCCTGCACCTTTATAATCTCTTATGGTGCTGCCGCCTTTTCTGGCACCGTTTCTCAACCACCAGCCTAACTTACATCTATACAGATTTCATATATAACAGAAAACCGGATAGACAAATGCTACCATCAAAGCCTTTTATACGCCCCCTTACATATATATATTTGTCTTCATTTTAGACTCCTCCTTAACAAACACTGTCGCAGCAGTACTCAGGTCCAAAACAAAAACAAAAATAACAAGAAACGCACCCTGAAGAGCCTGTTACACCAGCTGAGAACAGACTCCTTCAGCTATGAGGGATATTATCATAACAGATTGTATCATATACAATGTCAAATGTTTCATCAATGAGTTCCTTAATTTTACCCGTACGTCTATTTCGTACACAGACTACCCTTGCCATCCTACGCTTGATCCACCCAGTAAAAAAAAATGTTCACCCGCAGCGTCTAAAAAACGCTAGAAACAGTCCATACAAAGCAGCACAATCTCAGGTATTACCAACTACTTCCTTACAATCAGATATATGTTTTGTGAGGGCATGCTTGTGCGATGGAGTAGGGCCTCTCTCTCTCTCTGTGTACTGTTTATTCCGACGCTCATGCTTGTGCGATGGAGCAGGTCCAGCTAATGATTAGCTAAACCCTAAAGACATAGATTTGGCCATTAATGACCACGCAATAGTGTTGTCTGTTTTCCGACAACAGAGAGCTCCCAGGCCGAGAGCTTCGCCAGCGGCTTCGTCCATGTCGGGACCGGATAAATGCTAAAATGGAACCGCCTCATCCTTGCGCGCCCAAGGGTACCGGCGACGAGGCGGGTGGATGTTCGACGCGGCGGCGCGACACCTGTGAGCGGTGGCGACCCTACGGCCACAACGGCAAATGGGAGGGTGGGAGATAGGTAGGGAAGTAGCTCGGAGGAAGAAGGCTTATGGGAGCTTTTATAGCTAGAGGACGGAGAATGCGAGAGGGAGCGGCCGGAAATGGGCTCGGTTCATGGCTTGCTGCCATGGACGACGCCGAGTGACCGCGAAGAGACGGGAGCAGGTGAGGGCACGGAACCGAGGGCGAAACCATGGGCATGAGGTCACAAACCAGGGGCGGAGCCGTTGAGCTGACGCGGGCGTGAGCGGAGGCCACGGCGAGCTGGCGCGAGGGCGGCGTCCGCGTGGAGAAGAAGCTCTGCGAGCGGGACCCACCGGGCAGTGGCACCAGGTAAGGGCTCGGTTGGTTTAAACGAGTGGGATGGGTTTTGACCATTAGATCAAAATCGGAGAATCGGAACGTTCGGGTGGTCCGAACGGCGCTACTCAATACAGACGATTGGATCAAACTGAGCGGAGATCGGAAGGTCCAGATCGTGTCGCCAACTCGGGCAATCCGAACGGCCCATTCAATCCAGGCCGCTGATTACCAATCGGACGGCTCAACGCGAAGGGAACGTTTGGGAGGTCCGATTGGCCCACTCAACTTGGACCGTTGAGATCCAATCGGACGGCCCAAGGTGGAAGGGGTAAGTGGTGCGGTGCGGGTTTAGGTGGCTTGGTTGGACCGAGTCAGCTCAGGTCCGGCTCGGTCGGAACAGTAGCTAGGTCTGATTTTGAGAAACAGACTGAGATGGTTAAGGGAAATTTTAGAGGTAACTTCGTAACTCGAAATTCTGAAATTTTTATAGAAGGTTACTGGATCTAAGAACAACCTTGTATAAATTTTCTAGAAATTTTCATGCACTGCATTTCTCTCTAGAAAATTACAAGTTGCTGCTCTAGGGGTTTGACCAGGATCAAATTAGTTTGACTAGTCCTTTTAAAATGGCAAATAAAATCTAGAAAATCTGAATTTTTTCAGAGGAGTTACTAAGATGGTTTAGAACCTAGGAATTTTTTTTTCCAAGGATGATCCCAAGATCTGTTTCAAAAGTTTTAAAGGACTATGCTTCTAGTCAATTAAAGCTTTTAGTATTTGAATTCAACAAATCCTTTGAAAGAATTTCCAGAAATTCAAATACAACATGATGCATGAAAAGTTTTAATTTCTTCTCATTTTTATACATTTGAAACACAAACCAAGTTTGAGACGTTACAGCCTCACCAACTCCGTCTTAGGCGATGGCTGCGTCGGAGAGCTCCCACGTCGCGGGCCCCGTGCTCCTTTTCCCGTCATCCTCATCCTCGCCGTCGTCCGCGCGGGTGGAGGCCGTGGTCGTGTTCAACATCTGCGACAGCTACGTACATCAGCCGGATCGCGTCATCGACACCCTCCTTGGTTCCGTCCTTCCCGACGGCACCATCCACGTCCGCAACTCCTACGTCGTCCCCCACAGCGAGTCCGCCGACCAGGTTAAAATCCCCCGCCCCTGCCCCCGCCCCCGTTGCTTCGACTTCGAGCTAGTGTTAAAATCTCCGCAAGATGCGATTTTTACAAGTCCCTTTTGAGTATATATGATGGGCTCCGTCTGCCGAATTCTAACCCGAGATCTAGGGTTTGTTAATTGAGCTCGTTATTCTGAAACTAACCGAAACTAGCCCAATTTTGTGAACTTTTTTTTTATTAACTAACAGTTTTGTAATTTTTATTTTCAAGTTAACTTCCGACGAACTTTATTTCCCATTCTAACCCTTTTGATCATGCCACCACCCGTGGTGTGACAAAACAACATTGTCATGCCACGGGATAAGTCCGCTAAATAGCACTTTTTATCACGCGTGACCAAACAATACTGCCACGTCACGGGTGGAGCCTTCCTAGATACTGGCTGGCGTGACAGTGCACGGGTGGTGGCGTGACCAAAGGGGTTAGAATTAGAAATAAAGTTCGCGAGGTTAACTTTAAAATAAAATTAAAAAAGATTAATTAATAATAAAAATTCCAATTTTGTCAAACCATGCGTACAACTGCACCGCCCAAGTGCAGGATATGCTCGACTTCCTCTGTTCATCCGTCGTATTTCAGATAGTTGTTCTCTGCCTCAAAAGTAAACCAAGAATATTGACGCCACCATTCTGTGTGTCTAGACAACAAAAATCAAGCAGTACAAACAGTAGTGGACTAGAAGCAACATACTAATCCAACAGAAAGGTCTCGGCCTCCAACAGTACTAACATTAGGGTCTCAAACACGATGAATTATTTTCTGTAGACCTCAAATAACAAGTACAATAATGCATATTCTGCCAACATATTCTCATTTTTCATTACGGCAAATGAAAACGCAACACAAATAGCATGAAGTCAGCCACCCAGATGCTACATGGAAACTACAGGACTTGAGCGGCGATGCTATGCTGATCTGCGTCCTTGTGATGCTTGACAGGTATACCAGGGCAAGACTATCCTGTAACGTAAAAGGGTAATTATTAATGATCCGCAAATGAATCATGGTAGCCATTTAATATACTTGGAGGCATCAACAGGCAAAAGTATTTACTTGAATCCTGTCATTGAAAATATTATCAAAAGCAGCTGGAGACAATTTCAATCTATTGACTATCTGCCACCACCACACCAACTTGCTTAGCAAAATAATCAGGATCTGATTCCTGGGTTCCATAATCTTCTCTGCCTTCACTTCCTGATAACTGAACCTTCTCTTGGCTCCCCAGCATTGTATTATCCTCTTGATCATTCATCTTGGTCCCATCATTTTCTTTTTGCACAAGAACAACATCTTCCTGAGGAAACAACTTCTGCTCTAAGTTTATCTCCACATTATGTTGAAAAGGCACCTTATTAGCAGAAGTGCCTACTACATAATTTGTGTCTCCTTGTATAGAGCCAATGTCCTTCTCCACCCTTAACTCTTTTCCTTAGTCCTTGTTAAGCAAAAGTTCATTACTCAAACTCTTTTGCCTTTTAGCATCTCTTACTGTCAAATTCTCACTTTCAACCCCAAGAGCTTTGTCCTCAACACATAACTCGGCATTCTTCTTAGACATCTCTCGACTCCAGCCTAGTTGAACCACTGATTCTACCTTGAAGTAAACATCATACAACAACATCTTAGGAGTGATTACTTCTGATTTGGAAGGGATCTTACAGGGATCCTTAACCCCCACCTTGATTCTGACCAAATCATGAGATTCAAGCAAGTCCATATCCACTTCTTGAACTATCCCCACAGAAGAACCAATCTCACATAATGCATGATAATTTTTCATTGTATCCGGAACACCATTAACTCTGATCCACACTAGATGCAACTTTCCTACAGCCATGGTTTCAGGAGTCCATCGGGACACACTAATCTGAGCACCCGAACCTCTCAAAGTTACTGAATGACTGCAGTGAAATTACAGCCCTCAAGATGCACATTGAAGGGAGTCGATCAAGTAAACAAATGTCTGCTGGAGATACTGATGGTTTCACTTCCCAGTCCATTGCTAATTCTATGGGAGAAGCAGCTGCATTGAGCAATGAACATGAAAACCTACAAGGATCTGAATCCATAACAACTAAGCTAGCATTGGCGGCGAGTTTAACTGAGGGCACACAGAAATATCATCAAAGTATTGAAGGTTCCCCAGGTTCAGAAGCACCAGTTTCTCGCTCAACTGCTGAGAATGGTAGTAATAATACTTCAGGAGAAGATGAATCTGGCACAAATACTTCACTGGAATATATATCTGTTAATGGCAATCTGCATGGAGCCAGGGGAATTCAGGTTGTATATCTGTTTATCTATCCGAAGATAGAGTTCATACCGAGAAAGTAGATACTCCAAGTAAACAAAAATCGTCAGATAAGATGGTTAGTGGCTTGATTTATTCTGCTTTCTTTACGAAGTTTTTTCATTTACTTTTATGTATATTTCATTACTCAAGCTGTTCTTATTCAATCCTGTAGGCCTTGGAGACTATCAAGATAGTTTCAGATGCTCTTCCAAAGATTGCTCCTTATGTGCTCATAAACCATCATGAGGTTTATCTGTAACCTTTGTAGTTTGTGTCAATGTTTATTTGAGTATAACTAATGTAATAGTCGACTAGAGGGGGGGTGTTTGAATAGGAGCACTGACTTTTCTTTTACCTTGATAGGATTCAACAATATTTTCACTCCATTAGTTATGACAGCTAAGAAGATCAATATGGAAGCAGCAGAAGACTTGTATTGAATCCAATCAAAACCTTAAAGAAAATAGACCAAATAAAAACTAGAGACTCAAAACCAACAGAGCAAGAACACTAAGAAACTCATCTTGTGGAATCTTACTTAGATTGCTTTTCAGAATAAGTTGGTTTACAGTCACTCCATCCAGGAGGACAAAAGCTCAAACACTTGAGCACCCTATCGATCTAACCTCAACACCAAAACAGGGTTTTTCAAACCTGTCGTTGCTCTCCCTCATTGCACAGCCAGCACTCTCCCCTATTTATAGTGAAGGCTAGACTCTAGAGGAAGACATCTATCGAGCACCTGTGAAGCCCACACAGAACGGGTTTTACTTGCATCAACCTCTGCGCTGCTTGATGTGTCCCATCGCACAGAATAGTCTACATCAACCTTGCGCCACTTGATAAGTCCTGTCGCACAGAACTGCTATGCTCAATCATCATCATTTCCCAGTATCCAAGATCAATCTGGACATTGGTTCTCCCAACCAAATCCCGATCCTTCTCACCGTAGATCATAGTTGACCACCAAGCCACCTGCTCAAGACCTCCTCGAGGTTCTCCGCAGGACCTCCTCGAGGTCCTCCTTGAAGACCTCCTCGGGACCTCCCTCAAAGTCCTCTTCAGGACCTCCCTCGAGGACCTCTTCAGGTCCTCCCTTGAGGGCCACCTTGAAGTCCTCCTCAGGACCTCCTTGAGGACCTCCTTGTCATCGATCATGATCCTCTACACGCTTAACCTGCACATGCAAAGACCAAAGAACATATACCAGGCACAAGTTCTCCAACTTGACCAACATTAGTTCACATACGCATAACATACTCTCATGCATCAATCAACACTACTCAGTCCAACCTTGAACTCTATGACCACTTCAACAATATCCAAGAAAAGATAAAATGCTCAGACCTCCTAGGAGGTCCGTGAAGACCTCAGGGAGGTCCGTGAAGACCTCTTGGGAGGTCCTGGAAAACCTCTTGGATGGTCATGAAAAGACCTGGGAGGTCCTGGACGACCTCCTCAAAGACCTCCTGAGAGGTCCTGGACGACCTCCTCGCTACAATACTCGTGATGAACAGTAACGGAGCTACAAGACTTCGAAGACCTCCTGGGGGAGGTCCTAGATGGTCCAGATCGTGCCTGGGGGAGGTCCTGGACAGTCCAGATTGATCCACATTGATGCTCTGGGGGAGGTCCTTGACGGTCCTGATAGATCCACATTGATGCTCTGGGGAGGTCCTGGACGATCCTGATGAGTCCACGCGGGTGCTCCTGAAAGGACCTTGAAGACCTCCTGTGGACCTAGAGGGTGGTCTTTGCAAAACAGAAAAGGCATGAGCCAAAAGGGTGGTCTTTGCAAAACAGCAGATCCTGAGGACAGAGAAAGGTGCGGCGAAGAAAAGCCATCCGATTTAGATCGGGTGGTCCAGAACGATGTGAACGTTCGGACCGCCCGAGCGCTATATCTCAATCGAGCCTTAAAACTAGATCGGACGATTCACAATGCCTGGGAACGTTTGGACCGCTCGGACCTTCCAACTCAAACAGGTTGTTCAGATTTGATCGGACAGTCCACAAAGATGAAAAGAACGGTGTGAGACCCTGGTTTATTAAACTTGTAATACTTAACCTTCCACTGGTTCTAGTATCACAAATAGAATAATCCGCGTCTCGATGAATATGTGCCTCCCGAACAACAAGCGACACATACATCATATCAAAGCATGCATCAATTCCATACAATAGAATATGACAAGTCTACCAAAAGACATACATAATATAAGTTATTACGAAACAACCGACCGCCAAATGACATAAGTAGCAAATAAGTAACAATGAAGCAAAGTTGCCATAACATGGCTTAAACCAAAAGACGACGGTTAGCCACATAACACCACAGGCAACCGATCGGCCGCCAAGCTAATCGCCCTTAAAGCGCCACAAAGACAACTCACAAAAGTGAGGCCCATCGGACTCACTATCATCCTCTCGCACAACACAAGCAAAGCGGTGAGTACAAAATGTACTCGCAAGACTTACGAGTAACAAGCCTATACATAGCTACATGAAAGTCAGTATCAAAGGAATGTGGTTATATGGTTCTTTGGGCGCACAAAGCAAATTTTATTTGCAATATTGTAATAAGTTGAATGACAATTTGTCAAATCTGTTTTAAGCATTTAAATAACAAATGAGTAATCATACGTAACAAGTATCCACCTAGAAGTGACTTTCCCCAAAGCCACCACAAATAGCATGAATCTCTGATTCATACCACCCATCAATTTTTATTTAGAAATGTTGATGTCTAACTCTTGGAAGACTTCCCCAAGCGTGTCCATATCCTAGGACTAGGCTATTCGAATAGTTTTAATCCCTGCAGGGGTGTACCAATGTACCCACACTTCAGACCGCCTTTTTGCCAAACTATTAAGCACACTTCCTTTGGTATGCCGGCGCGGCTAAGTCCTACGAACCCTTTCCAATGGAATATGCTAATCAAGAGATGCACGTATGGGGGTTAATCCTTGGTGATCTGCCGACGAAATATGGATCACAAGGACCCATACGTGGAGCAGGACACACCGGCCTCGGCGGGTGTTTCTCTCCCCACAAACGTGTCCATGTTGCATATAATCGAATATGCAACCCACCACGCGACTCATTAATTAACATAGCCCAAATTACTCAGCTAAGAGAGGTCCCATATCCCCCTAGTGTGGTTAGCACGCACAAATGCTTGGTTCGGTGTAACAAGTAGCTCGGTCCTTAATTGACCCAGGCACCATTCCAATCACACCCAAAAGATCACACCATCTTACCATTGTGCCCAAGTCTAAATTGTTTTCATTTTCAGTTTTAGTTTTGCAATTTAGACAAAGCACAAGGCTGAAATATACATATTATAACAGTTTGTGTGATCAAGGTTATCGACAAGTCGATAATCAGAATAGCCCTAACTTAGGTTTGTATTTCAAATGTAAAATTTTGAGGAGAAATAAAACTTTTGTTGTCTCACCAAATCATTTGGAAGTTTTCCAATTTTTCCTAGCAATTTCCATTTTCAAGAATTAAATTCTTGTGAATGGAAATTGTTGTCAAGAAATTCTTAGCCTTCAAATTTGTGATCATCCTCTGAGATTATTTTACTATCATCTTGATCATCCTATTTACCTCCTGAATTATTTCACAATTTTTAGATTTTAATTGCTATTTCAAATGCCCAAGTCAAACCAGTTTAGAAATCTGGTCAAACCTCTGACAGCAACTTGTGAATTTTATTGGGAGAAATCTAGTGCATAAAACTCCTGGAAAACTTACACAAGGTTTTCCTCTGTTCCAGTAAGCTTCCATAAAAATTTTGGAATTTTGGAGCTCTGGAACTACCTCTAAAATTCCTCAAACCTTCTCTGTCTTTTTGATTCGTGTGGAATCATCGCTCTCCGCTCGAACCAAGCTCTGCTCAAGTCCGACCGCCGCCGGCTCGATCGCGTCAACTAGCTGCACCGCCCAATCTTGACCGTCGATGCAAATCGAACGATCCACGTTGCGTATGCATTCGACCGTCCGAATGCATACAGAGATCTCGACCGCCCATCTCGGATCCAACGGTCAAGACAATCTTGATCGAAGTCGAACCAGCTCATCGCGCGCATCGGACCCGCCTCGCACCGCTTTGTCACGATCGCCGACAAGTGGACCCCACTGTCAAGACGCCTCGTCTTCTCCGCGTCTCACCGAGCTCGCGGCCGCCGCGCATGAGTGCCACGCACTCGCCGCCGCCACCTTTTACCATTGTGTCCTACCGGGAGGCATCGCGCGACTTCATAAAGCCTCGAGTTCACCCACTTTTTCTCCCTTGCTTCCTCGAGCTTTCTCCGCCCGTTTCTTTGTCTCGGCCGGAGTTGAAGCCGAAGGCAGCGTCGCCGTGTTAGTGCCGCCCTTGATTCCGCGACCGTACCATCGTGATCCACTCTACTCGCCGCACCCATTTTGCCTATCCCGGGTCCTTATCGTCCCGTGCATCATCAGGAGCGGTGTCATCGTCTCCGCTTCCGGTGATCTCGCTCCGTGAGCTCGCTTGCGACTGGTGAGTCTCTAGCCTCGTCACTTAGTCCCTTAGGATCGCACTGATGCACTGAATCTAATGGTGGCTTCATTTTCATCTTTGGTGCATCGTTGAGGCTGTGCGACGCGTTCTTCTCCAAGCTCGGTGAAGCGCCGCCGCCTAAATTCCGACCACCTCCGTTCTCCTCCGTCGTCGTAAGCTGGGGCTTATCCTTCCTGGGAGCAAGGCGGAGCTGAGGCGCACCTACCGGGGTCTTCTCGAAGCTCGCAGCGTCTTCTCCGCGAGCACCGCACTTTCTTCTCCGCCTCCGGTCGTCGCGAGCTCAACTCCGGTGACCATCGGACTCCGCATCACCATCGCCGGTTCGCGAGATCGTTGCGAACCTGAAGGTATAACTCACTCGCCCTGAGACCTCCTGGTTCGCAAGAACAGTTGCGCGGCCGCGCCGCCGTCCCCGTGGTCGTCGGTGAGCCGCCGGCAACGTTAGCTCTAACCTCCCCCTTTAGTTCTTAATCGCCGTTTAGTCAGTATCATCGATCGTGGGCCCTCCCTGGTTAATCGCGTTTAGAGAATCTTTAATCCAGCCCGTTATTTGCTCTCTGAGTCGCTGCCATGTGGGTCCATGCTGTCAGTTGGTGGTTGTGTAGCTCTGATACTTCGTTTTCTCTGTTGGGGAAGCGTATTTCTCTGTGAGAGTATGTTAGGATTACACTTTGATAAGCCGAAGACGTATTATTTGAATACGCCGACGCGTCGCCTTCAGCCGGTGAGGTGCCTGGTCACTTCGCGCCGCCCATCTGTCAGCGTCTAGGGCTAGCCAGCTGTGGGTGTAAAAAGGTTTTAATGCTTTATTGATTTCTAAAATGCTTTTCTGCTGCACTGTTAATTCAATTAAACTTAGAAAATGTATAACTAATTCAATTTTCTCCAAATCACTTGAAACCAGTTCTGTTAATTTTCATTTTAAATGTAATATTTACAGAATTAGTTTCAACCATGTCTCTGTTAGCAAAAATTTGTTAATTAATTTAATGTTGTATTATGTAATTTCCAAATTAGAAAATGCATATCTCTTTTAATAATTGTCCAAATCCAAGAAAACCAACTCTGTAAATTTTCATTTTTAGTGTACTAATTATCAGAATAGATTTTAGGTACTATTTCTGTTCATGAAAATTTGTTAAGTAATTAACAAGTGCTTTGATGTGTTTTTAGCTTAGAAAATCCATGGAAAATTCATAATAACTTCAAATAAATTTTTCTCTGTTTCTAAAAATATGTTAGATCATGCTTAGGTTGTTGTGTGAATTTTGGTATGTTTTGTTGTTGTTGTTGTATATTTGAGCTTTGTCGATGTTATTCGTTCTTATTTGCTGTTATTTGTTAAATCGTTAGGCTTCGACATTTGCGGTAACCCTGAGAGCGATCCTCTGCAATGTGTTAAGCATTACGAGCAGCGCCAGTGCAAGCGGTTTGATCATGTTTATCCCAGTATTTTAAAGTCTAATATTTTGTTTCAACTGCATGTATGCATCGCTTAATTTGTGTTAAATTGGTTAGTTAATCTTTTAGATGCATAATCTGTAGGCAAATGATTATCCTCTACTACCTGAGCCTAGGTTATTTGCTGTGATTAGAGATCGCTGGATGATCTCTTTTCACTTAGTAGATCTGAGTCAAATTGCTTAGACATGCTTAGCTATCGGTAGAACTGGGCGGTTATCAACTTTAGTCGGTAGCCTTGATCACACAAAAATTATTAAAACTCTATGATTCAGCATGTTATTTGTGAAAACTAAAAATGAAAACAAAATGATTTGGACTTGGGCACAATGGTATGTTTGGTGTGATCTGTTGGGTGTGACTGGAAAGGTGCCCGAGTCAGTTAAGGACCGAGTTACTTGCGCCACCGTACTGAGCATTTTGCGTGCTAACCATACTAGAGTATATGGGACCACTCTTGACCTAGTACTTTGGCGTGTATTGGCTCCGGGTCGCAGGAGGGATGGAGGTGGGAGCATGGTAG
Source organism: Ampelocalamus luodianensis (assembly GCA_036346255.1). Classification (NCBI taxonomy): domain Eukaryota; kingdom Viridiplantae; phylum Streptophyta; class Magnoliopsida; order Poales; family Poaceae; genus Ampelocalamus; species Ampelocalamus luodianensis. Next base: position 56,222,562 of record CM070617.1, on the reverse strand, counting down.
TTGTCCGAAGAGCTTTATCCTGAGTGGGTAGTTGTCTTTTCGGCTTTACCATGTAAGCGTATGGATTTCTATCCATACGAGCGGCTCGTAGTTAATACACAATATTGGAAAAGTCTCGTAGGACTTAGTCGTGCTGCATACCTTCTAAGTGTGCTTGGCTTAAAGGCGATCCAAGTGTGGGTACATTGGTACACCCTACGAGGTTAAAACTATTTGAATAGCCTCGTCCTAGGTTATGGACACGCTCGGATACGCCCCGTAAGAACTAGACTACAACATTTAAATTAAAACTTGATGGGTGGTACGAATCTGGGGATTCGTGCTATGTTGTAGTAACTTTTGGGATAGTCACTTCTAGGTGATTACTTGTATCTATCTTTATTTCGTAGTTATTTCAACAGTAAAATGAATTGCAAACTTGCGTTTAAACTGTATTACATTATTACAAATAAAGTTGGCTTTATGCAAATGAAACATATGGCCTCCACCAGATAAGCCTGCATGTAGCATATGAACAGGTCTGCTAGTTCACACGTCAGTCTTGCGAGTACAAAGACAATCTTTGTACTCATTGGCTTTGCTTAATGTTTTTGTTGCAGAGGAAGAAGGTGAGCCCCAAGGGCCTCACTTTTGTGAGTTGTGCTGCCGCTTCGTGTGGGACGACTAGACTTGGCGGTCCGGTCAGATGCCTTGTGGGTTGAAGGCACACTGATTGGCTTTGTTTATAGCCATCTCATGGCACTTTGCTTCATTGCCTGTCTTGGTTATTTGTGTATCTTTTAGCCTCATCGGCCTTTGTCCTGTAATAACTCTACTATTTGTTTATCTTCCGTTTGGTAGTGTGATGTTTGGACTCTATGTTTGGAATGGAGTTGATGCATACTTTTGTGGGAGGTGTGTATACTGCTTCTGGGAAGTATACATATCTCGAGGCTCAGTTTATTTGATTTGTGATGCTAGGACCAGGCGGTTGGTTAAGCGTTACAAACCAAATAAATTGGGGTCCTCACAATAACCGCCCATTTCTACCGATAACTAAGCATGGCTAAGCATAATGACACGTAAACTACTAAGTGACAAGGGTTCATCCAGCGAACCCAAAATCACAGCAAGTAATCCTAGGCTCAGTAGTAGAGGAATCAACATTTTCTCACGATTATGCACTCATCGGGCCAACTATCGACAATAGTTTAAAACAACATAGCAATGCATACATAGAATTTGCAAACGACATATTAGAATTTGAAAATAGTAGGAACAATATGATCAAATGAATGCTACATCTGCTTGCCTTGCGGGAGTGCAGGATCTGGCTGCTGTGGCTCAATATCAACAATAAAATTATCTTCGGAACCTAACGCGAAAAGGCGATAAGCAAATAAGACCGAAGAACACCAAATAAATTCCAACAGCAAAAGACTTCCAAATCCAATGAAACTCACACAACAGCTAGGGAATGATTTTAGACTATGATAGGAACAAGAATCATGCAATTTGGACTAAGCATGCAAAAGGTATGGACAAAATACTCTCTCTCAGCCTTAAAATTAATCTAATTAATTAATAGTACTGTTCATGGCGAAATTTTTCAGAATGATCTAAGGTCTGAAATTTTTATAGTAGGTAGATTAGGACATCCTAACAACAACAAAGTTGGATTTACTAAATTTGGAGTTATGCACATTTACTTATGATTTTTCTAAGGTGTAAATCTAATGTAAGTCATTTTACAGAGTTATGAACATGCTCAAAACTTATTCCATGTGAAAGTATAATAACAGATGAATTTAACAAAATTGATTTTGCACAAATTGGATTTATACAGAAAAAGATATGCATTTTTCAAGATTAAATCCATTTCTGGAATATTCAAAGTGACAGAAATCAAGTTATTTCTAGTTACAAAATTTTCTGCTACTGAAATATGCTTAAATCAATTTTTATAATAAACTTAAGTGATAACAAAATTTATTACAGTTGGAATCATCTAAAAAGTAGTTAAAACGAATTAGTTATGAATTTCTAAAGTTTTTATACCATTTTTAGTTGTTAAATAAATACTTACTGAAATACAGACAAACTCAATCAATAGAATATGACATGGAAGCTCGACAACCCTCGATCTACAATCCTACGGCTCACGCGCGCCGGGAATAGCGCACGCGCGCGAAACCTAAACGGAGCCCACCGTTGGATCAAGATCCAACGGCGCACACGAGTGTATGCATTCGGACGGTGCGGTTGCTTGGGCCAATCCCAGCCGCAGATCGGCAGATGGACGGTCCAGAGCGCACCAACAGTCGGAAGGTCCGATTGCATAACAGATCTCAGCCGTTGATCTCAAGATCGACGGTCAAGAATGATGGAGGCAAACGGAGGGTCCGAATGCATACAAAGATCTGGGCCGTAGATCAGAAAATGAACGGTGGCTATTGATCGAAGTTTAAAGAGAGATACTGACACGTGGGACCCGCTGTCAGTGACTTCGAGTCACCCACGCGCTTGATTTCCACACGCACAGCGCACTGGGCCCACATGTCAGCGACTGAGAGTGGCGGATTAGGACAGAATTAATGCCACTAATGATTATCATTAAATAAACCTAAAAGAGACACTAAGGACTTCTGGATTTTGATCTTAACCCCTCGGGCCCACAGGTCAGCGACCCAGAGGTGATTTCCGACAGCGATTAATACCGACACATTAATTAATCAATGATTAAGCATTAATGATGTCGGAACAGTGCGGGATCGCGCCAGAGGGTGATTTAAGGATGTTGGGCCCACTGGTCAGTGGCTCAACGACAAAGATTAGGACACCATAATTAGCTAATGATTGGCAATCACTGTGCAATTAATATACCCTAAACAAATGACGAAAACAGGAGTTCTTCGTCGGTAAAATCCCGAGCGGCTACAATGGCTCGTCGCCGGCGACACTGGCCGCGGCGACGCCAACCAAGTACTGAAATGGAACCGCAATAGCGCCTAGAACCTAATGGTGGCAACCTCGCCGGCGGTGAGGGACTAAAACGCCGGCTAGCCGGAAAAACGAAAATGGAACCCTACTGCTAAACATGAAATTAGCAAAAAGCTCCGCTGCAGACCTAGGAAGCGGGTGCCAGAGCCACTAAGGACTAATAAGAAGCTACCTTGATGCAGGGAAGCTTCAGAGATGGCCGGAGAAGCTGGTCCACGGTGGAAGCTCGCCGGACTTGGAGAAGAAAGGTTGAAAATGGTACCCTGAGCCAAGTGAGTGATACCAAAGCATCAATGTAGCTTCATTAAGGTCCATAGAAGCTACATGAGCAAGTAATTAGAAAATAGAGCACTCACCTGAGCTGAGGAAGAAGATGACCGATTTCAGCCGAATTTGAACAAACCCCAAATTGGACAATTCCTGATAATCAAATCCAAAATTAAGTGAGGGGAAATGTTCAAGGTAGTAAAGAGATAAGGATAGAGCAAAGAAATATGAAGGAGAACCACTGGAACACCAAGAACACCAATGGAGCTCTTCGGGTCAACAATGGCGACTTGCCATTTTTGAGGTGTTAAGCTCCAATACTGTAAATGGAGCTTGATGGTGGTCTAAAGAAACACCAGGAAGTGTTTTGGGTGCTTATAAGGCCTTGGAGGCATTAGGGTTTGGACCACAAGCCTCACAGGCGGCAAAGCACAGAGCACAAGGTGCGGCCGACAAGGAAAAGGTAGTAGATGGTGCAATAGGGTATGGCAGGGCCGAATGTGTCTCCCACGACCCTCACTGTTGACTAGGGCGGCCGTAGGAAGCACGACATGACACTGCCATCACTCCCCTACTGTTTATGCACGGCTAGAGGTAGAAGAAGACCAGGAAAAGCACTTGGGCGATTTTCAGCCGTTGGATGAGACACAGACGGCTGAGATTACGCCACGCCACTGAGGTTTAAAACACAACGAAGGAGATCGCAAGCCCTAGGATTAGAAATGAACGGCTCAGATTGCCCCACGCCGCGAACGTGATTTACAACAGAGGGATAAGCGAGCGTTGGATCTTAATCCAACGACTCCGACTCAAACTAACAATCGGAGGGTCCGAAAGTTGCAGAGGATCTCAACTGTTGGATGGAGATCTAACGGTCGACATTCGCACATGCAACTGGAAGGTCCGAACGCATACACGCACGTGGGCCGTGCGATTTAGATCCAAAGGCTGAGAATGGACGCGCGATTTTAAAGAGGGCTCGGTGCAGTTAGTTGACTGGACCGAGTCGATTGGCTCGATCCCGAGTCTGACTCGAACCCAAAGCACAGTGAGACTAGGTTTCGATTTTGAAATGAGAACAGAGGCTTTTGAGGATTTATTTGAGGTAGCAAAATAACTCCAAAAATCCTGAAAATTTTACAGGAGCTTGCTGACTCAAATACCAACCTCGAGTAAAATTTTCAGAGGTTTTTTATGCTGTGAATAAATCTCCAAAAATTCTGCAAGGCCCTGATCTAATGTTTGACTAAAAGTCAAACAGGTTTGACTGCCTCTAAAAATATTCAAACAATTTCTAAAAATTGTGAAATTTTTCAGAGGGGTCACATACCATCACAGAAACTTAGGAAAAATATTTCCCAAAGATGATCACAAAATTTGACAAGATTGTTTTTGGAATATCAAAGTTTGGACTAAATAGACTTGTGACATTGTATTTCCATAACTTCTTACAACAGATGTCCAAAGCTTATAGGAAATACATGATGTAAGAAAAAGTTTTAATTTCTACTGATTTTCTTACATTTGAAACACAAGTCCCAAAAGATGGGATGTTACACACGGGCTCTGATGCGGACCGCGGAAGATTTCAAACTCAAAACCGCAAGTTCCAAAGCAACCCAAATGTCTTTGTAATCAACAGCAAACACCACGACCAAGCACCAAGGTTTAACAATCTCATACCAAAGCAACCCAAATGTCAATGTATTCATCAGCAAAGATCACGACCAGTCGACCAAGACCTCCTAGTCTAACAATCTCGCCCTTGATGAATACATTGACAATACTTCACAAAGGAAGGTTTCAAAATTCAAAATCCACAAGACATAGAACCCCCCCCCCCCCTCAACACAAGCACAAAATTTCTCCCATCTTTCTCCCCCTTTGGCAATATACTCAGCAAGAACTTTTAAGAGAAAAACTTCAAAGAAGGAGCTAGGAGAGTAAAAATCAAGAAGCTGTGAAGATTATTGAAATTAATTTAATGGATTAACCAAGCCATCTTTCTTAGTAGAGCTAACAGCATCATATAAAGCCATATGTCAAAACAAGTCTGTAGAATGATTAAGCAATTTTAACACAATGACAGGCATCTCAACAATGACTAAACCGATTATAAGAACCACAAAGAGATATCACCAAGAGTTAAAGCCTAACAGAGAGGCAAACTTTAAATCTAGATGAACTAGCAGTCTAATGTAACAACCTATATCTTCACTTTCAATTCTTAGTTGCATGTGGCATGCTTATAGCATACTTTTTTTTATTTGAGCATTTTTTTGTGTGCGAAAATTTTCTTTTGAATGTACATGAATATGTATGGCATGCTTGAAGCATACTTCTTTTCAGATATCTCTTTCTCAACATTTATATATATATATATATATATATATATATATATATATACACATGCCAAATTGAGTGAGCATAAAAAGGATTGCAATGAGAGACATACTGGCTTCTAATCCAAGATTTAAAATAAGACTCACAATCAAGCTAAACCTTTTCAATAAACATCGCAAAGTAATAACTATAATCAGTCTAGTCAAAGTATACTACCATGCCATATTTTAATTCAAGATAGCAAGTTGATTGAAACCAGTCATGATCAAAGCTACACAGCATATGAGTAAAAATGATAAAGAGAGCTCTACAACTCAATTGATTTCAATGGCTTGGACTTGATGATTGGTTTGACAAGTAATATACAAAGCTTCTGAACCTTTTAAACCAACAAGCTCCCCCTCAAAAAAAGCCCATAGAGGCAACACACCCAAACCACTTCGCAAAAAGAGCAAACCAAAAAGAATCAACCAGATTTGTAAAATGAGCAAACTAAGATTCAAAGTCAACAAGATGTAGAGCAACATCACCCTTTCTACATGGTCTCTCAGAAAGTGAAATCTCTTGAAAGCCAACAAGGAACGTGAAGAACCATAAGATGTTCCAATCAAGCAATGATGTAAAGGACTGGAAGAAAATCAAGCTCATGTTCTTCAATCTCATCAGTTGTTCTTACATCACAGGAAACATCGGTCTCATAGTACTGGGGTTAGTGAAATAAGATTTAGGAATCCAGTACTGAGATACACGACGAAAGGGGCAATAGTAGACAGAGACAATGAATTTTTAGCTTCTAGGCACTGCCGGTCAGACCGCTGTTCACATGCAGGTCTGACCGCCAGCCGATCTGTCCGTATGACAGGCGCTGGTCTTACTACCGGCCGGTATGACCGAGTGTAAAACGCCGGTCTTACCGCCCTCCGATCTGACTGCGGAGAAAACACTGGTCTGATTGGTCCTGTAGCAAAAACTCCCAAACTTCCAGAAGATTGTTTAGAGGGAGCAAAGCTATGAAAAGGAGCTTGACCAAACTCCACTCCAGAATGAGAGATATTTCTTAACCTGTTTTTCTTTTCTCTCTTGGCTTTTCGAAAGCAAAACTGAACCAGATGACCCACTTTACCACAGTGAATGCAACGATACTTGAATTGATGAGACGTCTTATCTATTGCCTTTACAGTACTCACTTTGGTAGATGAGTTCGTTGCAATACCAGCAGATTTAAAAAACAATTTGTTTAGGTTCAGATTCTACTTCAAATTTTCCTGGTTCAAGAAACTTAACAACCTTAGGAGGATGATTCTTGGTATGCTCAATAGAATTAAATCCTAGACATTGACTTTTAATACTCACTTTTGACTTGTCTAGGATCATGTTCAAAATTTTCTTGCCAAAAGAAAATCTCTCTAAAGTGTCCTTAAGATACTCATTTTCTTTAGCTAGAGTAGGACAAGCAGTGCATTTGACAAATTCATTCATATTTTTCTTTGAAGCACTAGACTGAGCCGACCTTTCTTTTTCAACAAGATCAGTGAGTTGTCTGGTCAAGGCTTCAATTTCTATTGTAAGTTTAGGACAGTTAGAGCAAGAAGCAATCTCATGATAAAGCATTTGTTGAATTGATTCCTGAGATGAATTTAGTCTAGCTTCTAGCAGTTTACAATTAGAGCAAGCTTTAAATTGAGTATTTGAAATACTTGACTCTAAACATGTGGAAGCACTAAACTTGAGCTTTTCAATCTCATCATTTGCAATTTTTAACTTTTCTTCACAAGAGTCATGTGTTAGTCTTAAATCATCAAATTTAGCATTTATTGACCTAGCGCTTCCAACTTAGAATGTAAACTTGACAAGACTCACATGGTTCATTGTTAGGAATAAGAGATCTAAGTCTATTAATTTCAGAAGTTAAGCTTTCAACAAGACAATTATTTTCTTTCAGTTTCTTTTTTGTCTTTTTCAATTCAATAGCAAGTTTAATTAAACCATCTTCAAGTTCATCATATGACGGACTTACCTCATCAGGATCACTGTCATCGTCGTTGCTTGCCATGAAGCACATGCCCGTGAAGTCATCGTTCTTCTTTTTGCCTTTAGAATTATCATCATCGATGTCGTCGCAACTCTCATATTCAACATCACTCAAATCAAGATGCTCGATAGCCGATATGATCTTTTTAGCAAACTTGCGACAGAAATTACCACCCTTGGTGTTGTTGTTCTTGGATGGCCGACGATGATATTTCTTGTCTTTCTTGATCACCTTCCCTGTGAGCTTGGGACACTCCACCTTTATGTGACCTGGCTCGCCACATTCATAGCACTTGATTGAACTCGAGACGCCACCTCGCTTCCCCATCCTCATGTTATTGAGTGCCTTGTATGCTCGTGAGGAGATCAATACCAGGTCCTCCTCAGGGAGCTATTCGAGCTGTTCATCTGAAAAATAAGACAAAGCAGGCACAAGAACAGGACTTGACGAAGCACCTTGCATGGAGTTAGTCACAAGAGCTAAAGGTGAAGATATATCGATCCTAGATGGCAAAACTTCCATCTCATAAGTTTTCAATCTAGATAAAAGATCATCCATAGTTAAGGTATCTAGATCGATAGTTTGATTAATAGTTGTGACAACCATCAACCACTCGGATCCTAAAGATCTCAAAATTTTAGATGCATTATCTTCATCGGTGAGGAATAACATCAACACCACGCAAACTACTTAGTTTCTTTTCAAAGCGAGCAAAAAGGTCATCAATAGATTTACCATGCTTCATAGCAAAATCATAATACTCTTTTTGATAAAGATTTTTACGTACTTTCTTGATTTTAGTGGTTCCCTCAAGATAATCGCAAAGAGTCTTCCATATTAAGTGAGCAGAATTAATATGAGCTACGATCAAATTCTTTATAGAGATAACTTGAAACAACAAGTTACAAGCTTGAGCATTTAAATCAACATCTATTTTATTTAGATTAGTAACTGTTGTAAGAACCTCATAAGGTCTAAAAACCTTATTCCAAACATCATTACCTTGAGCCTCAATATAAGTTTGCATACGACACTTCCAAAAAGCAAAATCAGTACCATCAAGTATGGGGGTACGATTCACATATCTCTCTGACGCCATAGCAACCTTGCTCTGATACCACTTGTAGGATCTAATAGGCGACTAGAGGGGGGGGGGTAATAGGAGCACTGACTTTTCTTTCACCTTGATAGGATTCGACAATATTTTCACTCCGTTAGCTATGAGAGCTAAGAAGATCAATATGGAAGCAGCAGAAGACTTGTATTGAATCCAATCAAAATCTCAAAGAACATAGACCAAAGAAAAACCACAGACTCAAAATCAACAAAGCAAGAACACTAAGAAACTCATCTTGTGGAATCTTGCTTAGATTGCTTTTCAGAATGAGTTGGTTTACAACCACTCCATCCAGGAGGAAAAAAGCTCAAACACTTGAGCACCCTATCGATCTAACCTCAACACCAAAACAGGGTTTTTCAAACCTGTCGTTGCTCTCCTCACACGCATGACCAAAGACTCTCCCTATTTATAGTGAAGGCTAGACTCTAGAGGAAGACATCTATCGGGCACCTGTGAAGCCCACACAGAACTGGTTTTACTTGCATCGACCTCTGCGCTGCTTGATGTGTCCCATCGCACAGAACAGTCTACATCAACCCTGCGCCACTTGATAAGTCCCGTTGCACAGAACTGCTGTGCTCAATCATCATCATTTCCCAGTATCCAAGATCGATCTGGACATTGGTTCTCCCAACCAAATCCCGATCCTTCTCACCGTAGATCATAGTTGACCACCAAGCCACCTGCTTAAGACCTCGTCGAGGACCTCCTCGAGGTCCTCCTTAGGTCCTCCTTGAAGACCTCCTCGGGACCTCCCTTGAAGTCCTCTTCAGGACCTCCCTCGAGGACCTCCTTGAAGTCCTCCTCAGGACCTCCTTGAGGACCTCCTTGTCATTGACCATTATCCTCTACACGCTCAACCTGCACATGCAAAGACCAAAGAACATATACCAGGCACAAGTTCTCCAACTTGACCAACATTAGTTCACATACGCATAACATACTCTCATGCATCAATCAACATTACTCAGTTCAACCTTGAAGTCTACGACCACTTCAACAATGTCCAAGAAAAGATAAAATGCTCAGACCTCCTAGGAGGTCCGTGAAGACCTCCTGGGAGGTCCTTGAAAAGACCTCAGGGAGGTCCGTGAAGACCTCCTGGGAGGTCCTAGAAAACCTCTTGGATGGTCAAGAAAAGACCTCCTGGGAGGTCCTGGACGACCTCCTCAAAGACCTCCTGGGAGGTCCTGAAGACCTCCTCAAAGACCTCTTCGCTACAGTACTCATGATGAACAATAATTGAGCTACAAGACTTCGAAGACCTCCTCGCTAAGTAACCGAAAGACCTCCTAGGGGAGGTCCTGGATGGTCCAAATCGTGCCTGGGGGAGGTCCTGGATGGTCCAGATTGATCCACGTTGATGCTCTGGGGGAGGTCCTTGACGATCCTGATAGATCCACGTTGATGCTCTGGGGAGGTCCTGGATGATCCTGATGAGTCCACGCGGGTGCTCCTGAAAAGGACCTTGACGACCTCCTGTGGACCTGGAGGGTGGTCTTTGCAAAACATAAAAGGCATGACCCAAAAGGGTGGTCTTTGTAAAATAGCAGATCCCGAGGACAGGGAAAGGCGCGGCGAAGAAAAGCCATCCGATTTAGATCGGGTGGTCCAGAACGATGTGAACGTTCGGACCGTCCGAGTGTTGTATCTCAATCGAGCCGTTAAAACTAGATCGGACGATTCACAATGTCTAGGAACGTTCGGACCACCCGGACCTTCCAACTCAAACGGGCTGTTCAGATTTGATCGGACAATCCACAAAGATGAAAAGCGCGGGTTCTAATGCAGACCGCGGAAGATTTCAAACTCAAAACCGCAAGTTCCAAAGTAACCCAAATGTCAATGTAATCAACAGCAAACACCACGACCAAGCACCAAGGTTTAACAATCTCATACCAAAGCAACCCAAATGTCAATGTATTCATCAGCAAAGATCACGACCAAGACCTCTTGGTCTAACAGAATGACATCCGGATAGCAATGTACGGGATTCCTTGACTCATATGTTGTTCAATCTGATAAAACGACCCGATGGACAACAGAGGCGCATCATAATGGATGTATGAACAAGTGTTGCATGATAGATATTCTGGGCTTCTCACGATGCAACTTGCAACTTATTCTACATATGAATACTTCACCATATCCTGTAAATTTCCCTTTTGTATTTACTCATGTACCTGTTTTCCTTGTCATGCAGGCTTGCGTGGAGCTAGCTAAGAGTGTTCGTGAGATGAGGACAGAGGCTGAGTTACTTCCGCAATGTTGGGAACAGGTATTCCACATTTTGTGATAGATCTTTTGACCTTGTTTGGCATGTGACCTTACATTTATTAAATTGGTTGATGTTTAGATAAATCACCAATATGAGGAGCGTAGATTGCTTGTCGCTCAGTCTTGTGGAGAACTTGCAGTATATGTTCGGCCTGAGATATGTGATTCCCTTATCTTATCTATTGTGCAACAACTTGTCGAAGATTCTGCAACGGTTGTAAGGGAAGCTCCAACACATAACTTGGCATTGCTGCTTCCTCTGTTTCCAAACCTGGATAAATATTATAAGGTCAGTCTCACTAATGGTCAGAATCAGTAATGGGGGTAGAAATTTTATTTCAAAGAATTAACTAAATGTAAGCTGTGTGATGGGCTAGAACATTTGGTTTGGAGAGCTTGGAGGGTAACAAATTACCGAAAAATAATTCACTTTTGGAAGTCCTCTCAATTATGTTTGTTTTGGTAGGTTGAGGAGCTACCAGTTGGTTTGTGACCCTTCTGGGGCAGTTGTGGATGTTGCACTCAGGGAACTCGTTCCTGCAGTAGTAAGATGGGGAGGTAAACTGGATCAGATATTGTGAGTGTTACTGTCACATATCCTGGCATCTGCTCAGGTATGCATGCTTGTGAATTTTTTGAACCTTATAATTTCTATGAATTGCCACATGTGTTCTGATATAACTGTTATGTTTCAGCGGTGTCCGCCCATTTCAGGGATTGAAGGTACAGTAGACTCATCTTCGTGTTTTAGGAGAACAAGAGCGCTGGAACATTGATGTTCTCCTTCGGATGTTGACTGAGTTGCTACCATTTATTCATCAGAAAGCTATAGAGACTTGCCCTTTACTCTGTCAGTAGATGCCCTACAAGCTCTATGCCAGAAAATTACTTCTCAGAATCTTGCCTAAAACTGTATGCAACATAAGTTGTCCCGTGTGTGATCTTGTCTGTTAACTAAGCAATTATTATAAACAATTAAAAAGGATTCATCATTTATCCATTACTTGCATCTTGGGGCACTTGACAGAGGTGACACGGATTGGTCAGCATTTGAGTGGATGCACACTGAGTGCCTGCCAGATTTGATCAAGCTTACCTGCTTGTTGCCTGCGAAAGAGGATAGCTCAAGAACAATGATCACAAAGGTAAAATGTACAAACCACGTCATCTCCAATACATATCCTAAGAACTTCAGGTATAAATTGTCACAGTCCATTTTTCGGACTTGTGCAGTAGCTACCAGTTGAGTCTTTGATTTTCAGTCGTATGTAAAATTAGCAATTATTTTCAAAATCTCTTAGCTTCTTCTAGCTCGAGTTTGTGTTTCAAACCTCTTCACGAATCTCGAATTCAAAATTCGAATCTGATTTCCTCTTTTCAAATTTGAGCCCTTTCTCAAATTTGTTTCTTCTTTTCGTTGGGCTTAGCCCTATTCCTTTTGGGCCGGCCCGTTTCCCCTCTTTCTTTCTTGGCCTGCCTGCCTCCTCTCGCCCAGTGCCCTTGGCCTTTTCCTTCCCGGCGGACTTCCCGGCCCACCCAGCTCCCTTCCCTTGCTTTCTTCTCCCGAGCAGCCCCAAGCCACCAGCTCGCTCTGGAGCTCCCCGTGCGCAGCACGCACGCTCCTGTGTGCCCGATCGTCGCTGCACCTGCGCCTTGGCCCCTCGCCCCGTTGCATCGCCAGCGCGTGCCCACGCCAGCCACGAGCACCCGCTGGTGCTCCTCCCGTTGCACGCCACCGCCTGCCACCACGCCCCATCTACCGTCGCCCACGAGCAGCCTCTGCGCCACACTCGCGTCGCGTCACCACCCCGCCTTGTTGCGTCGAGTCACCGTGGCCGTGACGCCACACCCGTCCTTGCTGCCCCCAACCGCCTAGCCCGAGCCGCAGCTCCCTGCCACCCGCGCCTCTTCCCCATGCGTGTGTGCCTCGCACGCCACCTCCTCTGGCCCTCTGCGCCGATGCACGCCGCCTTGGCCGCCTCGCTCTCGCCTTGTCCCATCCACCGCCGCGTCACGTCGTCCTCACCGCCGCTCCAACGGCTCTCATCCTTCCTTGTCCCATCCGCCGCCACGTCGCGCCGCCTCGGGATACCGCGCAGTCACCAGAGCCCAATGGCTCCAGCCCTCGTGCCCGCCTGCGCTGCCCTGTCGCATCTCCACGCCATGCCAGCATCAACCCCTAGACCGCGCGCCTGCCCGAGCCGCTCTAGCCGCGTCCGCGTGCGCCTGGCACTTTGGCCGCGCACGCGCTCCCACTCCCGCCTGGTGCCTCTGCTGCACCGCGCCCTCCCTTCGCCTTGTCCCGTCACCAGCTCACTCCCGCTCACGCGCTGTCACACCCACGCCGCCTGTGCCGTGACGCCGCCCCCCCTGCGCCACCTGCGTGCTCCCTTTGCCGCGCACGCGCTCACCCCATCTTGTCGCCCTGACCGCTTGCCACTCTGACAGAGCGGCCCAGGCCCAACCTCGGGACCGTGCACCCCTCTCCTCCCCTCCAATGGCTCCTCCCTCCCACCAACGCCTATAAGAGCCCCCGGTGACCCCATTGCTCTCCCCTTCACTCTCCTCCTATCGCCCTTCTTCCCCGAGCAAGAGACCGAGCAAAAAATCGAAGAAAAACTCACCTTGGCCGTGCCGCCGCTCCGGCACCGCCACCACCCTGCCGACCCCAACACCAGGAGCCCTCGGAGCCGAGGAAGTTCGCCCCCACCTCCCTTTGTCTTCTCCGCCTCTGAGGAACCCCACCGCCGTGGTCCCTTCCTCCTCCGTCACAGCCGCCGCCGCTGGACCGCCACGGCCTCTCCCGAGCCACCCTGGTTCCACCTCCGGCTTCCCCACACCCTCGCGCAGCCCATGCGCACCTCATCTCCCTCAGCACGCCACGCCGCCGCTAGTGCCACTGCACGCCTCCACTCCCGTGCCACCGCCTCTGTCGCCACCACCGCCCGGATGCCCTTCTGGCGCCGCTGCCACCTCCCGTAGGGCCCCCCACCCTCACGGGACCCCGTTTGGCCCAGTCACCCGCCGTCGCACGCCTTGACTCGCCGGCGCCGCCACCGCTTTCAAGCCGCCGCACCTCCCTCTGCTCCCCTTTCCTCCATGGACTATGGAATCAAATGGGGGATTTGAGTCGATTTTGCTTGAAGGCTCCACTTGTCAATGGCCCTTGGCCTCTTCTCTTTTCCCCCTTGTCTCTCTTCCAAGTGGGCCCCGCGGCATTAAAACACTCCGGTGCACCGTGTGTAGACCAAGACTCCAAGAACTGTGTGGTGGTCCGAATCATTGTGCATTAGGACCCACACGTCAGGGATTCTCTCTCCTTTCTTTTTCTTGATTTAATTCTTTATCAAACTTTGGAAGTCTCGTTCTCCCTCATCGTAACTCCAAAAATAGTGAAGCTCGTTTCTAAAATTTTATAAATTCAAGATCTTGCCAATAGCATAGGTCTTGTTTATTTCGGAGTTCATTTGTTGTTCCTTTTATATTTATTTGTTCTATTTGCTTGTTTGTGTCTTTTCCTAGACGTTCACTGATTAAGATTCAAAGACGCGAGGATCTCAAGTTGATCAAGCATAAGACTATCAAGATTCTCTTACCCTTAACCTGTGTAGTCAATACTTTGATCATATTGATCCTACATTTTATGCAAATTACATTCTTTTAAATTATCAAAATTTCCTGCTTTAATTTTTAATCAAATATATGTTAAAGCTTAAAGTAGTTAAACACCCATTTGTTCATTAATTAATTATTATACCATTCTTGATAATTGAGTCCCTTAATTTCTTTGTCACCCTAGTAACTATGTGGTAATACTAGCTATAGGTTGTACTTAAGTGACATGCTAGTCTTGCTTAAGTACCGGGGCATTAAAATGTCCCAATCATCACCTCTTCAAACATGAAAATAGTTTGGACAGTCATTGGTAGTCCATGACTAAGATAAATATGGTAATTTGGTTTTTCTCCTCAAAACCCTAAATTGCTATTACCCTATCTAGACGGATGGTGAGGTGGATGGTATAACATTGGGTGCTAATGTAGCCCAGGAAATGTTATTTTGTGGTTGGTATGTGGAATGAACCGCCCAGATAACCCTAAGGACTTAATCTTATCACGACCTCCCGTGTATAACAAGTACAACCACAAGTCTGCAAAAAAAAATTGCGACTTGGCTTAGTAAATTTATCAAACCCGGAATACACCTCACTGGTGGTTTGGGAACGTGCAAGCACGTGGTAAATACGGCTTAAATAGGACACCGAGGCAAGGATGAAGTTGCTAGCCGCTGTGGGTAGTCCAATCCAACTACACCAGCAGCGGAGGGGAACATCCCGCACGAACGTATGGGCGCAACCCCATATAGGTGAGATGATTGGAAGAGCGAGATAATTTGAAAAGTTTTGTGACAACCTCTCGACTACACGACTAAGGAATCGTGTAGGGCAACGAGTTAATTGCCTCTGCAGAGTAATAAATTGTTTAAACAGCCGTGCCTACGGTTAAAGGAGGACATGGGAACTTAACTTGAGTTAGTTCTATTTCAAAAACCTTTGTGGGTGGTATGAAAATTGTGGCGGGCTCACCTAGCCCTAATACTGGATTTTGCCTGAGTTTTCAGACTCAGTGATGTTAATATGTGGGGTTAGCCCCAATCAAAATAAGCATCAAGGTGGAGGTAACCTCTGCTGATATCAAGTATTGCATAATTACTCTCTTTAAAAAAATGCAATTTGGTTAAAATGCTAAGTGATAGGAATTTATAATTATGATATTTGAAAATATTGCTTTAGCAAATAAAAGAACCGAGCCATTCTTGTTAAACCTTGCATGTATAATATTGCATTGTATGTTGGCTCGCACTACTACAAAACAGGCTATAGCAGACGCCCCATCACAGACGGTTCCTTTGGAACCAAAGGAACCGTCTGTGTTGGGTCTGTTGGGACGAGGCATTTGCACTGCGAGCCTATCATAGACGGTTCTTATTATGAACCGTCTGTGATAGGCATCTATCGCAGACGGTTCATTAATAGAACCATATGTGAAATATCACAGACGGTTTTCTTAATGAACCGTCTGTGATAGATGCCCGTATCACAGACGGTTCTATTAATGAACCGTCCTAGGCGGTTCTATTAATGGCATCTATCACAGACGGTTCATTAATAGAACCGTCTGTGAAATATCACAAACAGTTCTATTAATGAACCGTCTGTGATAGATGCCTATCATAGACGGTTCATAATAAGAACCGTCTGTGATATCCTCGGGCTATAAATACTTGGACTACCCCCTGCCCATTCCCATTTGAGTCGCCACCCAGGTAAATGCCCACTGCGCCGCCGACAGAGAGGGAGGGGAGGAGAAGGAGAGGAGAAAGGGAGAAGGAGAGAAATCTCGAGAGATTTGGTATTTTCGTCGTGAGCTCCGAGGGTAACAATCTATAACCCTTTAGAGCATCTGCAATGTACGTGCTTAATTAGCCGGTTCAAAGGCTAGATTTGATGCTAGGAACCGATTCCACATGTGGAAACTGCTGATTCCGAAGCAAAACTCTAGGAACCGATGCAAACTTTTGCATCTGGATGCAAGTGAATATAATAATATTTTTCATTGGGTGGTTAGCATATGCATTAAGTTCTGTGAGGGGGAAGGAAATGGAGAGCGAGAGCGGTTGAGAGAGATTTTATTAATCTAATTTGACACTAATTTGTTACATGTGTAGCGTAGATGGACCGAAACTGGATGTACGGTGTGAACCGTGTGAGTCAAGAGTACGTTAATGGCGTGGTTGCTTTTAGAAGAGCCGCCGAGCAGGATATGTTGAAGAAGAGGATAAAATTTATGTACTGTCCATGCATTGATTGCGGTAATCTGAAGGTGTTTGACAACTCAGCGCAGATAGAAACACACTTGATTCGAAGGGGTTTCAAAAAAGGGTATACATATTGGACCAGTCACAGTGAAGAGCATATTACACAGGAAGTTAGTAATGACGGCATCGTCGAGGAAGTCAACGATATGCCGGATGTAGACTGTGCTTTTGATGAGGATAGGTCGCACGATGACAATCTGGATCAGATGCTACGCGATGTAGAAGAGAACTATAGTGAGAGAGAGTTTTGTAAATTCGAGGGCTTAATGGAGGACTCGGTGAGACCTTTGTTCCCTGGCTGCAAGCCGGAATACACAAGGTTGTCAACTGTGATTGAACTGCTGAAATTGAAGGCAAGCAATGGTTGGTCCGATAAGAGTTTCATAGCGTTGTTAGGTCTCCTAGAAGACATCCTTCCGGAGGGAAACGTGTTGCCCAGCACCACCTACCAAGCAAAGAAGGTTCTTTATCCATTGGGAATGGAAGTAGAAAGAATACATGCATGTCCGAACGATTGTATCCTCTACCGTAAAGAGTATGCAGACATGCATGTATGTCCCGTGTGCAAAGCATCCCGATACAAGCGTCGGAATACTGCTAAGGTGAAGCAAGGACCTCCTGCTAAGATGTTGTGGTATTTGCCTGTGATCCCACGTTTGAAGCGTTTATTTGCGAACCCAAAGGAGGCAAGATTGCTGTGTTGGCACTTGGAGGAGCGTAAGAAAGATGGAAAGCTAAGACACCTGTGATTTTGCCTAGTGCGAAATTTCGATCGGAGTCAAGAGTTCAGTGCGAAACCGAGGAACATAAGGTTAGGGTTGAGTACAGATGGAATGAATCCTTTCGGTACCATGAGCATCCGACATAGCACCTAGCCCGTGAATCTATGTATGTACAACCTTCCTCTTTGGTGTGTATGAAGCGGAAGTACATTTTGATGTCACTACTTATCCAAGGGCCAAGCAACTGGGAATGATATTGATGTGTACCTAGCACCATTGTTGGAAGATCTTGTGACACTATGGAACGAAGGGGTACAGGTATGGGATGCGTACAAACAAGAGAACTTCACTTTACGCGTCATGTTGTTCTGCACTATCAATGATTTTCCTACTCTTGGTAACCTATCGGGCTTCAGTACGAAAGGAGCCAAAGCCTGTCCGCACTTCTTAGATGCTACGGAGAGTGTATGGCTGAACAACTCACACAAAACTGTGTATATACGTCACTGTAGGTTCTTTTCCAGGAGTCACCCATACCGCAAGATGAAGAAACAATTCAACGGAAATAAGAAGGACAGTTCAGCTCCAAGGGCTTTTAGAGGAAAAGAGGTCTATGATATGGTTAAGGATATCGATGTTGTGCTTGGGAAGGGACGTAAATTAAAAACCCGTCAGAAGAGCATCTGGAAGAAGCGGTCAATTTTTTGGGACTTGCCTTATTGGGAGCACTTAGAAGTTCGCCATCGCATCGACGTCATGCACGTGGAGAAGAATGTATGTGATAGCTTGATTGGTCTCTTACTGAACATTAGTGGCAAAACAAAGGATGGTGTTAACGCACGACGTGACTTGGTTGATATGAACATAAGGACCGAGTTAGCACCGAAAGAGACTGATAAAGGACGAACGTACCTTCCACCAGCTTACTACACTATGTCCAAGGCCGAGAAATGAATCGTGCGAGCTTGCATGGTGTCAAAGTCCCGTCTGGTTACTCCGCTAACATTAGGAAACTTGTTTCTATGCAAGATTTGAAATTAATTGGTATGAAGTCTCATGATTGTCATGTGCTGATGACACAAATGCTTCTTGTTGCAATTAGGAGTATCTTGCCGAACAAGGTCCGAGTGGCAATCTTGAGGCTGTGTTATTTCTTCAACTCAATTGCTCAGAAGGTCATCGATCCCCAAGGACTAGATGCTCTCAGACCGAGGTGGTGACGACTCTATGTCATCTTGAGATGTATTTTCCTCCGTCATTTTTCGATATCATGGTCCATCTCATTGTTCACCTTGTGAAAGAGATAAAGATATGCGGCCCTGTGTTCCTACGTCATATGTACCCGTTCGAGAGGTACATGGGAATTCTCAAGTCCTACGTACATAATCGATCTCGACCGGAGGGCATCATCATCGAAGGTTATGCAATTGAAGAGGTCATTGAGTTCTGCGTCGACTACATGGCTCACGTGGAACCAATAGGTGTGCCTCTATCTCGTCATGAGGGAAGGCTGAATGGTATCGGGACCATCGGAAAGAAATCAATCACTCCCGATCTGGATACGTACACTCAAGCCCATTTCACGGTCTTGCAACACATGACCCAAGTGTCCCCATACATCGACGAGCACAAAGACATGGTACGCCAACATAATCCAGACCGATCGAAGGTTTGGATCACGAAAGAGCACAACCATCGGTTCAACGATGGTTAAAGGTGCGAATCACTGGGAGGTCATCAAGTGATGATACACTGCTATGGTTGGCAAAAGGGACACAATTTACAATTGTCACATGGCAAGGATACGACATAAATGGGTACACATTTTATACGACGGCTCAGGATAGGAAGAGCACAGTTTAGAACAGCGGTGTCCGCATAGATGCATTCAGTACCGATGGGCTGAGGAGCTCGTACTATGGGAAAATAGAGGAGATATGGGAGCTCGACTACGTGCTTTTCAAGATCCCCCTATTTCGGTGTCGTTGGGTCCATGTCCCATAGGTGAAGGTCGACAAGTACGGCGTCACTACCGTGGACCTCGAACATGTCGGATACAAAGACGAACCATTCGTACTGGTTAACCAAGTTGTTCAAGTCTTCTATGTAACCGACCCGGCAAATAAGAAGTACCACGTAGTTCTTCATGGAAAAAGAAGGATTGTCGGAGTTGAGAATATAGTGGACGAGGAAGAATACAATCAATTTGACGAGTTGCCTCCTTTCGGAGACGGAATTAGGCTCGAGGAAGAACCCAGTGAGGAAGCTAGCTATATGCGCGTCGATCATCATGAAGGGCTATATTTTAATTAAGAATTTACTCCATTGTAATTAATTTATTCCATTGTCGTGTGTTAATGTGTTATGAACTTGTCATATTTAATATTGATTGATTTTCAGTCAAATTATTTGGAGTTATGTTATGAACTTGTCATCATAATTGTCAGTGGATAAATTGATTTTCAGTCAAATTATTTGGAGTTGTGTTATGAACTTGTCATCATACTTGTCACCAGGTTCATATGGACTTGTCATGGTTATCATCATACTGTTTGTCCATAGTCCTATTACAGACAGTTCTATTATGAAACCGTTTGTGATAAGGAATCACAGACGGTTCTTTAATAGAACCATCTATGATGTATCACAGACGGTTCTATTAAAGAACCGTCTGTGATATGTACCACATCATAGATGGTTCTATTAAATAACCGTCTGTAATTTGGTACATATCACAGATGATTCTTTAATAGAACCGTCTGTGATTCCTTATCACAGACGGTTTCATAATAGAACCATCTGTGATAAGACTTCATAACCCTAGGGCTCGCCCATTTATCTCCCCGCCCATTCATCTCCCCAGTGCCCGCCCATTCAGCTCCCCAGTGTTAGCCCGCTCAGCTCTCGCGCGCTCCTTCGCCTCCTCTAGGGTTCGCCGTAAGCCTCGACGCCGCCGCCGCCCCCGACATCGATGACACTGCCGCCGCCTCCCTCTGCGCCGGCCTCCTCCCTGCACCGTCCTCCTCCCTTTGTCGGCGTCCTCCCTCTGCACCGGCCTCCTCCCCGTGTCGGCGTCCTCCCTCTGCACCGGCCTCCTCCCCATGCCGTCCTCCTCCCCGTGTCGGCGTCCCCCCTCTGCACCGGCCCCCTCCCCGTGTCGGTGTCCTCCCTCTGCACCGGCCTCCTCCCCGCGCCGTCGACCCCGTGTCGGGCTCCTCTCCTGCACCGGCCTCCTCCCCCTGGTACTCTACCCTCTAGTCCTCTCTCTACTCCTTCCCTTGCTCTGTGATGGGTACTGATGAATGTGAGAGTTGTGGGTATGGATATGGGAGGGATGGTGATATTGCTAGAGTTTCATCATGGGGTTA
This sequence comes from Ampelocalamus luodianensis, assembly GCA_036346255.1. Lineage (NCBI taxonomy): Eukaryota > Viridiplantae > Streptophyta > Magnoliopsida > Poales > Poaceae > Ampelocalamus > Ampelocalamus luodianensis. Next base: position 56,201,577 of record CM070617.1, on the reverse strand, counting down.
GTGTTGGAGACCCTCTGTGCATGCCTAGTTCTTCTTCTTGTTGTTTTGCCAACTAGGCTCAGGCCAATCCATGGCCTATAGTTGCAAATGATATCAAATCTGTTATGAGCTCTAACCCTAAATCTGAGCTCTCGGTAGGTCAATACCCCTCGGCTAGACTCATTCCAATTTACCTTTTCCTTTTTGGAAAGGGGGTCCAATATATCAATTACTTAGGTCTAGTGTATTTCAACTTGAGACCCGGTTTTCTCCACAACTAGCATAATTGCCCACATAATTACATGCCTCTCAATATTGTTGCACATTGTAGTTATTATACAACTCTAATGCCCGGTTGGGAATGGCTCACTATCCTACCCCTGTGCTATCAGGATGTGTAATCTTGTGGATAAACACATCACATTGTTAATCATTTCCTTTAATTAAGCTTCATGCTGAATAATTGAAGTATATATGGATATGTTGACTTGACTAACAGTTGATATGAGCTGTGATGTTTATTGTTCTATATTAGATTGTGCACTGAGAGATAGCAAAGTGGTTATGTGGATAAGGCTTATTGCTGAAATGATATTGTGATTATCTTGATATCATTGCTCTGTTCTGTTTTTCATAACAGATTGCCTTCTGTTGTCTCGGTGGATATATTGACTCTGATAGTCTTTGATAATCTGTGAACTGAATCTAGTACTGAAGATATTCCAAATTGATAAATGGGCTTTGTTGACATGCTCTGTGATGAACTTTGTCTTATACTGAGATTGAATGTGATAGTTAGTTCATTCTTAAGCTCTATTGTATTACTTGCTACTGTCAATTTGATATACTGTTAATTGGTTACTTTCGGTTGAATGCTAGTTATTCTGATTCTTCTGGTTCTTTTGATCTCTAGCATTTGAAGTGGATACTCTTATGTCAGCCAATCGGCTTTATCACTGAAACTGTGACTTCATGTTCAATTTGATATTGTATTACTTGCTATCACAATTTGATATATCATTAATTAGTTACTTTCAGTTCTATTGAGAGTATTCGCTTTTGTTGGTAATCTAACGACGATTTGTGATTCTTCTAGTAGTCTGCTTGATCAAAGTTTAATCTGCTTTGATATGATTGAGATCATTTGACAGTTAAGCAAAGTATTGTTTAGAGCTCATAGTTTGTATTTATATTATCATATTTATTTAATGAAGAGTATAGACAATAGGATTGAAACGGCAAAGACTTGTTCTTTTGCAACTCTCCTTTTGAGAGCACAAACTATCATCAATCTTTTGCAACTCTGTGCTAATTTCATTCATATACATGTCATATATGTTTAGCATTTCAGTCAATTTAAATGATTTGAATGATTTACATTTGATTATGTTGGATTAATGCTTTATTGTTTCATATTTATGCTATTCTAATTATGATTATTTGCTAATATTGCACATGTTGAGCGTATGTAACTTATGTAGATAGCAAGTAAGCGAGATGGCGAGGCGCTGCTTCGCGCCGCCACATCGATGTCATGCGAGATGGCGAGGCGCCGTCTTCGCCATAGATGATAATGATACGTAAGCGAGATGGCAGAGGAAAATCGAAATTGCCTGCGGGCCGACTGATCATCACGGATGTCAATGATGTTGGGATCCCTGTGAGTCCCCTGAAATCAGCGGCGAGATTCCGGACCATCTGCGGGATACTTGCAAGGGAACGGGTCCCTATCACCACACCAAGATGGAAGTCTCTCATGAAAAATGAGAGAGGCGCGCTGTGGACAGAACTTTCAGACAAGTTCATTATCCCAGAAGCAGACGTGACACGCGTGCGACGGCATGCATTGCTCTCGATAGATCACGCGTGGAGGACCTTCAAGAGCATTATTGTCATGAAGTACGTGAACAAGGGTGAGACGCCCTTCACGAAGTATAGATTCTTGACGCGGGAAACAAGGGACGCGTTTGTGGCTATGAAGACGACGGCCGAATTTAAGGAGCAAAGTGCGGCGCACAAAGCTCTCCAGACACGAAACACTCACCCCCACAGACTCGGCACCGCTGGGTACGCGGCTAAATCCACGCAATGGGCGACGGAAGAGGAGAACAGAACCGGTCCATTTCCTGATATGACGGACGCGTGCGTTCCTAAGCCGGTTAAGCGAGGCAAACGTCTCGCCTTGGCGCATCTCTTTCACAAACCCAGCGGACCAGGAAATGTCCCAACGTGTGGTAAATATGTTGAACTACCTAGTTGTTTATAAGTCCATAACTTTATAGTGTCTATAATAACATGATGACCTCTTGCGCCGTGAATTGATCGCCCAAATTTCCCAAGGCTCCTTCCAAGCGCATGGAGAAGGATATACTATCCACGGCCTGGAAACAAGGAGCACCGGGTCGCACGCGAGGCCTTGGGGTTAACGTACCTTGGAGTCATGGATTCGCAGACAACTACTGCACTTATAGGAGTAGGAAGAGATCCAAGGCCGAGCGTGAGGACCGGTTGGTACAGATGATTACTGAAAAATTTGAAGGAAAGCTAGCGATTGCAGATCAAATGAATCAACTCGCTGAGCGATCGCGATGCATAAGCCGCCTCGTTAATTTGGGAGCCACCCGCTAGACATCGGAGTAGTGTCGCGCCCACGCATACTTCGAACATGACGACGTCCAATTACCGATAGACGACATCAAGGTAATGTACATCTATGGAATGCACCAAAGATAGACCTATAGGACGCCTTAGCTAATTGCGTATCATTTTGTAGGAGCCGACGGCCTGTAAGCTCCAAGTGAGGTTAGCTGGGTCCATTTCTATTGAGGTCAAGGGGATGGTGTATCCATACCAGAAGGGGCAATATGACACGGTGCCACCGCGAGGTTACGCTAGGGTCGAGGTGGACATGGTTCATAACAGTTTCATGACCGTCTCGCTGGAGATTTGCTCGAACGAAGAGATCAGAACACTAGGGGATGCCAGACACACTTTTATCCAATGGCCCAAGAAGGACATCGCCCTGGACCCAGCAGTGTCGCGATCTTGACACGACCATTCCTCTCCAACAGGACCCTCGATGACTCCACCTCATCCTTCGCCTCAAAAGGTCACCTCATCGGTTCCCGTGGAGAAGACGCCGAAGGAACAACAAAAGCGTGCTGCCATATCGGTTCCCGAGTCGTCTCGCAGGAAGACGCTGCCTATCGTTAAGGCCAAATTGAAATCGATGAACATTAATTCGCCTCCCAAGTCCGGGAAGTACTCCATCGGAAAACCGTTGTGCCCCGGCACGCAATTAGCCCGTTGGATTTGCTTGTCGCTTTGCATGCTCGGTACATGTGGAAGACCGGAAAGAAAGGGTGTGATATTGGAATCACCGTCGCATACAAGGATGAACATTTCTTCAACGGGGCGGGCAACTTCGTCGTGGGCTTTAACGACTTATATGACCTATTCAACCTCGTTGGCCTCGACGCCTCGCTTCTACGATGTTGGACACTGTAAGTGTGTACAATCAAGTTCTACATTCACGTAATACCGATAAATATCACAACTCATTGCTTATGTATAGATACATGATGAAAAATGCTCAGGAATCGCGAGAACTGGTGGGTTTCCTCGACCCACACGTGGTATCTATGCAAACCATCCAAACATGCCCGTCCTTCGTCGAGAACTACATAACGGCGACATTGCTTCTTCAGGACAGAATGCACTACATATTGGTGCCCTACAACCAGGGGTAAGTGCTTCACTATTTGCTATACAAATTTCATTTGTACTTTATACGCAACACGAACTTAGGTTTAATAACTATAGCGACATACATGAGTAGGTACCACTGGATCCTTTTAATCATTATACCAAAGAGGAACAAGGTGATATACCTTAATTCCCTAGTTAGAAACAATCACGACTTCAGCATTCTGCAAGGAATACTCGACAAGTATGCTCATTTCCTCCATACATAACTCTATTGTAGTCTTCCTTCGTTTGAAATGGCTGATGATAACTTTTTTGAATCATGTAGTTCGTTCATCGCCTATGTTGGCAAAGAAGGATCATACAGTGGATACAGCGCCCAACTAAGACACAGGACGAAATTTCCAATACGCGCTACAACATAACAATCCTATATCATACTTCATAATAATACGTCTCGAACTGACTATACCTATATATGTAATTCTATTTTTACAGTGCCACCAGCAAAAAAATGATGAGCTGCGTGCAATCTACGTTTGCCATCATATGGAGCAAATCATTAGTTCTACGAAGAAGGATCCCGAGGTTTGTCAATCTCAAAATAATTATTTTCTAATTGTAAATTTAAATATATATGCTTACCACTTTTTTCTTGCTAGCGACAGGACTTGATGATAGATTTAGATGGACTCGTTGCGGAAGAGATCGTGCAAGTTCGAGTGAAGCTCTGCTCCTTTATCATGTCAGAGATCGTTCACGACAAAGGAGAGTTTCACTCCGTCGTCGACCCAGAGTTTCACGCAAACAATTGACTCAATTGTAATCCAATTGTAACTATAGCGACAATATTTGAACAAATTCGATCTTTTGTAATTTATTTTGAGTAATGATCACTTTGAGTTGTCAACAATTGATTATCTGTGATGTATCTGTCAACAGAGGGCATGGCTAGCAATTCCTGAGGCTAGCCAAAAATCAGCAAAAAGTAGTTAGGGTTCTTAGAGTATCACAGACGGTTTTTTGTTAAAACCGTCTGTGAAGGCATAGTATCACAGACGGTTTCTATTAAAAATCGTCTGTGATACGAGAATATCGCGACGGTTCTATTTAATAACCGCTCGATATTCCATATCACGCACGGTTCATAAATAGAACCGCTGCGTGATATTCTCGTATCACGACGGTTTTAATGGAAACCGCTCGTGATATTATGTCTTCACGACGGTTTAACAAAAACCGCTCTGTGATAACGCCGGTTATCGCAGACGAACTTTTTCGCAGCGGTTCGAAAATGTCGTGATGACGGTTCGAACCGCTCGTGATGAGGCGTGTGTAGTAGTGTCGCGAGCACGGAAGTTGTGCTCATCCTCGCTCTTTCCCCCCAAAACCCTCAGAAACAGGAAATCTGGGAGATTACAACTACTATGAGGATCCAAAAGTTGGAGGCCCAGGAGATGATGAAGCGTAGTATAGTCTTTAGTTGTTCTAAGTCTCGCCCCAGTCCGGTTGACCCCGTTGGTGCTTGCGTGCATCCAATATTATCCAACTCTTTGGTTAATATCGGACGCACACATGTTTCCCTAGTTGCTTGCTTGTGGAGAGATGTACTCTCACACCCTTTTTCTTCCGTTGTCACTTTCGCTACTTTTGTAATGTAATCAGTTTGACCTGTTCGGCCCTTATTGTAAAAGAAAACTGACCCGATGCGGTCTATGTAAACTCTAATGTGATAAATTAATGAATGATATGGTTTTACGCAATGTATAAATTCATTCAATGATGTATTCTGTGAGTGCTAGCTACTGATCCATGGAATAACACAGTGTTTTCACAGAAGATTCTGGATTATGAAATCCGGGTCCGACATAAATTCTAATCAATTATTTCTTGAAAATTTTAGTACCTGCTGGCTGTATCTGGACGCTACGGCAAAGATTATTTGGAGCACATTATGCTGCCTGTATTTCTTGTAGCAGCTGGTGATATTGATAGTGGTGATTTTACCTATTTTCCTCAGTCAACCCAGTCAAAAGTTCGTGGTAAGAATCCATGTATTTTAAAGGTGGGGCTGTTTGGTTTAGGTGTTTGTTTAGACCCTTTTATTGATTGTGTTGCAGGCCTGCGTCCAAAAATTTCTATTGCTGAAAAACTTGCAACCGTGTGTGTCCTTCCATTTCTGTTGTCTGGTATTTTGGGTTCGCCTTCCAGTCGTCAACGATTAGAAGAATATTGGAGAAAATTACTTATCCAAAACACGAAGGATGGTTCATTTTCTATGCATCATACTGCCGAGATCATTGATGCAGTCCGGTTTCTTTGGTTCGTATTGACTAACTGAATGAATAATGCAGCAAATATCATGATGTTGAATATGCTCTATTTTCATGCTTTTAACTTCTTATCATTGTGTAGGCATATTTGGGAGCACCATGGAGTCATCTTTAATATTTTGTGGGAGATGGTTGTGAGCTCTGATACCAACCTAAAAACCAATGCTGCAGCTCTACTGAAAGCACTTGTAAGTTTACTGTTACATGAATGAATCAGTGGTCTGCTATGTTCCTTAAGGTATTTTTAATTGTTTTAACACACAGGTACCCTACATTGGTGTGAAAGTTGCATCAACTCGTGTTATTACTCTTGGATCCGATCAAAACTTGATTGTAAAATATGCTAGTATAGATGCATTTGGAGCTGTTGCTCAGCATTTTAAATATGACATGGTACGAAACATCCTTCACTATTTCAGGTTGTTGACAAGATACGTATTCAAATGGATGCTTTTCTTGAAGATGGATCGCATGAAGCTACTATTTATGTTATTCACTCACTTGCAGTGGCGCATACAACAGATAGACTACGTGAATATATCCTACTCACTGCATATAATGTCTACATTTTGACCAAATTTTGCATGGTTCAATGGCTCACTTGAGTGTTCATACATCTCTATATCCATTTGTTTTTCTGTTTCCTTTGACATGACATACATCTTTTAACCAAGATATTTAAGCTAACAAGTGTCCCACCTACTGGAAATGGTACTGAACGGTGTCGTGAAAGAGCAAATGTAGTCTGTGAAGCACTGCGTGCTTTGGATGCTACAGGTTGGCCTGATCCGAAATTAGCTAGTCCAGTCCTTAATTTATACCGAAGTCCTCAAATTTGTATCGAGTCTGCCTCTTATCTTTATCTGTAGCATTGTTAGTATCTTTTGTCTACATTTCTACGGAAACTCTTTGGTTCTTGAATCCTGCAACTCTACTTGATGGTAATTTAGCTAAACTGTTAGAATCATGCTCTAGCTTGGCCATAACTTGGATAAATCAAAAGCAAAACTAGATGAGCTCCGTATGCCACCCTTGACTGATGTATGATAATTAGCTGATTTCTGCCAGTTTATTGAGCCTTTAAAGTACCGTACGTCATGTATGTTTTATGCGATTTTTCCCTTGTCACTGCAGATCTTCCTGCTACGAGTGTACGCGATATGCTTTTGCCCTCGACACAAAACTTATTAAGAGATCTGGATACTCTAGACCCTGCACACAAGGAAGCACTAGAAGTAATAGCCCGGGAAAGGTCGATCGGGGGGTACATTTGAGAGCACCGGCAAGGTAATGGGGGCACATCTTGGGATTGCTTCCTCTATGAGCAGTTTCTTTGGCGAGTGGCCTCCTCGGGAAGAAAGAGAGTGGAGAGCAACACGACACCGCTACCACCGCCCCCTCTCAGCCCAGCCCACAAGCTCAGCAAGAGAACACGAGGTTTGGTCGTATAATGAGGTTGTTGGAAAAGAAACCTGGGATCTATTTCTGAAGAACCTGTCGAACTCTAAAGACGCTGAAAGTTCAGAACTTCGGATCGAGAGGAACGACAAAATCACGAGAGAAGAAACGCACAGATATATTTTTTGCTGCATGTACATCATGCAAATTTTCCGTTTTTCTCTTTCTTGTATCTATGATTCAAGTGTTACAATCAGAATTTGATTCTGTTTGTCCAGCTCCTAGACTTCCAGACAGTTAACATTACAACTCAACTGGTAATAAACTCGGACTCCAAAACAAAAACTGACTTGCACACGTTTACCGTAATAAGATTATCTGCATCAGAGGGGTGGCTTTGGAGACATGTTACGAGGCAAAGCAAAAGGCAGTGATGAACAGGGGCAGAACTAGAACAAAATGATCGGGTTCATCACTTCACCATGTATATAACAGCATATATAATTTTCAAACAACACTGTACTAAATAATAATTTATACGACAAACATTGATAAAATGCATCATTCAGCCTCAATGACCAATAAAAAGAGAACAAAAGGACTAAAAATTTTGGGCTACGGGGTGTACAACTTTTGAGTTAAGAGATGCACGTATAGTATATACATGATAATACCTACTATTTTTTGGGACCGGGTGTCCTGTGACACGGGTAGCTCCACTTGCCACTGCCCTGGTGATGAACCCAGTTGAAATGATCAACTACACGCACAGTTGTCAATATTACATTTTTCCAGCTGGATTTCCTCTGTTAGTATGTGCTGTTGTCATGACCGTCAAGGCAGAAATTATTTGTTCGTTGTTGTTGTAGTAAGGTGACAAAAGAAATGCACTGCAGCTAGGGATGCATTAAAAGGCACCGAGATGTTTCTTTTTTGTGATTAATCTCAGACCATGCAAACATGCACCAGTATAGAGGAAATTAAGGTATATATATCATGACAGGTATATCATGTGGCAAATGTTTTTTTTTTCAATTTTTTTTTCATTCATAAACCATCAGGACAAGTTCGGGAAGTCCAGCATTACTACTGAAGATATATATATATATATATGTATCTTTCTAGTTACAAGAAGTCCCGTTGCAAGTTGTGCTGGAGTCGTCGGCCAGGGCCTTACCATCATCACCAGCAGTGATGGCATCGAAACTGAACTTCTTGAACTTGGTCGGCCAAAGCAGCAGACCTAGTTTGCTCAAGGCGTCGTTTGGACCGTTGATCCCCGCCTTCTGCCGCAATTCGTTCCCCTCGTCCTGCCAGCGCGATGTCTTTTGCCACATCAGCAGCGCGTACGACATCTTACCCCACAGCACCACGTAGTCGGCCTGCAAAACGGTGATCTGGGGCGTGCCCTTCCACCCCTGCACCATCGTGACGTTGATCGGGACGAACCTCTCAGCCTCCGCCACCATGACGCAGAGCTTTGCCAGAGCCTCGCGGAGCCTCTTTTTGTAGGATGCATCGGGATTAGGGTGGTGAAGCGCGAGCATGCGCACGGCTTGGAGCGTGTATTCCTTACCCAGTTTGATGTCCTTCAGATTCTTGTGGCCGCCGACGAGTGGCCCGTAGTCGCCCGCAAATGGCAGCAGAGTGGAGCCGGGGATGAGGTGCGCGCGGCCGGCGAACGCGAACCAGGACCCCGTGATATTGGTGAACCCCACGAGGTAAATATTGTCGTCTCTGATGGCGATTGTTGTTTTGTCCACAGTGGCGTCCCTGCCGATGAAATTGACGTGGACCCATCTGGCAGGAACGCGATCCACGCGCTGCTTCGCCAGAACAGGGACGCCCTTCACATTCCTGCGCGTCGGGTTGTTAGCCAGCACCCCGTGCAGCTCGCCCAGGAAGTTCTTGTAGTCGTCCGTCACGACGTTGAAGTTGATCGTGACGATCTGAGGCGACAGGTTGCTGCAGCCAGGCAGGCAAAATAATAAATGAATGATTCGATTATGGAAGAGGAGATGTAAAGGTATATTTGAATAATATGTTTCTATTACTCTAAGAGCGTACTACTTGATTGAAAATTTCTACCAAAACTTCACTTAAGTTTCCCCATGATGTATTCTAGCTACAAGCTTTTTTTTTTATAACTTAAGATGCTTATCTAACGACACACAAACATCTCAAGGCTGATAGAATGGAAAATGAAACTGACTTATAATTAGGAAAAACATCAACCAACTAACGTGCAGACAGGAGAACTTACTCCATCGGAGACAAACGGGACACATTTCCTTGGGCCTGCTGGGGCGTGGGCACGAGTAGGATGAAGGCCACGACGAGCAAATGCAAATGAACGGCCATTGTGGTGGGTGCGAGCTAGCCAAAGCTTTGGGATGGTGAAGGGAGGAGGCCTGTACTTATAGCGGAGGCCTGCTGTCACATGCTGGAATTACTATTCATGTGAACAGTGTTCAGTACTGTAGCATCTGAATTAGGAAGGGGTTACCCTCCTAACTAAGAATATCTATATCCTTTAATAGTTGATTAGTTTCCTTGTATAGGGATTAGTTAATTAGAAAGATTGTCTGTTAGTTAGGAAAGTTATCTATTAGTTAGAAAGGTTATTATTTAGATTGATTTTATCCATAATTGTAATCATTGGTGAGAAAGCAATAATATGAATTAGTCTCAAGACTCTCAATTCTCTCTCCCTAATCTAGATCCTTTCTACCCCAGCAAGGCGCCCTCTCCTCTAAGCGTCGTTCTACCTCTAACCATCGCCGTCGGTCTCCTTTCCACGGTGTTTATCTCTTGTAATGTACTATGTACACTAAAATTGGTATCAGAGCCAACCGTTGCATCGATCATGTCAAGCAATGGCGGTTACGACTCCCAGAAGCCCCTCGCTCGATTCGACGCCATGCTCCTGACGCAAGACAACCATGACGCTCAGCTCGCCACCATCAACAATCGGCTGGAAGACCATAATGCGCGATTGGCGCGTGTGGAGATGATCAAGGTGGGCAAACCGGGGACCGTCACACCAAGCAATGGCTTGCTAGGCGTAGCCCCCGTAGGGATCGTTGCCGCACCGAGTGACGGCTTGCTCGGCGCAGCCCCCGCGACAGTCGCCGCCATACTAGGAGATGGCTTGCTCGGCACAGGCCCTACGGCAGAGTTTTCCCCGCCAACGGCGACGCTGCACCCAATAGCAGCGGCAGCGACTGCGCCGTGTCCAGCGGCGGCGGAGCTCCAAGGCGAGGCGACGACTCATTAGGCGAAGGCACCAGAGCACCAAGGCGCGACGACGATGTTGCAGCATGGAGCTCCAGCAGCTGTGGAACCATCCAAGGGAACGCCAGAGGTTCCCATGGTGAAACCCTATTAAAGGGTGGGTTGGCACTTGTGCCGGTATGATGGGTCGTATCAACAGTCGGGCTTCCACTTCAAGTGTGTGGAGATGGCAATCTTCAAGGCGTCGACATACTCTAGCATGACAGAGAGCCGGAAGCGCTATACTTCATCGACGTGGGGCTTCCAAGGGTTGCAGCCATGGCGGCCATCACAACTCGAGGACGAGCTGCTTGTCGAGGAGCGGAGAAGTTGTCACGGGTAGAAATTACTATTCATATGAACAAGATTTCTGATCAGTAGCATCTTTTGGATTAGGAAGGGATTACCTTCCTAACTAAGAATATCTATATCCCTAAATAGTTGATTAGTTTCTTTGTATAGGGATTAGTTAATTGGAAAGATTATCTATTAGTTAAGAAGGTTATTATTTCGATTGATTTTATCCATAATTGTTAGAAGAGCCCTCTATATAAGGAGACATATTGTAATCATTGGTGAGGAAGCAATAATATGAATTAATCTCAAGACTCTCAAGTCTCTCTCCCTAATCTAGATCCTTTCTACCCCAACAAGACGCCCTCTCCTCTAAGTGTCGTTCTACCTCTAACCATCACCGTCGATCTCCTTTCCACGGTGTTGATCCCTTGTAATGTACTAGGTACACTACACCTGCCCTTTTACTCCGTCAGTAGATGCCCCTACAAGCTCTATGTAACATCCCATTTTCGGATGTTGAGCAGTATCCTTCCGTTTGTCTTCTTGGTTTTAAAAACATATATCAAATTATTGTGTAATTGCAAAATTCTCTAGTTTCTGTCTCTTTTTCAACTTTCGGTTTCAATTTCAGCCGAGTGCTTGGTTTGAATCCAATCCTTTCTTTGGCCCGCTCATTTCTTTTCCTGGATTCAGCGTTGAGTCGCCTAGCACGCCTGTGCCAACTCGTCGCACCTCTCCTGTGCGCCACCGCTCCCCGCCTTCTCTATCCCGTCGCCCACCGCCTTTGACGACCAAGCGTCCTCAACCGAGCCCCTCATCGGCTCTTTCTCCTCTCCTCTAGGCTATAAAGAGCCAGAGCAATCCCCCTTCATCTCCTTTCCACACCCAACTCTCCTCTTCTCGCTCTTGTTGCTGTGGTTTGCCAAAAGCTCTGAGCTCCGAGTTCAAGCCGCCGCGCACCTACTCTCGGTCCTCATCGCACCTGTGTAGCCCCCTCTTATACCCGCGTCAATTCGAGTGTCAGAGCTCCATGAAGCAATCCCATCACTCTCTTTCAGTTTTGTTTCGCAGGAGCCGCCGCATTCCCTCTTCTCCTTCAGTCTCGGTCGGCCCCTTCCTCGCCGTCCTCCTTCGCCCTTGACCGCGAGCTTCCCCGCTGTTGTTCATCGTCCAATGACCTCCTCCGGCCACTCTCTCGGTCTTGGTGAGTTTTCCGTGCCCTGTTCTCTCTTGTTTCCTTTCGACCACACCGAGTAGTTGAATCCTTTCGACTTCGCTGGGTAGTCAAGTCCCCCTTTCGACCACGCCGAGTAGTTGAATCCTTTTGACTTCGCCGGGTAGTCAAGTCCCCCTTTCGACCACGCCAGGTAGTTGAATCCTTTCGACTTTGCCGGGTAGTCAAGTCCCCCTTTCGACCACGCCGGGTAGTTGAATTCTTTCAATTTTGCCGGGTAGTCAAGTCCTCCTTTTGACCACACTGGGTTGTTGAATCCTTTCGACTTCGCCGGGTAGTCAAGTCCCCCTTTTGACCACGTCGGGTAGTTGAATCCTTTCGACTTCGTCGGGTAGTCGAGTCCTCCTTTCAACCACACCGGGTAGTTGAATCCTTTCGACTTCGCAGGGTAGTCGAGTCCTTTCTGCGACCATGTTGAGTAGTCATATCCTTCTTACGACCACATCGAGTAGTCGTATACCTTCCGTCTGACCATGTGGTCAAAAACCCTCTTTCCGACCATGTGGTCGAAGCCCTCTTTCTAACCAGGTGGTTGAATGATGCGGATCAACCTCTAGACAAGATTAAATCCTTGGGTTGCCCGATCTTTCACGGTGGAAATTTTGAACAAATATGTGGAGCACGAATTACAAGATGCAATTTGCACTAGAATAGATAGATCTCACACCCATGCACACCATAGCACATGAACGAGAAATAGGGGATCAAAGATCCAACGAGTAACTCCTAGCACCACAGCTAGAAACTATCATGCCAAGATGAAATCCAAGATTGGAATTCACAAGAACACACATAAACAGGGATGATCCCTAACAGCCGATGGCCACACGCATACGCGTTTTTGTATTTAACTCAAAACTTCAACTCCCTTTTCAATGGGCTATGCCCTGGCCTTATATTGGCACCTAAGGGTGTAGCCAAACACACACGACCTAAGGTCGAAAACTGTGAGGACCCCGGTTTATTCGACTTGTAATGCTTAGCCTTCCATTGACCCTAGCATTACAATTCAAATAAACCAAGCCTCGAGATATGTATACTTCCCAGAACTGCAGTATACACACCTCTTCACAAAATTATGCATCGATTCCATACACGAGAGGTTACAATATCAAAACTTCATAATATACAACAGATTGAACTTACAAGATAAATAACAAACTACACAGCGAAAGCAAAAGCCATAAGATGGCAATAAATGAAAGAGCCAATTAGTGTGCATTTACCCACAAGGCAACCAACCGTGCCGCTAAGCTAGTCATCAAACCCGCAAAGACATCTCACAAAAGGAAGCCCTTGGGGCTCACCTTCTTTCTCGCAACAAAAACATTAAGAAAGCAACCGAGTACAAAATTGTTTTTGTACTGCAAGACTGACGTGTAACGATAATGAACTATAATTTAACTACATGCAAGCTTTATTTAAGTGGGGGCTCGGACTTATTTTTAGTATAAAGCCAGTTTTCTTTTACAATAATGTAATAGTTTGAAGGCAGTTTTAACAATTCAAATTTTATTTGCAGAAATAACAGCGATACAGTAAGTAGTAACATAAAGACATCCTGGAGATGACCAACCCAATGGCCATCACAACAATAGTATGAACACCGTTCATACCAACCCATCAAGTTTTAATTAAATGTTGTAGTCTAGTTCTCATGGGCGTATCCGAGCGTGTCCATAACCTAGGGCGAGGCTATTCGAATAGTTTTAACCTGCAGGGGCGTACCTTTGTACCCACACTTCTGCATCGCTTTAAGCCAAAGCACACTTCGAAGGTATCTTTGCACGCTAAGTCCTACGAGACGCTTTCCAATATTGTGTATTAACTACGAGCCGCTCGTATGGATAGAAATCCATACGCTTACATGGTAAAGCCGAAAAGACAGCTACCCACAAAGGGTAAAGCTTTTGGACAACTACCATGCTCCCAACACCATCCTCATGCGACCTCCTGCGACTGGAGCCAATACACGCCAAAGTACTAAGTCAAGAGAGGTCCCATACCCTCTAGTGTGGTTAGCACGCAAAATGCTCGATCACGGTGGCGCAAGTAACTTTCGGTCCTTAATTGACTTGGGCACCTTTCGGTCACACCCAAAAGCACACCATCTTACCATTGTGCCCAAGTCCAAATCATTTTGTTTTCATTTTTAGTTTTCACAAATAATCATAGCAAAATGCTGAAACATAAAGATATAATAATTTGTGTGATCAAAGTTACCGACTAAGTCGATAACCGCCCAATTCTACCGGTATCTAAGCATTGCTAAGCATCATATCGCAAAGACAAATAAAAGGCCCTAAATCATTCACCGGGCTCTAATTCACCAGTGAGGATAATATTCCTAAGGTAGTGGCAGGGGTGAACAATTTTCAGGGCAACAATGCGATGGGATTAACTACCTCTAATCGACAAAATTAATCATTGACACAAAAGCATGCATACATACGAGTAAAACAAAGTATTAGATTTTAAAAGTAATGGGATTGAGTGGATATGATCAAACTGCTTGCCTTTGCTTTGTTTGAGATATTCGACTTGCTGCAGAGGATCACTCTCGATATCAACGTCATCTAACGATAAAAACTGCCAAAACAAAAAACAGCAAATAAACACCAGAACGCCAACAGCATTCAAAAATCAATAACACAGAAGATAGATCGTGAATTTAGGAACAACAAATTAGTTGATTCGGAGTTTATTTAAATTAGTTAGGATTTCTTCATCGTTCTTTCCAAACATCACTTATTCTTCATGATAATCATACGGTCAAAATCAAACATCTTATATACTTTTCTCTTTCGATGCACTTTGATGGTGATTGTGTGCACATCTATTAACTAAGCAAACAAATTACCACATTTTAAATAGCTCACTATTCTATGTACCCCTTTACTGTTGTAAGTCCTTTAGACCTACAAATGAGCATCTTCAGGAATAAGGTGCTGCTAGCTAACTCCCTACAAGATCTTGATTCCTAAACAGATTAACTTTGTAGAGTGATAACCAATAGACCCTTGTATTTTCCTAATCATCTTCTAATCCTTGACAATTCCTTTTTAAGAGGAAGAAGCTTAATTAGCAGCTTACCCTCAAAAGTTATGGTCCAAATTTTGAGTGGAGTTCTACTGACAAAATTGAATAGCTGACTTCATACCTGTTTTTCAGGTTAGTTGGTTTCCTTCAACTCAAACTCTAATGGCTAATAAGAATCTATTAACAATGCTAACTACTTGCTTTAGCAAAGCCTTTAGCTTATTGCCAACCTCTACTATTTTCAGATTTGGGTGCTACTTGCTAGAAGATTGCCTATTGACTAATTAGATCAATACAAATTCTAGTTACTGAATTGGTCAAGCTAACAGCCACCTTACAAATCTGACACTTTCCAGATTAATAATCATGTAACCTACAACAACAAACAAAGTTCAGAACTAAAATGCTAAGCTTTCTTATAAGTTCAAAACTAAACTTTTGTTAAATCACTGGATGATTCAACAGACAAACCAATTTTCTAACCTTCTAAACCTTTCTTTTCTCTGTTTTTCAATTCACTGACAACACAGAGTCAACACTTCAGAGAGCTAAAGCCTAAACTTCTTTCAAAGCTTAATCTTCAAATTTGCTAAACCATCTAGAGTAACCTAAGCACATCCACAAAGATAATTAGCAGCAAATTGCTTAGCTTAAGAAAGTGGGCCCCACTTTTCAGTGATACAGAGGAAGTCACAGCTGAAGAACAGGGAGGGGCTCGGGCTGGTTTTGGGGCGGCAAATCGCCGGCGGTTGGGGCTATGGGGAGACCATGGTGATGGCCAAAATGGGTCGCCAGGGCGACAAGGAAGCGTGGTGGTCGGGGTGGCACGAGAGGCACGCGGTGGCGGCGGCGACAGACACGCGGCGGCGAGGGGGTGAAAAGGGGCGACGGCGCCGGAGAGGGAGGGGGCGGAAAATAGCGCGCGCATGAGCATCAGTGGGACTCAGGGAGCTCACCGGTGTGCTCGGTGATGACGGCGAGGCACCGGCGTGGCCCGGCGGCGAGCTGGCGGCGCGGGTGATCCACCGTGGAGGGGTTCCTGTGGAGCACGAGAGAGCGGGTGAGTGATCGGGGAAGGAAGAAGGAGTCTAGGCGATGCTCATAGAGGAAGGAATCGGAGAGGAAGTCGCGGAGAAGAAGTGGCACTAGGAATGGCGGTGGCGGCCGGAGTCGGGAAGAAGCCGCGCGCCTCCTCTCTCCGCTTTTTCTCCGAATTGATGGAGGGGTTTTGCTTCTCTAGGCGAGGGGCACGCCGTGACGCGGTGGGCGGCGGTCGGAGATCGTCGGAGTAGCCGGGGAGCTTGGAGGTGCTGCGGCGCTGCTCACGGGCTCCAGGTGCTTGGTGAAGAAAAATGGACAGAGGAGTGGAGAAAAAGCCAGAGTAGGTGGGGGCTCTCGGTGGCTTTGAAGGAGAGGGCGGATGCACCGAGGTGAAGACGGCATGGGCGGCAAGGTGACCGGCGTGGCGTGGCAAGCATCTGGAGTCGGGGAGCGGGCGAAGCGGCGAGTGGCGCGGACGCCAGACGCGCCAGCGTGGAGGGAGGGTCCTGCCGGTGGGACCGGGTCGTCAGCGAGAGAGGGAGAGTGGCTCGGGTGAAGCTGGCGTGGTCAGACCCCGGGTTTGGCTCGGGTCCGGTCGGACTCGGGTCGGAGGAACAGTACGAGAATTTAGGATTAGGTTCTAAGTTTGACCGAAAGAAATTGAGTTTGACCTAGCAGTTTGAACTAGAAATAAAATTCTAAAAATTCTGAAAATTTTTTGTGGGCATTCTGAGGTTCACAAGGGACTTAGGAGAAATAATTTTAAACATTTTATATATTAAAATTTGTCAGAATTAATTTGTTTTCAAAACTGCATTAATGATTTGATTTGAATTTCTGTGAAGGTAAAATGACTTCTAAAAATTTGGTAAAAATAATTACAATTCAAGATAAATAATCTAGTATTTGAATAAATTATTTTCAGGAACTTTCATTCACACATTTTTCTGGAATTCAAATAGAAATGGAATTTAAGTTTAAAGGTTTTGAAATTTCAACACAAACTTTAATACAAAACATCAAAAGTTTAAAATTATGCACAAGTTTTTAGAAAACCAAGAGCATGACCAAGAGATACAACAAAAGTTTTTAAATTTTAATACTTTTATACATTCGAAATACAAACCCTAGTTTTGGGGTTGTTACAAAAACCTACTCACGCACGGCATAGGGCCGATTCTATCTCTAACTCGTGCTCATATGGCATGTTACATCTTGGACTCTTTAAACGGAAAAACAATCTTGAAGATAGAAACTAAATCACCGATTGATTCGGATCCAAACTGATCCAACATAGAAACCGTGGGTTGGGTCTTCCTTATAGAGCACGGTTACCCCCTTTGGCTTCCTTCCTGGCTCAGCCTTCATGCACCTCTTTCTTACTTGCCATGTTAGATTCGGATCACCTGGTCGTAGAACTGGTCTTGGAGTGGTCCTAAGGAGGTCCCGAGGAGGTCCTAGAGGGAGGTCTTGAGGAGGTCCTGGGGAGGTCTCGAGGAGGTCCTAGGGAGGTCCTCGGGAGGTCCCGAGGAGGTCTTGGGGAGGTCCTGGAGAGGTCCTGGAGGAGGTCCTGGAGAGGTCCTGAGGTGGTCGTGAGCCATCTGAAGGTGGCCATAGGCCACCTGGGGGTGGTCCTGGCTCACTCTTGGCCAAATCAGTAATAATGCTATTTGGCACCGTATCATCCCCTCCCCCTTCAAGTGAAACCGTCCTCGGTTTCAGGGTAATCTTCGAAGCCTTTTTCTCCTTTGTTGAAATTTTCGGCACTTTGTTTGCACTCTCCATCATTGGTTTAAGTATATGTCGCTTCCCATGATATACAAAAGAATATGTGTTAGTGTAACATCCCAAAGTGATGTTACCAAAATAAAAATAAATAAAGTTATGGTCTTATTGGATTTTTTGAGTTTCAATAGTGTTTTCTTGGTTTTCTTAAATTTATAAGATTTTAAAAGTCAAAAATAAAATTTATTGAGTTTTTATTGGATTTAAAGTGAAAAATAAAATTTTAAGTAATTTCTGGAATTTTAAAAGTTTTTTTACTATTTATTTTAAAACAAAATTAATTACTGTTCAAAAATAAAGACCAACTTTAGGTTGGAATTATTTTTATTAAGTTCAAAATAATTCAAGATATTTTCGTGAATTTTTGGACTCTATTGCTACCCTCTAAAATTGTATTTGATTTATTGCTAAATCTGTATTTCAAAAATATATATACATATATATAAATCATATTCCCATTCGGTCACCCATCCTAGATTTCTCAAGGGAGAGCTCACTTAACGTGAAGACCTTTGCATGCATGCAACCAACATGGGCTTTTGCTTTCAATTATTAGTATACCCCAACTTTTTTATACCTATTTTGTTCTCCCTTTCCCAAATAGCATTCTTCCTCCCAGCATTCTTCCCTGTTAGTTTGGCTTTTCTCTAACCGAAGGCATGGTGGCCACCACTGCCTTCCATGACCGAACCACCGGGGGCTACCAACTCCGGTCACACTCCACCGCGCCACCAGGCCTTCTCCTCTCCCTTGCCCTTCCCTCTCTTTTCTTTTTGCTTGGTCCAGAGAGCTCGAAACAGCCCAACTGCCATTGTTGCCACCACTGGAGCTTTCAAAACCCCATGATTTCCTCCCCATTCTTCACGAAATTGATTGCATTCAATTCCCCGGTCATCACCCCCTCCAATCCGGCCATTAAACCTTTCCTTAAACAGCTAATTTCGCAAATCACGCAAGTTGTCCGCCGTTAACCTCACCTCCCCGTTCTCCCTCCACGGTCCACCTCCACCCCTATATATAGCATCATCGGGTGCCCCATCTCAACCTCATTCCACCCCCGAAATCTCACGCTCTCTCCTCTCCTCTCCACCCCGCAATAGCCATTTTTCCACCACCGGCCGATCGCCGTCTTTCGCCCCTAGCGTCGCCAGCAGTGTAGCTCCTCCGCCTTCGTCACCTTCTCCGGCATCGCGACATCGTGCTCTACACAGTGCACCCTCCCTCTTTGCCGAACCTCATTGGAGCGCCGCACCACCACCGCTCGTCTGTCTTGCCGCCACCGCCGGCCGCCCCTCGCCGCGCCACCACCTCCTACGGCATCGTCGCGGGGTAAGCAATCCATTTTTGTTGTTCACCGACCACCTCTCCTTTTCTTTGTTCTCTAGGCACCACCGTTTCTTAGCTCCTGTTCAAACCGAAGCTTGAAGATATACAGTAGCCAAATTATCTAGTTGATGCTTTGTAGTTTGGACATGCACATTTTAATTCTTCCAAAAATCCATTCTCTCTCATACAAGCTTCAAATCCGTTGATTCTTCTTTCTAAATTCATCTAAATTCATCTACTATTTACAGTATTTATTTTGTAATTTTTAGACTTTATTTATTTTCTGTCATTTATTTTGGTCCATTATTAATCTCTCCTCCGTTATCTCTCCTCGGTCACTCATTTCCCGAGTCGACCGTGTCGCGGCGTGCCCCTTGGCTTTCTCTTCATATCCCTGGAATTCGCCCCTCTATCTCGCCTCAAACAAAAGTTTTCCGCGAGCGGCCGAACCACCTTCTATCGTCATTTTTGGTGCCGTCTTTGATCCCCCGATGACATCGTCCACACCGTTGGCTTCGCCTCGCAACGTTCTACGTGGTGCTCCCTTCCTTTTCTCCAAAACACCCTGGCTCACCGGTGCTACTATTCATCTGACACTATTTTGCGCGCCGCCGCCGCACCGGACCTTCGCCGGCGACGCGACCACCACCAGTGGGTCCGTCTTACTCTCGGGATTCCATTTTTTTGGTTCACCGGCCGCCTATCCTTTTCTCTCGCCCGACATCGCCATTTCTCCATGAGCTTTGCATGGTGAGCTACAGTGCCATGCATGCATAGTGCTTTATGCATGCATCTCATTTTCTACAATTTCGTTCTCCCTCATACGAACTCCAATTCCGTCAATTCAACTTCCTAAATTCATATAAAGTCGATACCTTCCTCTCAGTATTTATTTTATATTTTATAGATTTTATTTGGATTTTATTTGAATGTTATTTGAATTCAGATCGTTTACACGTATAGATTTCGACGACTTCGGACGACCGGATTTCAACACCGTTTGAGAGCATCGATTAATCAAGCGAGGCAAGTTATACCCTTGATCATATCGATCCCATTATTTTAAATTTATTTAATTCTGTTTTTAAAGTACTATTGCATGCATAATTTTTATTCCGTTATTTTAATTCCCTGTTTAATACTTAGTTATTCCAATTCCTTATGTATAGCCAATTTGAATATTGATTATCATTTCCTTGTCACCATTAGATAAAATAATATTAGAAATAATTAAATGCTTAGCCAATGCTTAGATCAAATCTTGTATTTGGGAAGTTTTTAGCCAAATATTTCAAATTTGAATTAAATTGGATCTATGGTATTGTTTTACCATAAAAGGTTTATAAAATGCCTTTACCTGAAAAATAAAATAAAAATGGGTTTGGACTTGGCGAAATGGATGATTGGTGGGTGCGAGTTTATGCACGGCTCAACTGGTAGGTTGAGGCCTGTGGTTCGATGGATGTCGCCGTGTCAATTAAGGACCGGTCTTCGAGCCGCATCTTGCTATGCCACCACCGTACCACCACATGTCCTCAGTATGGGGAGTAGGACCTAGCTGACTAATTTGTAAAGTTCTATCGCGGTTAATCCAACTGTTTCGGTGGGCTGTCTTTCATGACTATGTTGTCCCACCTGGCTCAAGAGGGGGCCCGAACCCGGAGGTTTTCATTCCAAAGGGAGTCGGAAATCTTAGAGAGGGTATACTGCGGAAGGATGGCGCATTGTAAAAGCCTTGTCACGGGCTCTAGACCACTTACCTACGGTAGTGAGCGGTGGTATCGACGGATGCCGAATAAACTAGAGAAGTCGTGTCTTGTGGGTAAAGGCGTACAACCTCTGCAGTGTAAAACTATTCGAATAGCCGTGTCCGCGGTCATGGACATCTTGGCAAAGCCACTCAAAGTTAGACTTTGGTTTTGTTTGAAAAATACTTCTTCAAACTAGTTTTATCCAAATAGAATTGGGCAGAAGCCTTGTGATAGGAGGGTATCTTTCACAATTCATGTGTGAATGTTATCGACTATAAACGAGAATTTATAAAATAAATTTTTGTTATAAAATATCCGCTTTGGAACTTAGTACAAGTATTTAAAGAAAATATTGCTTTATGCAAATCAACCAATATGCCATCCTTTGTTACATCCATATATGCATGTCATTCATTATTTCACGGTGTAACTTGCGAGCACTGTAGTTGTGCTCATACTTGCTTTATGCAAACAAAATTTCAGAGGAGAAGGACTTACGTTACAGTGTGGATCCCGCGACTAGGCGCTACGATCGATTACTGTGCGGTGCTGGACTCTACTACTTTTCGTCTTCCGTGTTTCTTTATTGTTGGTGTAAGCCTCTTTTGTAATAAACTCGTTGATTATTAATAAAGTTGTGATATGAATTTGTTACCATATTTGTTTCTGTGTCAACTAGCTCACGATCATGGGACTAGTTGAAATGCACGAGGATTTGGGATGTTAATCCCGGTCACAGCAGTTAGATCGTCCACTATGTAGAGCATTATGATCATATTGCCACGGCCTACCCAATAGCACCCCACATGCATCCATTGGCACGACATCGCAATCCACCTTGTCAACGTAATCACCAACGACGAACAAAACACGCACCTTATGAGTTATTTGCAACCTCCCAGAGTTATACAACCACTCCACGTAGTGCGGTTGCAGATGCCTCCACGTCGATAGTCCCAAAGCGTAGACTAAATCTTTGCTAATCACATTGGTAAAACTCCCACCGTCAATGATCAGTTTGCATGCATTCTCCTTGATCTTACACTCCATTTGAAAAACACTCCACCATTGCCCTTGAGCTTCAATTTCAACACTTTGCACCTTTTGAACTAGCATGTTCAAACCACTTGGAATGATAAAACCATCAATGGATGTTCCTGTTTCAGGAGAACAAACAACGGCCTCTAGTTTTTCTGAGTCATCGTGTTCAGACTCGCTACCAGAGCTCTCCGTGACATAACCTTTCCCAGTTAGCAACACTTTTCGCTGATTTGGACAATCACGCATCATGTGTCCTCTTCCTATGCACTTGAAGCACTCAATATGACTAGTACGAGCAGAAGAAAATGTACTAGATTCAACTTTAGAGGCTTCTTTACCTCCATTACTCGCAGCTTTCGACACCTCTGTTGATGATACCACCTTGGCGCTTGCCTTAATATCATCAACTGGCTGTTGTGGTCGTCTCCATGTACTGTTGTGAGTAGTGCGACTTCCACGGGCTTGGTGTTGCGAAAGACGTTGTTCAGACCGTACCGCATGATGCACAAGGTCTTGTAGATTGTTGTAGTCCGACGATTCCGTATTCTCTTGCACATCATCATTCAAATCCTCAAAGAAGCGAGCCATTGTTGCCTCCTCAGGTTCATTCACGCCCGTACGAATCATGAGAATCTCCATCTCCTTGTAGTAGTCATCCACAGACAAGGAGCCTTGACGAAGTCGTTGTAACTTCGTGTGCAGGGTTCGAGTGTAGTGCACTGGTACAAACCGTCGCTTCATAATGTTCTTCATGTGTTCCTATGTGTCGGGTCGTTCTTGTCGAACCCGGGAGCGAAGGATCCCGAATTCTCTATGTTTTTACACTAGTCTAGTATTTCTAGTGTACACAGTCAAACAAAAGTGATAGCACAATCATATCACGCACTTTATTAATAATAATTTCTGAGTTTATTACAAAAGGGGCCTAAGGCCAAATAAATAAATAACACAGCAGAAAGCAAAGTAGTAGTAGACCACACGACTTGCCACAGGCAATCGTCTGGGGGCGTAGCTTAGTCATCAAGATCCTCACCGTCCTGATAGAGGTCTTCTCCTGAATAAATATTATTCAGCAAGAGTAAGCACAACTTCGGTGCTTGCAAGTTACACCCAATATTGAAAGATAATGCATGCATAAGGTGAACAAAGGATAATGGCAGGGTTCATTTTGCATAAATAACATTTTCAGGATAAATACTAATAATAATTTCTAAGGCCACTTTTTATATTATAACTAAAATCAGTGTTTAAAATGACAATTAATAGTGGATAACCTCCATTGATTGAATGGTGAAGGATACCCTCCTATCACTTGGCTAACCGCCCAATTTTTAACATAGGATTATCCATCCTAAAATCATCTGTTGAAATCATTTTATAAACCAAAAACAAGTCTAACATAGAGTGGCTTTGCTAGCATGTCCATGACCACGGACTCGGCTATTCGAATAGTTTCTACTCTGCAGAGTCTGTACAGCTTTACCCACACGAGATAATATGCTTTTAATGTCGGCCAAAGCACGCTTTCGAAGGCGTGTGACTAAGCAATTATCATAAGGCCTTTACAATGCAGTGTCTTAATGTATTTATGCCCGCTAAGGTTTCGCTACCATTGGACTAACCATCCTCCGGGAGCCCCCTCTTGCGCTAGGTGGGACTAATGTCTAACCAACACCAACACATACAACATAGCACAAATAACACTAAGACGCCACAAATTATTTAGCCAAATCTGTCCCATTCCAGACATGTGGTGGTACGGTAAGGCGTAGCAAAATACGCTCAAAGACCGGTCCTTAACTGACTCGGGCGACTTCCAATTAAACCCTGGGCTGTAATCCTAACCAGATTAAGCCCGTGCATAAACCTGCACCCACCATCCATCCATCTCGCCCAAGTCCAAACCCATTTTATTTTATTTAGAGTAAAAAAATCCTCTTTATAAACCTTTCGTGGTAAAACAATACCACAGAACCAAATTTAAATCAAGTTATAAAAGATTTGGCTAAACCTTCCCAAATTTATAAGTGTGATCTAAGCATGGCTAAGCATATGACAAATTTTGCCTAAGGGTGACAAGGCATTCATATTCAATAATCAAATTGGCCATACAATGAGATTGGAATAACTATATACAAAAACAGGGCGTTTAAACCATTATATAAACATATGCATGCAATAGTAATTTGACAACAGAAATTAAATACTTTAAAATACTGGAAACAATATTATCAATGGTGTAACTTGCCTTCGTTGAAGTCTTGAAACTCTAAATCGTCAGAAGGATCTAACTCTCCGGAGTCGTCAAGGTCTATACGCGAAAATACGATAAATTAACTTTAAATTAAAATAAATTCAAAACGACAATTCAACATAACTCCAAATTGAAATATTTTGGTTTATATAGCTAGATTATAATTTTATAAAAATTTTGCAACTTGAACCGCCCAATTTGGAGTTCATATGCAAAAGATATGAATTTTTGAAGTTTAAACCTAAATCTGTAATTTAAATGAATTTTCTGAATTATTTTTCTAAAGGAAAGTCTATTTACTGCGCAATGCTGAAGTCAGCGAGGGAATTTCCTTTTTCCTGGCCGAATTCTTTTTCTAAAGAAAATCATTTGAGTCAGCGACAAGTGGGTCAATGGTCAATGGGTGAGTCCATGGCCAGGTCAATGGTTCACGGTGAACCCGGCTTATGAAATAGTGTACTGATGCGGTGTGCTGGCGCGTATGCCACGTGGGCGTCCACGTGGGTGGTCACTCAGCTCCGAGGCTGGTGTGGTGCGTGCGTGGCGGTGATGTGGCTACGACGTGGCTCGGTCCACGTCAGCCCGTGACCGGCGGCGTTCTGATGGGCGGCTCGCCGGCGTTCTACACCACGGCGAGACCTACTGGTGTGCGTAAAATGATGAGCAAAGTAGTGCGATCACGTGGGTTACCAAAACGACGGCGGAGCGTGGCCGGATGGTCGTCGGCGGCGAGGATTGGCGGCGATGAGCTTCGGTCATCGACGAAGTTGATGTTGCGGGCTTCTCCGGTAAAGTGGGTGGTTCGCGAGCCGTGGCGATGAGCGATGCGATGGTGAGTCGGAGTGGCGAGCGTCGGCGACGGCGCCGAAATGGAGGAGCGGCGTTTCACCACCGCGAAACTTGAATCTAGGCGCTAGGAGCGAGGAGGAGACGGTGGTTACGGCGGCGAGATGCGGAGAGGCGGTCCTGGTGCCCCCTTTTATAGGGCGAGGGCGTGGCCGGATCTTCGTAGGGCGCAAGAAGGTCCGTGCGGTAACGGCGGCGAGACTTAGGGATTTTAGGGCGCTGGGATGGAAAGTGAAGGCCGTGTCGGAGGCGGAGGGGATCCCGGGCATAAATGCGCGCAACGATTAGGGAGATGCGGCCAGACTTGCCCGGTTTTGGAAAGGTTTTGAATCCCGGCAATGGCGGACGCGTCGCGAGGAAAAGGAAAATGGCGAGGAAGAAGATGGAAGGAGAACGATGACGCAGGTCCGTCGGATTTTGATCGAACGGTGGACAAGGGTCGGGCGAAGGGGTAAGTTGGGTAGATGCGCAACCATTGGATTTTAATCCAACGGTCGCGACGGTCGAGGTGCGAGGAATTGTTAAGTTCTTGATGCACGAGGGCCGTTGGATCTAGATCAGACGGTCCTAATTGAGTGGGATGTTCGGGCCGCCCGAACGTTCCATTGAATTCTGGCCGTTGGATTTAGATCTAACGGCGCAAGATCGGGGAATGCGTTCGGTTGCCCGATTGTGTCATTGAATTCTGGCCGTTGGATTTCCATCCAACGGCTGAGATGCGGGTGGGGGTTAAACGCGCGGAAGGAGCAGGCCGAACGGGCCGCGTGCGCGCAAAAAATGGACTGGGCCGAGTGGGTTTAGGCCCAAACACTATTTGGGGATTTTCTTTTGATTTCTTAATTAATTCAATTCTAATAATTCAATTAGGCTTTAGAATATAGCAAATTAAGTCCAAAAATTTTGAGAAAATTCACAGAAATTCTCTGGAGTATTTAGGACTTGAATAAAATATTTCCAACTATTATTTGGTAATATATTTTGCAAATAGATTTGTTTAGCTTCAAATTAATTAAGTAAAAGCTTTTAAAATTTGAAAAATCCACAAAATAATTAAACTTTATTTTCAACTAAAATTTGAAATTTGGGTTTACAAACCTACCCATTCTTAAAGGAATCTCAACCAGAGATTCGGACTTGGTTAGCAAAAGGTCGAGGGTAGTTGGCCTTGAGTTCTTCTTCCTTCTCCCATGTGGCTTCAATTTCTGGATGGTGACTCCACTACACCTTGTATGATCTGATGATTACATACGGTAACACGTTCTGCGACATCCAAAATTTTAATTGGTTGCTCTACATAGGTGAGATCTTCTTGAAGGTCACAGCTCTCTAGGAGGGTGTGGTCTTCCGGTACTCGAAGGCATTTCTTTAACTGCGACACGTGGAAGACATTATGTACTGTTGACAAGGCTGCTAGCAGCTCTAATTGATAAGCTACTTCTCCACGTCTTGCCAAGATCTTGTATGGCCCGACATATCTAGGTGCGAGTTTTCCTTTCGTCTAAAATCTTCTTACTCCTCTCAGTGGAGTAACTCTGAGATAGACAAAATCTCCTACCTCGAAGTTTAATTCCCTCTAACGGTTATCAGCATAACTCTTTTGTCGGGATTGAGCTACTTTCAGATGTTCCTGTATAGCTTTTACTTTACTTTCAGCTTCTTTGATCAACTCAGGTCCAAAGAACTGATGTTCTCCTACCTGATACCAAAGGAGCGGGGTTTGGCATTTCCTACCATACAAAGCTTCAAATGGAGCCATCTGCAGACTGGCTTGGTAACTATTATTGTATGAGAACTCTGCATATGGCAGATCTTTGTCCCAACCTTTTCCGAAATCTAGGGCACAGGCTCGAAGCATATCTTCAAGGACTTAGTTGGTGCGTTCCGTCTGACCATCGGTCTGGGGGTGATATGCCGTATTGAAATTGAGTTTGGTTCCCAAGGCTTCATGCAGGCTTTTCCAGAACCGTGAAGTGAACTGAGAGCCTCTGTCGGATATAATCTTCTTGGGTAATCCGTGTAGGCAAACGATCCTGGCCATGTACAATTCCGCTAACTTGCTACTTTGGTAGGTGGTCTTGACAGGAATAAAGTGAGCTACTTTAGTCAAGCGGTCAATTACTATCTAGATGGAATCGTATCCCGATTGGGTCCTAGGAAGCCGGTGATGAAATCCATACCAACTTCTTCCCACTTCCACTCGGGAATTGGTAATGGTTGCAACAGACTAGCGGGTCGTTGATGTTCTGCCTTAACTCGCTGACAAACATCACAACGAGCGACGAATTCAGCAATTTCGCGCAAAATTTCAGAAAAATCCCAAAAATAATTAAACTTTATTTTCAATTGAAATTTGAAATTTGGGTTGTTACAGTTCTACGACACGGCACAATTGGTTCCACCAAACAAGAGCATATTCAGTGAACTCAATTGATGCAAAACGTACCTTCTTCTCCTCAGTGAATTGTGGCTATCAAAAATTTGATCCACCCGCATCTCCCACTCTAGGTACACATCTGGATTTGCATGCCCATTGAACGTCGACATGGAAATTTTCAGCCTTCCAATGCCATCGTCGTCACGGTTGTGACCCGCTCTAGCGCCATTGCGCTAAAAAAATTGGGTGCATGACCAATACCACGATGATTGTTGTAGCCACGTCTTGGTTCCTGGTTGTACTAGTTTCCACCAAAAGCACCATCTGAGCGAACCTCATCAAAATTGTCATTAAAGAACTCACTACCGATGTGGCGATTGTCGTGGCGCCAATGATGGGGTGGCGGTTGCACAGGGGCAGCAGCACCACCTCCCGGTCCTAAGGCTTGCTCCAAACGTTGCAGTGAGTCATTTATAGCAGCGAACCGAATATCATTAGCCTACCTTTGTTCAATGAACTGCCCATTAATGTTATTCTCCACTCAATCAATGCGCTCCACCAACTCGACACGCATGTTGTTAATGCTTTCTTGTAGCGCGTCACACCTTCCTGTAAAGTGTCGATTGGTTGCCTCAAGGTTTGTGCGGACATCAGTTGACATCTCCCCCTCGACGTGCAACACCTCTTCATAAGCACCATGATGTGAGCCTTACAAACTTCCAGCTGATTTCACCATCTTGAATAGCAAGCAACAACAGCACCGTGAACAACTTGGCGCTCTGATACCACATGATGCGAATCAACCTCTAGACGAGATTAAATCCTTGGGTTGCCCGATCTTTCACGGTCAAAATTCTGAATAAATATATGGAGCACGAATTACAAGATGCAATTCGTACTAGGATATATAGATCTCACACCCGTACACACCACAACACACGAACGAGAAATAGGGGATCAAAGATCCAACGAGTAACTCCTAGCACCACAGCTAGAAACTATCACACCAAGATGAAATCCAAGATTGGAATTCACAATAACACACATAAACAGGGATGATCCCTAACGGCTGATGGCCACACACATACGCGTTTTTGTATTTAACTCAAAACTTCAACTCACTTTTCAATGGGCTATACCTTGGCCTTATATTGGCGCCTAAGGGTGCGGCCAAACACACATGACCTAAGGTCAAAAACCTACTCACACATGGCATAGGGCCTGACGAGGATCTAATAATCCTCATTTTACTATTTATCTGTAATTCTTATTATGGGTAAATATGACGTCATACGATGGTTAAATATACCCTTAATAATCATAAGGAGAAGCCAACGGTGGTGGAAGCTCTTCTCGACCACCCCGTGATCATAAGTCCTTCTACGACTAGTTCATGATCGTAAGTGCTGCTACGATCACCCTCTGGTCGTATGTTCTTCTACGACCAGCCTCAAGTCGTAAGGTATTCTACGACTACTCCATAATCATAAGCCCTTCTACGACTAGGTCAGCTACGACCACCCTATGATCAATAAAGCCTACGGACAAGTGGGCCCAATTGATTAGGGAATCTAAGCAGTCAATATACGCTGTTATTCTATGGAATAATTGCATGTAACACACTATTATCTCTGACTAGTAACTGCCAGGCGACGTGAAGGAGATAATACCCCGGCGACTACTGCCTATAATACGTCCGTTACTTGGAATGATGAGGCGCCTCTTGACCTAGAGAAACGACTACCTCTACGAACGCTATAAAAGGCCACAGTCAGAGACAATAAGGAGGACAGCCGATTAGACAAATAATCGGGCATAGGCAATCAACAGAAGTACAAGTCGTAGCTTTTCTACTAATTGTAAACACAATACTCAATACATACACACACACACACAGGAGTAGGGTTATTATTCTCCCCAGAGAAGGCATGAACCTTTATAAAAATCCCCGTGTCAATCTCTCTGCGTGATTTCAATTTTGGAGACCCCCGAATCAAACAATCTTTACGTAAGTTCGGTTCTAAAACACCGACAATTGGCGCCACGGCGGTAGAGTCACGTAATTCTGGTCATCAAGCTCTCTCTTTTCAACTCTGATGCTCTCATGGCAGGAGAGTGGAATGAGGAGAAGCCCGATCGACTGGCGGTCTGCAGACGTCGACATTGATGCCGGTTTCTACTACGAGCTGAGTATTGACTCATCCGATGGTATTGCTGCCTCCGGTGATCCTCTATCAGATCCCAGAGAACATGCCAACGATGGCATTGAGGAGGGATCCTTATCCCCCACAACAGTACATCCGCTCGAGGAACCAGTTTCCTCAAAGGACAAGGGTCAATCCGACCAATAGGACTGCAACAAGGTAGACTCACAACACGACGAGAGTTTTTCCTCCAAGTGTTCGAGCACCCTCAAGGCGGTTCAACCTGGCAATGAAAGTTCTGGAAGCCACAATTCCAGAGCTTCATCTGCATCTGGTGGTCCTATCTCTCCGGTTAACCCCGCAGAGGATGGGATCAAGCACGCTTTTCCTACGAATTCGACCATCCCTTCGCAGGACCAACCTACGGACAGAGACGGTTATGACCCGGAATTCCCCTTCCTGGAGGGGTTTACTCCAAGTCGCCAGCTGGTGTCACTCAACTACTCTTCAAGCGAGGAGGACTCAAGCGCGGGTGCAAATCATCAATGGGAGGTCTTCGTCCTTCCCTTAGATAACGGTCACTCTTCCAAAACCGGTCTGAGAACGCTCCCTGGTGGGCACACACTGGGCCACCTCGTGACAATGGCAAGGGCACCGCCGATGATGAACACAACCAACACTCTGATGAGCGTGTGGGAAATACTCGACATACTCGTGCTCTGTTGAGGCTAACCCGTGGATCAGAGGTTGGGAACTCTGAGACGATTCGACAGAAGAAAATAGTGGCCCAGAAAAATCTTCTAGGGTGTACTAATTACCAGTTGAAAGAAGCTTAGGAACTCCAGCACATCAACGACCTACTCGAGAACCCAACTCGAGAGCTCGCTCGAGCGTCAGGCTACGATATCTTCGCCGAAGAGATCGCACGAAGGCTTCGAAGCACGATGGCAAAACTGGAGCGTCCTCGCCGACATCAACCCAGAAGTCGTAATAGCACGACTTCTTCAAATACCAGCCACTCGAACAATACACCCCGTGGAGGTCGATGCAACAACAGGTCGCATCGCTCCCCTGATCGGAATAGAAATCTTCGAGTGCCTAACGATCAACAAGCTCCCAGGAGAGGTGATCGCTCACCACCCCGGGACACTGAAGCCTACTATAGGTCAAATCCACTTGTGACTGGGTATCGTCGAGTACGATCACCCGGTGACATTAACCCTTCTTTCCAACAAAGAAGGCGTCAAGAAGTTATTACAAGATGTCGGGTGTTCTCACCTGACCTCCGAGCAGTTCACTGGCCGCCTCACTTTCGACCAGTAAACATGGAGAAATTTGATGGGTCGTAAAATCCCATCTAGTTCCTTCAGATCTACACTACAACTGTCCGAGCAACAGGAGGAGGAGAGCATGTAATGGTGAATTACCTTCCAACTGTGCTCGAAGGGTCCGCTCAATCGTGGTTGCTGAACCAACCACTCGAGTCGATCTACTCGTGGCAACACCTTCGCGACCTTTTGCTGGCGAACTTCCAAGGCACTTCCAACCGCCCTGGAAAGGAGGATGACCTACACCGAATGAGACAAAACGACAACGAGACCCTGCGCTAGTTCATCAGCGCCGATCGAGTTCATAATTCAATTCGGAGGTTTCGACTCATACATTATCGGCCTTCAAGCAAGGAGTCCGCAGCAGAAGGATAACTAAGGACATCGCTTTAAACTCTCCTGCTACCGTCGCCGAACTCTTCAAGATGGTCGATCGATACGCGACTGCTGCTGAAGCAGTCGATTGGAACAACACCATCGATTGGGAAGATAACGTTCCTCAAGAGGCAGGCGACAGTGGCAAGAAGAAGGAAAAAAAGGCCAAGAAATCCAGAACAAGGCGAAGGGTCAAAAGCCTCGGTAACGATTCAAGGAAGTCTTGGCGTAGCGACAAGGAGCCACGCGGTTCTAAACCATCCTCCGACTGAGGCAAAGGTAAGTGCCCCGATCGGAAGAATGACAAGCCTAGGTGGTGTCCTTTCCATAAAAAGGAAGGACATGACCTTCGCAATTGCTGGGTTTTCCAACGAAAACTCGAAGACTACTACAACGGCAAAGGACCACTTCTCACTCTCGAGCAGGTGGGGCAAACGAGAGGTCGTAAGTCGTCGGATGACGACGAGGAGATGCCGTTCCAGGATCCACAACATACCGTCGACCACATATACGGGGGATCATCGACATACGAGTCAAAATGACAGCTCAAAGCTGCCGAACGCGAGGTAAACTCCATTGACCCTCCTCTCGTCAATAAATTACCGAAGTGGTCAAAAGTCACCATCTCTTTCGAGAAGGGTGACTGCCCGATCCCTTCGACTTAACCAGGTCGATACCCGATCGTGGTCGAACCCACCATCAACAACTGTCGAGTAAATCGAGTACTAGTTGATGGTGCCAGCTCGTTAAACATTTTATTTACGAGTGCCCTGGACGAGATGCAGGTACCCAGGACCAAGGTAAGACCAGTACGATACTCCTTTCATGGAATCGTACCGGGATCCTTGGCCAAACTAATTGGCCAAGTTTCTCTTCCTTTAACATTTGGTTCTCCAAGTAATTTCAGGACAGAGAAGATCTCCTTTGATGTGGTCAATTTCAATACAGCATATAACGCCATATTCGGACGATCAGTTTTGGCAAAATTCTTAATGGCTACTCATTATGGGTATCAATGTCTTAAGATGTCAGGTCCCAAAGGAGTTATCACAATCCATTGTGATAAGAAGATAGCGCACACTTGCGACCGTCGTTCCCTCGAGATGGTTGGACAGATACCAACTCGAGAAGAAAGTCAGCCTTCGACCAGTAAGTCGAAGCCTAAAGCTGCACCAAAGCCGAACGACAACGTCAAAGAGGTTCCTATGGACACAGAGGTGCCCTCGAAGACTGTTCACATCGGGGATACTTCCAACCCCAAATAGGAAGATGCCCTCATCGCTTTCCTCTAGGCTAACGCAAATGTCTTCGTGTGGCAAGCATCCGACATGCCTGGAGTCCCCAGGGAAGTAATCGAGCATAGGCTAGATCTACGGCCTGATAAAGTGCCTGTAAAGCAAAAAAATATGAAGATTTTCCCCTGAT
Source organism: Ampelocalamus luodianensis (assembly GCA_036346255.1). NCBI lineage: Eukaryota > Viridiplantae > Streptophyta > Magnoliopsida > Poales > Poaceae > Ampelocalamus > Ampelocalamus luodianensis. The sequence continues at coordinate 56,168,629 of CM070617.1, read as the reverse complement.
CGACGAGATGCTATTAGGTCAGAATTGGACAAGCTACTTAAAGCAGGCTTTTTAAGAGAAGTCGACTACCCAGAGTGGTTGGCCAACCTTGTAATGGTTAGGAAGTCGAACGGAAAATGGTGTATGTGCGTAGACTTCACTGATTTTAATAAAGCTTGTCCAAAAGATGATTTCCCTTTACCTCGTATCGATTAGTTGGTTGATTCTACTGCTGGTTGTCAAATATTAAGTTTTTTAGATGCATATTCTGGTTACCACTAGATCAATATGTGTCTAGAAGATAAAGAAAAGACCGCGTTTATTACACCATTTGGTACCTTTTGCTATGTCAAAATGCCATTTGGTCTAAAAAATGCTAGCGCTTCTTTTCAACGCTTGATGCAAACGACTTTTTCACCCCAACTAGGCCACAATTTGGAAGCCTATGTTGATGATCTAGTTGTAAAAAGCATCAAGCAACTTAATCATATCACCGACTTGCAAGAAACATTCGACAACCTCAGGAAGCACCGCTGGAAACTCAATCCTGAGAAGTGTGTGTTCGGAGTCTCTTCAGGCATATTGCTTGGATTCCTAGTCTCTGCATGAGGAATTGAAGCAAATCCTGAAAAGATAAAGGCCATTGTGCAAATGCGCCCTCCGACCACGAAGAAAGAAGTCCAGAAACTTACAGGATGCATGGCGACTCTAAGTCGTTTCATCGCACGCTTGGGGAAAAAGGACTACATTTCTTCAAACTTCTAAGGAAGCATGAGGGTTTCGAGTGGTCGAAAGAGGCTAACACTGCCTTCGAGGATGTCAAGAGGTATCTTTTGAGTGCTCCTGTTCTGGTTTCTCCGAAACCAGGAGAGACGCTCTTAATTTATCTAGCTGCCACACCACAGGCAGTGAGCGCAGTACTGGTCGTAGAGCGTGGGAACGTACAACAACCAGTTTACTACGTAAGTGAAGTTTTACACGGGCCTAAGGAGCGTTACCCTCAGGTCCAAAAACTTTTATATGCCCTCCTCATGTCTTCAAGGAAACTGCGACATTATTTTCAGGCGCACAAAATAGCTGTCCTGTCTGAGTTTCCCTTGGGAGCAATCCTCCAGAATAGGGAAACAGCGGGACGCATGGCAAAATAGTCAGTCGAACTTGGGGAGTTCGACCTCCATTTCGTGTCCTGAACGGCCATTAAATCCCAAATCTTGGTAGACTTTGTCGCCGAATGGACAAATCCTGAACCTATTCAGGATGCCTCGTACGATTCCCACGACCAGTGGACGATGTACTTTGATGGGTCGCTTACTTTAAGTGGCTCGGGGGCTGGGGTGGCCCTGGAATCTCCTACCAGAGAGACCTTAAAGTATGCCATACAATTAAACTTTCAGGCCACTAAAAACGTGGCAGAATACGAAGGTTTGCTAGCTGGCATACGAGCCGCGAAAGCGCTCTCAATTCGTTGACTACTCGTGAGAGGAGACTCTCAACTAGTCATGAATCAAATCGAAAAAGAGTACCAGTGGTCTAATCCAACAATGTCCCGGTACTTATCGGAGGTGCGAAAGTTTGAAAAGCATTTTCTCGGTTTTGAGGTACAATTCATCCCTCGAAAGGATAATTTCCTCGCAGACCAGCTTGCTCGAATGGCTTCTTCCCGATCCATAGTATCAAAAGGAGTCTTCTTGGAACAACTCCAGAAGCCGTCCCTCGTTGAAGAACTAGAGACACCTCCTATTGAGACAGCCTCTCTAGAATACGAAGATACCTAGATGACTTCCATCTACGCGTGATACGGGGAAGGCCCGATCTTCTCAGTGAGGAACCGTGGATAGTTGATGCGAAGTAGACGACGTCGCTAGCTGAACACTCACGCCAATGCACGAACCCTCAACTCTTTGGAATACACCCAAACACACCGGATATTTGTTCGTCGCGAGACCACGAACGACAAACGCCAAGTCCCCGATTCCCAGTGGAACGATGGCTTGACCTTGAATTATAGAACGAACCAATGGATCACCTACTCCTCTCTCAAAGTCCTCGCATGAACTCCGGTTTTTGAAAGAACAAGCAATAGCTATGTTTCAATTCTTATGCATAAACTGGTCTAATGGATACAAAGGAGGGGCAAGGGTACTTAAGGCGCCCACCCTGACTCACGCACAGCCTAGGGATGGCTACACATGCCGAATCAAACTCCAATTCGGCTAAGACCCAAAAACACACAAAAAGGAAAACCTAACTTAAATATGTCACATTGTTTTGGCCATAGTGGCGCGACCGTATGTCTTCTAAAGCTGGGGCCATACCCATTGTGTAGGCCTTGGAATAAGATTTCAAACAAGTCCAAGAACACCCCAATCGGACTCCGTATGCAAAAGTTATGACCTTTTTATTACAGGCCTGTTGGGCTGTCCCGAACCGAATTCGAATTGAATTCTGAATTGATTCCGAGAGGAATTCCAGTTGGACTTGTGGAAGATCCAAATTGGGCTTGAATTCTTGAGCTTTTCTCCCCTTGCTTGATCCACGTGAGCTTCTCCTCCATTGCTTTGGCTCCGGCCTCCCTCTCATCCCTCTCGTTTCCAAAGGCTTCACAATGTTCAAACCTGAGAATGCCCAAAATATTTGCATGAGGTAGTACCCAATTCTCATCAATAAAAATAGAAGATTCATTAAGAAACAAAAGCACCTGTTGATTTAGAAGTTTAGCTCTCACTCTAGTCAGCGGACCAACATGCACTTCTGCACTTGTATGACTTATAGCTTCACTTATGGCGTCCATCTCAGTATGTGCATCACCACCAATAGGAGAAGATGTATAAGTGTTAGGGATGCCCACATCATCCTCCCCCTCTTGAAAAGGCATCGTCCTCGATGCTGGATCATCACCACCAAAGAAAGGTGATAAATCAGCGACATTGAACATAGAGCTCACGCCATAGTCATCGCCGGAAAGCTCTATCTTGTAGGCATTGTCGTTGATCTTCGCAAGCACCTTGAAAGGTCCATCACCTCGCGGCGAAATTTGGACTTGTGGCGTCTTTGGAAAGCGATCCTTGCGATAGTGTACCCAAACCAAATCACACGTTGAAAAATCATCTTCTTCCTCTTCTTCTTCTTCTTAGCATAGGACTTGACCTTGCGCTCTATCTCTTCTTTTGTTTTTAGATGCAATTTCTTCACATATTCAGCTCGCTGGGCGCCTCTATATGAACACGGTGTTGACTTGGAAGTGGCGCAAATCAAGCGGCGTAAAGGGTTTGAAACCATACACCACCTCAAAGGACACAAGCTGCGTAGTGGAGTGCACGACCGATTATAAGCGAATTCCACGTCGGCAAACAATCCTCCCACTCACGCGAGTTCTTCTTGATCATGGTCGAGTAGCATCGAAAGTGTGCGGTTCACCACCTCCGTTTGACCATCAGTTTGGGGATGACAAGTTATGCTGAATAACAACTTCGTCCCCAGTTTACCCCAAAGCATCTTCCAGAAGTAGCTCATGAACTTCACATCGCGATCTGACACAATAGTGCATGGCACGCCATGTAGCCTCACGATCTCCCTGAAAAACAAGTTAGCAATATGCAACGCATCGTCGCTCTTGTGGCACAGAATAAAGTGTGCCATCTTCGAAAAATGATCCACAATGACAAAAACAAAATCGCTCCCCCTCTTAGATCTAGGAAGTCCTAAAACAAAATCCATACTAATATTCTCCCATGGTGCATTGGGAACAGGAAGAGGGGTATACAAACCGTGTGGATTCAACTTCGATTTCGCTTTGTGGCAAGTAATGCATCGCTGAACATACCTCTCCACATCTCGCCTCATCTTAGGCCAATAAAAGTAATCGCTCAGCATAGACAACATCTTCTCACGTCCAAAATGTCCCATCAATCCACCTGCATGTGATTCCTGCAGTAATAACAAACGCACGGAGGATTCTGGAACGCATAATTTGTTAGTGCGAAACAAAAACCCATCATGGATGTGAAATTTATCCCACCTTTTCCCTCAGTACAATGTGTGTAAGGAGCGGAAAAATCATGGTCATGAGCATATAAATCACACAAACTCTCTAAACCAGAACTTGCACTCCTAATTGAGTTAAAAGCACACTTTTCCTAGAAAGAGCATCGGCTACCACATTTTCCTATCCCTTCTTATATTTCACAATGTAAGGAAACGACTCAATGAATTCTACCCATTTTGCATGTCTACGGTTCATGTTTGCTTGGCCCTTTAAATACTTCAATGCCTAATGATCAGAATGAATAATAAACTCTTTAGGACATAAATAGTGTTTCAAGTTTCTAGCATGCGCACTAACGCATAAAGCTCTTTGTCATAGACCGAATAATTCAATTGAGCACCATTCGGTTTCTCACTAAAATAAGCTCTTGGTCTACCCTCTTGCATTAAAACACACCAATACCCAATCCACTAGCATCACACTCAATTTCAAAAAATTTAGTGAAATCAGGTAAAACAAGCAATAGTGCTTTAGTCAAGCGTTTCTTAAGTTCAGCAAAAGCTTTGTCTTGCGCTACCCCCCACACAAATTCAACACCCTTTTTAGTAAGTTCATTCAAAGGGGCAGCGACGGTGCTAAAATCCTTCACAAAGCGCCGATAAAAACCAGCGAGACTATGAAAACTTCTAATCTGACTTACGTTCATAGGAGTTGGCCAATTTTTAATCGCTTCAATTTTAGACTCATCTACTTCAACTCCCTGTGCAGAAACAACATAGCTCAAAAAGATGACACGATCTTTGCAAAGAGTGCACTTCTCTAAGTTCCCAAATAACCTAGCCTCACACAAAACTTGTAGAACTTGTCTAAGATGGTCTATGTGTTCAGATTCAGTGCGACTGTAAATAAGAATATCATCAAAGTACACAACCACAAATTTACCAATCAAATGCCTTAAAACATGATTCATTAAGCGCATGAATGTACTAGGTGCATTAGTTAAACCAAAAGGCATGACTAACCACTCATACAACCCAAATTTTATTTTAAATGTTGTTTTCCACTCATCCCTTTCATGCATCCTAATTTGATGGTAACCACTGCGCAAATCTATCTTAGAGAAAATAACAGCACCACTCAATTCGTCTAGCATATCATCTAAGCGAGGTATAGGATGACGATATCGAATTGTGATATTATTAATCGCTCGACAATCTACGCACATACGCCATGAACCATTTTTTTTAGGAACTAAAATAACAGGAACAACACAAGGGTTTAAGCTTTCACGTACATACCCTTTGGAGAGAAGCTCTTGTACTTGTTTCTAAATTTCCTTTGTTTCCTCGGGATTGGTGCGGTACGGTGGTCGGTTCGGCAGTGACGCTCTTGGAATCAAGTCGATCTTATGTTCTATCCCACGAATTGGTGGTAGCCCACCGTACCTAAATGCGAAAGAGCGTCATTGAAGTCTGCAAAACACAAGCAACACCACTAAGAAGAAGACAAGTCGTTACTCAAAGCAAGGCGTCTTTGTACGAGAGTACAAAGTGCACCAAATTGGGATTATCGCTGAATTCTCGCATCTACGATTTGGTGGCTAACATCACTAAATTCTTCTCGCTCTTTTGTAGTCTCAACGTGTATCTCAATTTTACGCATTGAAGAATTCACAATGCATTTGCGGTGTAAGCGGCTTCAAGATGATATCCATATTGTTCCATCGAAATATGTAGCGATTTGTCGCCCATCGTGAGCAATGAGCGGTCATATTGCCATGGCCGTCCCAAGAGCAAGTGACACACCGTCATAGGCACAACATCGCGATCCACGATGTCGGTGTACTTCCCAATAGAAAACATCACACGCACCATATAGTTCACCTTTACTTCCTCTTTGTCGCTCAACCATTGCACATGATAACGTGGATCGACAAGTACTTCAAACCCAACTTATGACACATATCATTCTTGGCCAAATTGTGACAACTCCACCATCAATAATCACTTTGCACACCTTACCCTTATCAAGTTTTGCCCAAGTGCGAAATAAATTGCACCATTGCTCGAGTGGCGGTGATGACATCACACTAAGCACCTTGGGTGTGCAAACAATAGAATCTTGCTCGGTGTTAGGAACTCGAGATCGCACTCACATTGCTCTATGTCATCGGTGTGTAAGGCCGGTGTGCATCGGCGACTCATCATCACTAGTAGAAACATAACCGCCATCCTCTCGTGATAAGCATAGTTACGACATTGGGCGATCCCTCGAAAATGGCCCACGCCCTTGCACTTGTGGCAAATAATGTCACGTGAACGACTTGTCGACCCCATAGACGAGTCGCACTAGCGGCGAGCACCGTGGGTCGGCCTTGCCGGTGGTGGTGTCTTGTCGACTTCTTACTTGCGGGCTGCGCATTGCCAAATTGCTTCCACGAGGAGTGTTCTGTTTGGTGGTTGTTGTTATATGGTCGTCTCGGAGTGGTGAAGAAGCGTGAGCAGCGACCAATCGTCGTCTTCAATCACTTGTCGCTCGGCCCGTGTGCTTGGTGCAACAACTCAATCATATCATTATAGGGATGGTGATTGACAATGCACTTGACAGCATGATTCATGCCAGCTAGAAATCTCGCCATGGTCTGTTCTTCATTCTCGCGAACATCTGCATGTACCATGATAGTCTCCATTTCCTTATGATATTCATCAATTGATCTCATACCTTGTCGCAGCCCTGTCAACTTCTCAAATAGTGAGCGCTTGTAGTGGCGAGGTATAAATGGTGCTTCATCTGCTCCCAGGTGATAATCGGCAACTCATGGCGCTCCATGCGCTTACGGATGAACTGCTCCCACCAATGTGTGGCAAAATCATCCAAGCCATTGGACGCAAGCAACAACTTCTTCTCATTGGAATAGTTGTTCATCCGAAATAACTTATCAACTTTTAGCTCCCAAGTGAGGTATTGCTCCACATCTGTACCACCTAAAAATATAGGAAGATTAAATTTGGGCTTAGCGACAAAATCCTCGGCGTCGTTGTGTCGAGGACGCTGCACGTTGTTGCGGTGGTGGCGCTGTCGGTCATCGTCGTCGACGGGGAAATCATCATCCCATTGCTCGACCTCATCAGCCCAGCTACGAGGTGCATGATGCACACCTCCTCCTTGGGCACCCTGTGGTACGCCTCCACCCTGGGCGCCGTTGCCTCGGCCACGCCCGTGTGCCTGACGGCGTGCCATGGCTGCCATCCCGATGTTTGGCGGTAACACCATGCGGCGCGCCTGTCGTTGTCGTCGCTCCCCATCCACACGAATAGCACGCTCATCCTCGGTCTCATTGTGCAAAATGACCGGAGGGTTGTGCACACTCGTGTCATCAGCTTGCGCACCCCCACGTAGATTGTGGTGTGCGAACATGGCACGTAGCTCCAGGAAGTTATTGTTGATGGCCGTACGCAATTGTGTGACCTCCTCCTCGAGGGTGTTCAGTCCAGTCTGAATTCCCCGAGCTCATCGCGAACGCCATTGTCACCATCATGAAGTTGTTTTTGTAGCACCTCGCGCAACCGAGTGTACTCTGTCCACGTAACCGGCGCCTCCGGATTAGGTGGATCCTCCTTGTGACCTGACATGGCAACAACTCACAAACAAGAAACGAGGTTATATCTGGGTTAGTAAAATAAAAGATCTCTCTACTACACTCACAACTCACTGTCCTGAAAACATGACAAGCTTACCGTTCTAAAGTGAATCAAGGACGGCAAATCGACAGTTGTTACAGCGAACGACCTCAACCCGGTAATGTATGAGCGTAACCAAGAGCAAGGGAGTACACAAACGGGTGTAGGTGGAGCTTGGACAGGTATGTGTATATGCTATTCAATCTGATATCAAGGTATTGTAAAGCTAAGAAATGATCCAAGCTAGAGTATTTTGCCTATGTGCTGATCCAATAGGTTTAAGCGAAGTGTATGAACGCACACGCAAAGATAAATGGGACTTAATGCAAACAAAAGAATGAGCTAGTGAGAACCAATCAGAACAAGAGATAAAACCAGCTCGTTTTGCACCAAGTACTAGGATAGACGCTAGCCAATTGCAATAGAATAAAGTAGGGCACAAGATTGCTCAAAGAAAATTAAAAAACACAAGCTAAAATATGACCAAGTACTGTAGCAGCTAAAATTATGCGTGGGTCAACTCGAAAAAGGATGCCGTCTTCATGGGGTACCTTAGAATCACTTGCAGAGGGGCTCTGTCAATTTTGAGCGAATTCTGAGAAACTTGAATTTTTCTCGGTTTGCGGGGCCCGTTTTGAGGCCCTAAACGACGTTTTTTGGGGTTGAAGTTTTCCGCACGTATGCCTGGGTGCGTACGCATAGATAAAACCCCCAGATTTCCTAGACTTCTTCTTTTTTTTCACTCTATTTTCCCGTTTCCTTTTCAACGGATCAAGAAACGTTCCAATCGGATGTCGTATGCAAAAGTTAGCTTTTTGCTCACTATTTTTTTTATGCCGCGGCTCTTTCTAAATGCAGCTGCCTTTTCCTTCTTTTCCCTCTGCTTTGTTCCCCGCGGAAGTGCACAACCCTCACAAATCAGCAAAGTGTAATCAACTTGAATGAGCAGCCCTAGGTGCAATATCAATAGCTAGTCTCAAGATGAAAGGATAGAAGTGAAGCACAAACACCAAAGTGGTTCGGTTGGTTATGATGTAGTGGCGGAAACACCAGTTGGGGCAATTGGACTCGGATAAGGGGGCAGCAAGGCACTCGGATTGTGGTTTAGCTAGAGCTTGATTCGGACTCCAGTCCCAACAATGGGTTTCGGATGGAACTGTGGAGACCAAATCTGGGCAGTACCTTGGAGTCCAAACCAACTCCACTTACCAAACCGAGACATAGTTTCCAAAAATCACGGCAATAATAGATTGGTTTGGATTATCCTTGCCTCTTTGTTTCTCGGGCAAGAACGAGCTCCACGGGTGAGTTTGGTCCATAGCACTGCCATGGACCGAAAAGAGAAATGATGGGGTGCAGGGTAGGGCATGTCTCCGGCCGAAAGTGAGCCGCATGCACTAAGTACCCGAACAAAGAGAGGGGTTGACGAGGGAGCGGACATGACCAGAGCCATGCCGCCCACTGTGCTACGCACGACGCGAGGAAGAAGAAGAGCAAAAAAAGGCTAGGGTTGTTGGGGGGCGGTTCGAATTAAAATGAACGGCCAGGATTGCTTCAAGCTCTTGAGGTTTAAGCCAACAGGGGAGATCGCGAGCGTTGGATCTTAATCCAATGGTTTAGAACGAGGCGGCTTGGTTCAATCGAGTCAAATGACTTGGGCTCGGGTTTGACTCGAGCCTAAGTCTGACTCGGACCCGAGTTTGAAATTGAGGCTTTTAAATTGAGCTGGAATTTTGGGATTTATTTGAGGTAGCAAAACAACTCTAAAAATTCTAAAATTTTTACAGGAGCTTGATAACTTAGATATTAACTTTTTTTAAAATTTTTAGAGCGTTTCATGCAGTGCATGTTTCTCCAAAAATTCTGCAAGGTTCTGGTTTAGGGTTTTGACTAAAAGTCAAACAGGTTTGACTGTCCTCTAAAAATATTCAAACAATTTCTAAAAATTGTGAAATTTTTCAAAGGGGTCACATACCATCCCTAGAACTTTGGAAAAATATTTCCAAAGGAGATGATCACAAGATTTGACAAGATTGTTTTTGGAAGACAAGGTTTTGGATCAAAAAGACTTGTGACTTTGCATTTCCATGTTTCTTTTACAAGATTTGTTTAGAACATAGAGGAAATACATGATGTAAGAAAAAAAATTAATTTCTACTCATTTTCTTACATTTGAAACACAAGTCCAAAATTGGGATGTTACAAATATCCCCCCTTACAAGAATCTCGTCCCGAGATTCCGTTTACTCGGAGAAGAAAGACGGGTAGTCTGCACGAAGACGATCTTCCAGCTCCCAAGTTGCCTCAAAAGGTGTCATGCTGAGATTGGCTTGAAAGCTGTTGTTGTGTGAAAACTCGGTGAATGGCAAGCATTCCTCCCAATTCTTATCATAGGAGAGAACGCAAGCACGGAACATGTCTTCCAAAATTTGGTTGACTCGTTAAATCGGCTATCGATCCGAGGATGATAAGTGAGTGAAGGAGAGACGAGTTCCGTAGCCTCTTGCGGATTATGCCAAAATCGAGAAGTGAACAGAGAACCACGATCTGAAATGATCGTCTTTGGTACATCATGCAAGCTTACGATTCTCGAAACGTAAGGCTCGGCCAAGTGACCGGTACGAATCTTGGTTTTGACTGGTAGAAAACGTGCCACTAGTCGACACGGGGAAACTTACTGGGTCCAGATATAACAAGAATTGATAGACTGAGAGATCTTTCTAGACTCTACGGGTGGTGGTGCAGGGTCGTTGTTAGCTGGTGGAGCGATTTGTTTGGTTACTCCACTAACGAACGAGACTTCGGTTTGATAACTAGCTATACAGAGTCATCCCTCCACAGCTAGTTTGTTAGGGGAGCTATGACCGTTTAGGTCACAGAAATTTGAGGCAAAAACTGGTATGTGATGCCCTTGGATGTATAGGGAAAGAAAGGTGTCACTCAAGAACCTCTTATCTGTCGATTTGCCCAGTGCGGGGACAAACAATCCATTGCAATGGCTTGCACAGTTTAGGCGTGATTCTTGGCATGGATTCCATTCCTTCGATCTCAACGAGGACATCCGGCGCTCAGATTGACTCTCAACTCCAAACCGGGAGAGCGAATGAGCAACGGGGCCAACAAAGGAGCGGAAAGAAGATAACCAACAGCAACAAGAAGGGCTTAGATATGAATGAATGAGAAGATTCTGAATTAAACAAAATAGAAGCAGGACGAGAGTTGACAAGAAGTGTACCTAACACGACGTTAGGCGCCTCCCGAACTTCCTCCGTGGAGATGGAGTTGATTTGATTACGACCAACCTCCCGATTCTGATGCTTCACAGGGCAATTGTAGGCGTAGTGCCCCTTCTTGTGGCAATGGAAGCATGTGATCTCGGCCAGATTGCGGGGTCCACCTCGCTGACTTGCAGGGGCACACGGTTGAGACACGACCTATGGAGGACGAGGGGTTGCTGCAATCTTCTTAGGACAACTATTAGCATAATGGCCCTTGAGTTCGTAGAAAAAGCAAGTGACTTCGGCTAGATGGTGAAGGTCCTCTGGAGCCTTTTTCTGACTCTTGCGACGATCCTTAAGCTTTCTCTTACTGCCCCCAGCGACAACTGGATTTTCGACCACAATCTGAAAGTTAGGGAAGATATAGACTAGTAATTTGTCCCGTAGCTCCTCAGACAAATCATCCAGGAACTTCTCTGGTTTGGAGGCATCGGCGGTTGCAGTGCTTATAGATGACCGAAGAAGCAGTCGTTGTAGTTCTAACGACTTGACGATTACCCGGTTCATACTACACTCCTCGGGATAGTGATCGCTTCCATCGCAGAGGAAACAAGTGACTTTGGCCGTCGGACAATTCCCGGGCAAGTGGTCTTCATCGCAGTTTCGACAGGCTGTAGTACACTCGTTCTTATAGTGTCCTTCCTCACCACAGCGCTGGCAGACCTTGACCTTCCCTAGTTTGCAACCTTCGACGACATGGCTCTCCTCACCACCGCCAAAGCAAAAAGGGGGTAACCACCGTTCCTCGGGGCAATGGGACCAAAATTCGTCACATTTGCCAGAGTGGAGGCACTTGCGAGTCTCGTCCGAACAGTTGGAGTCAGGGAGATCTCCCTCCCAACCAGCTTGCTGACCTAGTCCGCTGTTGGTCTGTCCAGACATCTTGCTACGAAGAGATGGGTTATCACGAACCCAAAACTAGAAGTGAAGGGCGACTAGGGAATGGAAAATTACCTAACCTAAAAGCCAACTAAGCAATGAAAAACAACTCCACAAGCTTACAAAGAGGTTCAAGAAGCAGCAAGGAAAACACAAGATTAAAAGCCAACTTCTCGACACGACTAACCCGTATTGAAAGGACGAGCAATCGGTTAGGAAGATAAATTTCAGCACGCAATTCAAGTTCTAACATGTCTAAATAGCAGGGTAAAAATCACTAATAAGGGGTGTTGGATACTTAGTCAACTAATATCACTTCTTATCCTTTTATTCCCACAAGTTTTAGTTGAATTTAACCTCTTATTTTCAACCCTATATACTATTAATAGCTAGTTGTCCAGAATATCCTGCTTGCTGTCCAGATTTTGCCTTCACTCTTATGGCCGAAATCTTCACTTCCAGAAGCTCCTAATCTTCTCCAAAAGACAGCCAACACTCAATTTAAAGCCCTCATGGTTTTCCCAAAACCATCTTAATCAATTAAGCAACTATCTTTTGAAAGAAGATGAGAGGGGAAATAACTTTCCAAATTCAGTCAAGAATAAGGTGAGATGAGCAAGCTAGGATAGGTAAGAAGTAAAATCTGAGACCCTACTTAAGATTTTCACAAACCACTTGATAGTTTTGAAACTAAGTTTTTCCAAAACATCCTAAAGCGACCAAGCTAGGGGTTTCTACGGTCAGTATGGCTCTGATACCAACTTTGTGCGACCCCGGTTTATTTAGCTTGTAATCCTTAGCCTTCCATTGGCCCTAGTATCACAAACAAAATAACCCGTGCCTCGATGGACATGTGCTTCTCAGAAATACAACACACATACATCTTTTACAAAAGCATGCATCAATACCATACATCATATTATAACAAGTCTAGCAAACGACATACATAATATAAAGTTATTACAAAAGATGCCGACCGGCCAAATGACAACAAGTATCAAATAACAGCGGAAGCAAAAGGTGCCATAAGATGGCTTTAACCAAAAGATGACCGGTTAGCCATAACCCACAAGGCAACCGACCGGGCCGCCAAGCTAGTCATCCACACCGCAGCAAAACTCACCAAAGTCGATCCCTTGGGGATCAACCTTCTTCCTCTGCAACAATTAAGGAAAGCAAATGAGTACAAAATATACTCGCAAGACTTACGGGTAACAAACCTAGTTACTACTACATGCAGGCTTTAATCAAAGGAGAAGGCTCAAGGTTAATTTTCAGCATAAAGCAAGTTTTATTTGCAATAAGTAATAGTTTGAAGGCAATTTTGACAATCTGAATTTTATTTCCATAAATAACAGTGAGACAATAAGTAATAACATAAAGACATCCTGGAGAGGAGTTACCCAATAGCCATCACAACAATAGAACGAATTACCCATTCGTACCACCCATGTCAAGTTTTAATTTAAAAAGGTTGTAGTCTAACTCTTGAAAGACCTTGTCAAGCGTGTCCATAACCTAGGATGAGGCTATTCGAATAGTTCAAAACCCTGTAGGGGTATACCAATGTACCCACACTTCAGACAGCCTTTTTGCCAAGCTATTAAACACACTTCCTTTGGTATGCTGGCACAGCTAAGTCCTACGAGACGCTTTCCAATAGACTGCGCTAATTAAGAGCCGCACATATGGGGGTTAACCCTTAGTGATCTGCCGGCGAAATATGGATCACAAGGACCCATACGTAGAGTAGGATACACCGGCCTAGGCAGGTGTTCCCCTCCCTACAGACTTGTCCATGTTGCATATAGTTAAATATACAACCCACCACGCGACTCATTAATTAACACCCCCAAAGTACTAAGTCAAGAGAGGTCCCATACCCTTTAGTGTGGTCTGCACGCAAAATTGCTTGGTTTAGTGTAACAAGATGTTCGGTTCTTGTTGACTCGGGCACCATTCCAGTCACACCCAAAAGCACACCAACATACCATTGTGCCCAAGTCCAAATCATTTTGTTTTCATTTTTAGTTTTGACAAATAAATATAGCACAAAGCTGAACCATAAAGTCATAATAAGTTTGTGTGATCAAAGTTATCGACTAAGTCGATAGCCGCCCAATTCTACCGGTAGCTAAGCATCATATAGCAAAGACGATAAAAAGAACATAAATCATCCACCGGGCTCTAATTCACCAGTGAGGATAATAACCTAGGGTAGTGGCAGGGGTGAGCAATTTCAGGGAAACTATGCAATGGGATTAGCTACCTCTAATCGACAAAATAAATCTTGACACAAAGAAGCATGCATACTTAGGTTTTGCAAATAAGATATTAGACTTTAAAAGTAATAGGAGCAATATGATCAAATGATGTTACACTGCTTGCCTTGCTGAAGATCACTTTCTTGCTGTAGAGGATCACTCACGTAATCAATAATTTCTTCGGAACCTAACGCAAAAACGCGATAAAACCAATAAGGACGAAGAACACCAAAAGAAACCCAAAAGAAAAATTTATCCAAATCTCATGAAATTTACACAGAAGCAAGGGTATGGTTTTAAATGAATTTAGAAACAAGAATCAAGTCATTTGGACTAAGTATGAAAAAGTTATAGTTAAAACAATTTCCCTCAGCCTGTTAATTCAACTAAATTAATTACTGGTACTGTTCATGGCATAAATTTCTTGAATGATCTAAAGTCTGAAATTTTTATGGTAGATAGGTTATAACATCCTAAGATCAGCAAAGTTGGGTTTACTCAATTTGGAGTATGCTAACAGAGGAATTTTACAAGCTTGAGTTTGCTCAGTTTGGAATTATACAGAAAAAGATACGCATTTTACAAGGTTCAAATCAATTTATGAAATATTCTAAAATGGCTGAAATCAAATTAATATTGTTTATAAAACTTTCTGTTACAGAAACATGTCTAAATGCATTTTTAAATTAAACTATAGTGAAACATGAATTTATCCCAATTGGGTTCATCTAAAAAGATTTTAAAATGAATTAGTTACGAGTTTTCAAAGTTTAATATAATTTTCGGTTGATAAATAAAGATTTACCAAAATAAAACAAAGCTTATCAAAAGGAATCGATGTGGACGACGTGGGTCCTTGATTCGAATCCAACGGCCACGCGCAAGGAGAATAGCGCGCGCAGCGACCCTAAAGAAGCTCACCGTTGGATCAAGATCCAATGGTCCACGTGGATTGGGATGTTCGGGCACCGAACGGCTCAATCAATCACGACCGCGAGATCAAAAGATGGAGGGCTCGGTAGCTGCGCTCTTGAGCGACGAGCGGCACACATCTCGGCGCGGTCGCGAGATGGGCGATCGGCCGCGGTGGGAGCTCGGGTGGTCGACGACCACTCAGATCTAGACCGTTGATCTAGATCTGACAGCCCACGGAGATTGAGACCTCCTTCAAAATTTTGGATAGATCTAGACTGTTGACCTTGAGATCGACGGTCCGCAATCAAAGAACGTTTCGCACGCGCTCGAGAGGGTTAAATGGCACAAGGCCCACATGTAAGTGACACACCGGGCGATTTAGGATATCAATTAATTGCAAAACCAATGATTAGTGATGATTAGCAATTAATGTGTCCTAAATATTTCGCACAAAAGGGGTTTAAGTGGTTGAGGGCCCACCTGGCAATGGCACAAAAGTCCATTTCGGACAGTCATTAATTGCTAACAATGATTAACATTTAATGAACTCAAATTTAGTCTTAAAGACCCCGGGACTGCGGTTTAAGGCCTACGGGCCCACATGTCAGTGACCCATCAGGTCAATTCCGACAGCCATTAATGACCACACTAATTACCAATGATTAACATTAATTGATGTCCTAAGGGTGTTGAATAGTGCCAACTGGGGGGGGTTTACGTGGCTGGGCCCACCAGTCAGTGGCACATACTCAACGATAAGACAACCATTAATACTAAGCCATAATTAGCAATGATTAACAATGATTAGCTATTAATGATGTCCTAACGACAACGGCTCAGAGAGGTTTTTTGTCCGACAAAACCCGAGCGAAAAGAGGCGCTGTCGTCGGCGCGGCTCGACCACGGCGTGCGCGATAATGTACCAAAATGGGTTCGCAATAGTCTTGCGGACTCGATGGTGATGACTTTGTAACATCCCAAAGTCTTTATTGCAAAATAAAATAAAATAAAATTATTGTTTCATTGGTTTTTCTGAAATTTGAAAGAGTTTGATTGCCTTATTTGAATTTACGAAGTTGTAAAAGTCAAAATTTAAAATTTACTTGAAGTTCTTAAAGTTTCATTGGTTTGATCTGAAAAATAAAATTTTAAATAATTTCTAGAATTTTCTGAGTATGTTAAAGCTTTTTCCTAAATATTTTAGAGCCAAAATAATTTATTCTAAAAAATTAATAGCCAATTATGAGTTGGGACTATTTTATTTAATTCCAAAATAAATAAGGGAATTTCTATGAATTGTCTCATAATTTTTGGATGTATTTTGCAATTTTCTAAAAGCCTAAATGAATTACTAGAATTATTTTAATTGAAAAATGAATTTGAAAATCCCAAATCGCTTTGGGCGAAACCTTAGTCCGGCCCATCTCTCCCTCTCCGCACGGCCCGCTCCACCCAACCTCCTTCCTCTCCTCTCGTACCGTTGGATTAGAATCCAACGACCATCATCGCCCACGCCACCTCAACCCTCCACACCGTTGGATGAGGATCCAACGGCCCGCGACTTGTCTTCCTCCCCCGCGTCTTCTTCCTGCTACCGCAATGCATGGCCGCCATTAGCGCCACGTTGAGCTCCATCAACCCCGTGAATCCCTCCCTCTTTCCTAGCACGGTCACGCGCATTCAAGTCCCATGATCACGCCGCCTCTTCTCCCGACCGTTGGCACTCGTCCGCGTGCGAGATCGCCGGAAACGTCCTGCAATCACCGCCGCGATCCCGAGCCCGACCTCCTCCTCCCATGCCCCTCCGTCCCTATAAAACCACGCCTCGGGTGCGTCTTCCCCTCCTCGTTCCGCTCCCACCACTCCCTTCTCTCCCCCTCCGAGCTCGCCAGAATCGGCACTTCTTCGCCGATGGCCGCCACTCGCTCCACCGCCGATTGCGCCATCATCATCGACTCCGCGTCCACCCCGACCACACCAACAGCATCGCCGCCACCTCGTCATCCCCGTGTGCGCAACCGCTCGCCCCGGGAGCCGCCGGAATGCCGCACCACCGCGAGCCCGACTCCGCCGCCGCTGACCTTCGCCGCCGGCCAACCAACCTCGCCGCTGGGTATCTAAGGTGAGCATCAGGTTCAGTAGAGTCCCCTCGTCATTTTGGTGTTCTCGCCGGCCGTCGCCGTGGTGCCCAGCGCCGGCGACCCTAGGGCCGAGAGCTCGCCGGCCTTGTGCCAGCGTGGCAATGCCACCTCGGCGCCACATAAGCGCCACGTCGCCACTGTTTGCCCATGTAGCGTCCACGTGTGCCACATCACCGCACCCCCTCCCTCACGTGCACTGTTTCGGTACACCAAGTCCACCGTGGACTTTGACCACCCATGGACCCAGTCCATTGACTTGGGGGCCCACCTGTCAGTGCAATAAATTATTTTTCTTTAGGAAAATAATTCGGCCGGAAATCCATTTTCCACTCGATGATGTCAGCATTGCGCAATAAAAGGCTTTTTCTTTAGAAAAATAATTCAAGAAATTCTGTTAAAATCAGATTTAGGGTTTTTAATAGATTTAAACTTAGAAAAATCATATCTTTTGAATCCCAGCTCCAAATTGGGTGATTAAAATTGAAAAATTTGTATAAAATTATTATCTAGCTAATTAAACCAAAATTATTTAATTTTGAGTTCATTTTACCAATAAATCCTTTAAACCCTTATCCATTATTTCATGTAAATTCAAACTTCTAAAATTCATATCTTTTGCATCTGAACTCCGATTTGGGTGGTTCAAATTTCTAAATTTGTCTAAATTCAAGATCTAGCTAACTACACCAAAATTATTTAATTTGGAGTTAATTCGATTTGTTATTTGAATTTTGTTTGAATTTGGCTTATTTCACGATTAGATTTCGACGACTTCGGAGAGTCAGATTTCGACGCTGTTGGAAGAGGTTATAAGAGGATTGATTTTGACTGTATGATCATCGTGATTGTACACCTAGAGAAAGTAGTTGTGAGTACTAGGTGAACTGTTAAGAAAAACAACATCACCTCAGTACCAGTTGATCTATTAAGGAAAACAACATCACCGCAAGCAAGGCAAGTTATACCCTTGATCATATTGATCCCATTATTTCAAATTATTTATATTCTGTTTTAAATTATTACTGCATGCATATGTTTATACAATTATTTTAATTTCCTGTTTTAATTGCCTAGTTATTCCATTTTTCCCTGTATGGCCAATTTGAATGTTGAACGTGAATACCTTGTCACCATTGGGCAAAAATGGTATTAATCATATGCTTAGCCAATGCTTAGATCAAATCTTGTATTTGGGAAATTTTAGCCAAATCCTCCAAATTTGATTTAAATTGGGTTTATGGTATTGTTTTACCATAGAAGGTTTATAAAATGCTTTTACTTGGAAAATAAAATAAAAACGGGTTTGGACTTGGGCATAATGGATGTTTGGTGGGTGCATGTTCATGCACGGGCTTAATCTGGTTAGGGTTAAGACCCAGGGTTATTTTGGAAAGTTGCCCAAGTCACTTAAGGACCGGTCTTCGAGCGCATGATGCTATGCTTTATCGTACTACCACATGTCCTGTGTGGGCGGGACCTGGCCAACTAATTTGCAACGTTTCATGGTTAGCTGTGCCATTTTGGTGTGTGGGTGTCGATTAGATAGTATTCCCAATGGGAGCAAGAGGGGACTTCTGGCGGATGGTTGGTCCAAAAGAAGTGAAACCTTAGCGGGCATAACTACTTTGGAATGGCGCATTGTAAAGGCCTCGTGATAATCACTTAGTCACACACCTTCGGAAGTGTGTCAGACGGACATTAAAAGTTGATTATCTCTTGTGGATAAAGTTGTACAACCTCTGCAGAGTGTAAAACTATTCGAATAGCCGTGTCCACGGTTACGGACATGCTAGCAGAACTACTCAAAGTTAGACTTTGGTTTTGTTTGAAAAGACTTCTTCAAAGCTGGTTTATCGGATAGGAATTGGGCGAGAAGCCATGTGATAGGAGGGTATCCTTCACCATTCATGTGTGAATGTTATCTGACTATAAAATTGAGAATTTATAAAAAGAATTTTAGTTACAAAATAACTACTTTGGAACTTAGTACAAGTATTTAAAGAAAATGTTGCTTTATGCAAATGTCCATATAAGCCATCCTTTGTTACATCCAAGTATGCATGTCATTCTGTTATTTGACGGGTGTAACTTGCGAGCACAGAAGTTGTGCTCATACTTGCTTTATGCAAATAAAATTTCAGAGGAGAAGGACTTCACTACAAGTGTGGATTGTGACGACTAGGCCGCTACCCCAGTCGATTGCCTGTGGCAGATTGCTGGACCCTACTACATCTTCATCTTCTGCTGTGTTCTTTATTGTTGGTTGTAAGCCTCTTTTGTAATAAACTCTGTTGATTATTAATAAAGTCGTGATATGAATTTGTTATCATATTTGTTTACTGTGTGAACTAGCTAACGATCATGGGACTAGTTCAGAAATGCACAGAGGATCCGGGATGTTAATCCCGGGCTTGACAAAGTGGTATCAGAGCCATATCGACTGTAGGTCGTAACCTAGTTAGAATGGTCGTTAGTTGAAAAACTTCAAAACGTATTTTATAACAAGAAAAATAAACTATTCTCTCCTCATCTGGGTCATCTATCTATAGCTTCCTTATAGAAAATTCTTTCTCACCTAATTCTTCCTTCACCAGTTTATAATGTTAAATGGATCCTCTTTCCTTGGCAATTTCTATAGATGGTCAACACTTTTCTCCCATTACGATCAAGACCAGAAGACATGAAGCTGTCAAAGAAGCATCGTTGTCAGAGACCACGAGCAGAAGAAAAGGGGTGAATTCGGCCGAAAAAGATCCAAACTCAAAATTGGTCAATTCCTATGAATGAAAACCAAAATTGAGTTAGGGGAAATGATTAGGGCAATAAGGAGCTCAAAAGGGGACAAAAAGTTTTGAAGAAGGACCACTGGAGCACCAAGATTCACAATGGAGCTTCATGGCCGAAAATGGTGGTTTTGGTAATTTTGGTGTTTTGAGCTCCACAAGCAAATAAAGAGCTAGGGGTGGTGTAAAGGGATACCAGGAGGGGTTTTGGGGAGCTTATAAAGCTAGAGGACTAGGTTTTGGGCAAGAACGAGCTCCACGGGTGAGTTTGGTCCATAGCACTGCCATGGACCGAAAAGAGAAATGATGGGGTGTAGGGTAGGGCATGTCTCCGGCCGAAAGTGAGCCGCATGCACTAAATACCCGACCAAAGAGAGGGGTTGACGAGGGAGCAGACTTGACCAGAGCCATGCCGCCCACTGTGCTGCGCACGGCGCGAGGACGAAGAAGAGCAGAAAAAGGCTAGGGTTGTTGGGGGCGGTTCGATTTAAAATGGACGGACAGGATTGCTTCAAGCTCTTGAGGTTTAAACCAACAGGGGAGATCGCGAGCGTTGGATCTTAATCCAATGGCTCAGAACGAGGTGGCTTGGTTCGATCGAGTCAAATGACTTGGGCTCGGGTTTGACTCGAGCCTAAGTCTGACTCGGACCCGAGTTTGAAATTGGGGCTTTTAAATTGAGCTGGACTTTGGGGATTTATTTGAGGTAGCAAAACAACTCCAAAAATTATGAAATTTTTACAGGAGCTTGCTAACTTAGATATTAACCTTGTGTAAAAATTTTAGAGGTTTTCATGTAGTGCATTTTTCTCCAACAATTCTTCAAGTTTCTGGTTTAGGGTTTTGACTGAAAGTCAAACAGGTTTGACTGCCTTCTAAAAATATTCAAACAATTTCTAAAAATTGTGAAATTTTTCAGAGGGGTCACATACCATCCCTATAACTTGGGAAAAATATTTCCAAAGGATATGATCACAAGATTTGACAAGATTGTTTTTGGAAGACAAGGTTTTGGATCAAAAAGATTTGTGACTTTGCATTTCCATGTTTCTTTTACAAGATTTGTTTAGAACATACAGGAAATACATGATGTAAGAAAAAAAAGTTTTAATTTCTACTCATTTTCTTACATTTGAAACACAAGTCCAAAATTGGGATGTTACATTTTCTTCCTTCGACTATCATTTCACGACCACCTCGTGGTCGTAAGGTCGCCTACGACTCCTCTCCCAAGTAAGTTATTTTCACTTGAAGCTGGGGGGCTAGATGACGAGGATCTAATAATCCTTATTTTACTATTTATCTGTAATTCTTATTATGGGTAAATATGATGTCATACGATGGTTAAATACACCCCTTAATAATCATAAGGGAGAAGCCAACCAGATGGTCGGAAGATCTTCTACGACCACCCCTATAGTCGTAAGTCCTTCTACGACTAGTTCATGATCTTAAGTGTTTGCTCGATCACCCTCACGGTCGTAAGTTCTTCTACGACCGACCTCAAGTCGTAAGGTATTCTACGACTACTCCATAGTCGTAAGCCCTTCTCGACTAGGTCACTCGACCACCCTATGATCAATAAAGCTGCGGACAAGTGGGCCCTATTGATTAGGAATCTAGCGATCAATATCGTTGTTATTCTCGGAATAATTGCACGTAACACACCATTATCTCGACTAGTAGCGCGGCAATACCCGGCGACTCGCCTATAATACGTGCTCATACTTGGAATGATGAGGCGCCTCTTGACCTAGAGAAATGACTACCTCTCGAACGCTATAAAAGGACACGATCGAGAGACAATGAGGAGAATGGGCGATTAGGCAGATAATCGGGCATAGGCAATCAGCCAAGTACAAGTCGTAGCTTTTCCACGATTGTAAACACAATACTCAATACATACACACGAAGTAGAGTTGTTATTCTCCCGGAGAAGGCCTAAACACGTATAAAAATCCCGTGTCAATCTCTCTCGTGATTTCAGCTTTGGAGACCCCGAATCAAACAATCTTTACGTAAGTTCGGTTCTAAAACACCAGTGGGCGATTCTATCTCTAACTCGTTCTCATATGGCACGTTACATCTTGGACTCTTTAACGAAAAGCAATCTTTAAGATAGAAACTAAATCACCGATTGATTCGGATCAAAGCCCGATCCAACATAGAAACTGTGGGCTGGGTCTTCCTTATAGAGCACGGTTACCCCCTTCGGCTTCCTTCCTGGCTCAGCCTTCATGCACCTCTTTCTTACTTTCCATGTTAGATTCGGGTCACACAGTCGTGAGGCCGGTCTGGAGTGGTCTTGAGGAGGTCTCGAGGAGGTCTGGAGAGGTCATGGAGGGAGGTCTTGGGGAGGTCCTAGGGAGGTCCTGGAGGGAGGTCTTGGGGAGGTCCTGGAGGGAGGTCCTGGGGAGGTCCTTGGGAGGTCAGGGAGGTCTGAGGAGCTCTGAGGTGGTCTGGAGGAGGTTACGGAGGAGGTCTGGAGGAGATCCTAGAGAGGTCCTGAGGTGGTCGTGAGCCATCTGAAGGTGGTCGTGGGCCACCTGGGGGTGGTCGTGAGCCACCTAGGGGTGGTCCTAGCTTACTCTTGGCCAAATCAGTAACAATGTTGTTTGGTGCCGTATCATCGAACCTCTTTTCGACCATGTGGTCGAACCTCCTTCCACCATGTGGTGAAGCCCTCTTTACGAGCAGTGGTCGAACCTCTTTCCGACCATGTAGTTGAACCTCTCTTTCCGACCAGGTGGTTGAACCTCCTTCTGACCATGTGGTCGAAGCCCTTTTTCTAACCAGGTGGTCGAAACCTTCCTTCCGACCAGGTGGTCGATGTTGGAAATATGCCCTAGAGGCAATCATGGAGATGATGATATCCACGTCTATGTTTATGTGTTATTGAATAAGTGTTATTCTGTTCCTTGTTTGAATCATCGATTATAAAGATTAATAAGTATGTGACTTGTTGGTGAAGCTCTTTTGACTTATGATGATCATTCTAAATGTATCCCTGGTCAAATGTCACTGGTTGGGACACTAGTGACTCTACGACCAGCACATGTATTGATTGATGATCATGTTTACTTGATCATGGATATAGGGATATCGAATCAATAATGTGGACACATGTTAGAGAACATGATGTTGGATAAGACCCACCTTGAGACACTATTGAGATTGTTATGATTCTATGTGTCGTTAGTTGGTCTCAAGCAATGATGATGTATAATCCTTAGAACTGAGATCAGTATGGTTTCCTACATGTGTAATAGCACTCTTAGGGGTTGCCAAACGCTACTTGTAACTGGGTAGTTATAAAGATAGCTTTCAGGTATGCTATGAAACATGCGGAGGAATGTGACTGGTCGGATATGAGATTTGCCCCCCCCTAACATAACAGGAGAGATATCTCTGGGCCCCTCGTTGTGGTCGGATAAAGAAAGTGCATGGCCATGCCACTGGTGGTCGAAGAGTTCGATCACATTAGGTTATCCGATACTCGATCGAGAACGTATTGAACAGTCCATGGATGACACAACATCTCACCTGAAGTTCAACAAGATATCGTGAGGCAAAGGGAGAATACATGAGTTGGTCGCTTAGTTTGACCAGCTACGGACTGGTCGTATGGAGATACGAGCTGGTCGTAGACTGGTCGAACATAATCACAGAGTGGTCGTAACCTAGTCGTAAGGAGTTACGAGTTGGTAGTGACCACATGCGAACTGGTCGTGTGGAGATAGGACCTGGTCGTAAGTGATGAGGACCTGGTCGTAGATCATATTGCATTAAGGTTAGTCCGATATAATTTGTGTGTATTCGGAAATCGTTATGTCCTACTAGGAACCGCTACGACTCGTGGTCAGAAAGGGTTTCCGAG
The DNA here is from genome assembly GCA_036346255.1 of Ampelocalamus luodianensis. NCBI lineage: Eukaryota > Viridiplantae > Streptophyta > Magnoliopsida > Poales > Poaceae > Ampelocalamus > Ampelocalamus luodianensis. The sequence continues at coordinate 56,144,848 of CM070617.1, read as the reverse complement.
TCACAACCGAACTACACATGAACCTAACGGTCACACATTAACGGGTTGGAACAAACCAAGATGCGAATACGATTAAATCGAAGTGTTGAATAGGATTCTTCACAGGCACTATATAAGGGGATACTTGAGGCCAAGGGACGTGAGGATGACAACGGACGAGACACACGAAAGTCGTGAGTTGAGTTGTTCCTTCAAAACCCTAGCCACCATCTTCTTGAGAGAGCCTTCCCGTGCGACTTGGTGCTAGCACACTGGCATACGGCGTTCCTTCCGTGGACGTGTAGATACCGTAGAGATGCTACTACGTTGTCGCGCTTAAGGATGATCCGCGATCTTCACAAGGATCATTGGAGGTTGCTGGAGGAGACGATCGACTACGAGGACGCTCGACGATCGCCTACGACCACTACATAGACGCGCTCTATGTTGGACCAGGCTGCTCCAACCCTTCTTTCGCTGCACTGCGCATCTGGTGGTAACGATCTGTGATCATCTACTTGCTTGGCATCCTAGTTTGCGTGGTAGAAAATTTTGATTTGTTGCTATCGTAGCCTACCCGTATCCCTTCAGTTGAAACCTCCCCTTGCGACCACGTGAAGTCGGTTGAGCAGCACTCGAACCAAAGCTTCGAGGGCTCCGTTCTCCTTTGTTATAACTTTGATTTCAGTGAAACTTGTTTCTAAATTTGTCAAAATTCAAGATCTTGCTTTTGGCTCTTGTCTTATTTAATTTCGAGTTCATTTGATATTTCTTTAGTATTTATTTGTTCTCCTTGCTTGTTTGTTCCTTTTTCCAGTACGTTCATCCGAGTAGAATTCGAAGAAGCGAGAGACCTCCATTTCGATCAAGTGCAAGACTACCAAGACTCCCCTACCTTAAATTAAGGCGAGTTAATACTTTGATCATTTTGAGCTTACATTTTATGCAAATTATATTCCTTTAAATTACCAATATTTCATGCTTTAATTTTTTAAGAAAATGTATGTCAACTCTTATGGTAGCTAAATACCCACTTGGTGATTAATTATTTATTATACCATCCTTTGACAATTGAACCCATTATTCCTTGTCACCCTAGTAACTATGTGGTAATTACTAGCTATAGGTTTTACTTAAGCAACATGCTAGTCTTGCTTAAGTACCGGGGCATTAAAATGCCCTACCCATCATCTCTTAAAACCTGAAATTTGTTTTGGGACAGTCATGTGAGGTACATGACTGAAGTATTTGAGTTAAATTGGTTTTCCTCCTCAAAACCCCAAACTGCTAGCTCAACATCTGGGCGGATGGTATGATGGTGGGTGCGGATGTAGCATGAGATTGGTGGGTATGCGGTATGAACCGCCCAGATGACCTTAAGGACTTAATCCGGTGATGACCACCCATTGTAAAACATGTGCGACCACAAGTCTGCAAAGTGCAACTTGTCTTAGTAGAGTTATTGAACCCTGGAAGTCATCTCGCTGGAGGGGATCGAGGTAGTGCAAGCGCCTGGATGCGTTCTGGCTTGAATGGGACACCGTGGTAAGGTGAAGTTGCCAGCTGCGCTGGTCATTGTGGTGAGCATCCCGCACAACTTATGGGTGTGGCTCGGACCATATGGGTGAGATGACGGAAGGGGCGAGATGATTTGAAAAGTTATTGTGACGATTCCTCAACCACACGACCACAGAATCATGTGGAGCAATGAGTTGATTGTCTCTTGTGGGTAAAGTGTACAACCTCTGCAGAGTGTAAACTGTTTAAACAGCCGTGCCTACGGTCAAAGGCGGACATGGGAACTTACTAGAGTTAGTTCTATTTAAAAAACCTTTGTGGTTGGGTTGAAAACCAGTCGGGCTGATGTAACCCGAACTCGGCGTTGTTCCTGGGTGGTCATACCCAGCGTTGTTCCTGGGTGGTCGTACCCAGTGTTGTTAACAGTGGTCGTAGCCACCTTTTCAAAATAAGCATTGGTGGAGGTAACCTCTGCTATATTTAATTTTGCACAATTACTCTCTTTAAGAAAATGCAGTTTGGTCAAAATGCTAAGTGATAGGAGTTTCTAATTTTAATATTTGAAAACATTGCTTTAGCAAATAAAAGAACCCGAGCCACCCTTGCTAAGCCTAGCATGTATATCATTGCATCTTGTGTGTTTGCTCGCGGGCACAAAAGTTGTGCTCACTCTCTCTCTCTCTCTCCCAACCCAGATCCTACGGATCGTGGAGACTACGACTACTACGAGGACCCCGAAGTCGATAGGCAAGGCAACGACGAAGAGTAGTCTAGTTTTGAGTAGTCTTGGTCTCGCCACAGTCTAGCTGGCTCATCGGTGCTTGCGTATAACCGGTATTGTCCAAGTCCTTGGTTAATACCAGTCGTACACGAGCTACCCAGTCACTGCCTGTGGAGAGATGTGCTCTACCTCCCCTTTTGCTTCCGTCGTAGTCCCACTGCTTTCTTGTAATGTAAACATTTGGCCTGTTCGGCCCGTGCTATAAAAACTTGACCCGACACGGTCTATGTAAATTCTGATGTGTTAAATTAGTGAATGGTTTGGTCTTTTTCATGTATGAATTGATTTAGTGATGTATTTGTTGGGAAACAGGTAGGCTACACTAGCGCAAATTAAAAAATTCTACCCGTAAACCAAGATCACTGCAGTTATAGATCACGGTCTTACCACTAGACGCGCAGTGCGGAAGTTGATGCGACGACGTCGGGGCGGTGTAGTCGTACTCGATTGATGCGATGCGTCGGGCGATAGTCGTACTACTTCCTCGTCCTCGTCGCGGCGTCCACGTCGGCTCCTTTCTTGCGGTTCGTCCCAGCGCCACGCATGCGGCGCCTCAAAGGTATCCACACGTGCGGGAGAGCGGCGCGCGGCGGACTACTAGATCGCGCGGCGACTAGGGCGTGGGAGGGTGGCGGCGGGGTTTGAGGATGTCACGAAAACTCAACCCTCAACCGTGCGCCCCTGCCCTCCTTTTATAGACGTCCTTATAATGGGCTTCTCACGAATAGAGGCCCATTAGGACTCAATGCCCGATCTAATTTAGATCCAATCCGAATTAGGCTTCACCCATAAGTGTGTGACCCTATGGTTCACATATGTTTAGACATGGCGAGTACACATACTTGGTCAATAGTTGGTAGCGGCCTCTAGCAAGGCGTGTCAACTCCTAAACATACGTAAAGATCATATCGGACGAACCATCACAATGTTATGTACATGCCAATCCCTTTGCCTCACGATATTCATCGAGCTCCAAGCGACCACTCTTTCTCGATCCGTGATCCGGAATCCCTTACTAGGTTAACTCTTAACCTTAAGTAGCATGGCCATGCATTTCGGATCCGATCACTCGAGGGCCCGAGATATCTCTCGGTGAGAGGGCAAATCCCATCTCGATGACCATGCCTCGCAACATGCTTCATGATAAACCCGAAACTACCTTTATAACTACCGATTCTGAGTAGCGTTTGATAGCCCCTAAGTAGGTCGATTCACATCTCAAGTACATACGACAATCTCGGGTCTAAGGACAAGGCGTACACATTGTGTAGAGAACCATAAGGATAATTACTATGTCTCATGTTGGGTCGGTCCAACCCCATGTTCTAAACATGTGTCCACATTATTGGTTTGACATCTCCATGTCTATGACACATGAAACATGGTCATCAACCGATACATGTGCTAATCCATCATTCACGTGTGTCCTCACATGAACTCCGACTAGGGACAACTTTAGAATAACCATACAAGTAAAGAGTTTCACAAACAAGTCACATACTTGTTAATCAACACAAAGGCAATATTCAAGGAACATTTATTAAATCATGGATACAATGAAATATCATCATCAATATGATTGCCTCTAGGGCATATCTCCAACGATCTCCCACTTGCACTAGAGTCAATCTAGAAGATATCTAATACCCATAGCTCTTGTGTGCGCCTCATGCTTAGGTTTGTGGGAGAGGCTTCGTCAAAGGATCTCAAATATTCAAATCCGTGTGTATTTTGCATATCTTTAAATCTCCTCGATTAAGGATCTCTCGAATGAGATGAAACCGCTTGAGATGTGTTTGTTCTTTTGGTGATTCCTCGGCTCCTTGGCTTGCGCAATGGCCCCACTTGTTATCACATGAAAGATCCGGAGGATCGCACGCACTAGGAACCACACCTAGTTCGATTATGAACTTCCTTATCCAAACACCTTCCTTTCTTTGCTTGAAGCGCAATGTACTACGCCTCCGTTGTAGAGTCGACAACGATCTCTCCGCTTGGAACTCTTCCAACTTACCGCACCACCGTTCAAAAGGAACACAAAACCCGATTGCGATTTGTAATCATCTTTGTCGGTTTGGAAGCTTGCATCGGTGTAACCATTTACAACGAGCTCTTCCTCACCTCCGTAGACTAGAACACATCCTTAGTTCTTCTCAAATACTTGAGGATGTTTTTAATCTGCATCGATGACTCTCACTGATCGACACAGTATCTGCTCGTAACACTTAGAGCATAGGAAACATCTGGCGAGTACACATCATAGCATACATGATAGATCCAATGGCGAAGCATATGGAATCTTACTCATGCGATCTCGCTCATCGGTTGTCGAAGGACACCGAGTCTTGCCAAGATTTATGCCATGAGACATGGGCAAGAACCCTTTCTTTGCCTCCTCCATGTTGAACCGTTTCAACACTTTGTCAATGTAAGTACTACGGCTTAATCCTATTAGCCTTTTGATCTATCTCTATAGATCTTAATACCCAAAATATATGCCGCTCCCTAAGTCCTTCATTGAGAAACTATTTTTGGTGAGGTCTTAACGGACTCGAGCATAGGAATATCATTTCCAATCGGTAATATGTCATCTACATATAAGATTAGAAATACGAGTGAGCTCCCACTTGTCTTCTTGTAAACACAAGATTCTTCTTCGCTTTTGATGAAGTCAAACCCTTTGACCACTTCATCAAAACGATGTTCCAACTCGAGATGCTTGCTTCAATCCATAAATGGATTTTTGAAGTTTGCATACTTTTCTAGCATTGTTTGGATCGACAAAACCCTCGAGTCGTATCATATACACGTCCTCGGTTAAATTTCCATTAAGGAAAGCCGTTTTGACATCCATCGCCATATCTCATAGTCGAAATATGCGACAATAGCTAGAATGATCCGTATTGATTTAAGCATCGCTACTGGTGAGAAAGTCTCATCGTAGTCAACTCCTTGAACTTGCCGAAACCTTTGCGACAAGTCGAGCTTTATGGATATGAACATTTCCATCCATATCAATCTTCCTTTTATAGATCCATTTGCACTCTATGGTTTTAACACCATCAAAGGGTCAACCAAATTCCAAACTTGATTGTCTCCCATGGATGCTATCTCGGATCTCATGGCACTATGCCATTTCTCATAGTCTGGGTCCATCATTGCTTCCGCATAGGTCGTAGGCTCATCATTGTCTAACAATAATATATCTCGCGCATTGCGGAGCCTTTCCGACCTTCGTGGTGGTGGTGCTTCCTTTGCCATGGGTTCCTCAACTTGTTTTGCCACATGGGCATCATTCGTCGAGTCTTCCCCGATTGGTTCATCTTGAACTTCTTCAAGCTGCACCGTTCTTCCACTTGTCTCCTGTTGAGAAACTCTTTCTCTAGGAAAACACCACTGAGCGACAAACACTTTGCCCTCTAGTCGGTTGTAGAAGTAATATCAAAGGTTTCTTGGATATCCCACGAAAATGCATTTATCCGACTTGGGTGTGAGCTTGTCAGTTCAGAGTCGCTGACAAGCGCCTCACATCCCCAAATCTTTAGAAAAGACAAACTGTGACTCTTCCCGACCCATATCTCATATGGTGTCTTAACTACAGATTTAGACGGTACCTATTAAGTGTGAAAGCTGCGTTTCTAGGCGTAACCCCAAAGGATAATGGTAAATCACTGGCTCATCATCGATCGAACCATGTCCAACAAGGTCCGATCGCGCTCGGATACCCCGTTTCTTTGAGGCGTTCGGGCGGTGTTAGTCAGGAACAATTCGCAACTCTTGAGATGATTGCTAAATTCATGACTCAAATACTCGCCACCACGATCGGATCGCGAGCCTTAATTTTCTTGGCACGTTGATTTTCAACCTCATTCGAACTCTTTGAACTTTTCAAAAGTTTCGGACTTATGCTCATTAAGTAGACATAGCCATATCTACTAAAATCATCGATGAAAGTTATGAAGTAATGAAATCCACCTCTAGCGATCGTGCTCATTGGTCCACATACATCGGTATGTATGATTTCCAACAAGTCGCGCCCTCTCAAAAGAACCTTTGAAAGGTGATTTGGTCATCTTACCAAGCAAACAAGCTTCACATGTCTCGTATGATTCAAAATCAAGCGAAGTTAGAAGACCATCGACATGGAGCTTCTTCATGCGCTTTTCATATGTACCCAAGCGACAATGCCAAGCGTAGGTGGGATTCAAATCATTAGGTCGAAGTCTTTTAGCATTTATGTTAAAGATAGGCGCATCATCAAGATTTAAAATAAATAACCCATTCACAATGGCGCAAAAGCCATAAACATTCCATTTTTAGAGATCAAACAACCATTGTCTTTACTTGCAAATGAATAACCATCTCTCATCAAACATGAGGGGATAAAATGTTTCGACTCATACTAGGAACATAATAACAATTATTCAATTCCATAATAAATCTTGAAGGAAGTGAAGTTGCATGGTGCCGACGGTCAACGCAAAACCCTTGCTTTATTCCGACGCGAAAATCAACTTCACCTCTTGCGACTCCTCTACTTCTTATTAGCCCTCGCATCGAGTTGCAAATGTGAGCAAGCGATCCGGTATCAAATACCCAAGAGTTAATAGGAGAATCTGAGAAAATGTCTAAAACATTTATGACAAGTGTACCATGGGTGGAAGTCTTACTTCCGGCCTTCTTCTTGCATTCATCGGAATCCATGTACTTCTTGCGTTTCTCTTCCAGTGGCGCTTTACAATAGAAGCATCTTGTCTCGGCTCGAGTCGACAGATTAGGCTTAGGCGTTGGCTTGAGATCATATCTTTAACCTTACCCTTATTCTTTGGCCATGGCTTACCCTTTTTCTTGAAGCTAGACTTGTTACTCACGGCCATCACATGGCTAGGCCACCGCACACTTCTTAATGTCATTCTCTGCTGTTTTGAGCATCCCACAAAGCTCATTAAGGCCCTTATCCGCCCCATGCATATGGTAGTTCGAAATGAAATGCCCATAGCTAGGTGGAAGAGGCGCTAAAATGAAATCGATTGCCAACTCTTGGCCAATTGGAAAACCAAGTTTATCCAAAGTCATTGTAACCAACCATTTTGATCACATGTGGGCCTCGGTGCACCTTCATTGCTTGCATTCGGAAAAGCCTTAGAGACATTGAACCGTTCGGTCTGGCACGTGTGCGGAACATGTCCTAAGCGCTATGATCATATCATACGCTTCTGATCCTCAAGCCGCTTTTGAAGGTCGAGTTCCATGCATGCAAGCATAAGACAGCTAATCTCAAGAGAGTCATCACATGCTTTCTTGTAGGCATTTTTAACGTTAGTGACGCATTATTTGCGAGTTCTTACGGGATTGGGGTGTCGAGCGTTTTCCTTTTATACGCCGAGAACAATTCTCAGTTCTGGACCCAATCGAATAGTTTGTTCCATTTAATTTCTCTTTCTCAAGAATCGATCGCAAAGCAAAAGGGTGTGCGTGGTTGCTAGATGCCATTGATCTACAATAGGAAATGCAAAATACTAAGACAAATAAAACCATGATAGAGTAAAGCGTATTAAACAAATTTAATAGAATGTACTCCCACTAAAATCAACATCCCTCTGTTGATTCTTAGCGATTCAAGATCCGCAATTAACGAGTCTACTAGTGAGCTTTTGCATCACCGCTAGGAGACAAGGTACTTCGGTAAGCAACACCTTGCTAATCATATCTCTATATGACTCTTGTTGTTGGGTGACATCTCTATGCCCGGCGCCCAACCTTTATGCCCCAAGGCCCATAACCTTTATGATAACCTTGTTAAGTTCACCAATCCTTATGCATGTAAGTATCCGATACAAAACCCATCTAGTCAAGGAAAGTTGATGGTGCCCTAATTTTATAGACCCACCATCAATTTACAAGACATGGGATGGTGCAAAGTTTAATTGGGAGGGCATATGTTTAACTTAACATTTTGTGAGGGATCGCTATACTTCCACCATTCAAACATGCATAGGAGTAAAACAATAGGAATAGCATTCACACAGTTGTGACTCAGTATGGCCCATTTTCTCATGGTGATCTCCATCGCCATAGAATCTGTCCACCATGATGATCTCCATCTCCATGGTTCATGTGTGCCATCCCTCCAAGTGATGTGTCCTCCGAGTACTACTATAAGCTATTACTCATGTGACTAGTAATAAAATACATGGATACTAGGAATCATCACAAGTCGAGACGCAGAGCGTTAATACAATACTTTGACAACACAATGGCTCGGCCGTGTTGCAGTACCTACGACACGCGAGTCATGCAAATATTACAAACATGCATCACATACACATTAGCCATCTTGGTCACATACATCACGCAAAAACAAGTTTATGCATAGAATCGCAATCTACCTGGGATAGGGGTTGAAGAGCGGCGCCAGCGATATCTCGGGCGTCCGGACATTCGTAAAAAAAAGAGATCCAATCTATGCAATTTTTACATAGGATTTTGATCGGCAAATCATATTTACCACAAATCGACTCTTGTTCGATTCGACCAATTTGTCTTGCGATCTTCGCATGCCGCAACCGGTTTCACGTGTCACCGTCTACCCGATGGCGAATCCGACCGGTAGGGGTATGTTGTTTCACGACCTTAGCGGCATGATCACGGTACATCGATTATTAATCTAGGTTCGATTCGATCAATCATATTGATCTTCGCATTCGCAAGCGGTTTTACGTGTCACCGTCTGCCCGATGGCGAATCCGGCCGGTAGGGGTATGTTGTTTCACGACCTTAGCGGCATGATCACGAAACGGATCAATCCATTACGAGAACTATACAATCGATCACATCGATCATGCCGATTACATATCGCCATATGCAAATCACCGAACCTATAACATGGCGGCAACGCCTCGATACCGCTTGTTGGGAAACGGGTAGGCTACACTAGCGCAAATTAAAAATTCTACCCGTAAACCAAGATCACCGATTATAGATCACGGTCTTACCACTAGACGCCGCAGTGCGGAAGTTGATGCGACGCGTCGGGGCGGTGTAGTCGTACTCGATTGATGCGATGCGTCGGGGCGCAGTAGTCGTACTACTTCCTCGTCCTCGTCGCGGCGTCCCACGTCTGCTCCTTTCTTGCGGTTCGTCCCAACGCCACGGATCACGGCGCCTCAAAGGTATCCACACGTGCGGGAGGAGCGACGCACGCCGGACTACTAGATCGCGCGGCGACTAGGGCGTGGGAGGGTGGCGCCGGGGTTTGAGGATGTCACGAAAAACTCAACCCTCAACCGCGCCTGCCCTCCTTTTATAGGCGTCCTTATAATGGGCTTCTACGAATAGAGGCCCATTAGGACTCAATGCCCGATCTAATTTAGATCCAATCCGAATTAGGCTTGGCCCTTAAGTGTGTGACCTATGGTTCACATATGTTTAGACATGACGCGAGTACACATACTTGGTCAATAGTTGGTAGCGACCTCTAGCAAGGCGTGCCAACTCCTAAACATACGTAAAGATCATATCGGACGAACCATCACAATGTTATGTACATGCCAATCCCTTTGCCTCACGATATTGATGAGCTCCAAGTGACCACTCTTTCTCGATCCCGTGATCCGGAATCCCTTACTAGGTTAACTCTTAACCTTAAGTAGCATGGCCATGCATTTACGGATCCGATCACTCGAGGCCCAGAGATATCTCTCTCGGTAGAGAGGGCAAATCCATCTCGTGACCATGCCTCGCAAAGATGCTTCATGACAAACCCGAAAACTACCTTTATAACTACCCGATTCACGGAGTAGCGTTTGATAGCCCTAAGTAGGTCGATTCACATCTCAAGTACATACGACAATCTCGGGTCTAAGGACAAGGCGTACACATTGTGTAGAGAGAACCATAAGAATAATTACTATGTCTCATGTTGGGTCGGTCCAACCCCATGTTCTAAACATGTGTCCACATTATTGGTTTGACATCTCCATGTCTATGACCTGTGAAACATGGTCATCAACCGATACATGTGCTAATCCATCATTCACGTGTGTCCTCACATGAACTCCGACTAGGGACAACTTTAGAATAACCATACAAGTAAAGAGTTTCACAAACAAGTCACATACTTGTTAATCAACACAAAGGCAATATTCAAGGAACATTTATTAAATCATGGATACAATGAAATATCATCATCAATATGATTGCCTCTAGGGCATATCTCCAACAGTATTTTGTATGTGCTAACTACTTATTAAGGAAATAGCACAGTTTATTCACAAAGGATTTGGATTTTTTTGAAATCCGGGTTCGACAGAGCTGGTATTAGAGCATACGACTGCAGGATCCTTAGTTAGACTGGTCGTAGCCATAGGACTTGGGTCTTATGTTCAAAACTAAGAAAAGTTTGGGCAAAATATAGCGTACTTATTGCTCCTCCTCATCGCTCTTAGTTCTAAACTTATCCCTATCTCCGTTGAGTTTTCTGACCCTCCCCTGTTCAAAACTATAGATGGTCGTATCGTCGTTCGATGGCGAGTTCGTGGACATCCTCCGCCAGCTGATGTAGCACCTAGGCTGTGGGGACCCCGGGTTATCTCCATAAGACCGAGACTAAGCATGGTCTTAAGGACATAACTCTGGACCTCCGGTAAATGGATTCTAACTTAACTCAATCTAAATGAGAGGTTTAACTGAAACTAGAGCCCCGACGATCATGCGCGCCGCTCCTCTGCGGGCACTACATGATTGTCGATTCTCCAACAAGTCAAGCACTACACTTAGTGAGTTAAATAGGAATCCATGAACAGCGAGTATGACTTATATTGGCTCCCAAGATCAGCGACCAATATAACCATACTCTCATACAACGTTGATCACATCCATACAACACTCATACATAAATAGTACAAAAGGCATACATCATAGTTCCAAGTTTACAACTAATACAAGTCCATAAAGTAACAGCGGAAGCAAGTGAATAAACCAAAATGCCAGCAATGGTATGCCCCATAACCCATCGGCAACCGACTGGGAGTTAAGAGATAGCATACTACTCATCAGTGTCGCCTAAATCAACACTGACAAGCTCATCGGCCTCAATATCTTCCTCACCTGTAAAAGCCAGCAAACATATGGCTGAGTACCAAGGAGTACTCGCAAGTCTTACACAAATAAAAATAGTTATGCATAAGGTCATTCAAAGGAAGGGCTCATATTGGCTTAGTTTTGCGAAAGAGACACAACACTGAACAACCTACACATACTAGTTTTTCAAGTGCCATTTCAAAATCAGATTTGAAGTAGAAGTAAAGCATGTGAATAAGTAATGAATTGAATAACAATAAATCATACAAATAGCAAAGTGATTGTCCACTTTGATACAACAACAAACATGAATATCCCATTCATGACGAATACCGAGTTTACCCACAATTTTAATTCCAAATCTAACAATAAGCAGCCACAAATTTCAAGCGGTCGTCGATAACAGTGGACACGGCTATTCGAATAGATTTATACCTGCGGGTGTACTACTTTACCCACACGACTTGATTAGCCCGTAAGCCTCCGGATGCCTCCGAATATAGCATACTTCCTATGGTATGCGGTAGGGTAAATCAAGATATGGTCATTTTCAAAGAAGAAGATCCCATTGAGCTAAGTCCCTCAACCCGGGCTCCTAGGAAACACAAGGCGTTAACATCTCCATCCTATCGGCCCAAAAGGAAAACATAGGATTTCTCGGTCCTATGCCCTTACAATTTCACCACCATGGTACTCAACACAACAAAACCTTCCCCCTACTTAACCATACAGTACTCATATACCGCGTGTGATAGCACGAGTGTTGTTGAACAAAGGTACCCAAAGTTCGGTCCTTAATTGTCGGACAAGTCCACCACTTACCCAAAGCTCGTGCACAAAGCACCATCACTAACCAACACTTGTCCAGACCAAAAACTTCTTTAAAATGTCAAAATTTAACTCATAAAATAGATACGAAGATCTGAAACAAAAGTATATAATGAGAATTGTGTTTATCCCATAATTGTCGGGTTATTCCCAGCAATCAGACTACCGTTTCTAGACTTGCATGGCTAAGCAAACCCGAACAATATAATTTCACACATCCTATAATACGCATTTCAGTACGGGAATAATTCATGGATAGCCACAATGACAAGATAATAGGACGTGTCTAACTATTCATCACAAAAATAGCAACAATATCAAAATAGCATGCAAGCAATTATCATTGCATCTATCCTAACAAAACTGGGATCAAATATGATGCAAAAAGAAAGTTCAAAGGATGCTTGCCTTGCTGGTATCTTAGTTGCTCTCCCTCGGTAGCGTATAAGTTAATATCGATAGGCTCGGAATCTATATAAATACAATACCGAATAAACATCGAGAAATACCTCACAATTCAAAATGCTCAAAAATGCATGATTTTTCTACATTACCTAAATCATGATTTTAGATGATTATTGGTGAAAGAATTATTCCATTTTGATTTAGTGTGTGAAAGTTATGATGGTTTGAATTTCAGTTTTCGATATGTCCTCTTTGAGTAATTTAATTATGAGGTGAAAATTTGTAGAGCAGTGGTGAGCACAAGGATTTCATGGATAAATAGGCAATATTATTACAAGTTCAAAACAGTTGAGTTTGCCTCAATTGGAGTTTTCATGATTTAGTTATGAATTTCTAAAGTTATCAGCATTTATAGTGTAAAAATAATTCATTTTAGGATCACTTTCCTATAAATATATTTCCTGTAACAGAGGTAAGCTTGAAATAATTTTTTAAATTAATTCCATTTGGAATATAAATTATCAAAACTGATTTTACTGTATTTGGAGTTACCAATAATTATTTATGCATTTATAAAGTTTTCAACCTTTTTTATTGTAAAAAATAATAGAGTTAATGGATCAATATCCAAAATATCACTCTCTGTTACAGAGACATGTTGGAAACCAATTTTAATATAAAGTTCAGTAAAATGGAAATTTCCAGAAGTGGTTTCATTCAATTTAGAGTTGAGATGAAATAGTTATGCATTTTTGAAGTTATGCCTATACTTCAGTTTACAAATAATTGGATTTCGAATTTCATTAAAGCTTTTAGTACTTTTCTTACCCACAGACAGCTAGCCAAAGACAATGACTAGTGGGACCGGGGTCAAGGGTTTGACCCTAGTCAATAATGACTTGGTCTCGGCCGAACTAAGCTAAAGGCGCATTTCTAGGACCACGTCTTCAAAACAAGGAAACGTAGATTTGGTATACGTTAAGTAAGAATACGCTTCTCCTTAATCAAATACGTACAAGAGAATCTAAACTACCACTTAACCGGCTGTTCGGCCCCACATGTCAAAGGCTCAGAGTTTTAAACGTATTTCTAATCACGTTCTATAGCAGTGGGACCTACACGTCATACGAACATGACAAACTTGATTAGCGCTAATGACAGGTCATTACCTTAATCGCCAGCTGTTAACCCAAAGTTTTTGCCGGACGAGCTCCGGCACGGCCGTGCAAAGCGATTAGACACTTCAGGGGGGCTCCGAGCTCGGGGTTGGCTTCACCGGGTGCGCAAGACCCTCACGAACACTTTTGCGGCGATGTGGAATCCAAAGGATGCCGACGGCGAGCTCCCCACGGTCGGAGGCGGAGCTGAAGATGTGGCTCACGTGGGGAAGATGCTCCGGGCATCGAGGGGCTTCGGAAAATCGCGCATCGGAACCGCCATGGTACCAGGAATGTGGTGCCCTCAACGTAGACGACGGAGGAGGTCGGAGTCAACCGGAACACGGACGGCGGCGGTTCACCGTGCTTGGGGAAGAAGGGTCCCAACTCCCTCGGGAAAGCACGAAAACAAAAATCAACTTCCCTAATCAACTCCAAGTGACGATGCGAACACAAGGGACAAGAAAAAGTTGAGTATAACCCACCGGAAGGCCTGCAAGATTCGGGGATGAGGCCACCGGAGGCGAGGAAGAAGATGGCGTCCCCGACGACTCTGTGGATGGCAGTGTCTCGGGCCGGGAAAAACGGGTGTGGCACGGTGAGTGGAGTCTGGTGGTGGCCTTGTGATCTCGCGGGAGGCAGTGAGGTGAGCTCTCTCCTTCTCTCCCTCTTTCTCGGTGAAGAGAAAAACGAAGCAGATAGGAAGCAGCAAGGGGGTTTATGCTCGGGCACGGACGGAAAGGAGGCAGCATTAGCTGGTCATGCCCTAGGATAGGCTGGTTTGGGCGGTGCGGTCACGGCGCGGACGGAGCGCGACAGAGCCTATGCGGCGCGTGGCGAGTGCGCTCTGCGCGAGCCAGCGCGAGGAGGAGGAAGGGCCTTACCTGCGGGCCCAAGTTGGCAGTGGGTCAGGGCGAACGAGCCGGAGTGCGGTCCGAGCCGGTGCGGCTAGTTGACCCGGTCGGACCAAGTCGATATAATCCGTTCGATCATGATCGGATGGCCGATCACGGTTGGACCCAATCGTTACCGCTAGGAGGTTGGGTTCGACCAGGTCAAAGGGGCTGGACTCGGTCAAACAAATAGTGAAGAGTTTGACTGAGATCATTTAAATTGATGCTACTTTGACCAAGGTGTTAAAAATATAAATAAATTTCCTAAAAATATGAAATAATTCACAGAGGTTCCTGGTAAGGTCTAGTGTCCATAAAAATTATTTAATCCTACTGTTCATGATATAAAGTGTATAATTTAAATTCAAACTTGATGTTGATCTTTAAATTGTGTTTGGATTTTCTTAGGGCTTAATGCAGTCCCAAAAATTTGGGGAAAATTATATTAATTCATGATAATTAATATAATATTTGAAATAATTATTTACAGAGGAACTTTCGTAGCATTTGTTCCAGTTTTTCTCTTGGAGTTTAAATTAAAGTGTGAGTTTAATATTTGTTTTAAGATTTTCCAAGTGCAATACTTAATGAAAAAGCTTCAAAACATGATGCATGATAATGAGATGCATAATAATCCTTTTTATTAACTTGGGGATGTGACATAGGCTGCCACCGTAAGTCTATCTTCAGAGGCCGGAAGACCAGATGTGCGAAGACCTTCTGCTTCGAGTACCTTTCTGTAGACGTTGTGGTTTGTATCTTGTGTTGTTTCTTAGCATGGCATATATGCTATGCTTCAAAAGCCATGTAACACTTAACCCCTCCCCCCTTAATTTAATGCAGCCACTCTAGGCTTTGGGATTGTATTTGTTTCGTTCTCGTTGTTGGTTTTGAGTTCTTCTGTGTGTGCTTTAGAGGGCTAGAAAACCCTCATATACCTCCCTTTAGATCTAAGCTTCAGTGTTTCTCCAGATGCCGCCTAGCAGAGTCGCCCCCCCAGCCCGTGGTGCCTTTGCAGCTGACCGTGGTCGTGGGCGTGGTCGTGGTCATGGTGGTGGTGGTGGTCGTGGTCAAGATCTCCCTCCCCGCTAGCAAACCCAACAATGGCGCAAGTCATGTTCCAGCAGATGCAGATTCTCCAAGCCTTACTAGCCGATCGAGAGGCCGAGCGGTGGTCGTCACTCCAAGCTAGCAAACTTCCTTAGGACAAGACCTCTTACCTTCGTTGTAGCAACTGAACCCCTAGAAGCTGAAGACTGGCTCAGAGACACAGAGAAGAAGCTTCGTGTCGCCCGATGCCCGGAAGAAGACAAGGTGGACTTTGCCACCCATCAATTAAAAGGAGCCGCAGCTGCTTGGTGGAAGAACTACCTCGCTACCCGAGGTGGTGAAAGTGTTGGAAATATGCCGTATAGGCAATCATAGAGATTATTGTATTTTGTTATGTTAATAATATTGGATAATATGTTATCTTGTTCCTAGAATAATATCGTTAATATTTATTATCAAGTATGTGACTTGATTGTGAAACTCTGTATTTCTGCGATGATTATTCTTAAACGTTCCCTAGTCGGAAACATATGAGAACACATATGAATAGACTAGCATATGTATTGGTTGATGACTATGTTTCACAGGTCATAGATATGGAGATATCAAACCAATAATATTGACACATGTTAGAGAACATGGTGTTGGTTTGACCCACCTTGAGACACTATTGAGATTGTTATGATTCTATGTGTCATTAGTTGGTCTCAAGTAATGATGATGTATAATCCTTAGACCTGAGATCAGCATAGTTTCCTACATGTGTGATAGCACTCTTATGGGTTGCCAAACGCTACTCGTAACTGGATAGTTATAAAGGTAGCTTTCGTGTATGCTATGAAACATGAAGAGGAATGTGACTGGTCGGATATGGGATTTGCCCCTCCTAACATAACAGGAGAGATGTCTCTGGGCCCCTCGTTGTGGTCGGATAAAGAAAGTGCATGGCCATGCCACTAGTGGTCGAAGTGTCGACCACATGAAGTTATTCGACACTTGATCGAGAAAGTATTGAACAGTCCATGGATGACAAATTATCTCACCTAGAGTTCGACCAGATGTCGTGAGGCAAAAGGAGAATACACAAATAGGTCGTTCAGTTCGACCAGATATAGAGTTTTCCTTAGATCACCCTTGGACTTCTTCAGGAGATCCTCTTGGACCTCCCTTGGAGATTTCTCCTGGACCGCTTCGGGAGACCCCTCTTGGACCTCCCTTGGAGATTTCTCTTGGATCGCTTCGGGAGACCCTCTTGGACCTCCCTTGGAGATTTCTTTGGATCACTTCAAGATAATGTGGTTGGAACACTGTGGTCAAAATAAACTGGTCGTGTGGAGATACGAGCTGGTCGTAGACTGGTAAAAGCTGGTCGTGGACTGGTCGAAGCTGGTCATGGACTGGTCGAAGATAATCACTAACTAGTCGTAAGGAGGTACGAGCTGGTCGTAAGTGATAAGGACCTAGTCATAGATCATATTGCTTTAAGGTTCGTCCGATATATTCTATGTGTGTTCAGGAATCGTTATGTGCTGCTAGGTACCGCTAACGACTCGTGGTCGAAAAATAGTTTTTGAGTCACAACCGATTACACATGAACCTATAGGGTCACACACTTAAAGGGCTAGAATTTTATTTGGATGGTGATCCAAATTTTTGTAGGCCACGAGTTCCTAATGGGCATCAAGTTCGAGACCCATCATGGATGCCTATATATAAGAGGGGAGGAGGCATGGGAAAGAGGATGAATCCTTTTTGAAGAATTCCCAAAACCCTAATAGCCACGCCTTCTTCAACCACGCCGCCGGTGCTAGCACTCCAGCGCGTGGTGTCCCTGCCCCGTATGTGTGGATACCTTGGAGGTGTTGTTGCGAAGCATTAGCACTAGGACGATCCACAACTCGTGACGGTCTGAGGAGCAGGAGGAGAAGACGTGCGGGGAGTACGACTACTACTGCATCAACTCGCTACATTGACTCTACGTCTGCTACGAGTCGGCGCGTCTAGTGGTAATCTCGTGATCTATTACTAGCAGAGGTTCCTTGGTTGCGCGGTAGATTTTTTGTTTTGTGCTATCCTAGCCTACCCGTTATCCTTCAGTGGTATCAGAGCCATCCCGTCTGGTTTTACATTCGGATTAGATTCATATTGTGATATGTGGGGGGTCATAGATATGATGTATTTCTGTTTTCTGTTGGTCGTTCTATATGATAAATTGTTTTTGACGATGGTTGATATGAACGTCCATGTGCGGTGGTCTTAAGATGGGTTTATGATCGTTATTCCGTGATCGCGTTTTCATGGCCGTATCACGACTTGCCTCTACCAGTCGGTTTCCGCCATCGGGGCAGACAGTGATCGTAAATCCATGGAGCACGCGAAGATCAATCTGGTTGACCGAATCAGAATTGCGATCGAAAAAGGGTTAATGTGATTAATCCAATGCGATTTACATGGTCGGAACAGTAGATTGGATCTACATGGTCTAAAAAATTTCATCACCGCCGAAAAGGACCTTGGTATATGGATAGGGCTACCACCCTTCTGGTGCGGGTTACCACCCCTGTGGACTAGGATCTTAACTTGGTTTCTGGTTTTGCAAGTTCACAACATCCGTTAGATAGAATGTGATTCTATGCCTGACTTGTTTTTGTAGGATTTTGTGAATAGTATGACCCATGATGTATGAGATGTATATATGTGTGTAATGTTCATGACCTGCATGTCATGCTTATTGCAGCCCAAGGCGTGTCGACTTGTGATGCTTCTTCACTCCTTGTAACTTATTACTAGTGCTATTGCTAAAGCAGAGTGCCATTAACTTTCCTTGACTAGATGAGTTTGTGTCGGACACTTACACGCTTAGCATTGGTTTAACTTGACAAGATCATCATAACGGTTATGGACCTTGGGGCATAGGGTTGGGTGCCGGAGCATAGAGATGCTGCCCAACAACAAGAGTCATATAGAGATATGATTAGCAAAGGGTTGCTTACCAAATTCACTAATCGTCTAGCAGTGATGCCAAAGCTCACTAGTAGATTAAATGATTGTGGGTCTTGAATCACTAAATGTCATAAGAGGGATATGGTTTTTAGTGGGAGTATCTTTATTAAATTGTTTAATAGAAGTTACTTTTCATGAACATATGTCTTAGTTTTGCATATTTTATGTTGTAGATCATGGCACCAGTTGTTGTACCTACATCCAATTTTTCTTTACGTTCGATACTTGAAAAGGAAAAACTGAATGGAACAAATTTTGTGGACTGGTCCCGCAACCTAAGAATTGTTCTTAGGCAAGGTAAAAAGGAACAAGTTCTAGAGGAACCAATTCCAGATGTGCCTGCTGAAAATGCTGCTGCTACTCTTAAAAATGCCTATAAAAGGCATGTGATGAGTCCCTTGATGTTAGCTATCTCATGCTTGCTGCCATGAACTCAGACCTTCAGAAGCAGTTTGAGAACATAGAGGCCTACGATATGATCGTGGTGCTCAAAGGCATGTTTGAGACACAAGCAAGAACTGAAAGATATATATGAGATCTCAAAGAAATTGTTTGGGTGCAAGCTAGCTGAGGGTAGTCCGTGTAACGACCCAAAATCCTAAGTTGGATTAGTTAAGCATCTAATGTGCATTTGTGAAATTTTGGACTTTTAAAACTTTTCTTGCAGCAAAAGGTTCAGTGTGGGAATATTTCAGTCAAATTCTATCTCTGTCATATGCTTGTTTGAATTTCTGGAATTTTTGAAGATTATTTGGTTCCTTGTTTATTTGATTGTTCAAATTGAGTTTGAATTTAAAATACAAACAAAACTTGTGAACAAGTTCCTGGAAATATTTTCATAGGTTCTGGAACAACTAAGAAAATTACTTGCAAAATTTCATAAATTTTAAAATTAGATTAATATGTTTAACAACCAGTCAAACCTGTAAATTAAAAGTCAAATACTTAAAACAGAAACTTAAAATAATTTTAGGGGAAAATGTACTTCAAGTAAAATCCTGAAAAAATTACAAAATAATCATCTCTACTTCCTCAACCCCCACTAAAAATTTTATCAATTTTGGAGTTAGGGAACTATATCTAACAATCCACTAAACCTTCTAAGCCACTTTCTAAAAATCAGAAAAACTCATTTTCCTCTCCTCACTGTTCCTCCGACCGGACCCTTTCGCCACCCGGGTCTGACCGAACCAGCTCGCCCAAGCCATCCTCCCCCTCTCACTTACCTGTGGGCCCCCATTGTCAGCTCATCTTCTCCACGCGCCCTTCCTTCTCTGCTGACCGAACGCGCATGAGCGCCACGCCGCTCCGGTCTCCTCCGCCTCCCTCCATTAGCGCCGTCGTGCCACCGCACCCGGCACCCAACCAGGGCCCTTCTCCTACCGACGCCGTCGCTCTGCTCTCCGTCCATGCCGAGAAATCGCGGTAAGCCGCCATGACTGAGAAGAGAGGAAGCTTGGGTTCTCGCGAGGAACTCCTCCCTTCTCGCCCCCTTTTAAGCCGAACGCCAAGCTCGCCTCACCCTTCGCCACATCTCTGCCACTCCCTCTCCATCCTCCCTCCTTCCCGAGCTCATTTGAGCTCCAAGCCCCAAATGCCACTCGGGCATGGCCGCGCTGCCTCCAAGCTTTCCGGCTGCTCCGACGGTCCCTGACCACCCACGACCACGTCACGTCGCAGCATTCATCGCAAGGAGTCGAAGCCCTCTGTCAATTCGAGGAAATCGCCACCGAGGAGCCGCGCACCTCTTTTCTTCTTCGGGTCCGGCCAAAACCGCCTCCACCGTCGCCGCGTCTCCTCCAGCGAGCCCCAGCTCAATTCCTTCCTCCGTGAGCATTCCCTAGACTCCCTCTTCCTCACCCCATCACTCACCCGCTCTCTCGTGCTCCACAGGGACCCCTCCACGGTGACCTCCCCGCGCTGCCGCAGGCTCCTGTCGCCGGACCACTCCGGCCACCCTTCGCCTGCGCCAACTACTCGGGTGAGCTCCCTGCACCACACTAGTGCTCATGCGCACCTTAATTCTGCTCCAACCTCACCCGTGCGCCGCCGCCCCTTTTCACCCCCACGGCAGGCCGCCGCATCCTATCGCCGCGCCGCCACCGTGCCTCTCCGGCCACCCCGCGACCACCCTTAGCCTTCGGTAGCCTCGAGCAACCCATTTTGTCGTCACCTCGCCTCGCGCTGCTCCTTCCGGCGACGAGCCAGACGAGCCACGCCCGAGCCTCCCTGTTCCTCCTCCCGGGCTCCACGTGGTCGACATGGGGGCCCACTCCTTAAGCCAAACCATTTCTTGCTAATCACCTCCGTGAATGTCATCTAAGTCACTCCATTGCATTAGTAAATTGGAAGTTTAGATTTAAAGAAGTTAGTCAGTAGCATTTTAACCTGAACAATTTTGTTGTTAAAGAGGCATAGCGATGGAATCAAAACACCTTTGGATGTTGATCTAACAAGAAGATTAACTCTTGCAGCTAAGTTTGCTGATGAACTATTTAGATCACTCATGCTTGTGCTTGGCAAATGGAAAATTGAATTAAGGAGAAGTTGAGTTGACAGTCTCTTTTCCCTGAGCACTGTCCTGTTGTAGGTTGTATAAATAGAGAGGGAAGTCTGATTCTAGTCAAAGCTAACAATAGGCTTGTGTTATCCTAATCCAAGTAGTAAGAAATGCTATGGATTCATTTAGCTAATTGATTACACAAAAGGATTGTTTAAATTGGATTTTGGAAGTAGATAACAAACACTCTTTCTCAGATTTGTTCCTCACTTTGGATGCATGAACAGAAGTTATGTGCCCATTATGTCACTTCCTTGAGGTAGTGTTTGGGAAGGATTAGCTTCTGCAACTATTAGTTTTGATGAACTAAATGAATCATTCCTTCTTATGTCCAGTATTTTCTTTGTTGTAGTGCATAAGCGATGGTGAAAATTAGTCGATGAAGCTTTACGGCTTTTGGAGCATTCGAAACTTACACACCTTATGATTAAAAGCTAAAAAATAATTAGTATGTACTTAGCATTAAGTCATAAGATCATAACAGCAAATCTTAAGATCATGCTCTCAGTAGAAGATTCCGCAATAAATTGTTTACAACATGAAATTTTATTAACTTAGAAAAATCATAACTAATTCTTTTTTAGCTCCAAATAAGATGAAACCACTTTTGTTATCCTTATAATGTCGATGTCGATCTACCATAAAATGTTCATTTCACCAACCTTCTAGAAATTTATTTTTGAGCAAGTAACCCAATTTAATTTAATTGTGACAATTCGGTAGAATTAACTTATTTTAACCAAAACTTTTTCATGCTTCATCCAATTAAACTGATTCTTGTTTCTACCTTAGTTTAAAACCTTGCTCTACTTTCTGTATAAGTTTCATAGCGTTTGGATGATTTTGTTTGCCCAAGTGTTTGGTATTATTTATTCTTATTGGATTTTCTTGGCCTTTTTGATTCTTTCGATAGGATCCGACGAAATTATTGAATGCGAGAGTGATCCTCAGCAACATATTGAGCAACTTCAGCAAGGCAAGCAGTTTGATCATATCCACTTAATCACATTACTTTTAAAATCTAATACTTTGTTTTACTCGTATGTATGCATGCTTTTGTATCAATGATTAATTTTGTCGATTAGAGGTAGTTAATCCCATTGCATTGTTGCCCTGAAATTGTTCACCCCTGCCACTACCTTAGGAATATTATCCTCACTGGTGAATTAGAGCCCGGTGAATGATTTAGGGCCTTGTATTTGTCTTTACGATATGATGCTTAGCAATGCTTAGATACCGGTAGAATTGGGCGATTATCGACTTAGTCGATGACCTTGATCACACAAAAAAAAAACTTGCTATTACTTTTAATCTGTACCTTGTGCTTTGTTTATTTGTGAAAACCAAAACTGAAAACAAAATGATTTAGACTTGGGCACAATGGTATGTTGGTGTGATCTATTGGGTGTGATCGGAATGGTGCCTAAGTCCCTAAGGACCGAGTTACTTGTGTCACTAAGCCAAGTGATATTTGCGTGCTAACCACACTAGAGGGATATGGGACCTCTCTTGACTAAGTACTTTGGAGGGTGTTAATTAATGAGTCGTGTGGTGGGTTGCATATGGGATATATGCAACATGGACATGTTTGTGGGGAGAGGAGCACCGCCGAGGCCGGTGTCTCCTACTCCACGTATGGGTCCTTGTGATCCATATTTCGTCGGCGAGATCACTAAGGGTGACCCCCATACGTGCGGCTCTTGATTAGCTCAATCCATTGGAAATGTCTCGTAGGACTTAGCCGTGCCGGCATACCAAAGGAAGTGTGCTTAATAGCTTGGCAAAAAGGCGGTCTGAAGTGTGGGTACAGTGGTACACCCCTGCAGGGTTAAATCTATTCGAATAGCCTCGTCCTAGGTTATGGACATGCTTGGTAAGGTCGTGCAAGAACTAGACTACAACATTTAATTAAAACTTGATGGGTTGGTATGAATGGATGTTCATACTATTGTTGTGGGGACTATTGGGTTAGTCACTTTCAGGTTGTCTTTATTGTTGTTATTATTATTATTGTATCGCTGTTATTTCAACAATTACAAACAGTTTGTCAAATTGCTTTGAATCTATTACATTATTGCAAATGAAAACTTGCTTTATGATAAAAGTAAGTCCAGAGCCCCCTCCACTTAAATAAAGCTTGCATATAGTTAATTATAGGTCTGTTATCCTTACACATCAGTCTTGTGAGTACATCATTGTACTCAGTTGCTTTGCTTAATGTTTATGTTGCAGAGGAAGAAGATGAGCCCCAAGGGCTTCCCTTTTGTGAGATGTGCTGCGGGTTTGACGACTAGCTTGGCGGCCCGGTTGGTTGCCTTGTGGGTAAAGGCACACTAATTGGCTTTTGTTTATCGTCATCTTATGGCACTTTTGCTTCCGCTGTTTACTTAATTTTTTGTATGTTGTTTGGACGGTCGGCCTCTCTTTTGTATTAACTCTCTATTATATATATGTCTTTTTGTTCATTCTAGTTCGTGCTTCGTTCTATGTTTGTATAGAATTGATGCATGATTTTGTAAAGGGATGTGTATACTGCATTTCTGGGAAGTATACATATCTCGAGGCTGCGGCTTATTTGATTTGTGATGCTAGGACCAAAGGATGGTTAAGCATTACAAGCCGAATAAATCGGGGTCCTCACAGTAAGGTGAGCCCACATGTGATCAAAACGGTTGGTTACATACAGAGTTTGGAAAAACTTGGTTTTCTGCTTAGCCAAGAGCTACTGATTTGATTCTCGCTTCACTTCCTGCTAGCTATGGGAAGTTCATTCTGAACTTCCATATGAATGGCTTAGACAAGAATCTTACCGAGCTGTATATGATGCTCAAGACTGCAGAGGACAGCACTAAGAAAAGCAACAGTCATGTGATGATGGTGCAAAAGAGTACAAGCTTCAAGAAGAAGGCTAAGACCAGGGTCAAAGGAAAGGGCAAGGCTAAAGCTTCGGATAAGATCCAAACTAACAAGCCTAAGCCCAAGACTAAGTCCGGCCCGACTCAAGAGAATGAATGCTTTTACTGCAAAGAGCTGGGCCATTGGAAGAGGAACTGCAAGAAATACTTGGCTGATCTGAAAAAGAATGGTGGGACTAAATGATGGAGACGGGGTGCCCGATCTTTCGATGAGATTGATAACTATCGATTTTGGTGGAGGTGACTCTCGCGATCCGACTACAACCGTACGACGACGCTTGCGCCTTAGCAATCGTTGAACCAACTCCGAGATGTTATTGACCGTGCTAGAAGCGCGATCAACCTGAACACGAGGTTCAATTCCTGCAAGCAATCGAAGAACTAGCAAGAATAAAATATAGGCAATCTGATATTGCGAATAAGAATATAGCGTAGATGGTATTGAAAATCAAAGGTGGGATCCCAAAGGCTATCTTGACAGGTGGTCGTCCGACACAACTGAAGAACAAAAGTTTGCATAATGGCTAAACCTAAACTCAACGAAATCTGAGTTCTAGCTAGGGGAACGGCGGCTCCTATATAGGAAGACGACAAGGGGTGGCGGCCAGGGAAGTGGACGCGTGCCCCTAGGGTTACAAGGCCCATGGGCCCAAGAGGAGGTGGCGCAGCACCCTTTTTGACTCGGATAAAAAAATAAACGTGGATTTTTTTTATTTATTGTGGCTGGCTTGGTTGGAATTTGAAGCTGAGGTTGGATCCATTAGAAAGTAGACTTGATAAGCTTTCAATGAAGTCCAGGAATGTCCCAAACGGAGTCCGTATGAAGAAGTTACGGTCGTTTGAACTTAGTGCTGTCGCAGTAGTCCGAATTCGAATCCAGAACGAGCCCAACTTGAACTCTTGCTTGGCTCGGACCCAAAGTGACGTGATGACCTCTATTATGCCTCCTATGCTTGTCCATGACTCCACATACCTCTCTTTGGTCATTTCCCATGTTCCTAAGCACAATTAAATCACTTGCATTAGGTAGCGATCTATTCTCAGTAATATATAAACCTATGAACGAATTCACTTGGTGATTAAGTTGGCGAGCACGAGCTCGAGTAATTGGTCCTTGTAACATTTGTTGTGGATCAGCTATGTGTGTAGGCGCGGTTGTATCCAAGTTAGGGATGTCCTCATCATCCTCCCCTTCTTGTATTTGAGTCGTCCTCGACTCAAGCTCATCCTCTGCTCCCAAGTATGGCTTTAAATCTGCAATGTTAAATGTGGGACTAACCCCAAAATCTGCAGGCGGTTAAGTTTGTATGCATTATTATTAACCTTTTCTAACACTTTGAAAGGACCATCAGCTCGAGGCATCAATTTTGACTTTCTCAATTCAGGGAACCTATCTTTTCTCAAGTGCAACCAAACAAGATCTCCTCGTTCAAAAGTTAAATGTTTTCTCCCCTGACTACCAGCAAGTTTATATTTAGCATTCATGCACTCTATATTCTACTTAGTTGTCTCATGTATTTTTAAAATCAATTCAGCTCGTTGTTTAGCATCAAAGTTCAATTTATCCGAAGATGGAATATGCATTAAATCAATAGGAGCACGAGGCACAAAACCATAAACAAGTTCAAAAGGGCACATGTTTGTAGTAGAATGCAAGGAACGATTATAAGCAAACTCAATATGAGGAAAGCATTCTTCCCACATTTTTAAATTCTTTTTCAACACAGCCCTAAGCATTGTAGATAAAGTTCTATTCACAACTTCAGTTTGTCCATCAGTTTGGGGATGACAAGTAGTAAAAAATAGCAGCTTAATCCCCAATTTAGCCCATAAAGTTCTCCAAAAATAGCTAAGGAATTTAGCATCACGATCTGAAACTATAGTATTAGGCACACCATGCAATCGAACAACTTCACGAAAAAATAAATCAGCAATATTGGCAGCATCATTGCTCTTATGACATGGTATAAAGTGAGTCATCTTAGAAAATCTATCAACAACCATGAATATACTATCACTCCCCTTCTTTGTTCTAGGCAATCCTAAAACAAAGTCCATCGAAATATCTTCCCACGGAACGCTGAGAACTGGTAGAGGCATGTATAAACCATGAGGATTAAGGCGTGACTTAGCTCTTTGACATGTAGTGCAGCGAGCAACGTAGCGCTCGACGTCCCGTCTCATCTTTGGCCAAAAGAAATGATCAGCAAGTATATCCTCCATTTTCTTCACGCCAAAGTGTCCCATCACCGCCTCCATGCACTTCTGAATAACAACAAACGAGCGGAGCTATCTCGGAATGCATAGCTTGTTAGCTCTAAACACAAACCCGTCATTAATGAAAAATTTGTTCCACGTTTTTTCTTCTTTACAATTCAACAATATATCTGTAAAATCAGCATCATGCACATATTGCTCTTTAATAGTCTCCAATCCAAAAATTTTGAAGTCAAGTTGTGAAAGCATGGTATATCTCCTAGACAAAGCATCAGCAATAACATTCTCCTTTCCCTTCTTGTGTTTTATGACATAAGAAGAAGACTCAATAAATTCAACCCACTTTGCATATCTACGGTTCAATTTACTTTGACTTCGAATATGCTTTAAAGATTCATGATCAGAATGTATAACAAATTCTTTGGACCATAAATAATGTTGCCAAGTTTCCAAAGTTCGAAATAATGCATATAATTCCTTATCATAAGTAGAATAGTTCAAACTAGGCCCACTCAATTTCTCATTGAAGTATGCTATAGGTTTACCTTCTTGTAGCAATACACCACCTAAACCAATTCCGCTGGCATCACATTCTAGTTTAAAAGTCTTATTAAAGTCAGGGAGTTGGAGTAGTGGTGCATGTGTTAACTTATCTTTCAATGTGGTGAAGGCGTTCTCTTGTGCGGTGCTCCAAACAAATGGCACGCCCTTCTTGGTGAGCTCATTCAATGGTGCAGCGATGGTGCTGAAATCCTTCACGAAGAAGCGGTAGAATCCAGCAAGTCCTAAAAAGCTCCGTACCTGTGTGACCGTGTTAGGAGTCGGCCAACTCTGTATTGCTTCAATCTTCACTTGATCAACTTCAATTCCCTATGGAGTAACAACATAGCCAAGAAACGCGACTCGATCGGTGCAAAAGGTACACTTCTTAAGATTACCAAATAAACGTGCATCATGTAAAGCATTAAAAACAGCACGTAAATGATCAAGATGTTCTTCTAAGGATTTGTTGTATATCAATATATCATCAAAATAAACCACCACAAATCTACCAATGAAAGCACGTAAAACCTCGTTCATTAGTCTCATGAAGGTGCTAGGTGCATTAGTTAATCCAAAAGGCATTACTAACCACTCATATAACCCGAACTTAGTTTTAAATGTGGTTTTTCATTCATCGCCTAATTTCATGCGAATTTGATGATATCCACTACGCAAATCAACCTTTGAGAAAACAACAGAGCCACTCAATTCATCAAGCATATCATCTAACCTAGGAATAGGATGACGATACCTAATGGTGATATTATTAATTGCTCTACAATCTACACACATGCGCCATGATCCATCTTTCTTAGGCACTAAAATGACCAGAATAGCACAAGGACTAAGAGATTCACGCACATACCCTTTAGCAAGCAATTCTTGAACTTGGCGCTGAGTTTCTTTAGTTTCTTCTAGATTGGTCCTATATGGTGCGCGGTTGGGCAGTGATGCGCCGGGAATTAAATCAATTTGATGCTCAATCCTCGAAGCGGTGGCAAACCAGTGTATGTCCTTCTGAAAGACATCGTTGTACTCTGCAAAATGTTAGTGACAACAGAGGCAAAGAAGAAGATGTATCCTCAAATGAAAACAAAGCTTCTTTGCAAACTAATGCATAGCAAATAGAATTACTAGCATGCAGCCTCAGTCATATCAGTTGGTAGCAAGAAAACTAGCACCTTTCAATTTAATTTCTTTATTCTTCACATGAGTAGATTTAGGTTCTTTCTTTTTGTGTTGCTCAAGTTTTTTTGCTACAATCTGATTTTCACTCTTAGAATTCTCTTGATTCTTCTCTCTACTAGCTCTAGCAAGTTCATCCTTAACAATTTGTTCAGGAGTCATAGGATGTATCACAATTTTCTTTCCCTTAAACATGAGAGAATATTGATTATTCCTACCATGATGCACACAATCAGTATCGTATTGCCAAGGTCGTCCTAATAACAATGAACAAGCTTGCATAGGAACAACATCGCAATCAACATAATCATGGTATGAACCTATAGAAAAGTTTACTCTCACCATTCGTGTTATCTTCAACTTACCACTGTTGTTGAACCATTGAATATGGTATGGGTGGGGATGAGGGTTGGTCGGCAAAGCAAGCTTCTCTACCATATCTATACTCGCCAAATTGCTGCAACTCCCACCATCAATAATTATGCGAATCGAACGTTCCTTAACAACACCCTTAATTTGAAACAAATTATGGCGCTGATTTTGTTCGGCACGAGAAACTTGAGCACTTAGTACGCGTTGCACTATAATGCTCAAATACTTATTGGCATCTTCGGCGCCAACATGTTCCTCCTCATGATCAGATTCATCATCAAGTCCTGCACGGTCAGTTGCAAGCATAGCATATGTTTCATCATCAAAATCACTAGCAGAGAATACCCACCATCATCGCGTATGATCGATGACGCGCTTGTTTGGACAATCCCGCATCATGTGTCCATAGCCTTTGCACCGATGGCATTGAATATCCTTAGTTCGTCCTGTCGAAGCAACTGAAGAGGAGGTTTTTGCAGATGCTTGTGGTGCTTATTTGGTTGCTTCAGAAACTCGTGGTGCTGGATTTGAAGTAGCGGGGCGTGGCTTGTTGTTGAAGGGTGGCGGTGGGGGTGCACTGATGGCCGGGGCAGTAGAGGTGCGTGGTGTCCATGAGTTTGTGCGATCTGCAGAAGAGTTAGATCGTGTCCTAGCCTGGCGTCGCTGCACTTCACGTTTAGCTTTGCAAGCAAGATGAAACAATCTAGTAATAGAGTTGTAATCTTTATAATCAAGGATGTCTTGAATTTCTCGATTCAACCCTCCCAAAAACCTAGCCATTGATGCCTCCTCATTCTCATCTAAACCACAACGTATCATACCAATTTGCAATTCTTGATAGTAGTCTTCCACAGACTTTGTACCTTGTCGTAAGCGCTGTAATTTATTTAACAAATCACGAGCATAATATGTGGGAACAAATCGATACCGCATAAACAATTTTAAAGCCTCCCAATTGACGGCAATGTTCTTTCCACTAAATAGAAGCAAAATCGGTAAATTCACTACTAGCCGCTTTAACTCGTCTAATCTCGTGAACTTCATGGCAAGCAAATTTTTGATCAACACTAGTTTCCAATTAAGATAACCATCGGATCATATTTACCATTAAAAGAGGGCATAGTGAATTTAACCTTAGCAAAAGAATCATCGTGGTCACGCACTCACGCCGTGGAGGGCCTCGCCGCATACCTTGTCGGTTAAAACGCAACTGTCGATGAGCTCGATCGTTGTTATTGTTACCCATGTCATTGGTCTTGGTATCACCACATAGTCGAATTCATCTTGTCCTCTACCACCGGGCGGTGAGGGAGAATGTGTGGATGCATGAGCCATCTCGTCAAGGCGCGCCATAATACCTGCCAAAGAAGTGTTAGTGACGCCTTGCGCTCTCTCCATCGCGGCGAGCATGGCGTTTGTCTCAATTTGGGCGCCCTCAAGTTGAGCAAGTCGCTCATTTGTGACCCTAACATCTTCCTCAAGACCCTCCGTACGAAGGTTCATGAGGCGTCGGAAATGTTGTACGATTCCTTCGCATTTAAGAGTATGAGATGTATCCTCATCCGAATGCTCCGCAGAACCTGCCATTGTTAGCAAATCACAAGTATATGTCCCTAGAAACTACTAGGATGTGGTGGTGCAAAAGTCGCTCACACTCAAGCCTTCTATCGAATTCTTACCAAGCAAACAGGATGACCAAAGAACCACGGTATCAATGTATCTCGAATATTGGATGGAGCGATTGCGGTGAAGTTCACCTGACGGTTGTAGAAAAGGTGTAGCCGGAAGGCTCAAGTATGGTAGCAATGGATTAGCAACTATCAAATCAGATAATGCAAGTGAAAAATCGCTCAACGCCGGTTAGTCTTTGGTCCTAGGCTAGACCGCACTAGAGACGCGAGCCTAGAACACAAACGAAAGCACGATGCGGCAGAAGATCGAAAAAGGATGCCGTCTTCACGAGGAACCTTAGAATCACTCACAAAAGGGCTCTGTCAATTTTGAGCAAATTCTGAGAAACTTTTTTTCGCCCTTTTTTTTGCTCTGTTTTTCTTTCTTTTTTTTCAAATGTGCACTTCACTCAAAACTCTTCAAAGTCCTCTTCCAGGCCTAGGGAGTCTCTCTCTCTCTCTAAACTTTGATTTTTTTATCGTTTTGCCAAAGTCAGATGAATCTTATCTTTCCTTCTGGCAGCACGAAACAACCTTTTTTTTCTTTTCTTTTCTTTTTTTTCTTTTTCTTCTCTGTCACAAACCGAAACAAACTTTTGTTCTTGGTTAGGGTTTCCCTTGGTGTGGCGGTGGCAGGAGGATGGTGGCTTGCCGCGGCAGGAGGATGGTTGTAACAGCCCTAATTTAGTGTTTGTATTTCAAATGTAAAATTTTGAGGAGAAATAAAAACTTTTGTTGTCTCATCAAATCATTTGGAAGATTTCCAAATTTTCCCTAGCAATTTCCAATTTTTAGAATTTAATTCTTGTGATTGGAAATTGTTGTTATCAGATTCTTAGCTTTCAAACCTATGATCATCCTCTGAAATTATTTTTCCTATCATCTTGATCATCCTACCTACCTCCTGAATTATTTCACAATTTTTAGATTTTATTTGCTATTTCAAATGGCCAAGTCAAACTAGTTTGAATTTCTGGTCAAACCCTAGGTCAGCAGCTTGTGAATTTTCTGTAGAACAATGCATTGCATAAAAAGTTCTGGAAAATTTATGCAATGTTGTTCTATGTCCTTGTAGCTACCATAAAAATTTCGGAAATTTTGGAGCTCGGGAACTACCTCTAAAAATTCCCCAAACTCTCGAGCCTTTTAAACTCAAAACCAGAAATCATCGCTTGTCGGGCTCGAACCCAGCCCGACTCAAATCGACCGCACCACTTGACTCGGTCGCACCGCCTAGCTGCACCGCGGGCCCGATGGCTATCACCGTCCGATGGAGATCGCCACGGTCCACGTTCGCGCGCGCAATCGACCGGTCCGAATGCATACAGAGATCTCGACCGTCCATCTCAGATCCAACGGCCGATACAATATTGATCGAGTTAAACCCACTCGTCGCACCGCACCTGGCTCCGACTCGAGTCGCACCCTTTCCTCGCCGACAGGCGGTCCCACTGCAGGTCTTCCGCCACGTCGTGAGCCGGCTCCAATAAGCCGCTTCGCTCACAGCGCTCGCGCCGCCGCCGCGCATGCACGCCACCTCGCCTCACCGGTCTTTTCACCACCCCACCGCTTCACCTCGCTGCCCCGCCTTCTCCTACAAAAGCCACCGAGGGCTTTCCCTACCTCGCTGCCTCCATCGCCTTTCTTCACCACCGAGCTCCAGAGCCGAGGCGTCGCCGCGACGCCTCGGCGTTCTCGCGCTCGGTGATCTCCGAGCACGGCCGATCGTCACGTGTGTGTGTTCCACCTCCACGGAGGTAAACCCCTCCAGAATTTCGGTTTCATCGTGCGTGGAGCTGCGCGTGGGCTTTCTTCTCCAAGTGCGGCCGAGGCCGCCTCTTCCGCCACCGCATCTTCTCCGGTGAGCTCCAACTCGATTCCTTGCTCGGTGAGCATCACCGACTCCACCTTTCTTCTCCACTCACTCACACGCCCTCGCTCACCTCGGGCTCCGCCGTCGTTGACCGCCTTGCGCCGCCGCGGCTCGTCGCCGAGCCACCCGGTGCCTCTCGTCGTCGCCAAGCACACCGTGAGTTATCAAGCCTCACCGATGCCCATGCGCGTGCTAGTTTTCACCTTATTCTTCTCTGGCGCAGTCGTCCCTTGTC
Source organism: Ampelocalamus luodianensis (assembly GCA_036346255.1). Lineage (NCBI taxonomy): Eukaryota > Viridiplantae > Streptophyta > Magnoliopsida > Poales > Poaceae > Ampelocalamus > Ampelocalamus luodianensis. The sequence continues at coordinate 56,112,583 of CM070617.1, read as the reverse complement.
ACCCCCACTGCCGGCCGCCGTGCTCCGTCGCCGCGCCACCACCATGCTTCTCCGGCCAACCCGCGACCACCCTTAGCTTCAGTAACCCCTGGGCGACCCATTTTGGCCGTCGCACAGCCCGCGCCGCCACTCCTTCACCGGCGTCGAATCCAGGTCCAGAGCCGCCGAGCCTCTCTGTTCTTCGGTTGTGCTCCTCTCTGTCTGTCTGACAGTGGGGCCCACTCCTTCAAAACCAGTTCTTTAGTCTCTAATCATGATTAGGAATGTTCTTTAGTTCACTCTCTTGCTTGATCAAAATTGGGATTGGAAGTTTGAAAGCATTTTAGTTCTCTGTATGCTTCGCTGTTGTCGTTTTTCTGTTGTTAGTCAACTGAAATTGGGTTCATTCTTATGCTATTCATATCTGGTTAGTGCTTGGTGACTCCCTTAGAAGTAGTGCTTAGCAAGAAGTTAATTAGATAGTCTCTATAGGTTTCAAATCACTAGTTGGCTTTTGATCTATGAAGCTGTTATCGGAACTTGAGGTATTGCCTCTGTACTTGTGGTGTATTTTCAGTAAGGTAAGGTTTTGTAGTAGCCATCATGTGAAAATCGTTAGCCTTGCAAAGATCTTGGTGTGATGCTTAGGAGTATGAATAGTGAGTATCTTTAAAATCCTATCTTAGATAGAAAATGTTGTTAGCATCTCATAGTTGAATACTTGACTAGTTAGTGTTCAATAGCTCCTTGTAGGTTACGTGATCTCAACTAATAATGGTTGTTTTAGAGTAGTTAGCTGTTTTTGATATATTAACTTGATGATTAAATAATAGATGTGCACACAATCACCATCAAAGTCGTCCAAAGTTTAAAACATATAAGAGGATTGATTTTGTGGTTAACTTTGATAAATAAGTGAGTGGGTAGATCAATCACTTGAAAGCATGTCTATTTGAATCATCTCTGAGTGATTATTTTGTTTTTCCTTTTGTGGTGGTCTAGCCTCGTGTATAAATTGGTGTTTGTATTTGATTATTGAATTTTGCCGGTGTTATTCGTTCTTATTCGCTGTTATTTGTTCAATCGTTAGGCTTCGACATTTGCGGTAACCCTGAGAGCGATCCTCTGCAACAGGTTGAGCATTCTGAGCAACAATGAATGTGCAAGCAGTTTGATCATGACAATCTCGGTATTTTAAAGTCTAATATTTTTGTTTTAGCCGTATGTATGCATTGCTTAATTTGTGTTAAATTGATTAGTTAAATCAGTAGTGCATATCCTGTAGTCAAAATATTGATCTCTACTACCGAGCCTAGGTTATTTGTCGTGATTAGAGGTCATTTGGATGATCTCTTGTCACTTAGTAGGTCCGGTCAATTTGCTTAGACATGCTTAGCTATCGGTAGAATCAAGCGGTTATCGACTTTAGTCGGTAACCTTGATCACCTAAAATTTTCTATAACTTTTGTTTCAGCATTTCGCTTTGTTTAATTGAAAATTAAAATGAAAGCAAAAATAATTTAGACTTGGGCACAATGGTAAGACTGGTGTGATCTGTTGGGTGTGGTGAAATGTGCCCGAGTCGCTTAAGGACCGAAAGTTACTTGCGCCACCGCATCGAGCATTTTGCGTGCTAACCACACTAGAGTATATGGGACCTCTCTTGACCTAGTACTTTGGCGTGTATTGGCCCGGTCGCAGGAGGTCGCGGGAGGGATGGAGGTGGGAGCATGGTAGTTGTCCAAAAGCTTTATCCTCGAGTGGGTAGTTGCCTTTTCGGCTTTACCATGTAAGCGTATGGATTTCTATCCATACGAGCGGCTCGTAGTTAATACACAATATTGGAAAAGTCTCGTGAGGACTTAGTCGTGCAAAGATACCTTCTAAGTGTGCTTTGGCTTAAAGGCGATGCAAGTGTGGTACATTGGTACACCCCTGCAGGTTTAAAACTATTCGAATAGCCTCGTCCTAGGTTATGGACACGCTCGGATCGCCCCAAGAACTAGACTACAACATTTAAATTAAAACTTGATGGGTGGTACGAATGCGGGGATTCGTGCTATGTTGTGGTGACTTTGGGTTAGTCACTTCTAGGTTGTTTACCTTTACTCTTTTATTATTATTATCCTTCTGTCATATTTAAATCTTAAAATGAATTGCAAACTTGCCTTCAAATCAGTATTACATTATTGCAAATAAAGTTGGCTTTATGCAAATAAAACATATGGCCTCCACCAAATAAGCCTGCATGTAGTTTATGAACAGGTCTGCTAGCTCACACGTCAGTCTTGCGGGTACAAAGACAATCTTTGTACTCAGTTGCTTTGCTTAATGTTTTTGTTGCAGAGGAAGAAGGTGAGCCCCAAGGGCCTCACTGACGTGAGTGTGTTGCCGCTTCGTGGGCGACTAGACTTGGCGGTCCTGTCCGATGCCTTGTGGGTTGGAGGCACGCTGATTGGCTTTGTTTGTAGCCATCTTATGGCACTTTTGCTTCCGTTGTCTTCTCTCTGTTATTTTTGTATCTTGTGGCCTGTCGGCCTCTTTCTCATAATAACTCTACTATTTGTTTATCTTCCGCTTGGTAGTGTGGTGTTTGGACTCTATGTTTGGAATGGAGTTGATGTCTAATTTTGTAACGAGGTGTGTATATTGCTGCAGGAAGTATACATATCTCGAGATCGCTTTATTTGATTTGTGATGCTAGGACCGGTGGTTGGTTAAGCATTACAAGCCAAATAAATTGGGGTCCTCACAAAGTTGGTATCGAGCCATTCGACCGTAGCAACCCAAGCTTAGTCGTCTTTAGGATATTTTGAAAAAGCTTAATTTCAAAGTATAAAAAGGGTTTATGAAAACCTAGGCAGATTCTCAGATTTTACTCCTTACCTATCTTAGCCTTCTACTCTCATCTTACTCTAATTTGAGTTTAAAACTTGGTTTCTCTCTTTCCTTTCAAAAGATAGTTACTACCGGTAGAATCAGTCTTTGGGAGAACCATAGATGGTTAGCCTAACTAAAAATTATGGGAATAATAGGGTAAGATGTTAAGTGAGTAGTTATGCGTCTGATTTTTGCTGGTTGGTCTTTATCCTGCTTTGTGTTTGTTTTTGGACTGCTTTCATGAATTCCGGGCTTTCTTGCTCTTAAAATTGTTGTTAACTTGTCTTAGTGAAACAGGATGGCCGGAGAACGCTGCGCGCACAAGAAAGCCGGTCATGATGAGGAGCTTCCTCCTCCGACCATGGTGAGGTTCTCGCCGATCGAGCGAAACCGCATGGACCAGACGCGAATCTTGGAGATTATTGCTAGGAATACCTCCACTCCTGCCGGTGGTGGCGGCCACCAGACTCGCGGGGGACTTGCAGAGTTCCTCCGTACGCAGCCGCCGACTTTCTCCCGCTCTGAGGACCCTCTCGATGCGGATGATTGGCTGCGCATGGTTGAGCGAAAGCTCAACATAGCTCAGTGCCAGGCACAGGACAAGGCACTCTTCGCGTCCCACCAGCTTGAGGGCGCAGCACTCTCATGGTGGGAGAACTATCTCGCCATGCAGCCCGCGGGCCATGTGGTCGCGTGGGAGGAGTTCAGGTCAGCCTTTCGTCGGGCCCACATCCCTGATGGCCTGATGAAGCTGAAAAAGAAGGAATTCCTCGCGCTCAAGCAAGGGCGCAAGTCTGTGACGGAGTACCTGTACGAGTTCAATCATTTGGCTCGTTATGCTCCGGAGGTGGCCTCAGATGAGGCTAAGCAGGAGAAGTTTATGGATGGCTTGTCCGAGGAGCCGCAGACAAGCTATCTATTGTGGACTTCTCGACTTTCAGCGTTGGTAGATAAGGCCATTGTTGCCGAGCATAAGGCAAAGGCGTCAAGGCAGTCCATAGCGCAAATGGGAGACGATCGCCTACTCACACCACCTCATTCGCCCTCGGTGGGCCAGCACGATGGCCCGTTCTTTTGCTCCACCGCGCCGAGGCCATCTGCACCAGCTCTTCGTCCACCGCAGCCGTGGTTCAGCCACGTGCGCTGCGATCCAAGACAGAGCGCCTCCGCAATCCGGCGCCGAGGTTACTTGTTTTCGCCGCCACAACAAGGGCCACTACGCCAACGCTTGCCCTCGAGTGTTGCGGAGCCTCGTCCTAATGGAGGACGAGGGTAGGGAGTGGTCACCCACCACCGTAAGATTATCCAAAAGACCTGAGTGCGGCGCAGCGGTCGAGTCAACCACCTTTCACCGAGGAGGCTCGGAGGCGCGGATGTCGTGATTGGTACACTTCTTGTTAATTCTCGTCCCGCTGCGGATTATTTGATTCTCGAGCATCGCATTCTTTATTTCAAGATCATTTGCTGCTGATAGTGGTCTTCATCGTGTTCCTTTGGGAGTTCCTTTGCTCATCCGCTCTCGGTCGGAAATGAGAGCCGATCTCTGTTGTCGGGATGTTCCTATCATGGTCAAAGGAGTGGGGTTTTTGGCGAACCTTATTCTGCTCAGTTGAGCGAGTCTGGATGTGATTCTTGGCATGGATTGGTTGTCCCAACACTTGGGGCAAATCGATTGTGCCAAGAAGACTGTCTATCTCACTAGCCCTTCAGGCGAGGAGGTCGGATTTTCGCCGAAGCTACAGGGGCCACATCTATGTGCATTAGAGGCGGCCACCTTACAATTCGTGGATGTTCCCATAGTATCCGACTTTGAGGATGTTTTTCCGATGATTTACAGGATGCCTCCGGTTCGAGATCCGAGTTTGTCATCGAGTTGTCGCCCGCATCGCCCGATTTCAAGGCGCCGTGTCGGATGCCTCCCAATGAGCTAGAAGAATTGAAGAAGCGGCTTGGTGAGCTCCAAGCAAAGGGTTTCATCCGTCCCAGTTCATCTCCTTGGGGTTGTCCGGTGATCTTTGTGAAGAAGAAGGACAAGACTTTGCGCATGTGTGTTGACTACCGTCCTCTCAATGAGGTGACGGTGAAGAACAAATACCCTTTGCCCGCATCGATGATCTGCTCGATCGCTTGATCGAGCCTGTGTGTTCTCAAAGATTGATTTGAGAATGGGGTATCATCAGTCGAGATCGATCGAGGATATTCAAAACGGCTTTCACTACTCGTTATGGGCTGTACGAGTACACCGTCATGTCTTTCGGTTTAACCAATGCTCCAGCCTTGTTCATGAACTTAATGAATTCAGTATTCATGGAGTTTTTGGATAAATTTGTGGTGGTCTTTATTGATGATATTCTTATCTATTCCAAGATCAAGCGAGCATGCCGAGCATCCAAGATTATTTTGGGCAAATTATGGAGCATCACTATATGCAAAGTTCAAAGAATGTGAGTTCTCTTGAAGGAAGTGGCATTCTTGGGCCATGTTCTTTCAATCGAGGCGAGTTGTGGATCCCAAAGAAGGTCGGCGATGTTCTATCTTGGGGCAGCCCAAGTCGATCACCGATGTGCGGAGTTTTCTGCTTAGCGGGCTATTACCGCGCTTTATCGAAAACTTCTCCAAGATCGCAAAGCCAATGACCGAATTGCTCAAGAAGGACAAGAAGTTTGTGTGGTCCTCTGCTTGTGATGAGAGCTTTCAGGAGCTCAAACAGCGATTGACTTCACTTCATCCTCACTCTTCCCGATATCCACAAGAGCTTCGATATTTATTGCGATGCCTCTCGTCGAGTGACTTGGATGCGTTCTTATGCGGAAGGCAAGGCGCTTGCCTATGCATCCAGCGCTTGAGACCTCATGAGCTCAACTATCCCACCCATGATTTAGAGTTGGTCTTGTGGTGCATGCACTCAAGATTTGGCGGCATTATCCGATCGAATCGCTATTGCGAGGTGTATTCGATCACAAGAGCTTGAAATACTTATTCACCCAACGGATCCAACCTCAGCAGAGGAGATGGTTGGAATTGATCAAAGATTATGACATGGGTATTCATATCACCGCAAGGCCAATGTGGTTACTTGATGCACTTAGCCGAAAGGTGTATTGCAATACTGATGATCCAAGAGCAAAGAACTCGCACTTCTTGCGACTTCAGCGTCTCAACTTGGGTTTGGTTGAGCATGGCTCCTTTGTCGCCTTGGTTGTGCAACCAACCTTGGTGGATCAAATCAAGTCGACCACAAAGAATCGATGATGGTGTGGTAAAATCAAGCGAACATCGAATGGATCAGCCAAGTGTTTCACGTAAGATGAGCACGGTATTGTATGGTTTGGGCAATGCGTCTTGTGGTCCCAAAGGTCCCGAGTTGCGGATTTGATTCTTCAGAGGCCCATGATTCGCCTTTGTCCATCCATCCCGGGGCCACTAAAATGTACCAAGATCTGCGTCAGAGATTCTGGTGGACTCGCATGAAACGCGAGATTGCCAGGTTCGTGGCCAGATGTGACACATGTTGTCGCGTCAAGGCCGAGCATCAAGGTCCAGCAGGTCTCCTTCAGCCTTTGCCAGTACCAGAATGGAAGTGGGATTCTGTAGGCATGGACTTCATCACTGGTCTACCCTGTACTCCTGCAGGGAAGGATGCATTATGGGTTATCATCGATCGATTGACGAAGGTGGCTCATTTCCTTCCAGTGCGATCGAAGATTGATGTGAATCAGTTAGCGGATCTTTACATATCCCGCATTGTGAGTTTGCATGGTGTGCCACGAACAATTGTGTCAGATCGTGGTTCTCTGTTCACCTCTCGGTTTTGGCATAGTCTGCAGGAAGCCATGGGGACCCGTCTTTCGTTCAGCTCAGCCTATCATACTCAGACTGATGGTTAGACGGAGCGCGTCAATCAGGTGCTTGAAGACATGCTCCGTGCTTGTGTTCTTTCCTATGGAAAGAATTGGGAGAAGTGCCTACCGCTTGCCGAGTTCTCCTACAACAACAGCTTCCAGGCCAGTCTCGGTATGGCACCATTTGAGGCCTTGTATGGACGGGCGCGCTGCGAACACCGCTGAACCGGTGGAAACCGTGAAAGGCGCTTTGGTCCGCATTCCATCAATGAGGCCGAAAGTCAAGTGCGCTTGATTCGTGAGCACTTGCGCCGCTTCGACCGAGCAGAGAAGAGCTATGCGGTCGGCGTCGCCGTGAGTGAGTTTCCACCCAATGACTTTGTGTATCTCAAAGTCTCACCTCTGAAGGACATCGTCGTTTGATGTCAAGGGCAACCGCTCCTCGATATGTCGGGCGTATCGCATCATCAAGAGAGTGGGAGCTGTTGCATACAAGTTAGAATTGCCACTACACTTGAGGGGGTATGATGTTTTCCATGTATCGCAATTGAAGAAGTGCCTTCGTGTTCTGTGGAGAAACGCCATTGGAAAATATCGATGTGCAAGAAGATCCGTCTTATCGTGAGCGCCTGCTCGTATCCTCGAAGAAGCTGACGCAGAACAACGAACCGTGTGATCAAGTTCCTTAAAGTTCGTGGTCAAACCACTCCGAGGAGGAAGCCACTTGGGAACGGGAAGATCGCCTCGAGCAGAGTGCCGCCCTTCTTCTCCAGTGATCGAGAATCTCAAGCAGATTCTGTAAGGGAGATTTGTAACACCCTAATTTAGGGTTTGTATTTCAAATGTAAAATTTTGAGGAGAAATAAAAACTTTTGTTGTCTCATCAAATCATTTGGAAGATTTCCAAATTTTCCTAGCAATTTCCAATTTTAGAATTTAATTCTTGTGATTGGAAATTGTTGTTATCAATTCTTAGCTTTCAAACCTATGATCATCCTCTCAAATTATTTTTCCTATCATTTTGATCATCCTACCTACCTCCTGAATTATTTCACAATTTTTAGATTTTATTTGCTATTTCAAATGGCCAAGTCAAACTAGTTTGAATTTCGGTCAAACCCTAGGTCAAGACTTGTGAATTTTACAGAGAACAATGCGATTGCATAAAAGTTCTCGAAAAATTTATGCAATGTTTTTCTATGCCCTTGTAGCTACCATAAAAATTTCAGAAATTTTGGAGCTCGAACTACCTCTAAAATTCCCAAACTCTCTCACCTTTTAAACTCAAAACCAGAATCATCGCTTTGTCGGGCTCGAACCCGAGCCCGACTCAAATCGACCGCACCACTTGACTCGGTCGCACCGCCTAGTTGCACCACGCGGGCCCGATGGCTATCACCGTCCGATGGAGATCGCCGGGTCCACGTTCGCGCGCAATCGACCGTCCGAATGCATACAGAGATCTCGACCGTCCATCTCGTGATCCAACGGCCGATACAATATTGATCGAGTTAAACCCACTCGTCGCACCGCACTGCTCCGACTCGAAGTCGCACCTTTCCTCGGCCGACAGTGGCGGTCCCACCCGCAGTCTTCCCGCCACGTCGTTGAGCCGCCCAGCCAGCACGCGCCGCCAGCAGCTCTCGCGGCCGCGCCGCGCATGCACGCCGCCACCTCGCCTCACCGGTCTTTTCACCGCCCACTGCTTTCACCTCGCGCCTCGCTGCTCCTACAAAAGCCACCGAGGGCTTTCCCTACCTCGCTGCCTCCATCGCTTTCTTCACCACCGAGCTCCGGAGCCGAGCGCCGCCGCGACGCCCGAGCGTTCTCGCTGCCCGTGATCTCCGAGCACGGCCGATCGCGCCACGGTGTGTTTCACCTCCTGAGGTAAACCTCCGTGAATTTCGGGTTTCATCGTGCGTGGAGCCGCGTGGGCTTTCTTCTCCAAGTGCGGCCGAGGCCGCCTCTTCCGCCACCGCATCTTCTCCGGTGAGCTCCAACTCGATTCCTTGCTCGGTGAGCATCACCTGGACTCCACCTTTCTTCTCCACTCACTCACACGTCCTCTCGTTCACCTCAGGCTCCCGTCATCGTTGACCGCCTTGCGCCGCCGTGGGCTCTCGTCGCCGAGCCACTCCGGTGCCTCTCCGTCGTCGCCAAGCACACCGGTGAGTTACTGAAGCCTCACTGATGCCCATGCGCGCACTAGTTTTCACCTTATTCTTCTCTGGCGCAGTCGTCCCTTGTCACCCCACTGCCGGCCGCCGTGCTCCGTCGCCGCGCCACCACCATGCTTCTCCGGCCAACCCGCGACCACCCTTAGCTTCAGTAACCCCTGGGCGACCCATTTTGGCCGTCGCACAGCCCGCGCCGCCACTCCTTCACCGGCGTCGAATCCAGGTCCAGAGCCGCCGAGCCTCTCTGTTCTTCGGTTGTGCTCCTCTCTGTCTTTCTGACAGTGGGGCCCACTCCTTCAAAACCAGTTCTTTAGTCTCTAATCATGATTAGGAATGTTCTTTAGTTCACTCTCTTGCTTGATCAAAATTGGGATTGGAAGTTTGAAAGCATTTTAGTTCTCTGTATGCTTCGCTGTTGTCGTTTTTCTGTTGTCAGTAAACTGAAATTGGGTTCATTCTTATGCTATTCATATCTGGTTAGTGCTTGGTGACTCCCTTAGAAGTAGTGCTTAGCAAGAAGTTAATTAGATAGTCTCTATAGGTTTCAAATCACTAGTTGGCTTTTGATCTATGAAGTCATATCTAACTTGAGGTATTGCCTCTGTACTTGTGGTGTATTTTCAGTAAGGTAAGGTTTTGTAGTAGCCGCATGCTGAAAATCGTTAGCCTAGCAGTATCTTGGTGTGATGCTTAGGAGTATGAATAGCTGAGTATCTTTAAAATCCTATCTTAGATAGAAAATGTTGTTAGCATCTCATAGTTGAATACTTGACTAGTTAGTGTTCAATAGCTCCTTGTAGGTTCTGTGATCTCAACTAATAATGGTTGTTTTAGAGTAGTTAGTTGTTTTTGATATATTAACTTGATGATTAAATAATAGATGTGCACACAATCACCATCAAAGTCTGTCCAAAGTTTAAAACATATAAGAGGATTGATTTTGTGGTTAACCTGATAAATAAGTGAGTGGGTAGATCAATCACTTGAAAGCATGTCTATTTGAATCATCTCTGTAGCAGTTATTTTGTTTTTCCTTTTGTGGTGGTCTAGCCTCTGTGTATAAATTGGTGTTTGTATTTGATTATTGAGTTTTGCCGGTGTTATTCGTTCTTATTCGCTGTTATTTGTTCAATCGTTAGGCTTCGACATTTGCGGTAACCCCGAGAGCGATCCTCGCAACAAAGTTGAGCATTCGAGCAACAGCAGCCGTGCAAGCGGTTTGATCATGACAATCCCAAATTTTAAAGTCTAATATTTTTGTTTCAATTTGTATGTATGCATTGCTTAATTTGTGTTAAATTGATTAGTTAAATCGTAGTCGCATATCCTGTAGTCAAAATATTGATCTCTACTACCCGAGCCTAGGTTATTTCTTTGTGATTAGAGGTCATGGATGATCTCTTGTCACTTAGTAGGTCCGGTCAATTTGCTTAGACATGCTTAGCTATCGGTAGAATCAAGCGTTATCGACTTTAGTCGGTAACCTTGATCACACAAAATTTTCTATAACTTTTTGTTTCAGATTTGCTTTGTTTAATTGAAAAATTAAAAATGAAAGCAAAATGATTTAGACTTGGGCACAATGGTAAGACTGTGTGATCTGTTGGGTGTGATGGAAAGGTGCCCAGCCGCTTAAGGACCGAAGTTACTTGCGCCACCGCATCGAGCATTTTGGCGTGCTAACCACACTAGAGTATATGGGACCTCTCTTGACCTAGTACTTTGGCGTGTATTGGCTCCGGTCGCAGGAGGTCGCAGGAGGGACGGAGGTGGGAGCATGGTAGTTGTCCAAAAACTTTATCCCGAGTGGGTAGTTGCCTTTTCGGCTTTACCATGTAAGCGTATGGATTTCTATCCATACGAGCGGCTCGTAGTTAATACACAATATTGGAAAAAGTCTCGTAGGACTTAGCCGTGCAAGATACCTTCTGAAGTGTGCTTTGGCTTAAAGGCGATGCAAGTGTGGGTACATTGGTACACCCCGCAGGTTTAAAACTATTCGAATAGCCTCGCCCTAGGTTATGGACACGCCGGATACGCCCCAAGAACTAGACTACAACATTTAAATTAAAACTTGATGGGTGGTACGAACTGGGATTCGTGCTATGTTGTGGTGACTTTTGGGTTAGTCACTTCTAGGTTGTTTACCTTTACTCTTTTATTATTATTATCCTTATCTGTATTTAAATCTTAAAAATGAATTGCAAACTTGCCTTCAAACCATTACATTATTGCAAATAAAGTTGGCTTTATGCAAATAAAACATATGGCCTCCACCAAATAAGCTCGCATGTAGTTTATGAACAGTCCGCTAGTTCACACGTCGGTCTTATGGTACAAAGACAATCTTTGTACTCGGTTGCTTTGCTTAATGTTTTGTTGCAGAGGAAGAAGGTGAGCCCCAAGGGCCTCACTTCGTGAGTCAGTGTTGCCGTTTCGTGACGACTAGACTTGGCGGTCGGTCGATGCCTTGTGGGTTGGAGGCACGCTGATTGGCTTTGTTTGTAGCCATCTTATGGCACTTTTGCTTCAGCTGTCTTCTCTCTCGTTATTTTTGTATCTTGTGGCCTGTCGGCCTCATCAGTAATAACTCTACTATTTGTTTATCTTCCGCTTGGTAGTGTGGTGTTTGGACTCTATGTTTGGAATGGAGTTGATGTCTAATTTTGTAACGAGGTGTGTATCTTTGCTTTCGAAGTATACATATCTCGAGGATCAGTTTATTTGATTTGTGATGCTAGGACCAGGTGGTTGGTTAAGCATTACAAGCCAAATAAATTGGGGTCCTCACAATGGTGGCCATGGTTGGACGCGACAAGGGATGGTGGCAGCGCTGGTGGTCGTGGCAACGGCTTTGGTGGTCGTGGTAGCGCGAAGGCAAAGACAGCAGCGGCTCTGCCGGGCGTGGCAAGGACTGGCAACGATGGAGCTAAGCGGTTGATTGAACCCAAACGCAACGGGGCGACCAAATGTGAGCAGAACTCGAAACTCTAAAGGAACTAGACACTAAGACCAGCAAAAGACACGACGATGCAATCGAAAGTTCAACAATGCAATGCACTGAAAAGAAAGATGCAATGGCGCAATTGGTCTTGGACAGATAGGTGATCTAATCCTATAAATTTTTTTGGCTTTTTCTGGACTTTCGGAATTAAGCAACCTGACTATGAAAAACAGTAAATTCTCACCGAGAAACCTTAAGCTCTGATAACACTTGATGGAGACGGGGTGCCCGATCTTTCGATGATATTGATAATTATCGATTTTTGTGGAGGTGACTCTCACGATCCGACTACAATCGTACGACGACGCTTGCGCCTTAGCAATCGTTGAACCAACTCCGAGATGTTATTGACCGTGCTAGAAGCGCGATCAACCTGAACACGAGGTTCAATTCCTGCGAGCAATCGAAGAACTAGCAAGAATAAAATATAGGCAATCTGATATTGCGAATAAGAATGTAGCGTAGATGGTATTGAAAATCAAAGGTGGGATCTCGAAGGCTGTCTTGACTGGTGGTCGTCCGACACAACTGAAGAACAGAAGTTTGCACAATGGCTAAACCTAAACTCAACGAAATCCGAGTTCTAGCTAGGGGAACGATGGCTCCTATATGGGAAGACGACCAGGGGTGGCGACCAAGGAAGTGGACACGTGCCCCTAGGGTTACAAGGCCCATAGGCCCAAGAGTAGGTGACGCGGCACCCTTTTTGACTCGGATAAAAAAATAGATGTGGATTGTTTTATTTATTGTGGCTGACTTGTTTGGAATTTGAAGCTAAGGTTGGATCCATTAGAAAGTAGACTTGATAAGCTTTCAATGAAGTCCAAGAACGTCCCAAACGGAGTCCGTATGAAGACGTTACGGCCGTTTGAACTTAGTGCTATCGCAGTAGTCCGAACTCGAATCCAGAACGAGCCCAACTTGAACTCTTGCTTGGCTCGTGTGAGGACCCCAATTTATTTGGCTTGTAATGCTTAACCAACCACCTGGCCCTAGCATCACAAATCAAATAAACCGAGCCTCGAGATATGTATACTTCCTGCACGCAGATACACACTCGCCACAAAATTATGCATCAACTCCATTCCCAACATAGAGTCCAAACATTACACTACAAGCGTAAGGTAAACAATGTAAGATTATTACGGACTGGGCCGACCGCCAAAAGATACACAAATACCGTAAGATAGACAAAGGAAGCAAAGTGCCATAAGATGGCTATAAACAAAGCCAATCGCGTGCCTTCAACCCACAAGGCATCTCGACCGACCGCCAAGCCTAGTCGTCAAACACGGCGGCAAAGACAACTCACAAAAGTGAGGCCCTTGGGGCTCACCTTCTTCCTCTGCAACAAAAATATTAAGCAAAATTGAGTACAAAAATTGTTTTTGTACTGCAAGACCGACGTGTGAACTAGCGACACTGCTCATAAGCTACATGCGAGCTTATTTGGTGGAGGCCATATGTTTCATTTGCACAAAGCCAAATTTATTTGCAATAATGTAATACGCTTTGAAGGCAAATTTGCAGTTCATTTTAGTTGAAATAACAATGAAGGATAATAATAACAAAAGAGTAAAGAAAAACAACCTAGAAGTGACTATCCCAATAGTCACCACAACAATAGCACGAATCCCGCATTCGTACCACCCATCAAGTTTTAATTTAAAAGGTTGTAGTCTAACTCTTGGAAGACCTTGCCAAGCGTGTCCATAACCTAGGGCGAGGCTATTCGAATAGTTTTAACCTCGCAGGGTGTACCATCGTACCCACACTTGAGATCGCCTTTAAGCCAAAGCACACTTCCGAGGTATGCGACACACTAAGTCCTACGAGACTTTTTCCAATATTGTGTATTAACTCACGAGCCGCTCGTATGGATAGAAATCCATACGCTTACATGGTAAAGCCGAAAAGACAACTACCCACTCAGATAAAGCTTTTGGACAACTACCATGCTCCCAACACCATCCCTCCCGCGACCTCCTGCGACCGAGCCAATACACGCCAAAGTACTAGGTCAAGAGAGGTCCCATACCCTCTAGTGTGGTTAGCACGCTAAAATGCTTGGTTTAGTGTAACAAGATGTTCGGTCCTTGTTGACTCGGGCACCTTTCCAATCACACCCAACAGATCACACCAAAACTTACCATTGTGCCCAAGTCTAAATCGTTTTGTTTTCATTTTTAGTTTTGCAATTAGACATAGCACAAGCGGAACATAAGAACAATAATAATTTTATGTGATCAAGATCATCGACTAAGTCGATGATCGCCAATTCTACCTAAGCTAAGCATGGCTAAGCAAGCGAACTCGTAATCTACTAAGTGATAAGAGTTCATCCAACGAACTCTAATCACAGCAAGTAACTTAGGCTCGGTGTAGTAGAGATCAATATTTTACCTACGTGGATATGCAACACGGATTTAACTAATCAATTTAACACAAATTAAGCAATGCATACATACACCAAACAAAGTATTAGACTTTAAAATACTGGGATAAACATGATCAAACTGCTTGCACAGCTTCGCTGCTCAATAGGCTCAACTTTGTTGCAGGATCACTCGATAAAACTGTAATCGCCTGCAATCTATCGATCGAGCAAAACCACAAATAAGAACAAATAACACCGACAAAACTCAAAAAATTCAATACCATCTAATGAGCACAAAATTCACACAGCAATTAGAGCAAGATTTAACAAAATTTTAGAAACAGAGAACAATTTATTTGGAGTTGTGACGAATTTTCTAGGAATTTTCTAAGTTAAAATACACATAAAAGCACTATTTAATTATTTAACAAACTTTCATGAACAGAAACAAATCTAAAACCTATGCTGATAAATAGTACACTAAAAATGAAAATTTACAAAATTGGATTCACTTGATTTGGATAAAAATTGAATTAGATATGAATTTTCTAAGTTTAATTGAATTAACAGAACACAAGAAATTCAATTCGGAAATCCTAAAAGACATTAACTCCTTTTTATACCCACGGTCGGCTAGCCACCACGCATGACAGGCGGGCCCGAGCGAGGGAGCTTGACTGAGTCGACCTTTACTCAGCCGACGCCAAGGCGGCGTCGAGACGATGAAGCTATCGCTTTCGCTTATGAAACGCACTGATCCTAAACATTGCAGAGAAGCACGTCTGCTCACAACAGAAGACGTATTTCACTACAATACGCCAAGCCCCAACCGGCCGAGAGGGCCCACAAGCTAGTGACTCAAAGGATTAAAAACGGTTAGATTAAAACTTAAACACGCTTAATCCCACCGCCCATGTCAAAGATACAACCCAAAGGATGATTAACACTAATGGAGAGATTAGCCCTTAAAGGCGCGGCGGCTCACCGACGCTTCACGGGACGGCGGCGTGGGCGCGCGAATGATCTCGCGAACCAGCAGTCTCGGTCGAGTGGGTTATACCTACAGATTCACTGCGAGCTCGCGAACTTCGATGACGACGACCGGGTCTCGAGGATGCCGCAAGGCGAGCCGACGCGAACTGAGGCGGAGAAGAAGTTACGGCTCGCGAGAAGATGCCACAGGCTTCTAGAAGACTCCGGAAGGTGCGCCTTAGCTTCGCCTCAACACCAGGAGCAATAAGCACACGAAAACGCCGACGAAGAGGGACCGAAGCGACCGGAATTGCCACGGCGGCGGAACACCGAGCTTGGAGAAGAATTGGTCGCACGCCCTCAACGATGCACCAAAGATGAAATAGAACCTACTGTTAGACTCAGTGGACCAATGCGATCCTAAGGGATCAGACGCTGAGTCTAGAGACTCACCGATCGTCAAAACGACAGCGGGGCCGAGATCACCGGAGGCGGAGACGACGACACCGCCCCTGGCGATTCACTGGACGACAAGGATCCGGGATGGGCAAAATGGAGGCGGCGATGAGCAAGGATCACGATGGTGCGGTCCCGGGCTCGAGGGTGGCACCAACACGGCGGCGCTACCTTCGGCTTCTTCTCCGGCCGAAACAGAGAATCGGGCGAAGAGAACGAGAGAAAGCAAAGGAGACGAAGTGGGTGAGCCCAGAAGATTTATGAAGTCGCGGCGATGCCTCCCAGCCGGACACGAGGGCATAAAGGTGGCAGCGACGAGGTACGTGGCGCGCATGCGCGAACGCCGACGCACTCGGCGCGACGGAGAAGACGAGGGTGGTCCTGACAGGTGGGGTCCGCTCGTCAGCGACCGAGGCAAAGCGGCGTGAACCGGGGTCCGACTCGGCTCAAGCGCGGCGGTTAGTTGGCTTGACCCAACCATGAAGATGACGTCCGCTAGATCTCGATCGGACGGTTGAGATCCAGGTGGTGCAGCTAAGCGGCGCGGTCGAACCGAGCGACGCGGTTGGACTCGAGCTCGAGTTGGGTTCGAGCCCGACAAACAGTGACTCCAAATTTGAATTAAAAAGGCATAGAAGGTTTGGGGAATTTTTAGAGGTAGCTCCAGAGCTCCAAAAATTCCAAACTTTTATGGTAGCCACTTTGGACAGACAACAACCTAGCATAAATTTTCCAGAAATTTTTAAGCACAGAATTGTTCCCAAGAAAAATCACAAGCTGCTGCCCTAGGGTTTGACCAGAATTTGGAATAGTTTGACTTGCTCTTTGAATAGCAAATAAACTCTAAAATTGTGAAATTTTTCAGAGAGGTAACTAGGATGGTCAAGATGATAGGAAAAATACTTGCAGAGGATGATCACAAGTTTAAGGTCAAGAATTTTGTTGACAACAACTTCCATTCACAAGAATAAATTCTAAAAATGGAAATTGCTAGGGGAAAATTTAGAAAACTTCCAAATCAATTCATGAGGCATCAAAAGTTTTGTTTCTCCTCATAATTTTACATTTGAAATACAAACCCTAACTTAGGGTCATTACAAATCTCCCCTTACAGAATCTCGCCCAGATCTGGATCACCGAAAAGAAGGATGGGTAGTCCAGCGGAGACGATCTTCCCGCTCCCAAGTGGCTTCGTCCTCTGAGTGATTCACCACCGAACTTTAAGGAACTTGATCACACGGTTCCTCGCTCGCGCTCGGCTTCTTCGAGGATACGAACGGGCGCTCACGATAGGGCAGATCCTCCCGCACATCGATATTTTCCAATGGCGTTTCTCAACCGAACACGGAGGCACTTCTTCAATTGCGATACATGGAAAACATCATGCACTCGCCGAGTGTAGCGGCAAATTTTAACTTGTATGCAATAGTTCCTACTTTCTTGATGATGCGATACGGCGGACATATCGAGGAGCCGTTTGCCCTTGACACCGAAACGACGATGTCCCTTCAAAGGTGAGACTTTGAGATACACAAAGTCATTGGGTGGAAACTCACTCACGACGACGATCGCATAGCTCTTTTGCCTGGACGAGCACGCGCAAGTGCTCACGAATCAACTACACTTGACTTTCACCTCATTAATTGATTACGGTCAAGAACCGTCTTTCCCGCCGGACCGTTCAATGGGGTTCGCATCGCCTCCCATACAAAGCCTCAAGCGGTGTCATACCAAGACTAGCTCGAAGTCGTTGTTGTAGGAGAACTCGACAAGCGGTAGGCACTTCTCCCAATTCTTCCCATAGGAAAGAACACAAGCACGAGCATATCTTCAAGCACCGGTTGACGCGTTACGTCGACCATCGATGCGAGGATGATAGGCGTCTTTGAAGGTAAGACGAGTTCCCATGGCCTCCTGCAGACTATGCCAAACCGAGAGGTAAACAATACTTACGGTCGACACGATCGCCTAGGGCACACCATGCAAGCTCACAATCCTTGATACATAGAGTTCGGCGGAGGTTCCACACGGAGCCGAAGTCTTGACCGAAGGAAATGCGCCACTTTAGTTAGCTTTGTCGCTGACAACCCAAATGGCGCCATTTCCCTTGGATGAGCGGGCAATCCGGTGATGAAATCCATGCCCACTAATCCCACTTCCACTCGCACCGCAAAGGTCGAAGAAGACTCTTTGGCCGATGCTCGTCCTTGACACGACAACATACGTCGCATCTGCAACGAACCTGGCAATCTCGCGCTTCATGCGAGTCCACCAGAATCTCTGACGCAGATCTTGGTACATTTTGGTGGCCCCGGGGTGAATAGACAAGGGGGAATCATGGGCCTCATGGAGAATCAAATCCCGCAATTCTGGGACCTTTGGGACCACGAGACGCTGCCCAAATCGCACAACACCATGCTCATCTTCTGAGAAACACCTGGCTATCCCATCCTTGATATTCTGCTTAATCTGGTTCACACCGTCATCTGATTGCTGTGCTGCCTTGATTTGATCCACCAAGGTTGGTTGCACAACCAAGGCAGCAAGGGAACCATGCTCAACCAAACCCAAGTTGAAACGCTGAAATTCTGCAAGAAGTGCCGGTTGCTGCTCTTGGATCATCAAAGTATTGCAATACACCTTCGCTAAGTGCATCAAGAACCACATTGGCCTTGCCAGATGATACTGACTACCCATGTCATAATCTTTGATCAATTCCAACCATCTCCTTTGCCTGAGGTTCAGATCTGGTTGGGTGAACAAATATTTCAAGCTCTTGTGATCAGAATACACTTCACATCGGTTACCGATCAGATAATGCCGCCAAATCTTGAGTGCATGAACCACAGCAGCAAGCTCTAAATCATGGGTGGGATAATTGAGCTCGTGAGGTCTCAACTGCCTAGATGCATAGGCAACTGCCTTGCCTTCTTGCATAAGAACACACCCGAGTCCCTGACGAGAGACATCGCAATAGATATCGAAGCTCTTGTGGACATCGGGAAGAGTAAGGATCGGGCTGAAGTCAATGCCGTTTGAGCTCCCGAAAGCTCTCATCACAAGCAGAGGACCACACGAACTTTTATCCTTCTTGAGCAATTCAACATCGGCTGCGATCTTGGAGAAGTTCTCGATAAAGCGGCGGTAGTAGCCCGCTAAACCGAGAAAACTCCGCACATCGATGGCGACTTGGTGACCCCAAGATAGAACATCGCGACCTTCTTTGGGATCCACGGCTACACCTCCACCTGAAAGAACATGGCCCAAGAATGCCACTTCCTTCAACGAACTCGCATTTCTTTGAACTTCGATATAGTGGTGCTCCCGCAACTTGCCCAAAACAATCTTCAGATGCTCAACGATGCTCTTCTTCAGTCTTGGAATAGATAAGAATATCATCAATAAACACCACCACGAACTTATCCAAATATTCCATGAATACCGAGTTCATGAGGTTCATGAAATAAGCTGGAGCATTGGTTAAGCCGAAAGACATGACGGTATACTCGTAAAGACCATAACGAGTAGTGAAAGTCGTTTTGGAATATCCTCACTCGATCCGACTTGATGATATCCCAATCTCGCATCAATCTTGGAGAACACCGAGCTCGGATAACCGGCGAAAAGATCATCAATGCGGGCGAGGATATTTGTTCTTCACCGTCACCTCATTGAGCGGACGGTAATCAACACACATGCGCAAAGTCTTGTCCTTCTTCTTCACAAAGATCACCGGACAACCCCAAGGAGATGAGCTAGGACGGATGAACCCCTTTGCTTGAAGCTCACCTAATTGCTTCTTCAATTCCTCCACCATTGGGAGGCATCCGACTGGCGCCTTGAAATCGGAGCGATGCGGCAAAGAACTCAATGACAAACTCAAGGTCTCGAATCGAGGCATCCTGGCAAATCTTCTGAAAGACATCCACAAAGTCGATACTATGGGAACATCCCGAATCCATGCAAGACAGGCTTAGCTTCCAAAACACACAATCGCGATTCTGCGATTGGTGGCGAAACTCCAACCTCGCCGCTAAGGGTGGTGAGATAGACAATCTTCCTGGCACAATCGATTTTCCCCAAGTGTTGGGACAACCAATCTATGCCAAGAATTACATCCAGACTCGCTGAACTGAGCAGAATAAGGTTTGCCAAAAACCCTACCCCTTTGACTTCAATAGGAACGCCACGGCATTCAAAATCAGCTCTCATTTCTGAACCCAGAGAGCGAATAAGCAAAGGAATCCCCAAAGAAACACAGTGAAGACCGCTAGCAGCAGCAAATGATCTTGAAATAAAAGAATGCGATGCTCTAGAATCAAATAATACTGCAGCAGGACAATAATTGACAAGAAGTGTACCCATCACGACATCCGCGCCCCGAGCCTCCTCACCAAAGATGGTTGACTCGACCACGCCGCACTCAGGTCTTCCGGATCATCTTCAGTCGGTGGGTGACCACTCCTGCCCGCATCCTCCATTAGGACGAGGGCTCACAACATTCGAGGCGTATTCGCATAGTGGCCCTTGTTGTGGCGGTGAAAACAGTAACCTCGCCGGCCGGATTGCGGAGGCCAATCTGCCACAATCGCAGCGCACGTGGTCAAAACACGGCTGCGGTGGACGAGGAGCTGGCGCCGATGGCCTCGGTGCCGTGGAGCAAAAGAACGAGCCTCGTGGCCGCCCACCGAGGACGAGTGAGGTGGCGTGAGTAGACCGATGGGCCTCCCATTTGCGCTTGCGAGACTCGCCACGCTTTGCCTTATGCTCGCAACAATGGCCTTATCCACTAAGGCACGAAAGCCTGAGAAGTCCACAATAGATAGCTTGTCCTCGCAGCCTCGGACAAGCCATCCATAAACTTCTCCTGCTTGGCCTCATCAGAGGCCACCTCCCCCGGAGCATAACGAGTCAAATGATTAAACTCATAGAGGTACTCCGTCACAGATTTGCGCCCTTGCTTGAGCGCGAGGAATTCTTTTCTTCTTCACTTCATCAGGCCATCGGGGATGTGGGCCCGACGAAAGGAGACTCGAACTCCTCCCATGCGACCACATGGCGGCGGGCCGCATGGCGAGATAGTTCTCCCACCATGAGAGTGCCGCGCCTCAAGCCGGTGGGACGCGAAGAGTGCCTTATCCCGTGCACGCATCGAGCTATGTTGAGCTTTCGCTCAATCATGCGCGACCAATCGTCCGCGTCCAAAGGGTCCTCGGAGCGGGAGAAAGTAGGCGGCTGCGTACGGAGGAACTCCGCAAGTCCCCCGCGAGTCTGATGTCCGCCACCTCCAGATTCGGAGGCACCGGCAGGAGTGGAGGTATTCCTAGCAATAACCTCCAAAATGCGCGTCTGATCCATGCGGTTTCGCTCGATCTGAGCGAGAACTTCAGCCATAGTCGGAGGAGGGGGAAGCTCCTCATCATGACCAGCCGGCTGACTACCACGCGTCCTCACAGCCATCCTGTTTGTTAAGATAGGTTAGTGATAGACTGAGAACAAGAAATCAATAAAGCACTGAAACAGCTCAAAAATAACTAGCGACAAGCACAAGCATTTAAACTTCAAACATCAATCTCCCGAAACGACCAACTCAGATTGATGAGACGAGCCATCGCTCAAGAAGGCAAGGTTTCACAATTCAAAACTTGGTTCAATACAGCTAAAAGTAAAGCAAACCAACTGGCAAAAATTAGACACTTAGCAGACTTGCAACACATCCTACCCTTATGTTCCCACAAGTTTCGGTTAGATTAATCTTCCATAGTTCTCCCCGAAACTAATTCCACCAGTAGTAACTATCTTTTGAAAGGAAAGAGAGAAACCAAGTTTTAAAACTCAAATTAGAGTAAGATGAGAGTAGAAGGCTAAGATAGATAAGGAGTAAAACCTGAGAATCTGCCTAGGTTTTCATAAACCCTTTTTATACTTTGAAAATAAGCCTTTCCAAAATATCCTAAGGACGACTATGCTTGGGTTACTACGGTCAGAATGGCTCTGATACCAACTTTGTGAGGACCCCAATTTATTTGGCTTGTAATGCTTAACCAACCACCTGGCCCTAGCATCACAAATCAAATAAACCGAGCCTCGAGATATGTATACTTCCCAGAATGTAGTATACACACCTCGCCACAAAATTATGCATCAACTCCATTCCCAACATAGAGTCCAAACATTACACTACCAAGTAGAAGGTAAACAACAGAAGATTATTACAGACCAGGGCCGACCAGCCAAAAGATACACAAATACCAGAAGATAGACAGCGGAAGCAAAAGTGCCATAAGATGGCTATAAACAAAGCCAATCGTGCCTTCAACCCACAAGGCATCGGACCGACCGCCAAGCCTAGTCATCAAACACGGCGGCAAAGACAACTCACGTAGTGAGGCCCTTGGGGCTCACCTTCTTCCTCTGCAACAAAAACATTAAGCAAAGCGGTGAGTACAAAAATTATTTTTGTACTGCAAGACTGACGTGTGAACTAGCGCACTGCTCATAAGCTACATGCGAGCTTATTTGGTGGAGGCCATATGTTTCATTTGCACAAAGCCAAATTTATTTGCAATAATGTAATACAGTTTTGAAGGCAAATTTGCAGTTCATTTTTAGTTGAAATAACAGTAAGGATAATAATAACAAAAGAGTAAAGAAAAACAACCTAGAAGTGACTATCCCAATAGTCACCACAACAATAGCACGAATCCCAGATTCGTACCACCCATCAAGTTTTAATTTAAAAGGTTGTAGTCTAACTCTTGGAAGACCTTGCCAAGCGTGTCCATAACCTAGGGCGAGGCTATTCGAATAGTTTTAACCTGCAGGGGTGTACCATCGCATCCACACTTCGCATCGCCTTTAAGCCAAAGCACACTTCCAAGGTATGCCGCACACGCCTAAGTCCTACGAGATTTTTTCCAATATTGTGTATTAACTACGAGCCGCTCGTATGGATAGAAATCCATACGCTTACATGGTAAAGCCAAAAGACAACTACCCACTCAGATAAAGCTTTTCGACAACTACCATGCTCCCAACACCATCCCTCCCGCGACCTCCTGCGACCCTGAGCCAATACACGCCAAAGTACTAGGTCAAGAGAGGTCCCATACCCTCTAGTGTGGTTAGCACGCTAAAATGCTTGGTTTAGTGTAACAAGATGTTCGGTCCTTGTTGACTCGGGCACCTTTCCAATCACACCCAATGATCACACCAAAACTTACCATTGTGCCCAAGTCTAAATCGTTTTTGTTTTCATTTTAGTTTTTGCAATTAGACATAGCACAATGTGGAACATAAGAACAATAATAATTTTATAGATCAAGATCATCGACTAAGTCGATGATCGCCCAATCTACCTGGCTAAGCATGGCTAAGCAACTGAACTCGTAATCTACTAAGTGATAAGAGTTCATCCAACTAACTCTAATCACAGCAAGTAACTTAGGCTCGGTAGTAGAGATCAATATTTTACCTACAGGATATGCATTTCGATTTAACTAATCAATTTAACACAAATTAAGCAATGCATACATACAACCAAACAAAGTATTAGACTTTAAAATACCGATAAACATGATCAAACCGCTTGCACGGTGCTGCTGCTCAATAGGCTCAACTCATGCAGAGGATCACTCGATAAAACTGTAACCGCATGAATCTATCGATCGAGCAAAACCACAAATAAGAACAAATAACACCGACAAAACTCAAAAATTCAATACCATCTAATGAGCACAAAATTCACACAGCAATTAGAGCAAGATTTAACAAAATTTTAGAAACAGAGAACAATTTATTTGGAGTTGTGATGAATTTTCTAGGAATTTTCTAAGTTAAAATACACATAAAAGCACTATTTAATTATTTAACAAACTTTCATGAAACGAAACAAATCTAAAACCTATGCTGATAAATAGTACACTAAAAATGAAAATTTACAAAATTGGATTCACTTGATTTGGATAAAAATTGAATTAGATATGAATTTTCTAAGTTTAATTGAATTAACAGCACACAAGAAATTCAATTCGGAAATCCTAAAAGACATTAACTCCTTTTTATACCCACGGTCGGCTAGCCACCGCGCATGATAGGCGGGCCCTAGCGAGGGAGCTTGACTGAGTCAACCTTGACTCAGCCGACGCCGAAGGCGACGTCGGAGACGTATTTAGCTAATACGCTTTCTCGTTTATGAAACGCACTGATCCTAAACATTGCAGAGAAGCACGTCTGCTCACAACAGAAGACGTATTTCACTACAATACGCCAAGCCCCAACCGGCCGAGAGGGCCCACAAGCTAGTGACTCAAAGGATTAAAAACGGTTAGATTAAAACTTAAACACGCTTAATCCCACTGGCCCACATGTCAAAGATACAACCCAAAGGATGATTAACACTAATGGAGGAGATTAGCCCTTAAAGCTGCCGGCGGCTCACCGACGTTCACGGGGACGGCGGCGTGGGCGCGCAGCTGATCTCGCGAACCAGCAGGTCTCGGGTCGAGTGGGTTATACCTACAGATTCACTGCGAGCTCGCGAACTCGATGACGACGACCCGGGTCCTCGAGGATGCCGGCGGCGAGCTGACGGCGAACGGAGGCGGAGAAGAAGTTACGGCTTCCGCGGAGAAGATGCCACAGGCTTCTAGAAGACTCCGGAAGGTGCGCCTTAGCTTCGCCTCAACACCAGGAGCAATAAGCACACGAAAACGCCGACGAAGAGGGACCGAGGCGGCCGGAATTGCCACGGCGGCGAAACACCGAGCTTGGAGAAGAATTGGTCGCACGCCCTCAACGATGCACCAAAGATGAAATAGAACCTACTGTTAGACTCAGTGGACCAATGCGATCCTAAGGGATCAGACGCTGAGTCTAGAGACTCACCGATCGTCAAACGATCAAGGCGAGATCACCGGAGGCGGAGATTTACGACACCGCCTAGCGATTCACCGGGCGACAAGGATCCGGATGGGAAAATGGAGGCGACGATGAGCAAGGATCACGATGGTGCGTCCTGGCTCGAGGGTGGCACCAACACGGCGCTACTTTCGCTTCTTCTCCGCCAAACAGAGATCGCGCGAAGAGAACGAGAAAGCAAAGGAGACGGCGTGGGTGAGCCTAAGATTTATGAAGTCGCGGCGATGCCTCCCACCGACACGAGGGCATAAAGGTGGCAGCGACGAGGTACGTGGCGCGCGCATCGTAACGCCGACGCACTCGGCGCGACGGAGAAGACGAGGTGGTCTGACAGTGGGGTCCGCTCGTCGGCATCGAGGCAAAGCGGCGTGAACTGGTCCGACTTCGGCTCAAGCGCGCGGTTGGTTGGCTTGACCCAACCATGAAGATGACGTCCGCTAGATCTCGATCGGACGGTTGAGATCCAGGTGGTGCAGCTAAGCGGCGCGGTCGAACCGAGCGACGCGGTTGGACTCGAGCTCGAGTTGGGTTCGAGCCCGACAAACAGTGACTCCAAATTTGAATTAAAAAGGCATAGAAGGTTTGGGGAATTTTTAGAGGTAGCTCCAGAGCTCCAAAATTCCAAAATTTTTATGGTAGCCACTTTGGACAGAGAACAACCTTGCATAAATTTTCCAGAAATTTGTATGCACAGAATTGTTCCCAAGAAAAATCACAAGCTGCTGCCCTAGGGTTTGACCAGAATTTGGAATAGTTTGACTTGCTCTTTTGGAATAGCAAATAAACTCTAAAAATTGTGAAATTTTTCAGAGAGGTAACTAGGATGGTCAAGATGATAGGAAAAATACTTGTAGAGGATGATCACAAGTTTAAGGTCAAGAATTTTGTTGACAACAACTTCCATTCACAAGAATAAATTCTAAAAATGGAAATTGCTAGGGGAAAATTTAGAAAACTTCCAAATGATTTCATGAGGCATCAAAAGTTTTTATTTCTCCTCATAATTTTACATTTGAAATACAAACCCTAACTTAGGGCTGTTACAGCTCGGACCCAAAGTGACGTGGTCCTTTCCCATGTTCCTAAGCACAATTAAATCACTTGCATTAGGTAGCGATCTATTCTCAGTAATATATAAACCTATGAACGAATTCATCTGGTGATTAAGTTGGTGAGCACAAGCTCGAGTAATTGGTCCTTGTAACATTTGTTGTGGATCAGTTGTGTGTGTAGGTGCGGTTGTATCCAAGTTAGGGATGTCCTCATCACTAAACCTTCCACTTCAGGTATTAATGTTATAGATGTTTTTCTTGCTGATTCTTCTGTTAACTCTTGGGTATTTGATACCGGATCGATTGCTTATATTTGCAATTCGATGCAGAGTCTAACAAGGAGTAGGAGAGTTGCAAGAGGCGAGATGGATCTTCGCGTCGAGAATAAAGCAAAGGTTGTTTGATTAGCCGCTCGGACGTTGCCATTACTTTTGCCCTCAGGATTTATTATGGAATTAAATAATTGTTATTATGTTCCAGCCATGAGTAGAAACATTATCTCTGCCTCATGTTTGATGGCAGAGGGTTATAAATTCATTATTGAGGACAATGGTTGTTCTATATTTTTGAATGAAATGTTTTATGGCTATGCTCCTGTTTTGAATGGGTTGTTTATTTTAAATCTTGATGATGCACCAGTCTATAATATTAATGCAAAGAGGCTTCGGCCTAATGATCTGAATTCTACTTTTATTTGGCATTGTCGTTTGGGTCACATAAGTGAGAAATGTATGAAGAAGCTCCATAATGATGGAATTCTAAACTCATTTGATTTGAAATCATTTGAAACATGTGAATCTTGTCTACTTGGAAAGATGACCAAGGCACCTTTCACTGATCGAACTGAGAGGGCGTCCGACTTGCTAGCAGTCATATGTACTGATATGTGTGGACCAATCAAAGACGACACCTAGAGGTGGTTTTAGTACTTCATTTCTTTCACTTTGACTTTAGTAGATATGGATATATCTATTTGATGAGGCACAAGTCGGAATCCTTTGAAAAGTTCAAGGAGTTCCAAAGTGAGGTACAGAATCAACTTGGCAAGACAATCAAATCTTTACGATCTAATCATGGAGGAAAATTTTTGAGTCATGAATTTGGTGATCATTTGAAACAATGTGGAATTATTCCACAGCTTACACCACCGGGTACTCCACAATGGAATGGGGTGTCCGAGCGACGTAATCGGACCTTATTGGATATGGTTCGATCGATGATGAGCCAATCGGATCTACCATTGTCCTTTTGGGGTTACACTCTAGAAACTGCTGCTTTCACTTTAAATAGAGTACCATCTAAATCAGTAGATAAGACACCATATGATATGTGGACTGAGAAGAGTCCTAGTTTGTCTTTTCTAAAGATTTGGAGATGTGATGTCTATGTTAAACGTTTGACGTCCGATAAACTCATACCCAAGTCACATAAATGCTTCTTTATAGGATATTCTTGGGAAACCAAAGGATATTACTTCTACAACTGAGAAGAGGGCAAAGTTTTTGTTGCCCGAAATGGTGTCTTTTTTGAGAAAGAGTTTCTTTCAAAAGGAGTCAGTAGGAGAAAGGTGTAACTCGAAGAAATTCGGGAAACATCTGAAAGTGTTTCAACTCCTACTGAACCTCTACAGGAAGAACAAAATATTGTTGAACCTGTAGATGAGGCATCAGCCCCACGTAGATCTAAAAGGCCACGTCAATTGCCTATAAGGTATGGACATGACGTATTATTATTGAATAATGATGAGCCTAAGACTTATGAGGAAGCGATGATGGACCCAAACTCTGAGAAATAGCTTGGAGCCATGAAATCCGAGATAGACTCCATGAGAGACAATAAGGTTTGAAACCTAGTCAATCCACTTGATGGTGTTAAAATCATTGAGTGCAAATGGATCTATAAGAAGAAGATTGACATGGATGGAAATGTTCACATTCATAAAGCTCGACTAGTCGCAAAAGGGTTTCGATAAGTTCAAGGAGTTGACTACGATGAGACTTTCTCACCGGTAGCGATGCCTAAATCTGTATGGATCATTCTAGCTATTGTTGCATATTTCGACTATGAGATATGGCAAATGAATGTCAAGACGATTTTTCTTAATGGAAACCTAGATGAAGATGTGTACATGGCACAACCTAAAGGTTTTGTCGATCCAAAGAATGCTAGTAAAGTGTGCAAACTTCAGAAATCCATTTATGGGTTGAAGCAAGCATCCCGGAGTTGGAATATACGTTTTGATGAGGAGATCAAAAGGTTTGGTTTCATCAAGAACAAAGAAGAACCTTGTGTTTACATGAAGATTAGTGGGAGCGCACTTGTAATTATAATCTTATATGTGGATGACATATTATTGATTGGGAATGACATTCCTATGCTGGAATCCGTTAAGGCGTCATTGAAAATAGTTTTTCTATGAAGGACCTAGAGAGGCAAATATATCTTACGAATAAAGATCTATAGAGATAGATCAAGAAGGCTAATTGGATTAAGCCAAAGTACTTATATTGACAACATGTTGATTCGATTCAGCATGCAGGATGCTAAGAAAGGGTTCTTGCCCATGTCACTTGGCATAAGTCTTAGCAAGAGTCGTTGTCCTTCGACAACCGATGAGCAAGACCGTATGAATGGTATTCCATATGCTTCAATTATTGGATCTATCATGTATGCCATGATATGCACTCGACTGTATGTATCATATGCTCTAAGTGTTACAAGCGTATACCAAGTGATCCGGTGAAAGTCATTGGACAATGTGAAGAACATTCTAAGTACTTGAGAAGGGCTAAGGATGCATTCCTAGTTTATGGCGGTGATGAAGAGCTCGTTGTAAATGGTTACACCGATGCAAGCTTCCAAACAAACAAAGATGATTATCGTTCGTAATCGGTTTTGTATTCATTTTGAATGGATGAGCAAAGGAGTCGAAGAGTTCCAAGCAAGAGACGGTTGCTGATTCTACGATGGAGGCCGAGTACATTGCGGCTTCTGAAGCTACGAAGGAAGGTGTTTGGATAAGGAATTTCATTGCTGAGTTGGGTATGGTTCCGAGTGCCTCGAGCCCAATGGATCCTATTGTGACAATAATGGAGCCATTGCACAGGCTAAGGAGCCTAGATCCCATCAGAAGTCCAAGCATATACTCAGGCGTTATCATCTTATTCACGAATTGGTGGATAGAGGAGATGTTAAAATATGCAAAGTACATATGGATTTAAATGTTGCTAATCCGTTGACAAAGCCTCTCTCACAGCCAAAGCATGAGGCACACACAAGAGCTATCGGTATTAGATACTTAAATAATTGACTCTAGTGCAAGTGGGAGACTGTTGGAAATATGCCCTAGAAGCAATCATAGAGATGATTGTATTTCGTTATATTCATCATATTGGATAATATGTTATCTTATTCCTAGAATAATATTGTTAATATTTATTATCAAGTATGTGACTTGATTGTAAAACTCTGTATTTCTACGATGATTATTCTTAAACGTTCCCTAGTCGAAAACATATGAGAACACATATGAATAGACTAGCATATGTATTGGTTGATGACTATATTTCACAGGTCATAGATATGGAGATATCAAACCAATAATATTGACACATGTTAGAGAACATGGTGTTGGTTTGACCCACCTTGAGACACTATTGAGATTGTTATGATTCTATGTGTCATTAGTTGGTCTCAATCAATGATGATGTATAATCCTTAGACCTGAGATCAGCATGGTTTCCTACATGTGTAATAGCACTCTTAGGGGTTGCCAAACGCTACTCGTAACTGGGTAGTTATAAAGGTAGCTTTCGGGTATGCTATGAAACATGCAGAGAAATGTGACTGGTCGGATATGGGATTTGCCCCTCCTAACATAACAGGAGAGATGTCTCTGGGCCCCTCGTTGTGTTCGGATAAAGAAAGTGCGTGGTCATGCTACTAGTGGTCGAAGTGTCGACTATATGAAGTTATTCGACACTTGATCGAGAAAGTATTGAACAATCCATAGATGACAAATTATCTCACCCGAGTTCAAACCGATGTCATAAGCCAAAAGGAGAATACGCAAACAGTCGTTGGCTTCGACCAGATATAGAGTTTTCCTTAGACCTCCTTGGACCTCTTCAGAGATCCTCTTGGACCTCCTTGAGATTTCTCTTGGACCTCTTCGAGAGATCCTCTTGGACCTCCTTAGAGATTTCTCTTGGACCACTTTGGGAGACCTCCAGGGACCTCCTTTGGAGATTTCTCTTGGACCTCTTCGGGAGATCCTCTTGGACCTCCCTTGGAGATTTCTTTGGATCACTTCAAGAGAATGTGGTCGGAACACTATGGTCAAAATAATCTGATCGTATGGAGATACGAGCTGGTCGTAGACTGGTCGAAGCTGGTCGTGGACTGGTCGAAGCTAGTCATAGACTGGTCGAAGATAATCACTAACTGGTCATAAGGAGGTACGAGTTGGTCGTAAGTGATAAGGACCTGGTTATAGATCATATTACTTTAAGGTCCGTCCGATATATTCTATGTGTGTTTGGAAATTGTTATGTTCTGCTAGGTACCGCTAACGACTTGTGGTCGAAAAAGAGTTTCCGAGTCACAATCGATTACACATGAACCTATAGGGTCACACACTTAAAGGGCTAGGATTTGATTTGGATGGTGATCTGAATTCTTGTAGGCCACGAGCTCTTAATGGGCCTCAAGTTCGAGACCCATCATGGATGCCTATATATAAGAGGGGCGGTGGCATGGGAAAGAGGATGAATCCTTTTTGAAGAATTCCCAAAACCCTAATAGCCAAGCCTTCCTCAACCACGCCGCCGGTGCTAGCACTCCATCACGTGGTGTCCCTGCCCCGTATGTGTGGATACCTTGGAGGTGTTGTTCCGAAGCATCAGCACTAGGACAATCTGCAACTCTTGATGGTCTTAGGAGCAGGAGGAGAAGACGTGCGATGAGTACGACTACTACTGCATCAACTCGCTACATCGACTCTACTTCCGCTATGAGTCGACGTGTCTAGTGGTAATCTCGTGATCTATTACTAGCGGGGTTCCTTAGTTGCGCATCGATTTTTTGTTTTGTGCTATCGTAGCCTACCCGTTATCCTTCAGAAAGTCCAGTGGAAGGAGAAGAAGAGGCGAAGAAGCCAAAGCTGCGGCAGACTGAGGTTGAGGACCCGCAAGACCACGCGCCATAGAAGCAATTGCCGGCGTGCGGCTAGATGAGGTTGAACTCGCATGGTAGTCAATCCCCGATCAATTCGTGGATGCTTTCAGGACCAACTTTGTGCCCGCTGGTACGATGAGACTGAAGAAGAATGAGTTCCGAGCTCTCAAGCAGGGTCACATGTCAGTCAACGAGTACCTGACAAAGTTCAACCAGCTTGCTCGCTAAGCCCCAAATGACGTAGCTGATGAACAGGAAAAGATCGACCGTTTTGTGGACGGATTGTGCGAGGACATGAGAGTCCAACTTATCCTCCATGACTTCCCCAACTTCCATCACCTGGTCAATAAAGCCCTAGTACCCAATAATAAGAAAAAAAACTGCGGAAGTCAGCCACAAAAGGAAGATGGCATTCCAGAGGCCCCAAGGTAGCTTTCCGCAGAAGTCGGCGTTCTAGGGCAGCTCGTCGTTTCGACCACCAGCAGCCTCATTTCAGAGAACTCCAACTCCGGCCCCGCGTCCCAATGGGAATGGATTCCGCACTCTTCGCCCCACGGTGCAACTCGCAGCGATCAACCCAAAGACCCATCTCCATCGCTTTCAATCTGCGGGAAAATGACACTTGCCAACAAGTGCCCTCATCACCAGAACTCTGTCGCGAAGATCAACTCGGGAGCCACACCAACTCAAGGCCAGGCGTCAAATCAAAGCAAGAGTCATAAGACTTCACAGCCTCGAAGTTTACCCCGACATCGAATCGTGGTCGTGTGAACCACATCAACGCCAAGGAGGCCCACGAAACCATAGGAGTGCTATTGGGTACATTCTCTCAATTGCACTACAAGTTTTGTTTGACTCTAGAGCTTACGCACTTTTTGTTTCAGATCGCTTGTTAAAAGGCTTAAGTTGCCGATCTATAATCTAAGGAAACCCTTGGTGCTTAGTTCACCTGGGGGATCCCTATATGCTACCTTAGTTAGTCCCAGAGTAGAGATTGCTTTGGAAAATTTTGGATTCCTAGCAAATCTTTTAGTGCTAGAATCCCAAACTCTAGACATCATCCTAGGGATAGATTGGTTAGCAAACTACTAAGGAATGTTAGACTGTGCCAATCGAGTGGTCGTACTCACCAAAGATCCAGAAACCACAATAAGGATAAGTGTGGATCGTTCCTCTCCTTGGATCGAGCAGTCCCACCACCTTGAAGAGTTGTCCCTAGAGACAACACTGTAGTCCAAGCTTACCTAAAGTCTTCCTAAGAATTGTCGGGCATGCCACCGCAGAGATGTTGAGTTTGTGATCAATCTAAAACCGTGGACAGCCCCAATTGCCAGAAACCATATCGGATGGCGGTGATGAACTCAAGAGCTCAAGACTCAGATTGAAGACTTGCAAGAAAAGGCTTCATCCGACCTAGCTCCTCTCCCCGGGTTCGCACTCTTTGTAAGGAAGAAAGATGGCAACGCCGCATTGTGTGTGGATTATAGGGCACTCAATAATGTGACCATCAAGAATAAGTATCCATTGCCTCGCATCGATGACCTATTCGACCAGTTGTCGAGCAATGATCTTCTCCAAAATTGACCTAAGGTCAGGATACCATCAGCTCAAGATCATAGATGAGGACATCCCTAAGACGACATTTACCACTCGGTATGGCTTGTTTGAGTTCACGGTGATGTCGTTTGGCTTGACCAATGCGCCAGCCTACTTTATGAACCTCATGAACAAAGTATTTATGGAATACTTGGACAAGTTCGTGGTCGTATTCATAGACGACATCTTGATCTACTCGAAGACCAAAGAAGAGCATGCTGGACATCTGCAATTGGTCCTAGAGAAGCTTAAAGAGCACCAGCTCTATGCCAAGTACAACAAATGTGAATTTTGGCTTCAAGAGATCAGTTTCCTCGGTCACATTGTGTCTGCTGAAGGAGTAGCAGTCGATCCATCCAAAGTAGAAGCTATCTTGGAATGGAAGCCTACCTCGAGAATCAAGTGCGTAGTTTTCTCGGGTTGGTTTGTACTCTGAGACACTTCATCGAAGGATTCCTAAGCATTCTAAGCCGATGACCCATCTACTCAAAAAGGAGAAGAAATATGAATAGACAGAATCCTATGAAAAGAGCTTCTAGGAGTTGAAGAAGAAGTTGACCTCTGCACCAGTGTTGATCCTGCCGGATATACACCAGGACTTTGAAGTCTATTGTGATGCTTCGTGCCATGGTATTAGCTACGTGGTCATGCAAGGTGGACAAGTCGTAGCTTATGCGCCTGCACAACTCCGCCTCATGAAGACAACTATCCAACTCATGATCCGAGCTAGCATCGTAGTGCATGCCCTAAAGATTTGACGGCATTATTTGATTGGAAATCATTGTGATATATTCACGGATCATAAGAGTCTCACGTATATTTTCACCCAGTCGGATCTCAACCTCCGACAAAGAAGATGGTTAGAGTTGATTAAGGATTACAACTTGGATGTTCATTATCATCCTAGAAAGGCTAATGTAGTCGCAGATGCATTAAGCCGTAAGTCCTACTGCAGTAATGTCATACTTTGAGAACACCAACCTGAGCTCTACGAGGAGTTCAAAGCACTCAACCTCGAGTTGATAGAGCAAGGCACCCTAGCCGCAGTGGAAGTGCATACAACTCTAGAAGAGCGCATCAAGACTGCTCAAGAAAGACACCACAGTCCAAAGATTCAAGCATCTCATGGCTAAAGGAAAGGCCCCAAGATGATCGAAGATCAGCAGGAGTCCTATTGTATGAGAAGCGCCTCTGCTCCCTACGAGAAGGAACTCAAGGAATTGATATCAAGGAAGCACACACCTCAGACACACTGCATCCATCAAGCAAAGCACCAAAATGTATCAAGACATGAGAATTCTTTATTGGTGGTCGTGAATGAAGAGAGACATCACCGAGGTTTTAGCTTGTTGCGATGTATGCCAGGTGGACATGGGAACTTACTAGAGTTGGTTCTATTTCAAAAACCTTTGTGGTTGGGTTGAAAACTGGTCGGGCTGATGTAACCCGGACTCAGTGTTGTTCCTGGGTGGTCATACCCAGTGTTGTTAACAGTGGTCGTAGCTACCTTTTCAAAATAAGCATTGGTGGAGGTAACATCTGCTATATTTAATTTTGCACAATTACTCTCTTTAAGAAAATGCAATTTGGTCAAAATGCTAAGTGATAAGAGTTTCTAATTTTAATATTTGAAAACATTGCTTTAGCAAATAAAAGAAGCCGAGCCACCCTTGCTAAGCCTTGCATGTATATCATTGCATCTTGTGTGTTGGCTCGCGAGCACGGAAGTTGTGCTCACTCTCGCTCTCTCTCCCAACCCTTCGGATCCTATGGATCATGGAGACTACGACTACTACGAGGACCCCGTCGATGGGCAAGGCAACGACGAAGAGTAATCTAGTTTCAGTAGTCTTGGTCTTGTCTCGATCTAGCTGACTCATCGGTGCTTACGTACGACCGGTATTGTCCAAGTCCTTAGTTAATACCAGTCGTACACGAGCTGCCCCGATCGTTACGTGGAGAGATGTACTCTACCTCCCTTTGCTTCCACCGTAGTCCCGCTTTCTTGTAATGTAAACATTTGGCTGTTCGCCCACTACCAGTAAAAACTTGACTCGGTGCGGTCTATGTGAACTCGATGTGTTAAATTAGTGAATGGTTTGGTCTTTTTCATGTATGAATTGATTCAAAGATATATTCGTAAGTGCTAACTACGATTGAGAGAATAGTACAGTGTATTCACGGAGGATTTGGATTTTTGAAATCCAGTCCGACACTCTATGCCAGAAAATTACTTCTAAGAATCTTGCCTAAAACTGTATGCAACATAAGTTGCCTCCATATGTGATCTTGTCTGTTAACTAAGCAATGGGGTAGACCCGGTCATGGCCAGGGCATTTCTGATGAGCTACAGCACGTGCGGAGGTTTCAATCCTTCAGGCAAGATTGCCAGAAGTGTGTTTTTTCAGTTTCTTCAGTGCTGCCTTCTCTGCTTAGAAATTGTCGGTCTGCGTTGAGTTTTTTTTCTGCGTTTTGTTTTCGTTTTGATTTTACTGCGTTGAAGACTAGCATTCAAAAATATCAACCCGCGGTGACAAGGTGCAAGATAAATTTTACACTAGAAATTAAGAGTTTATCTTGTGTCTTACTACTGGAAGCTGCCATTTTCAGTACTTTAGCACAGAGGTCAGGCACTATCTTCAGCCACTTTCAGTGCTTTAGCACAGAGGTCAGGCACTATCTTCAGCACATCACATGCACGGAATAATTAATTTGGGTGTTGAACAAAACCGCACAGCTATATGTATACAAGACTATAAGAGGAAAAGAAGAATAAGCAGAAGCTGGTCAGGCACTATCTTCAGCACTCTTCATTGCACTAGTGCATGTGCTAGTGTCGCTGAGTTGTTGTACTCTGAACAGCATCTCATTCTTGAGGTTGAAAATGATGCGCTGCGTGCTTTGGGTGCTACAGGTTGGCCTTATCCGAAATTAGCTAGTCCAATCCTTAATTTATACCAAAGTCCTCAACTTTGTATCGAGTCTGCCTCTTATCTTTATCCTTATCAGAAAGAAAGCAGTGGCGGACCCAGCATTTCAAGAATGGGTGTTCGAAGCTAACAAAATTTTATTCGACGGAAAATGTCAAGGATCACCTTAGCAAAAATCAACGTACAAATTGTTCATGCTAGAAACAACATCTCAAAACAATTTAAAAGGTGGTATGTAACAAGTTAGTTGTGTTATCATCGGAGAAGATGCAATATTATTTTTGAAAAGTTATAGGGGAGATGAAAAATGTGGACACATACAATAGTAAATTGCTAATCTTATAGGCCTTACAGTTTTTTGAAATACATTGGAAAAATGCATTCTTTTATATTTATTTTCCATAATAAAATGTACAAGTTGTTCAAAAAAAATGTACAAATAATTGAAACCCAACAAGCAAAAAAAAAAAAAGATCTCAACAACTTTTACACAAATTAAACTAAAATTAAAAACAAACAAAATTATGATGGTGGAAGGATTCAAACTCAAGACCGGGACTACGAGAGAAAAACCCAATGACCAACTAGACAAACTAGTTT
This sequence comes from Ampelocalamus luodianensis, assembly GCA_036346255.1. Classification (NCBI taxonomy): domain Eukaryota; kingdom Viridiplantae; phylum Streptophyta; class Magnoliopsida; order Poales; family Poaceae; genus Ampelocalamus; species Ampelocalamus luodianensis. The sequence continues at coordinate 56,076,624 of CM070617.1, read as the reverse complement.
GTTGTCAGACTAATACTGATTTTGACAAATATTTTGGGTGTTCAACTGAACACCTATAACCACTGTAGGTCTGCCGCTGGGTGGTTGCAAAGTGATCAAAAGCCCCAATTTTCAAGCTTAATCGGAGAATGAGATGCTATGCAAAAACGGAGTTGCATTCCGCTCATCTAGCTGTAGTGCTTTCACAGTATCTCTATTTTGCCATATTACTCAGGTTTATGCTCAGCTGAAAGTAGCATTGGTCTCCCACAACACTTCTCCTGAACGGTGCCAACTCTCAGTTTATTTCCACTAACTGTTAGTTGGTATACCACGATGAACAGATTGACCTTTTGTATTGTTTCACACTGCACTATTTGACAACTGTTATTTTGTTCGAACAACCATTTGTACAATAGCATCCATGTCGCTCTGCCATTAGAAGTGGAACCACCCACAGGAATAGCCACAGAAACAGTGATGCAAGTAAGCAATGGGCTAGTGCACATGAAAGGTGGTTGCGGTTGGTTGCACCTGATCACAACCCCAATTTTAATTTGCAAGCATGGAGAATGAGTGGGATGCTGTGCGAAAACAGGGTGCACCGAAGAATCCATGCTGCTCACAATTCTGGCAGTTGGTTTCGTCATGCTATTTAAGCACATTCCTTGGCTAATTTAACCTTGCACTGCTTTTGGTTCCTCCCACTCTCTTCTGTGAAGCGCTGTGTGCATTGCATGCTACAGGTTGGCCTTATCCGTAATTAGCTAGTCCAGTCCTTAATTTATACCAAAGTCCTCAACTTTGTATCGAGTCTGCCTCTTATCTTTATCTGTAGCATTGTTAGTATCTTTTGTTTACATTTCTACGGTTACTCTTTGGTGCGCAAGGCCTCGTCTGGTATGCAGGTGCATTACAAGGCTCTCCGTTGTGGGTTTGGTTCAGAGACCGCCCTGTGCGATGCACTTATTGACATGTATGCAAAGTGCGGGCGGACAATGGCAGCACGTGTGGTGTTCGATCGGATGGGCGGCAGAAATGTGGTTTCCTGGTCCAGTATGATTGATGCTTATAGCCAAGATGGGCATGGTGAAGAGGCTTTGGATTTGTTTAAGAGGATGGAGAAAGATGTACGGATGGTTTTGCCAAATGCCATTACATTTCTTGCTGTTCTGCAAGGTTCTAAAAATCGCTCCTAGGTGGTCGGCGTCAAGGCAGGTGGCCGGATAGGCGGTCGGGCCGCCTAGGACCACCTAGTCGGTCAAAGCCGGTCCAAGGCGGTTTGGCGCGCCGGCGGGCGGTGTGAGGTAGGCGCCAAGGGGTTCGGACATCCCAGCCGTCGAATCGAGCTCGCCGGTGCCGAATCGAGATCGTCGCCATCATATCCGCTGCCCAATCGAGTCGCCGCGGCGAATTGAGCTCGCCACCGCGGGTGGTGGAAGGGGTGGGGTGGAGGCATGCGGAGCATCGCCGGAGAGGAAGAAAGCGGTAGGGGCGGCGGTGGTGCACGGGCTCGGGCGATGGCGAGATCGTCGGGATCTGGCTCAGCTCATCAGTGCAAAGGAGAAAGGAGGAAGACAATGCAAGCCGGTGCGAAGGAGAAGGAAGACCATGCGAACGAGGGGGAGTTGCGAACGGATAAGGTGGTTGCGAATGCAAGTCTTGCGACTTGCGATCGATAGATGGGCTGATTGGGCCGAGTTAGTTGCGATCGATAGTTGGGCCGAGTTGGTTGCAAATGATTTAGGCTGATTTGCATTATAGGCTAGACAGTTGCGAACTATTTTGGTTTATTTGCATTGTTGGCTAGGCGGCGCTTAGGCGCCGCACCGCCGACTAGCGCCTAGCACTTTCTTGAATCTTGCTGTTACGTTAGCTTGTGGACAGTCTGGTTTTGTGGATGAAGGCCGAGCCAAGTTACATTTGATGAAAATCAAGTATGGGATTGATCCAGACCGAGCACTATGATTGGTCTTGAATAAATGTCTTCTCTGTAAATGGTTCTGGAAGTTGAATAAAGCTAAGGATGAAATTTGGTTCAAGATCTTAAAAGCAAAGTATTTTCTGGAGGGAGATTACAGATCCTCTGTCCCTGTAAGAAGTTCTCAATTCTGGAGATCCATCCATAAAGTTCAACACTTGTTCAACAGAGGAGTGTCCTTCCAGCTGGGAGATGGGAGAACTACTTATTTCTGGCATGATGTATGGGTTGATGATTGCTCTCTTAAGATTAGTTTCCCTCATTTATATAAAATCTGTTCTGATTCTGACATCAAGGTTGTTGATTGGATGGTGGAGGGGACTTGGTGCATCCACTTTGTTAGAAACTTTGGGAGGGAAGAGGAAAGTCAGTGGGTGTCTCTTAAAGATAAGCTAGTTGGGGGTGGAGCTGAATGGGGAAAGGGATAATATGGTGTGGGGTTTAGATAAAAAAAAAGAGGGTTTACTGTGAAATCTTTTTATCAATGTTTAACCTTTGGTGGGGTTATTGATTCTCAAATGAAAAACTCTGGTCTAGCTCGATTCCTCTCAAAGTTAAAAATTTTTGTGACAAATTTATCATAATAGAATTCCAACGGCGGATCAACTGAGCATTAGGAAGTGGAAAGGAGATGTAAACTATGCCCTTTGTGGGGTGAGGGAGGATGCGAGGCATGTTCTTTTTCAGTGCGTTCTTGCTAAGTTTGCTTGGTCTTGTTGTATAGAAGCTTTTGGCTGGAATAGATGTCCTGACTCTCTTGAAGACTTTCATCACAATTGGTTAGATCTGAGGGGTGTTAATAATTACAATATATACTTACTTAGTTTTGCGCTTTGGTCGGACGCTTTGGAAAACCAGAATAGGATGGCGATCGAGAGAGTTTTACCTAAGCAGTCATCCGAAGTTATGTTCCAATTTATGTCCTGCTTTGGAGGGTGGTGATCGAAAGAGGAGCATCTAAGGCTGGAAGAAATCTTCTCGACGCTTGGATGAAGAGCTTTTGCGCTACAAATAGCTAGCTGATTTTGATAGTTTGCTGCTTCTTGTACTCTGTTTTTGTCCATGTTTGTTTGTTCCTGTTAGCTCTTCATTGATAACTGGTTTCCCAGTCTGTTTTCCTTTTGAATGTAAGAATTCTGTATGTTGCTTTCTATAAAGCAGGGCATGCCTTTTTCAAAAAGAAAAGAGCACTATGCTTGTTTTATTGACATGTTAAGTCGTGCAGGCCAGATTGACGAGGCATGGTATCTCTACTGTAGTTTAAGTGTGAACCGAAATGAGCTTTTCGGTGCCATCTGTGTGGCTATGTTGAATGCATGTAGAGCAAACATGCATATGGTGAGAGGCAACAAGGTAGCTGTTCATCTTCTGGAGGTTGTCCCACAAAATCCTGGAAATCATGTATTAATATCAAATTTTCATGCTGCTGCTGGACAATGGTCTGAATCAGATATGTCAAGAAGGGTTATAGTGGACAAAGGTCTCAGGAAAGAAGCAGCTAGCAGTCAAGTCTCAAAACTGATTTTGCACAAATCTGGAGGTACAGTTCATCAACTTACCAGAACTATACACCACAAGAAGTACGTGCTTTTTTTTTTTTTTTGAGGAGAAACAAACCAAGAACTCAACCTCGTGCTAATAAGAATTAATGAATGATATTGTCAAAGAGACTCAAAAGGGCTACTGGATGTGGTTCAGTGCTTATTGTGTATACGAAGTGAAATGGTAAGGTCAATTTTGCTGACGCTTGTGTAAATATTTACAACGGCCGAAACTATTGAAAGACTCCACAATGTTTCAGTGGTATATATGCCTTATTATGTGAAATGGTGCAGTTGTATCTAGCTCACCTATGTTAGTAAACATGCCACGAACTACAGTGTTGGAGTTCATTTGTACGTATCTTTGGAAATTTGTGTTGCAGTGACAACTATTGTACAGTTGGACATGATGATAATGTGCCTGATTTTAGAATTGCTTACTATTTTTTTGTGTCAAGAAGTAGAATGTTGCAGAAGTGACGCAGAATCTCTCTCTCCTCTAAAAATACATGTGAGTGCATTCTGAATCTGAAAATGTTTTATGCTTTGGACAACTATACACTAATAAGGGTGAAAATGGATTGAATACGGATGGATAATGGCTCTGCTATATTTGTTTTCATATTTTTTTCTCCCAAATGTGGATACGGATACGAATACAAATTATGTCAAATACAAATACAGAACAAATACGAATCGAAACGAATACGGTCATAGATATTTTTTGAAACATGATAACCTTTTAAATTGTACGTCAGAAATTAACAGAAACATATAACTATTTTATTTGATCCAAATATTCATAAATTGTTCACATTTTTAGTAACCACGTATAACAAAACATGAGCTAGCTCATCTCCACTTCTCTCCTTCCAATCTCTACCAAAAATCACAAATCCTCTCATGCATGACATATCATTTCGATGGTCATCATGTGTGCGTTCCATTTTCGCAATCGGTTCGTGCATGCGAGATGGTTCGAATGTTTCGGAAGAAGAAGGATAGAAGGCGCAGTGGCAGTGGTAGTGGCCATGGCTGGGGGAGGAGGCGCGGCAGCTCCATGCGGCATGCTTGAAGAAGGAAAGAAGGCGCAGTCGCTCCATACGGCCGAGGCGCAGGGGCGCCAAGGTGGCAATGGCATGCGCAGTGGTTGAGGACGCGACGACGCCAAGGCAGCGGCTCCGTGTGGCGCTAAGCGCGGTGCGGCCGGCGGCGCGACGGCTCTCGGCAGCACAGGCACAGGCGGCACGGGTTGTGGTAGCCTGGAGCGACGGCAACGCCCAGTGCCTAGCGGTGGTGGCCGGATCCGGCCAGCTCGGCAGGCCAGAGGGAGAGAAGAGAGGAGCCAGAGTGAGTAGAGAGATGAAGGGAGAGCTCTGGAGGTAGAAGGAAGGAAGAGAAGAAATGGGCTGGACATGTAAGATCCCAAAATCCATAATTTAGGAATACATAATAGAAATGCATTGGGAAAAACACTTTGATCATTTTGCATATAAAAATTTACGCATGTTTGAAATTTGAATTTTTGTTTAAAAGCAAATGCTGAAATACAAACAAATATGCACTTAAAGGGAATTGGGTTAAAACAAAAAAAATGGTTGAGAGAATTATTTTGAGCATAATTGCTCAGGCAAAAATACACTAAACAACTTATATAAATTGTTATTGAGAATAACAAATACAATTACATAAGAACAGAAACTTATAATAATTTTAGATAAAATCACAAAAGGGATAAACTTTTGAAAAATTTACATAAGGGACTACATTAGGTCAGAGCCCTCGCAAAAGTTTCATAAAATTTGGACTTAGTTTGCCTAGGGTTCCAACAGAGGATTGCTAGTGTTGGGTGAATTGCGGATATCCCACTGCATAATCAGATAATTAGTATTCATTTCGATAAAAAAATCTGTATTCATTTCGATCTGAGAAAAATCCGATCTAAGATAATCCAAATTCACTTTCGTCTGGACAGGTCAGAAACTATCCGATCCGTTTTCACCCCTATACCTTGATATATACATCAATTTCCCGTTATGACTTCTCAATTGCCATATTGTTATTTTTACTACATTTGAGGCGTTTCTTGGTGCAATGTTTTGGTAAACAACTGCAATTACTTGATATAACATGAGTTACATGATGTATTTTAAACTTACACATGTAATTAATTTTATGTGTGTAAATTGTTGGAGTAGTCCACTGCACCACAGAAGTACCAAACAAAAGAAGATAAATACATTTTGATGTTGCATGTTTTGAAAGATCAATAAGACTAATAGATGCAATCTTTTAATGAAAATACTCTTCTGGTATAGTTGAACATTTTGTTAGCAAATGATTTACAGTTTTGATCACTAAAGATCTTTTGGTAATGTGGTGGATTTGTCTTAACTTCCTTAAGGGACAGGAACAAGCTTTCCAAGCCTGACAGTCTACTATTTAGATTACTTGGTGTTTTTACGCACTTAGGGAGGAGCGCTTTTAAGCTTGATTTTATGTAGCCAATTCTCTCCCTGATAATTATGATGAGGTCAGTAAACTGTTCACTGTGACAGCAAAGACTGGTCTCACTCCAGTTACTTCAAGGCTGACAGGCACCAGCACCAAATTGGTTACTTGCAATAATATGCTGTTACTTTTGGCCAAAACACTATGAAGAACTTTTGCAGCTAGTGCCCCATTTGAACCCCATTTCTGATGAAATTTGGTAGATCAGCAAGTTTCTGCACTCTTCTTTTTTCCCAATAGACCTTAAATATTTGTGCTTGAAACGTGGAAGAATTGTACTATTACCAAATACTTCGTCAGCGGTGTTTTCAGTTCTGGCAGTGACTAGCTGGTTCCCAGTTCCCACTGGGATAAGAAATGCTTTTTCTTGTAAGTAAAAAATCATCTGAATTGCCATCACCTACTGTCTGATTTGGTCAGATTTTAAATTTTTATTACGGCACCATGGATTCATATTATTATTTGATCTTCAGTTAAATAGCACCCAGGCCTTTTACATGCTTTGCTTGATCAGCAACAATATAAGAGAACTAGTAGGTAAGGCACGGGCGCAATGAAGGACTCTGATTGGCACAAATATGAATGGCATATTAACACACTAATTATCCCTCATAAAAATTGACAAATAACATAAGCTACAATCTGTCATACACAAACACATAACAAAATATGCTTATACTGTTCAAAGGTATCGGAGGAATTGCAGTCATGCATATCTGAATAGGTAATAAAAACTGTAAGTAAGCAGATAATATTTTAGTCTAAACATGCACCTCCTCTGTTGACATATTCTCATCCACCAATATTCATCGTTTTAGTACAGAGTGAGTCACGGAACCGCAAGGTAAATAACAACATATGAAATTTCTTCGGTTCTTCAATTATTGTCAGAATTAAGAATAAATTATAGTTCAGAGGAATTTCTTCAGTTTTAGTACAGAGCGAGTCACGGTACTGCAAGGTAAATAACAACATATGAGGGTAAATACTAGAATATACGGCTAATAGTAATCCAGCAAGTAAATAGGGATTGTAACTGCTCAGTAGGCCTTCAACAAACATGCCACCCGCTTAATAGCAATAAATGATAGTTCAGAGGAACTATCAAGGTTTTCATGGAGTGAGTACAAACACCAAATTTGCATAGTACGACAATGAAGGGTTTCTATTTCCATACTCGCACACATGGACCCAGCATAATCCATGAATATTTCTCAATAAGCACCTTTGCTTACCATGAATAATTCTACATTTCTATTACCTCGATTTCGTGCGGACAACGCAAAATAGTAAATATAGTATGATATGAGTTGGCCATGTTAGATAACCATTTCGTAGAATTGTAGAAGAGGACGATATCCAAAGTAACTTGATTCAAATGGACAAATATAAATAACTAGGATTTACAGGACAAACTAACAGAAAAATATAATCAGGAGCAGTTCATGATTGACAGCACTCGTAACAAAAAGAAAAAAATAAAAGAAAATTGGACATGGCCACTAAGATTATCTCCCAACAGAACAGGGACTCAAACATGTAGAACTGTAGAAGAGGGCGATATCCAAAGCAACTTGATTCAAATGGACAAATACAAATAACTAGGGTTTACAGGACAAACTAACAGATTACATATAATAATCAGGAGCAGTTCAAGATTGACAGCACTCGTAACAAAAAGAAGAAAATAAAAGAAAATTGGACATGGCCACTAAGATTATCTCCCAACAGAACAGGGACTCAAACATGTATGCCACATTTTTACAGGCTCAAACAACTTGAAACCAATATGCTAATCTTCAACATGAGCTTCCAAATTGTTTTCAGGGAACTCTGCCATCCAGCAAGGTGTGTACGGAAAAGACACTGTGATGTGTGCCGTAGGGCCAGCGATGCCTTGGTAATCTTTTGGGCATAAGTTACCTAAGTCCTGAACCATCGAACTATTCAAATGATAGGCCACCACTCTCCTCAATGAAACATTCAAGAAAACAACGTCTTTGTAAGGATGAAACCAAGGAAAGTAATATCTCCAAGGTCGCACCTTCAACCTCATATTCAGTGTCGAGAACATTATCATTGTCAGAGTCCCATTCAAATTTCTCTTCCACAAGTGCTTTGTTGTCATCTTCATCTTCATCATTGTCAGAGTCCCATTCAAATTCCTCTTCCACAAGTGCTTTGTTAACGTCCTGTAAAATCCAGGGTCCCTCAATTTGTTGACCATAGCTCAGTACACGCAAGACAGTGGGCTCAAGGTCAATCTGATGCTTCAACACCCACTCTATCTGACCACATGATTCGTCAAGGATCCAAACCTGAAGGTCGCAGCAATCATGAACTAATGCACAGCACACCCCTTTCTCTGATCTTCCTAGATAAAGTTCATCAAGTTCCTCCCATTCAATATCTGTTGGCATTTTAATTACTTGGTACTTATCATTTGACAAGGATATTCTGCAAAAAATCAATCCATTAACATTTTTTAATAAATCACAAAATTGATTAATCTTTCAAGGTAAAAGTAGCAAAACGGATGGATGCAACTACTTGTGGGTACATGAACACACACAAAAAAAAGGACAGTAGAAATCATATTTTACAAATATAAGCACTAACATAAAAAAAAAATTAAAAAAAGATCAACCAAAACATGTGTGCACCGAAATCAAAAGTCACATAATTGAATTCTACGATGCTTACCTCATAACAAAATAGCCACGATTGCACTGCACATAGAATGCACCCCGCTAATAAGCGCCGTAGCCCCGCCAGAACAGCCGGCGCTGCTGCCATCGCATGTCAGCAACCTTCACCGCGGCCTCGCCTTCACGGGCAAATGCCCTCTCCTCCCACCGCCCCGTCCGTGACGAGAACACACACAGTACGCATGTCGGCCATTCCATCAAGCGATCATCCTCACACTCGCACGGTGATTCCACCGTTTCATCTTTGCACTCTTCCTCTTTCGTGTCGTCAGCAGACGATGAGAGAGCCGCGCCGTCGCCCGCCGCAGCTTCTTGTCAAACTCCTCTCTGCCGGGATTGTCAGGAACGAGCAAGACCTCATAGTGTGGCGACTCGGTGGGATCAAACACGAGGTGCGCGACGGACCACAAGAGCCCCCCAAAGCGCGGCGGCGGGGGCAAGCGCGCCCACCGCCGCGTGGCGGGGTTGGCCACGTGGAGCCCGTGCGGGTCTTGGTAAAGCAAGAGGCCATTGTAGTGATCCAGGACGCTGATGAACCTGCACCGGTCGGGGTCGAGCAAGAAGTCGAGCTTGCCGTAGATCTCGGGTCCCGTCGAGGGGCGGCAGAGGAAGACCGGGTAAGGAAGTTCATGGTACATGAGGAAGATGCCGCGCACCGAGTGCGGCAGGAGGTCCGGAGCAGCAGCCGGCGGGTGTCGACGATGGCACGCCACGCCTTGCAGACGCACCGCGACGCGGCGAGGCTGCGCGGCGCGAGGCGGCGGAGGACGTCCGCGAGCACGTCTTCGGGTAGCGCCATGCCCATCTCCTTCCAATTTCGCAGCTAGGCGAGGGGGATCTCGATTGGGGACGGAATGGATTCCAATTAGCGCTCGGAAGTTTGGGTGGTTTTGTCATGGGAAGGAAGGTAGTTTGGGGATGAGAAGTTCGGGTTAAGCTTGGCGGCACCGGCGCATGTGGCCGTCACCACCCCACTCCTTAGGTTTGCTTGCTCAAATAGTAGCTAGCCTTAAGCCCCTAAGCGGAGATCCAACGGGGCCGGCCCAGCATTGCCCATTTGCCCGAGCTGAGCCGAAAACATTTTTTTTTAAAAAAGGGAGAGAATGCCAGCTTTTGATAAAAAGCAACATTACAAAGTCTTAAAACTGAACAAAAAGAAAACAGTCGACTGGGATCACCGGTTTAGCCAATACAAGCAACCAACAGCCACCTCAGAAGTCACTCCAAAAGAAAACAACACCAGCAGCAGAAAGTTACTGGTTACAAAAATGTCTTGGTCCAGAACTCCACCCGCATCAGGAGAGGGTTCATATTGTCTTTGTCATCACTTTTGAGAAGAACAGTCCATCGCTGCAAACAAGATAGAAAATTATAGATAACTTTCATTGGATGCTTAGGGAAATGCTTATCAAAAGTCATTCGGTTCCTACAATTCCAAAGTTCCCAAATTGAAGCTGCAAAACTAAACAGAACAAGATTATAATCATTAGAGCCCCTATTCTCTAACCAGTTCAGGTAAAAATCATCTAAAGATCTGGGAGCCCTCTCCCAACTTAAACTCTCCTTCATGCAAAGCCAAAAAAACTTAGGCAGACAGCAATTAAACAGGACATGATCAAGAGTTTCGGCAGACCCACAGAGAACACAGATATTGTCCCCTTTCCACCCCCTTTTAGAAAGTTGATCAAGAGTCTGAATTCTATCATGAAAACACAACCAAAAAAATATTTTAACTTTCAAAGGAAGCTTGCTCTTCCATAACTTTTCGAACTTTCTACTGGACACACCTCCAAACGTCAAATTTCTATAAAGAGATTTAACCAAAACAATACCAGATTTTTCAAAGCACCAGAACACAGAATCTTTATTAAGATTGAGCTCTACCTCCAAGAGATCATTCTTAAGATTCTCCCACCGCATAAATTCCTCAAACCCCAAACTTCTCTTAAAAGGAATGCTCCACATACCTTCCAACAAGCAATTAGCCACACTCACATCAGGGCCCTGACAACCCAGAAAAAGCTTATCATACTTGATCCTAAAGGGCAATCAGCCAGCCAAACATCTCCCCAAAAGAAGTATTGCAGCCATCCCCAATTTTAAAGGCACTCCTTTAAAAACAATCTCTTGATTTTCTGAATACTCTTCCAAAACGAGAACCATTCAGCACATTAGCATCTCTAAAAGCACCCACAGGAAAATATTTAGACTTAATGATTCAAACCAGAGCTCATTATCAGCAGATATAATTTTTCAGATCCATTTAGTTATAAGACAATCATTCATCACTCAAGTGTTAATAATCCCTAAACCCCCAAATCTTTGGGTCTACAAACAGCCTCCCACCCATCATATGATACTTAAACTTGTTGCTAGCACCTCTCTAGAAAAATTTAGATCTAATAGAGTCCATTTTCTTATGCACCTCTTCATTGAATCTATAGAAACCCATAGTGTATATAGGAAAACTGCTTAAACTGTTGTTAGACAACACTAATCTCCCCAGAAGACAAAAGTTTGTTTCTCCAATTGTCAAGTCTCTTGTTCAGTTTAGTAAGCACATTCTTAGCCTTCATCCCAATGTGTCTATCTCCAATCATGATACCCGGATAATTCATAGGTAGATGCGCCAGTTTGCAATAAAAATGCTAGCCACTCTGTCACCTCCTCATGATCCACTCCCAGTACATAAATCTCGCTTTTGTGGTAGTTAATTTTCAAACCCGACATCCACTCAAAGCAATAAAGCGAAACTTGAGATGTAAGTAATAATCATCCTCACATTCCATCATAATAACAGATTATCATGCATATTGCAAAATGGGAACCCTCCTAGAACCAAATGAGAAATGACCCTTTAACTAAACCTTTCTTCTAAGCTATGTTAATAATCTCTGCGGAGCATCTGCAGCTAGGTTAAAAGAAGAGGGACAAAGGATCTCCTTGCCTTAAACCTCTATAAGTCCGAAAAAGGTCCAACCTCCCCATTGATGTTAATACTAACTCGCCACCCCTCACGAACTCATAACCATTTTAATCCAACTGTCAGAAAAACCTTTTCTTAACATCACCTCTTGGAAAATTCCAATGTATCTTATCATAGGCTTTCTCAAAGTTAAGTTTTATAATAAATCCTTTCCTTTTAGAGCATCTCAACTCATGGACAATTTCATGCAAAGCTACCACCCCATGAAGAATGTTTTTGCCCTTAATAAAAGCCGATTGACTTTCATTAACAATTCTATTAGCAATCACTCCTAGCCTGTTAGCCAAAAGTTTAGTGAGAATTTTGAAACTGACATTGAGTAAGCAAATGGGCCTAAATTGTCTTATGCTGCTAACCACTTTGAGTTTTGGAATAAGAGTAATCACCCCATAATTGAGTCTTTTAATATCCAAGACCCTTTACTAAAATCTTTCATAAGCTCAATAAAACGCTTCTTAATCACCCCCCAAAACTCTTTATAAAAAAGAGTGGGGAAACCATCTGGACCAGAGCCAAGTTAGAAGGTAAGTCCTAATAACTTTAAACACATGATCTTCAGCAAACTGCTGGAGCAAAACAAGTTGTCACTCTCTATAACTCTAAGGTTATTACTCCAAACCTCCTCATCCAACCTCACATCAAGATCTTGCTCAAAACCAAAGAGAGTTTTATAAAAGCCCTCAATGTGTTCTCTTAACTCATCCTTGCTGCTTATAATGGACCCTTCATGAACCAGATTAAGAATTAAATTTTTCCTTCTTCTCCCATTTGCACAAGTATGAAAGTAACTAGTATTAGCATCACCCTTAATCAACCAATCCGAACCACTTCTTTGCTGCCAATGTCTTTCTTCTACTTCTAACACTTTTTCATTTGCACCGAAAACATAACCCCGTGGCCGCTCGGCTATAATAGAGTGGATTGTAAAGAGTCGAGTTGTGGCAGATCATATCATGGGCCCGCGAGACGGATCATCGCATAAAGCAGTGGCACAACCTGTTTTAGGGTTGTAAAATTGTTCTTGTTTTTCTAGCTTACTATCAGATCTGCGTACGATATACGACATTTCTTCTTATGAAGGTTCTTGGATGAAATGGACATGGCATATGCTGCTGCAGACGACCCCAATCCTCGCCTGTGTGGTTGCCTCCAGGCAGCGGCTGCACCCGAGGTGGGGAATTTGTATCGATCGAGCTGCTGCCACGCGACCGCCGGCTTGCATCCGATACAACCATTTGCCCGCGCCTCCATCCCCACCGTCGATTCCCCGATGCTCGTTCCAAATCACACGCCTCGTCTCGTTCTGCTTCTTTCTCTTCTCCTCGATCTAGCTGTGTCCCTAGCAAGCGGGCCCCACTGGTCGCTGGCTGGATCTCGCTGGTGCTTTGTAATTGCGACCTCGCTTCTCTGGCATGGCGCACAACTTTGCTTTCTATGATCGGATTTGAAATTAATTTAGTTCCTTGTTCTTGCGCGGTCTTAAATTGATCTTGTAGCTGTGTTAAGTAATGTACCTTGGCGCACAACTGACATTTTACGGAAATTTGGTTGGGAAGTGCAGGGCGTATTATCTGCAGTGGTGCATTAGCATTTGTAATAGTACGAAATAACCGTTTAAGCGAAATGAGACTACAGAAAGATAACATAGGGGTATTCATTTTTATGTTATTATTTGTAATTTCGAGATGGTGTAAGTAAAGTGCTTGTTTAGTTTATTCGGATTGAATCACTCAACTGCCTACCTTGATAGAGCCATGCCATTTGTAGAACAACAGTACAAACACTTTTCTCTCCCTTTGGTGAGATCTTATTACAGGTAGATGTTACTTATCCTTGTATAGTATTTCAATCAAGTGAAGTTCGGGCTGAGGAATGCTAGATAGAAGAGTAGAGTGAAATTAGTTGCTTGGCAGTCTTAGTATAACATAATAATCCAATTTACTTGACTCATTTTTTGCGCAAGCTTATCTGGATAAAGTATGTGGTGTTTACTTGCAATATACCAGATTTATTAGCAGGTTCATGACATGAATCACGTCTATGTTGTTGTTCACAGGTGCTGATCCACAGAGTTTGCTAGAAGAGAAAATAGCAGCGGAAGAAAAATTGGCACTCACTGAGTATGATCTCCGACTGGCCAAAGAAGATTTTTCCCAGTTGAAGCTTGAGTTACAAAAGCAACAAGAATTATCCCCTGATGACTCAAATGGTTTGTGACCTTGGAAATGATGGATAATGAGATACATGATATATTAGCATGCTTTGACTTTTCATGTTGTTGTGCTAAATGAAAACAATCAATTTTCTGTCTCGATGACGCCACTTTGTACATGCTGTCAAATACACAGGTCAATTATGAGTTATTATATAAGAACAAGATGATGGTTATAAACAGTGGTGGACCCATGATTTTTAGGATGGGTATTCAGACTTTAGAGTTAGGTTATCTAAATATGTCGATACCAATACGCCAATACCATAAAATATCTTCTCCCTAAAAACAACGATACGACGATACACGTATATATAATAAAAAAAAAATATAGAAATTAATGATTTCATATGAAGAAATGGACGATATAAGGCAATCATAATGACATGAATTAAACAACAAATTATAGATATCAATGACGGTTGAGGAGGTAGAAACTAGGAATAGAGCTATTTTAGCTCCATGCTTCATATTTTCTTTGAATTATGTTGTTTTTGTAGAGTGCGTGCCAAGACTTGTGTTTGGTACTTAGTCGTTATTGTTTTCTCTATTTTTCATTGCATCAGTATGTGAGCTATACTGACTAAAACTTTTTTCATGTAATAGTGATTGGTAGAGCTCTGTCTTCTTTTTCAAAAAAAAAACTTGTGCTTAGTCGTTGTTGTTTTCTCACTTTTTTCTATTCTGGGTTGTAGTAACTAGACTGCTAAAACTTATTTTCTTCATCTAATAGTGATCCGTAGAGCTTATGCCTTCTTTTTCAAATATTTTTTACAGTTGCATACCTTGTTGATCCTACTCTTTTTTGCTCTTTTTCTGTTAGCAAGAACCCCATCTAAGAATGTTCCTTTCATAGAGCAAAAACTAGCATGTAAACATATGTAACAAGAGTCCAACTATCTGTTCATTGCCCAAAGCAAAGATTGTATTTTTGTACAACATTCATTGGAAAGAATCAAGAAAGTAGAGGAAGGGCTAGACTCGAGCAGAGGAAAGGGTTAGACTCCGAAAGAATCGGGTGGAGCAAAGCGAGCTGTGGAGAAGAAGTGGAGTGTCGCGGAACACACCTAGATCTAGAGAGAGGACGATGACGGTGAACTGGATATAATGCTCCCTTCCCACTGCCACTCTCCCTCCCGCCACCGTGTTTCTCCTTTGGTGCCATCCGCTCCCTTCCTCCCTGTTAGTTGCGCTGTCACCCGCTTGCTCGCGCCGCATCTCTGCTTCGCAGGCGGTGCGCCGCCGCGATACTCGCCTGCGCGCCTCACGCTGCTGCCATCGCGTCGTAGCATTGTGTCCATCGATCGTCACTCATGCCGAGACCGTGCCTCCACTAACATCTAATATACCTATTATATACTAGATATTTTGCAAAAAAAAAGGTTTATTCAGCTGAACACCCTTGACCCACGGAGGGTCCACCTCTGGGAAACACACCTAGATCCGGAGAGAGGACGATGACGGTGAGTCGGATATGTTGTTCCATTCCCGCCGCCACACTCCTCCGGTCACCCGCGTTGCTTCTTTGTTTTCACCCACTCCTTCCTCCCCTCGTATTGCGCCGCCACCCGCTTGCTCGCTCCATATCTCGCTTGGCCGTGCAGTGTGCGCCACGCTCGTCATGTGCCGCCTCACGCCGCTTGACGTCGCGTCGTCACACCGTGTTCACCTACTGTCGCCGCCTTCGTAGCCTGCGCCTCTGCTCGTTTGCCACTTGGGGCGGTGCCCCCACCCCAAAAGACACCGATGAGAGAAAGAATAGAGGTTGGGGTTTCATGGATCGAGAGTAGAAAGGAAAATAGACCTAATATGTTACATAAGCCACGTGACAGGTGTGGAGAGTGCGGACTAAATTCATTTGCGGATGCAAATATATAATTTTGGCCTAACTAATAACGTATACATCTAATGTACCTATTATATACTAGATATTTTATATAAAAATGGGTGTTTAGTCAACACCCTTGACCCATGGAGGGTCCATCCTCGCTATAAAGAGATGAAAGTGTCGGATCGTGGATCGAGAACACACACGAGCACAACCGGATAAACACACAGAGGAAGAACTCGGTTGTGGTGCTGAACCAATCGCGCACCTTTTCGCTTTTTCTTACTCGTTATTGCTTTTCGGGACGTGCTACACAGCACCTATTACGAACCAAAGACAGAGAGTTCGAGATAACACACGCACGCACGCAATAGCTAACATACTCCGTCCGACTCTCTAGCAACTAACACCCATGACTACGAAGATATCTCTCTAGTCGCAGGAAGTCCCGTTGCAAGTTGTCTTTGAGTCGTCGGCTGGGGCTTACCATCATCATCAACAGTGATGGCATCAAACCGAACTTGTAGTCGTTCGCCGGACCACCAAACTGTGTGCGCAGGCGCGCCGCTCGGCCGTTGATCTTCGCCTTCTTCGACAATTTGCTAGCCGGTCCTTACTGACCTAAGTCTTTTGCCACCAAAGAGCGCCCTCGAGATGTCACCCCACAGCACCACAAAGTTGGCCTGATCAGAGGTGATCTGGGGCGTGTCGTTCCACCCCTGCGCCACCTCGAGGTCGATCACGCGGAACCTCGAGGCCTCCGCCACCACGACGCAGAGCGTCGCGAGAACCACCTTGAGCTCGGGATTAGGGTGATTAGGGTTGTGAAGGGTGAGTGTACGCACAGCTTCGAGCATGTTTGCCTTGCCCAGTTTGATGTCCTTCAGCTTCTTGTAGGCGCCGGTTTCGCCGGGTTTGCCGAGTAGGTCGTTGTAGCCACCGCCAAACGTTAGCACACTAGAGCCGGGGATGAGGTGTGCTCTGCTTTTGAATGTGAACCAGTACCCCGTGCTATTGGTGAACCCCTCAATGTAAATGTTGTCGTCTCGGATCGCGACCGTCGTCTTGTCCGCAGCGTCCGCGTCGCCGACGAACTTGACGTGGATCCATCGGGCGAGAACACGGTCCTTGCGTTGTCGCGCGCGAGCGAATTCCCCACATCCCTGTTCATTGGGTTCTCCTTCAGCACCTCAAATAGCTTCTTCAGGAAGGTCTGGTAGTCGTCCGTAACGACCTTGAAATTGATCGTTATGATCTGAGGCGACAGGTCGCTGCAGATAGACAGACAAAATAATTATGAAAGAGGAGTCGTAAAGGTGTATTTGGATAATATGTTTCTATTACAAAGGTGCAAATAGGAGAACTTACTCCATCGGAGCAGTGGCAGACCCAGGATTTTTAGGATGGGTATTCAGACTTTAGAGTTAGGTTATCTAAATATGTCGATACCAATACGCCAATACCATGAAATATCATCTCCCCTAAAAACAACGATACGACGATACGTATATATAATAAAAAAACAAAAATATAGAAATTAATGATTTCATATGAAGAAATGGACGATATAAGGCAATCATAATGACATGAATTAAACAATAAATTATAGATATCAATGACGGTTGAGGAGGTAGAAACTAGGAATAGAGCTATTTTAGCTCCAAGCTTCATATTTTGCTGAATTATGTTGTTTTTGTAGGGTGCGGCCAAGACTTGTGTTTGGTACTTAGTTGTTATTGTTTTCTCTATTTTTTCTGTTCTGGACTGTAGCAGCTATACCGCTAAAACTTTTTTTTTCCTCTAATAGTGATTGGTAGAGCCCCTGTCTTCTTTTTTTTTAAAAAAAAAAACTTGTGCTTGCTCGTTGTTGTTTTCTCACTTTTTTCTGTTCTGGGTTGTAGTAACTAGACTGCTAAAACTTATTTTTTTCATCTAATAGTGATCTGTAGAGCTTCTACCTTCTTTTTCAAATATTTTTTACAGTTGCATATCTTGTTGATCCTACTCTTTTTTGCTCTTTTCCCATTAACAAGAGCCACATCTAAGAATGTTCCTTCCATAGAGCAAAAACTAGCATGTAAACATATGTAACAAGAGTCCAACTATCTGTTCATTGCACAAGGCAAATATTGTATTTTTGTACAACATCCATCGGAAAGAATCAAGAAAGCAGAGAAAGGGGCTAGACTCGTAAAGAATCGAGTAGGAGCAAAGAAGAGCCAAGGAGAAGAAGTGGAGTGTGCGAACACACCTAGATCTAGAGAGAGGACGATGACGGTGAGTGGATATGATGCTCCTTCCCACTGCCACGCTCCCTCCCGACCACCGCGTTGCTCCTTTGGTGCCATTCGCTCCCTTCCTCCTTGTTTGTTGCGCTGTCACCCGCTTGCTCGCGCCGCATCTCTATTCGCCTCGTGCGGTGTGCCGCATACCGCATCGCTACGCCGCGCCTCACGCTGCCATCGCGTCGTATCGCTGTGTCCACTGACTGTCGCTCGCCTTCATAGACCATGCCTCCACTAACATCTAATATACCTATTATATAGTAGATATTTTGCAAAAAAAAAGTTTGTTCAGCTGAACACCCTTGACCCATGGTGGGTCCGCCCCTGGGGAAACACACCTAGATCTGGAGAGAGGACGATGACAGTGAGCTGGATATGCTGCTCCGTTCCTGTCACCACACTCCCTTTTGGTCACCGCGTTGCTTCTTTGTTTCCGCCCGCTCCCTTCCTCCCTGTGTTGCGCTGTCACCCGCTTGCTCGCGCCGCATCTCTGTTCGACCGTGCAGGTGTGCTGCCGCACCCTTGTCCTGCGCCGCCTCACGCCTGCTTGTCATCGTGTCGTCACGCCGTGTCCACCAACTGTCGCTCGCCTT
Source organism: Ampelocalamus luodianensis (assembly GCA_036346255.1). Taxonomy (NCBI): domain Eukaryota; kingdom Viridiplantae; phylum Streptophyta; class Magnoliopsida; order Poales; family Poaceae; genus Ampelocalamus; species Ampelocalamus luodianensis. Next base: position 56,058,000 of record CM070617.1, on the reverse strand, counting down.
CGTAGCCTGCGCCTCTGCTCATTCGCCACTTGGGGGGCCGGTGCCCCCCCCCCCAAACAGACACCAGATGAGAGAAAGAATAGAGGTTGGGGTTTCGTGGAGTGGAGAGTAGTAAGGAAAATAGACCTAATATGTTACATAAGCCACGTACGAGGTGTGGAGAGTGTGGACTGAATTCATTTGCGGATACAAATATATAATTTTGGTCTAACTAATAACATATACATCTAATATACCTATTATATACTAGATATTTTATAAAAAAAAATGGGTGTTCAGCTGAACACCCTTGACCAATGGAGGGTCCATCCCTGCATCGGAGACAAACGAGACACATTTCCTCGAGCCGGATGGGGCGCGGGCACGAGTAGGACGAACACCAACACAAGCAAATGCAAATGAACGGCCATTGTGGTGGGTGCGAGCTAGCCAGAGCTTTGGGATGTTGAGCGGAAGGAGGAGGCCAGATTTATGCGCGGAGGCCATCGATTAGTTGTCTTAAGATCTAGATGTTCTTCTCTAGCTTTTCTTGGTGACCGATTTATACAAGATGGTCATTTTGTTGACACGTGTAAATATTTATAACAAATGAAACTATTGAAAGACTCCACAATGTTTCATGGTATATATGCCTTATTATGTGAAATGGTGAGCTAGCTCACCTGTGTTAGTAAACACTAGCACTCGCGCGCGCCGTCGCGGCGCGTGAGACAAGACACACGGCACGCGTTGAGGCCGAGGCAAAGCGTCAGCAGAGGTGAGAAGCGATCGGACCGCGGCGCGCCGCGCGAGACCGAATCCAACGGGCAGCGGAAAAACGGAGACGTGGCCCTCTGCCCTCGCCCCAATTCTCCCACCATTTACCCTGTAAGGATGCCACGAACTACAATGTTGACATTCAATTGTACTATTCTTTGGAAATTTGTGTTGCAGTGACAACTATTGTACAGTTGGACATAATGATTGAAGGAACACGGGTAGGCTACACTACCACAAATTCAAAAATCTACCGTGCAACCAAGGAACCTCCGCTAGTAATAGATCACGGGATTACCACTAGACGTGCAGATTCGCAGTGGAAGAAGAGTCGATGTAGCGCGTTGGTGCGGTTGTAGTCGTACTAGTCTCGCGCCTCCTCCAAGTGCTCCTCGTGGCCGTCACAAATTGCGGATCGTCCTAGCGTTGAAGCCTCGCAGCAACGCCTCCAAGGTATCCACACGACGGGCAGGAACACAGCGCACCGGCTAGGCAACACGCGGTTTTGGGCGAAGGAGGTGGTGTCTAGGTTTTAGGAATTCGAAAATCACCCTTAACCCTATGCCACCTCCCATACAATAAATATAAGTTAATTATAGAGTTTCACAATCAAGTCACATACTTGATAATAAATATTAACGATATTATTTAAGGAACAAGATAACATATTATCCAATAAATTATGAATATAACAAAATATAATTATCTCCATGATTGCTTCTAAGGCATATCTCCAACAATGATAATGTGCCTGATTTTAGAATTGCTTACTATTTTTTTGTGTCAAGAAGTAGAATGTTGCAGAAGTGACGCAGAATGTCTCTCTCCTCTAACAATACATGTGAGTGCCTTCTGAATCTGAATATGTTTTATGCTTTGGACAACTATACCCTGATATATACATCAATTTCCAGTTATGACTTCTCAATTGCCATATTGATGTATTTTATAGCCCAGGAAAGGTCGGGAGGTACATTTGAGAGCACCGGCAAGGTAATGGGGGCACATCTTGGGATTGCTTCCTCGGGAAGAAAGAGAGATATTTGCATCGTATGGTCCTCGCTCATTAGTGCAAATGCATACTTGACAGTGCTCGTTGACTGATAAGTACCATATGATAGTAATATGTCCGAGTTAGAAAAATGGCGAAGTATGAGATTTGCAATTTTGTTGAGAAATGAGCATAATATGCTCTACCAATCTTTTTGACCTTTGGCTGTTATTGAAAATTAGCTTAAAGCATCTTGGTCATGTCACTAGGCCTACATACCTAATGTAGTGGTAAGGTAACATACAAAAGGCCCTTTTGCAGACCTTGTAAGTTCCAATGCAATAAATCATAAAAGTCAAGAAAATGAGTTTGCACACAACTATACTTTAGAAACCCACATTTGTTCAACGATCAACAGCTCAACAAGGCACCTAAAATGTAGCATTCTCACATCTTAAGCATAGATAGACAAATTCCTCATGATTTATCATGGGATGCATAACACTGTGATAAGTATACATTTCTTTTGAGGTAACTGTTCTTCTGTGAGCTAGCATATTTAGAAAAGAACTGGTTTGCAGCTAAGGAAAGTAAAATGTGATCCATGATTATTCAATAGTAATCCATTTGACAGTGTTCTGGCCTTACATACGAGTATATGACGACCCAACAACATTTTCCTACATTTAATTATGCTCTGGAGAACTTAATAATGGTTACACGAATCAATTTTCTTCTCTGATTCAGATGACTGATGTGATTGTCTCAACGCGTTTAATGCAAAGTGTAATGCTCTTTAGTATAGGTTTCCTTATAGTAACCATGTATTTGTTTCTAATAGCTGACAAGTGCCTTGTAGTTTGTAATATACATCACCTTTTGTGAAGCGTTGGAGTCCCTCATTGTGTCCCTGTATAAGCCTTGTAGTAGTCGGTGTGCATGCACAGGAATCAGCACTGACAAGTCAAAATATCTGACGCTGGAGGATATTCTACAGTTATTACTGCTGAAACCGACTCTAGTTGCCAAATCTTTTATTGCATGAAACTGAATCTATTTTTGTTTACCTTTCAGGTCTTTACTCAAGGCAAATGGTTCTTATTTCATCCAAGTTTTCACTTATCTTTGGTAATTACATAATTGGTGATTACAAATTAGAGAAGCTAAAAGATGTTACGCCTTTTTGCTCACTGAGGATTTCTAGCTGTATTATTTTTATGTTATTTGGAGGCCTCGGAATGCTGTTGCCACCTGAGTCTAATGTCGTAGATGCCTAGGTGGAGTTCTTGAGTTGGCTCTGTTCTTCTATTTACTGTTTAGCTAAACCCTGGAAGTTTTCTTTCTTAAATAAATCAGGAAAGTGCTATGGTCTTTCATCAGCTTTCAGATGTTCATGTGTCTGATGTAATGATTCAGTACCTAAAATCTGATGTAGTATATCTGAATTTTAAAGTCAATTTCATGTTTTTGGATGCTGAAAACAGGAAGCTATGATTGGTGGGTCATGTGCTAAAATCCAAATGCGATGATAATCATGCTTTACCTTTGAATACAAGTTGCGGTTGCTAAATCTGATTAGTTGTCTTAAGATCTAGATGTTCTTCTCTAGCTTTTCTTGGTGACTGATTTATACAGTACGGTCAATTTTGTTGACACGTGTATATATTTACAACAGCCCAAACTATTGAAAGACTCCACAATGTTTCAGTGGTATATATGCCTTATTATGTGAAATGGTGTGAAACACTAGCACTCTGCCCGTGCCGTCTGGCGCGCGAGACAGCACACATGGGCACGTGCGCCAAGGCAGAGGCAAAGCAGCTCAAGAGGTGAGAAGCGATCGGACCGCGATGCGCCGCGCGAGACCAAATCCAACGGGCAGCGGAAAAACGGAGACGTGGCCCTCTGCCCTCGCCCCAATTCTCCCACCATTTACCCTGTAAGGATGCCACGAACTACAGTGTTGACGTTCATTTGTACTAATCTTTGGAAATTTGTGTTGCAGTGACCACTATTGTACAGTTGGACATGATGATAATGTGCCTGATTTTAGAATTGCTTACTATTCTTTTGTGTCAAGAAGTAGAATGTTGCAGAAGTGACGCAGAATGTCTCTCTCCTCTAACAATACATGTGAGTGCATTCTGAATCTGAATATGTTTTATGCTTTGGACAACTATACCCTATATATACATCAATTTCCAGTTATGACTACTCAATTGCCATATTTATTTTTACTACATTTGAGGCGTTTCTTGGTGCAATGTTTTGGTAAACAACTGCGATTACTTGATATAACATGAGTTACATGATGTATTTTATAGCCCAGGAAAGGTCGGGAGATACATTTGAGAGCACCGGCAAGGTAATGGGGGCACATCTTGGGATTGCTTCCTCGGGAAGAAAGAGAGATATTTGCATCGTATGGTCCTCGCTCATTAGTGCAAATGCATACTTGACAATGCTCGTTGACTGATAAGTACCATATGATAGTAATATGTCCGAGTTGGAAAAATGGCGAAGTATGAGATTTGCAATTTTGTTGAGAAATGAGCATAATATGATGCTCTACCAATCTTTTTGACCTTTGGCTGTTACTGAAAATTAGCAAAGGTCCTTTTTACAGGCCTTGTAAGTTGCAATGCAATAAATCGTACAACTCAAGAAAATGAGTTTGCCGGTCATCGTGCACACAACTATACTTTAGAAACCCACATTTGTTCAACAATCAACAGCTCAACAAGGCACCTAAAATGTAGCATTCTCACATCTTAAGCATAGATAGACAAATTCCTCATGATTTATCATGGGATGCATAACACTGTGCTAAGTATACATTTTTTTTGAGGTAACTGTTCTTCTGTGAGCTAGCATATTTAGAAAAGAACTGGTTTGCAGCTAAGGAAAGCAAAATATGATCCATGATTATTCAATAGTAATCCATTTGACAGTGTTCTGGCCTTACATACGAGTATATGATGACCCAACATTCCAACAACATTTTCCTACATTTAATTATGCTCTGGAGAACTTAATAATGGTTACACGAATCAATTTTCTTCTCTGATTCAGATGACTGGTGTGATTGTCGCAACGCGTTTAATGCAAAGTGCAATGCTCTTTAGTATAGGTTTCCATATAGTAACCATGTATTTGTTTCTAATAGCTGACAAGTGCCTTGTAGTTTGTAATATACATCACCTTTTGTGAAGCGAAGGAGTCCCTCATTGTGTCCCTGTATAAGCCTTGTAGTAGTCGGTGTGCATGCACATGAATTAGCACTGACGAGTCAAAATATCTGACGCTGGAGAATATTCTGCAGTTATTACTGCTGAAACCGACTATAGTTGCCAAATCTTTTTATTGCATGAAACTGAATCTATTTTTGTAATATACATCTTGGGATTGCTTCCTCGGGAAGAAAGAGAGATATTTGCATCGTATGGTCCTCGCTCAACTGCCTACCTTGATAGAGCCGGCAATGTTATTATTTGTAATTTCGAGATGGTGTAAGTAAAGTGCTTGTTTAGTTTATTCGGATTGAATCACTCAACTGCCTACCTTGATAGAGCCACACCATTTGTAGAACAACAGTACAAGCACTTTTTTTTTTTCCTTTGGTGAGATCTTATTACAGGTAGATGTTACTTATCCTTGTATAGTATTTCAATCAAGTGAAGTTCGGGCTGAGGAATGCTAGATAGAAGAGTAGAGTGAAATTAGTTGCTTGGCAGTCTTAGTATAACATAATAATCCAATTTACTTGACTCATTTTTTGCGCAAGCTTATCTGGATAAAGTATGTGGTGTTTACTTGCAATATACCAGATTTATTAGCAGGTTCATGACATGAATCACGTCTATGTTGTTGTTCACAGGTGCGGATCCACAGAGTTTGCTAGAAGAGAAAATAGTAGCGGAAGAAAAATTGGCGCTCACTAAGTATGATCTCCGACTCCGACTGGCCAAAGAAGATCTTTCCCAGTTGAAGCTTGAGTTACAAAAGCAACAAGAATTATCCCCTGATGACTCAAATGGTTTGTGACCTTGGAAATGATGGATAATGAGATACATGATATATTAGCATGCTTTGACTTTTCATGTTGTAGTGCTGAATGAGAACAATCAATTTTCTATCTCGACGACGCCACTTTGTACATGCTGTCAAATAGACAGGTCAATTATGAGTTATTATATAAGAACGTGATGATGGCTATAAAGAGATGAAAGGTCATGGTGATGGCAAGTTACTCCAGATAATGAGAAAACAAAACTTTAGAAAATTAGTTAAGCCAAAAATAAAATTATTATTTATTGGGATTGAGGTTCTGTTTTGTACATTGCTTTGACTGGGATAGATAATACATCTGCTGGCACTCAAATGACTGTCATAACGGGCTTTGCTTGTTGGATGGAAGCTATAGGGTTTAGAGGAACGACAATAACTGCTATCCAAAGAAAATGGAAGGCAGATCTCCAACAGTATCTACTTATGAGTGGCCTGGAAAAGCATATTCTTCTAGATCCACTGATTCAGCACAACATTAAACCTGTTGAAATATCTCTAGCTTTGCAGTCTGTTTTCCAGCTTGGTTTGCTGCTTGTACTCCCTATGGTCATGCAGGTTGGCTTGGAGAGGGGTTCCGCACAGCATTAGGAGCGTGGCGGATCCAGGATTTAATTTTAGGTATGGCAGAGTAAAGATTTTGAAACACAGACAAAAGTGTATTACCCAAATCAAAAGAACTCATATGTGAACTATATTGCAATCACACCAATACGAGTATATGACATTAAACGGTATCAACGAGTGAAGATAAATGTAGGACATCGAGAGACACCTCACTAATGAAGCTTAATTAACAACTTGCCACCAAGCTATCAAACATAATAATTTGAATAAAGATAGTACATAGAAGAAGCAACTTTGTCAAAAATAAATGGATTAGTAGTGTCACGATTAGTTGAGTATAAACTATAAAAGATACAGAAAAAAGAGAAGTCAAAAGACATACCGCTAAAGCACTAATTACGATTAGGAGAATGAGGCAATTTCATTCTCCGAGATTTCATAACTTGAAACCGTTTCTTAATTTTATCACGATTAAGTCCTTTGAATATCTCTCGCCGATGTAGCACACCATCAAGTCATTAAGCCAATCATCGGATATCTTATTGCGCAAATCGGTCTTGATAATATTCATAGCCAGAAGACTCTTTCAACCGATCTTTGTTGCCACGTAGAATGCAATGCTAACTCAATGAGGCGGTAGACCAATAGAAATACAATATGCCTTTCATTTTCAACCATCTTCATGGCCAAACTTCCAAGATCATGATAAACAATAAAATCATCAATTCTTCGCACATGAAGAATGAATGTTTCAAGTTGATCCCTTATAGTCGCATGATCAACAATGGAGAAATCATTATCATATATCTCCGTAAGTCAAGCAATCTTATCCACATTGAACTTAGAAAAAGAATCTCTTGGATCAAGACAAGAAAAACATACAAGTAACTCCGAAGATACCTCATTGAAGCGATGATCGATCTCTATGGTAATAGCATCAATAGCTGCAAAGAAAGTATCAACACCATAATGATGGTCTTGAGTTATTGTGATCCCATCCCGCCTTGATCGGCCCCATCTTGGTATTGCTTCATCCATATTTGGTACCAGAATCTTATTTGCATCACAAAATATTTTAACTTCTGCAAATAATAGCTCCCAACCGCCCATCCTCAAGTTGATCAAACGTGCTTTCACATCATCAAGCAATGACATGGCTTGAACAATGTTTTGATTCTTCCTTTGCAAAACCAGAGATAACTCATTTGTAATGCGAAACACTTTCAACATCATCTTTAAAATGAACACAAAGTTAAAGCTCTCCATTATTTGCATCAAACCTGCTGCTTTAGATGGATTACGCCCATCTTCATGCATAATGCCTAGCACATTTATCACTGCATCCCACATTGACTCAATACGGAGTAAGGTTGCGTAATGAGAGTCCCATCTAGTATCTCCAGGTCTGGCCAAGCTAGTTTCTTGATGTTTCCCTCTTCCTGAAAAAATCTCACCGCTCTCCAGCTTACCCAAAATATTTTGACGGTGCTTCTCAAGCAATACATCCTTCCTCTTGCAAGATGCACTAGTGGTGGTCACAATCAAAGTCACGTACTCGAAAAAATCATGGATAGACGAACAACAACTTGTGACAGAAACAATTACCAACTGTAATTGATGAGCAAAGCAATGGACATAGAAAGCATGTGGGTTCTCATCACGAATCTGTCTTTGAAGGCCATTGAATTCACCTCGCATATTCGAAGCCCCATCATACCCTTGCCCTCGTAGTCTAGCAATAAGTAAACCATGTCTAGCTAGCATCCCAACCAATGCTCTCTTCAATGCATTTGATGTTACCTCTGTGACATGTTGGAGCCCCAAAAATCTTTCCATGACCTTCCCTTTATTGTTCACAAACTCAGGGACAAAATATAAAATTAGTTGAGTAGAACAATGGAAAGTTTCAAAAGAAATGATAGAACACACAATCAATCACTAACCTCACAATCACGGCCATTTGCTCTTTGATGGATATATCACGAGATTCGTCCAATAAGGACGGAGAAAAACTATCTCCAATCTCTTCCTTTATCACATTAGTGACCTCCTGGGCACAACATTTCACAAGCTGCCTTTGAATTTGTGGACAAGTCATGTGGGCATTCATAGGACATAGCTCATCAAATACATGCCTCACTTCCTCTTTCCTTTCTTTGTACCAATCAATCATCTCTTTGAAATTACCCTTATTTAAGGAAGAAGAAGATTCATCGTGTCCACTGAAATACATGACCTTGCATTAGGAGATAACTTACACATCTAAAGATGCAGACACACGAATATCATATTTGATTTGATTCCTTGGCATGAGATACAACCTTATGTGACAAACTTGACTTTTGGTTTTAAAATCTTCATATGATGTCCTTGATTTATTGTGAACACTATTAGCCCCACCAACATGATCGGAAGTTATTTGTATGCATTCTTCCAAGTGTTGAACCCTACTTTTGTAAAAGACATCGTGACCAAATTTTTCATCCAAGGATCATGTCTAAAAGAAAGCAATAGAAGCAAAAGTCGCATCTTTCTCCACACTATATTCCAACCAATCATATTTCTTATACCATGCTTCACGAAAGACCCTAAACGCCTATCCATATTGTTTGCGAGAAAATTATGATCAATTGGTTGAGTCGGCCCTTCGACAAATAAGCCCTTCTAACTTGATCTCTAATGTTTGGATCAAAATCGTCAATTGGAATACGAAGTCCCGGATCAACAATAATGTGATCTCGCATTAAACTCCTTAATACCCCGCTTCTTGTTGTGGTTGTCTTTGCTTGCTCTCGCTTCTTGTGTTTGTCTTTGTTATCGCGTGCGCCGTCTACTTGTTCTTGTGCAACACCGACGGTTGTTGCATCAAAGATCGATACCTTGTGCTTGTGCTTGTCGTGCAGTACCACTAGCACGCTGTACTTGGGAGAAACATTGCTAAAGTATCTCTTCAAATTCATTTCTAACCAATTAAAAACAATCATTCAAAATCAAGCACAGATTCAATACTTCAATATAGATATCTCTAATATCTTCAATATCTTTCTATGATTATGTGCTTTGTCAATTTAATTTTAACAACCAATTCATTATTCAATATTCATATAAATATCAACTAATATTCTAATTCATACCATCATACCATTCACATTTCACAAATCACAAGTTCTAAAGTTTGCAACCATTGAATCTAAAGAATCAATCAATCACTGATTAAATCAACCATATCCACTCAGGCCTCAGCCACTTACTATTTGACATTGCTCTCTCGGTCTCTCCTCTCGGTCCGCCTCTCTGCATCGCGCAGAGCCGAGGAGGAGGCGCTGGGCGAGCGGGGCAGCGGCGAGCAACGTCGCCGGCCGTGGGCGCCCGTCTGCGCACTGAGGCCTAGAAGCACCGCCACTCACCCTTCACCGCCACCGGCGGCGGCAGCGCTCGGAGCGGCGAGCGGAGCCGCGAGGCAGCGGCTGGCGCTCAGGCGGCTCGCGCGGCGCTCGGAGGCCGGAGCCACGGAGTAGCAATGCCCGGCGGCGGGCGGCGGCAGCGCCTCCGAGCTCGAGCCCTCCGACGGCCGGCGGTGGCCGCTCGCCCGCTGCGCCCGCTCGGCCGGTGACCGCCTCGCTCGTCCGCTTTGCCGCGCTCGTCGGTGGCGCTCGCCGCTGCGCCGCTGGCTGCCGCCTCGCGCCTCGCCCGCCGCTTCGCACCTCGTCGGCTCGCCCCACTTTCGCATTGGGGATTTGGGGATTTAGGGTTGAGTTGAGTGCGTGTGTGACCGTGGAAGCAGTGGCTGGGGCACTTTGGGCTTGCACTTGGGCTGGTGCTTGGTGGTGGGCGCCGTGAAGATGCGCGGCGACGCATGCGTGCGAATGATCGGCCAGTTGAGCCACCCAGTGCCGAGCGGGAGGCAACGCGTCTTCTCCGCGCGGTGCTTTGCTAGGAGGCTAGTATAGAGAAAATACCGGGGGGTAGGGGGTACCGGCGACCGGAGGAAGCTCTGGCATTGGCCAGACCTTGCCAGAATGGCAGGTCCACCCCTGGTTAGGAGAGTTTATCCTCATGCAGCTTCCGTTGGCCCCTGTGTTCTTCACGTTCCAGCTTGGCACCAAAACCCACTACTAAGTTTCTTTGAAAATTACCGCATGTACTCCGTAGCCACTTTGTGAGAGGTCTCGAGCTGCTGATGCTCCTGGTTGTGTATCAAGTCTATGGGAGTTCCTACCGCAGCTCAAGCTTGAACCTTTTTGTCACCATCTCTGTTATGATCCTTATATCATAGGGGTAAACATCACCAGAAGGATAGCCAGGGTGGCGTCAATGCTAGGGAGAGGAACTTAGACTATAGATTGGGGAGATGAAGGGAATTGAGACTTAGACTATTGTATTCTCATTACTTAATTCCAACGATTACAATAGGCCTCCTTATATAGAGGGCTCTTCTAACAATTATGGATAGAATCAATCTAAAAGATGACCTTCCTAACTAATAAATGACCTTCTTAACTAATAGATGACCTTCCTAACTAATAGATAACCTTTCAATTACCTAATCCCTATACAATGTAAAATTGTTCTTGTTTTTCTAGCTTACTGTCAGATCTGCGTACGATATACGACATTTCTTCTTATGAAGGTTCTTGCGGTCATTAGCGAAGCAGTTGAAACACAGGCCGATGAGGTCGCGCGGGACTGGCCTGGGCGCAGGAGCTTGTTGGCGACGGGTCTGCGGCCTTCTGCACCAGGAGCGTCGACGCCGTACTTCTTGCCAGGAATCTTTCTCCGGGGCCTGGCTGGGGAGGACCACCTCATCGGCCTGGGGGCGCACCGGCAGGTTAGCGACCAAGCGTCTTGGCTGGAGCCCGCCATCCAGGTAAAGCATGGCCTTTCCCCGAGCAGTCCCGCTTGGGAGTCGTAGCTCCAGGGCGGAAGGGGACCGGTGCAAAGTAGGCCCGTCAGCGACCAAGGGAGCAGCGACCGGGGAGGTCCTAGGGTAGGTCATGGAGGGAGGTCCTAAGGGAGGTCCTAGGGAGGTCCTGAGGAGAGGTCCTGGGAGGTCCTGCGGGAGGTCTGGGGAGGTCGTGGAGGGATCCTTGGGAGGTCCGGGAGGAGGTCGTGGAGGAGGTCTCGGGAGGTCCTCAGGAGAGGTCATGGGTCCTAGGGGAGGTCGTGAGAGGTCCCGAGGAGAGGTCCTGGAGGGAGGTATGTCCTTGGGAGGTCCGGGAGGAAGTCCTAGGGGAGGTCCTGAGGAGAGGTCCTGGAGGGAGGTGCTGAGGAGGTCCCGGAGGGAGGTGAGGTCCTGGGGAGGTTCTCAAGGAGGTCTTGGGGAGGTCCTGAGGAGAGGTCCGAGAGGAGGTCCTGGAGGGAGGTGCTAAGGAGGTCCTGAGGAGGTCGTAGAGGGAGATCCTAAGGAGGTCCTGGGGGGAAGGTGCTGAGGAGGTCCTAGAGGAGGTCCGGGGAGATCCTGGAGGAGGTCCTGCACAGGTTCTAAGGAGGTCCTAGATGGAGATCCTAGGGAGGTCCCGAAGAAGGTCCTAGGGAGGTTCCGAGGAGGTGCTAGATGAAAATCCTAGGGAGGTTCTGAGGAGGTCCTGTAGAGAGGTCGTGAGGTCCTGGAGGAGGTCCTAAGGAAGTCCTAGGGAGGTACTAGAGGAGGTCCTAGAGGGTCCTAGGGAGGTGCTGAGGAGGTCCTGGAGTAGGTCCAGAGGAGGTCCTGGGGAGGGCCTGGATGGAGGTCCTGGGGAGCATCTATACATGTATACTATGTAAACTACATAATTCATTGTTGGACAATAATGTCTACGTAATCATCCAAGCTATGGATAGCAAAGGAAAAATCATTCTGCATCTAAGGGTAGGTAATCATCCATACACGTGTACTATGTAAGCTACATAATTCATTGGCAACTAAGAAAAACGCTGAAACGTAATTCCAAGCTATGGAGAGGAAAGGAAAAAACATTTAGCATCTAAGGCTAGGGAGCATACATACATGTCTACTATGTAAGCTACATAATTCATTGGCCAGTAAGTAAAATAACGAAACATAATTACATGAGTCTGCACAATCAGTATATGTTGTTCTTCTTGCTCTAGTATGTAACAGTGTAGTATGGAATCTAAATCACCAGTAGGTAATTTTTAAATCAAAGGCTGGGACGATTTCATTAGTTTCAGAAATTGTTGTGTCTGTGAAGCATTATACTTGTAAAAATGCATACATTTTTGTCTTTGGCTATTTGTTTGCCAAGGAGGTTCTACATAACAGAGTGGCATATACTTGCATCTCTGTAGTGTAGTTTGGTTGGTTATCCAGATGGGAAACAAATTAATGTAGGAGCTCTATTAATGTATATTACAATTGTAATTATAACAAAAAGAAACTAATAAAGCAAGCATTGTGGACTTACAGGATCCACTTTTTCTATGTCATCAGTGAGAAATGATTCGCTGTAGTATCGAACTTTGACCTTGTTCTAACTATGAAAGTCTTTTTTTGATGGTCACACAGACCATAATAATCTCAATTCATATAGATCCTAGGCAGTTTGAAACCTGCATTGCTAGAGAACTAAGGAGATATAAGACAGAATCATTTTCTTCCTCAAGTAAATTGTTGAAATAGTTAAACTAAGTACCTGGTTGTATTTTGGGATGTTGCTCAGATTTTCAGAGTAAGTAATCTGCTTTGACATCTCCTTGGATGAACATAATTGAGTGTGCTTATGCTCCAGATAGGGTGCAGCTTTGATGAACCATCCTCCTTTCTACTATTGTCATAAAGAATTTAAGTGAATATTATGTAGCATTTTAGGCTCTAGTAGCAGTAGCGAACTATTTTTTTTCTCAACTGACCTCAAAGCGAATAAACCAGCTGTGGACTCTAGAGCCAAAACCTCAGTATAGTTGATTTGCTCATAATTGACAAATCAAAAGCAGATGTTTCAACAAAGACCTATAAATGTGTCCCATTAGATTTAAGGGACTCACTCATTCGGCCACCAAGCAGACCTTCTATCAGAAATGACATGTGCAAAGGTGCATATGAAAATCATTCGTTGGTATATCCGAGTCTATTAGCTCCAGTATGTACAAATTAACTTTGGAGGGTGAAGAAAAAATATGTAAAAATTATCTTGACTCCAGTATTTGTGGCATCTCTTGATGCTTGAAGCAATGGATCAAACATGGGATTGAATGCGACAATAAATCCACAATCAACTATGTACCCCGAGATGAATCACGATATCATGTTAGTTTTTGCAATTAGAAATGGCCTGAATTTATACTTCCAAAGACAAACTAACAAAATTGAAGGAGCACCTTGTTGGAAAGGCAATACCTGCATGTAGTCCATTCTCCTTGATAAGTTTCCGAACCATGTTTTCTAAAGTTTCACATAGTGCAATCGTTAACATTCTAGGCTTTAAAATGCTCCTCGTATATTTTCGCACCTAGCAAATCAGAATACACAATGTAGAGCTGTAACAAACAGCAGATAAATTAAAATGAAGCTGCAAACAAATCAAAGAAGAGCCTAGTATATTTTAAACTTGTCTATACACTTCTGCTGCTCGGTGAACAACATTGTACATCGGCTTTTGTAGTCGTTCCAGTTCCTAGTAGCGACATGGCAATAGAAAATCACGTAGTATCCTGTGAAGTAGCGAAAGAAGGGGTCGAGGAGAATGGATCGGAAAGAGACAACTGAGCGCGACGTTTGAGTAAGGCATGCAGTGGCGGCACCCGAGCGAAGGGAGCGAGGATTAGAAATGCCCTGAATTTGTACTTCTAATGACAAACTCACAAACCCATAGAAAATATCATAACAAACAACCATAGAAGAAGGAATAGAACAAAGCAAAATAATAGACAGACCATCTACATGTGTCCCAAAATCTAGCTTCATCACATCATCATATTGTAGTACAGTTTTATCACAAGAATTTGGAGTCCATTGAGCTGCAACTCTAAGCAGTGTTTTTTTCATCAATATAAGAAAGGGATGCAAAACTTGGAAGCACGCTAGAGGAATATCATACCAAGTGAAGGAGCACCGGTTGGAAAGGCAATAACAGCTTGCAGTCCATTCTCCTTGATAAGTTTACGAACCATGTTTTCCAAAGTTTCGCATAGTTAAATCATTAACATTCCAGGATTCAAAATGCTCGTCATATATTTCCACACCTAGCAAATCAGAATACACATTGTAGAGCTGTAACAAACAACAGATAAACTAAAATGAAGCTGCAAACAAATCAAAGAAGAACCTAGTATATTTTAAACCTGTCAGAATGAAAATGACAAAACCTAAATACACTTGTCGAGGAATCTAACTGATCAGTGCAAATCCGAAGAACATATAGCGTCATCGCAGACATGAGGATCTGGTACCTCAAGGGAAAAAAGGCAAACAAAGTAGCAAATCAGAACCCATATCATAGGTGCCCGTGCATCATAGGTTTTAATTATGTACATCAACATTTCAACAAACAGCTAGTGTGCACAAACATATAGTTCGGTTGTAAAGAGCTTACTGGTTGTGAGGTTCTCCTACTTAAGATCTACAATACTACAAAAACACATTACTACAATATATTATAGCACCGATTGATCCAAAAAATTACAAATAGGCATGAAGCAATCAATCTCACATTGTCATCAGCAAGCAGGGGAAGGTGGGATGATGATATATCCATTAAATAATTTTTCACATATGTAAGAATGTGGTTCATTGAGACATTGTATCAAACACGTGGTGTGCAAACTCAACTTAATAGCAATGACCCAGAGAGCGGCGATGATGCCAGAGATTGTGCGTCTAGCAGCTTCCTGTGTAGCAGGGACGGGCCAAGCAAGCGGTAGGAGGCGCCCATGGGCACGACGCAAGAGCGGGCCGAGAGGAGCATGGGTCGTGGGCGCGGGTGGCGCGCAGGCAAGCAGTGGCGGCACCGGGGCCGAGCCAGGTGGGTGGCGGCGCAGGCGAGCAGTGCCGGCGCCGAGGCTGAGCCATGCGGGTGGCGGCGCAGGCGAGCAATGGCGGCATCGGGATCGAGCCAGGGCCAAGCCTGGCGACGGCGGCGGTAGCGCTAGGAGGAGGCGGCGCCTGGGGGTGGGGGGAGGCGGGGAGGAGGCGCCATGGAGTTCCATTCGGCCATAGCAAAGCACCAAGGGGATGAATGGAGGAGCGGGGAAAGGAAGAAGAGGAACGGAGAAGAGAATGACTGAGGGGAGGGGGGGAGGAAGAGGGAGGGAACAACAAGGCGAGGAAGGGAAATCGAGTGGGCGACGGGGGAGAAAGAGCGAGGGACGGCTCCGACGTAGCGGCTGGTAGGGAGCCCGAGGGGGCGGGAGGGAGGAAGGGGAGCGCGGGACGGAGCGAGGCTGCGGGGGGAGGAGCGGCGCATGGGGAGGAACAAGTAGGCCGAGGCGGCGGCGGGGGAGGATGTCAGGAACCGAAGTGAAGCGAAGTTTCAGAGTCAAGTCGGCCGCAGAAAAAGACTCGCTGCCGATTTCAACTCACCGAAGCGTTATCAGAAGCTAGAGGACTGAAGCCGTGAGATGAAGTGTTATGATGATCTAACGGTTTGAATTAGACACTGTAAAACCTGTAGTTGTTTTTGGCTCTAAGCACTGTTACTCGTAAGAACTCTGTCATTTAAGTAGCAATCAACTTAATGTAATTTTCAGACTAGTAGTATATAAGCTAGCTGGAGTTTGTAAGGAGGGCATTCTGGATTTCTATTGCAAAAAAAGCAAACCCTAGTTCCCTCATCCCGTGTTCTTCTATTTCTCATCTACTTTCCCCATTTTTGCCTTTTGTGATTTTGCTTCTGCAGAATCAGATTTGTAGTGGATATTTGTAGATCTTGACATATTGGTATCAGAGCCCACGTTCTTGGCCTCAGATCTAATCGTGAGTAGTCTTGGCAAGGGTTTGGAAACTGGTTTTCCTGTAAAATCGGAGTTGAGACTATTCTAGAGCGGTTGAGGGTATTGTGGGAGGAAGTCACGAGATCCGGTGGGATTGTGAATCAGCATGGCTAAGCATGGAAAAGACGATGTGGTGGAAGGAGGAAGCCAGCCTTATGCTACCAGGGTGGAGCTGGAAGAGGTCAGAAATGGGGTCGAGTTGATTCGTAAAGGCAAGAAGAACACATGCGGCAGATGGAACAACACAACAAAAGATGGAGCAATTGACACAAGCTATCAACGCTCGATGATTCAAGCAACTCGGAAGAGTATGGATACAAGGAACCATCGGATAGATTCTCAAGCTATAGAGGTAATTACGATAACAAATTTCAAATTCACCTCCATAGCTCGGTTTTCTCTGCTAGTATAGAGAGAACTCTTGGAGTATCTATGCATCCGGGGAGTTTCGACAAGTCCAATACAGAATAGTGGTGCTTATGGTAATGAAAGGATCACGAGAGAATGAGTGCAGGAGGATTGAATACTTCTCAGTTGTTTCCAGTTTTGATGAGTACACAAGTTCCTCCATTACTATCCCATCCTTTTGGACATGGTGACCAGGGGTTTAATATGCAGTTTGGTAATATACAATGTCCTATACCAGCTACTGCAGGCATACCATCTTGGGCTGTTAGAGTCAGCAGTTCTCCCACATTTCATGAGTATGCTCACATGGATATGGAGGAGCACCGTAGGCACAGAGGAAGCCAGGAAAACCAAGACAATTACCACCACAGGTCCTTCTCTAGAGGTCCAAAACTCAATTTCCCTGAATTCAATGGAGATAATGTTGATGCTTGGATCAAGAAGGCTAACAAGTACTTTGAGATAGCAAAAGTGCCATGGAACCAGAGGGTGGAAATTGCAACATTATATTTGATAGAAAGGGCAGAAACATGGTGGGCATGTTCGGGCATACACTTAGGTAACTTGTCATGGCATCAGTTTTGTATGGCAATTGAAAAGAGGTTTTCAGAGCAATCTGTATATGATGTTGTGGCTGCATTTCACTCAGTAAAGCAACGATCATCGATCACTAGCTACATTGATAGATTTGAAGAGGCAATGGCTCTAGTAAGGAGAGATAATCCTCATTTACAGAAGAGTACTTCATCGAAGCTTTGTAGCGAGGATTGAAGGACTACACTCAAAGCCATTCGCGATTCTGCGTAATCCTTTGACCCTTAGTGATGCTTATTGGGTGGCAAAGAGGTTAGAACAATCCAATCCTTTTAGGAAGCGGCAGTTCAATGTTAGCAAGGACAATGCTAGGGCAATCGAATGGATGAACAATAGATATGCTAATGCTCATAAGGTAGTGAGCACTCGAGTCTAAGGGAGCTCAGTTAAAAACATGAAGGGAACCGGTAGTGTGAAGAATGAAGGCAAATGCTTTAGATGCAACGAAAAATGGTATCTGGACATAAGCAGAGTGTAAGATGAATCGACAAGTTAGAGCTATGTTAACCCAAGAGGATGATGATAAAGAAAGAGAGCCTCGGTGAGGAAGAACGATGGAGTTAGAACCGATGCTAAGGGGGAAGAAGAGCGGGATGAAGAGGATGGCCCATTCCAATTATCGACATGGAATTCATGGCACTAGCTCGGGGAACCACACATTCACACTCTCACTTCAATTGGGCGAGTTAAAGGCGCCTTAATAGATAGTGGTAGTAGTGCCACTTTCATAGACACCAACACAGCACTTAAAGCAGATTGCCAAATTCATAACAATTCAGCAGTAAAGGTGGTAGTGGCCAATGGAGAGATGTTGTGGAGCAAGGCTCAGTGTAAAGATTGCAAATATACTATACAGGGCAAAGAATTTTCGGGCACTTTCAGAATACTAGACCTAAAAGGATACGATTTTATCCTAGGAGTTGACTGGATCTACTCACATAGTCCCATTAGTTTGAACCTTAGAACCAGAGAGCTCAGTATCAATTACTTGGGTCAAGGCAGGGTGACATTTAAGGATGAAACTCTTCCCTCAAAGGACCGTTTTGTACCAGTGGAAAAGCTACAAAAGCTGATGATGAAAGGGGTAGTGGGGGCAGTGATATATATGTGTAATTCTTTGCAGGAACAGGAGAAAGCCAATAAAATCCCTAGCAATATTGCAACCATACTGCACAGGTTCAAGAGAGTCTTTGAGGATCCTAATGAGTTACCTCCACACAGAAGTTGTGATCATGCCATACCCCTGAAAAGTGAGGATAAGTTGGTGAACCAAAGGCCCTACAGATTACCATATCATCAAAAGAATGCTATGGAGAGCATAATTGA
The DNA here is from genome assembly GCA_036346255.1 of Ampelocalamus luodianensis. Lineage (NCBI taxonomy): Eukaryota > Viridiplantae > Streptophyta > Magnoliopsida > Poales > Poaceae > Ampelocalamus > Ampelocalamus luodianensis. Next base: position 56,039,366 of record CM070617.1, on the reverse strand, counting down.
GCAGTTATTGAACTCGAAAACCATTAGACCAAGTGTTAGCCCATATCAATCACCTGCTATTTTAGTCAAGAAGAAGGATGGAACTTGGAGAATGTGTGTTGACTATAGACAGCTTAATGCCAATACGATTAAAAACAAGTATCCTATTCCAGGTTATAGAAGATCTCATTGGATGAATTGCATGGAGCATGCATGTTCTCAAAGATTGACTTGAAATCTGGATATCATCAGGTAAGGATGAAAAGTGAGGATGTGAAAAAGACTGCATTTAGCACTCATCTAGGACATTATGAATTCTTGGTAATGCCATTTGGGTTAACCAATGCCCCGGCAACCTTTCAAGCCTTGATGAATGAGATATTGGCTCCATTTTTGAGAAGGTTTGCACTTGTATTCTTTGATGATATTTTAGTATACAGCAAATCAGTGGAAGAACATGAGCAACATTTGATCAAAGTGTTAATGGTCCTTGAAGAGCAAAATCTGTTTGCTAAGATGGGCAAGTGTGCTTTTGGGCAGAAACAGATTGAGTATCTAGGTCACATCATCAATGGAGATGGGGTAGCTACTGACCCAACTAAGATCGTGGTCAGAACTCCATTGCCCACACATGAGAATATCACTCGGTGAGGAGTTTTACGGGCTTGACAGGCTATTATAGAAGATTTATTCGAATTATGGGCTGATATGTAAACCATTATTTGAGGCTCTCAAGAAGAGTGGATTTGTATGGCGGGAAGCCCAAGAATCGGCATTCATTAAGCTAAAGGAAGTTATGACAAGAGCTCCTGTCCTGGCATTACCTGATCATAGCCAACCCTTTATATTGGAGGCTGATGCAAGTGGACATGGAATTGGGGCGGTGCTGATGCAAAATCACAAGCCAATTGCATTCATGAGCAAGGCATTGGGACCTAAAGCATCTGCTTTCTCCACTTATGACAAGGAAGCCCTAGCCATCATTGAGGCACTCAAGAAGTGGAAGCATTATCTAGTGGGATCAACATTGATAATCAGAACAGACCAACAAAGCTTAAGATATATCCAAGAGCGGCCCGATGAAGGAATACAACATAAGTTATTGATTAAATTGTTGGGTTACAATTATAAAGTGGAATACAAAGAGGAAGGGAGAATAGGGCGGTGATGCCTTTGTCCCGATGTGTCATCAAAGAAAATCTGGGGGCTATTTCGGTGGCTGTACCATTGTGGATCAAGGAAATCCTACACAGCTATGAAAATGATGAGTCTTCTCAGGAGTTAATAGCTAAGCTGAGTATTGATCCCAATGCTGAACAAAATTATACATTGAAAGGAGGCATCTTGAGATACAAGAACAAGGTAGTAGTGGGGCTAATTCGAGTTAAGAACACGATTAATTATGTCTGTCATGATTCATCCTTAGGTGGTCACTCGGGAGAAAGGGCTACTTATCAGAGAATGAAACTTCTTTTTCACTGGAAGGGGATGAAACAGGCTGTCAATCAATTTGTTAAGGAGTGTCCTACATGTCAGAAGAACAAGTCTGAGCATACACCTTACCCTGGCCTCCTTCAGCCTCTTCACACTGATAGAGCATGGACCCATATCTCAATGGATTTCATTGAAGGCTTGCCAAAATCGAAAGGAAAGGAGGTAATTCTTGTGGTAGTGGATAGATTCACAAAGTACTCTCATTTCATTCCATGAGCCACCATATTCAGTCAACAAGTAGCACATAAATTTCTTGATAATGTGTACAAGTTGCATGGGTTACTTTTGTGATAGTCTCGGACGAGACCGAATATTCACAAGTAATTTGTGGCAAGAGCTATTCAAGGTATTGGGAGTTAAATTGAGATTTAGCACGCATATCACCCCAAACCGATGGGCAAACCGAAAGAGTCAATCAATGTTTGGAATGTTACTTAAGATGCATGACATTTGCTAGTCCTAAGAAATGGAAAAATTGGTTAACCCTTATTTGAATGGTGGTATAACTCTAGCTATCATACTAGTTTGGAAATGACTCCATTTCAAGCCTTATATGGTTTTCCACCTCCATGTTTATTGAAGTGATATTACAGATTCGAAAATGAAGAAGTGAAGGGTGATGCAAAGAAGGCACTAGCAACTCAAGTTATCAAAGAAAATCTGGTCAAGGCTCAAGAGAGAATTAGCAAATATGCTAACAAGAAGAGAAAGGAAAGAGAGTTTGAAGAAGGAGATATGGTATACTTGAAGATTCAACCATATCGCCATACTTCTCTCGGTTTACACAAATCTCAAATTACATCCTAGGTTTTATGGCCCATTTAGTGTGTTGGAAAAGATTGGAAAGGTGGCCTACAAGTTGCTTTTGCCTAGTGGATGTCAATTGCATCCTGTTTTCATGTAAGCCAATTGAAGAAACACATTGGACCTAAGGTGATTCCACATCTGAGTTACCACTTATTGACAATGATGGGAATATCAAAGTATACCCCTGTACTTTTGTCTTTGGAAAGGAGAATAGTACCTAGGAACAATGAACCGATTGTGCAATGGTGATTCATCGACTAATCTGCCATTGAAGTCGCTACTTGGGAGGATCTTTGAGTTCATATCGCGTATATTTCGGACTTTCATTCTTGAGACAAGAATGCTTTGAAGGAAGGTATTGTCGAACCAAGCGTGAAGCGAAGTTTCAGAGTCAAGTCGACGCAGAAAAGACTTCATTGCCGATTTCAACTCACCGGCGTTATCGAAGCTAGAGGACGGGCCGTGAGATGAAGTGTTATGATGATCTAACGGTTTGAATTAGACATCGTAAAACACTGTAGTTGTTTTTGGCTCTAAGCACTATTACTCGTAAGAACTCTGTCATTTAAGTAGCAATCAACTTAATGTAATTTTCGGACTAGTAGTATATAAGCTATTGGAGTTTGTAAGGAGGGCATTCAGGATTTCTATTGCAAAAAAAGCAAACCCTAGTTCCCTCATCCCGTGTTCTTCTATTTCTCATCTACTTTCCCCATTTTTGCCTTTTGTGATTTTGCTTCTGCAGAATCAGATTTGTAGTGGATATTTGTAGATCTTGACAGAGGAAGGGGAAGAAGGTTCAAGGCGCAGCTGCGTGTGGGGGTACAAAGAGGAAGGCAGAAGAGGAAGCCTCGCGAAGACGCAGCTGGCGGGGCGACATGGAGCGCACGAGGCCGGTAGTTCCCTCGCGAGCGCACCGGGCGGGATCGGGCGGCGCGGAGCAGATAGCAACGCGATCGGACGGCGGACGAATTCTCGGTGACGTAGCGGGTGAGATGAGCTCCAAAGCTAGCAGCCTTTAAGTATAGTAACTAGAAGGAAACCCGCGCCAATGGCGCGGAGGAACCCGGAGACAAATGTCATCATCAAGGAAGATCACATTGTTGAGTTTTGAAAAGAGATGGTTAAATAAATGAGAACAATCAGGTAAAGAGCTGTGAACATAACAACACGACACGTTTTTTTTATTTATTTATAGAATATTGTCAGAGTCTTTTATAGGTTATGTATAGCCTAATTTGAAGGTAAAAACAGTGTTTATGTTACTGGGGAGGTCGTGAGGAGGTTCCGAGGAGGTCCTCGGGAGGTCTTGGAGGGAGATCCTGAGGATGTCCTAGAGGGAGGTCCTAAGGGAGGTTCTAGAGGGAGGTCCCGAGGAGGTCTTAGGGGAGGTCCTAAGGAGGTGCTGGAGAGGTCCTGAGGAGGTTCTGGAGAGGTGCTGGGGAGGTCCTAAAGGAGGTCTCGAGGAGGTCCTGGGAAGGTTCCACGGAGGTCCTAGGGGAGGTTCAGGAGGTCCTGGGGAGGTCCTAGAGGGAGGTCCTAGGCGAGGTCCTGGAGGAGGTCCTGAGAAGGTTCTGGAGGGAGGTCCTTGGAGGAAGGTCTTGGGGAGGTCCCGAGGAGGTCCTAGGGGAGGTCCCGAGGAGGTCCTAGAGGTCCTCTAGGGAGGTCTTGGGGAGGTTCCGGGAGGTCCTTCGAGGGAGGTCCTGTGGAGGTCCCGAGGAGGTCGGGAGGGAGGTCCTGGAGGAGGTCCTAGGGAGGTCCTGAAGGAGGTCCTAGAGGGAGGTCGCGAGGAGGTCCTGGAGGTCCGGGAAGTCCTTGGAGGGAGATCCTGTGGAGGTCCTAGGGGAGGTCCCCATGAGGTCTGGAGGGAGGTCCTAGGGACGTCCTAGAGGAGGTCCCGAGGAGGTCCTGGAGGAGGTCCTAAAGGAGGTCTTGAGGAGGTCCTTGGAGGGAGATCCTAGAGGAGGTCCCGAGGAGGTCTGGAGGGAGGAGGTCCTAGGGAGGTCCCAAGGAGGTCCTGGAGGAGGTCCTGGAGGTCCTAGAGGGAGGTCCTAGAGGAGGTCTTAGGGAGGTCCGGGAGGTCCTTGGAGGGAGGTCCTGTGGATGTTCTAGAGGAGGTCATAGGGAGGTCCCGAGGAGGTCTGGAGAGAGGTCCTAGAGGAGGTCCTAGGGAGGTGTCCTAGAGGAGGTCCTAGGGAGCTCCTAGAGGGAGGTCCTGGAGGAGGTTCTAGAGGTCTTGGAGGAGGTCCTAGAGGGAGGTCCCGAGGACGTCTTGGAGGAGGTCGTAGAGGTCTTAGGGGGGTCTTGGGGAGGTCCGGGAGGTCCTTGGAGGGTAGGGATGGCAATTATGCCCGATTATTCGTATGCCTGCGGGCAATTACCTTAATGGAGCCGGGTACGGGGGGCTTTTTTTGCCCATGGGCATAGAAATGGGAGCAATCCTCTACCTATCGGGTGAATGGGCGCGGGCATGGGTGAGCTCTACCCGTGCCCATCACGCCCGTTTACCCATCAATCCACGTTGACAGGTATGCCCATTCATCTCCTCTCTCTTTAAGTTTGTAAGTCTACCGTCGCTGCTCGCCACTCCCCATCTCAAATCCAATCCCCATCTCATCTCTCTGCCGAGGTCACCTCCTGCCGCTCACCTCCTTCCCGTGGTCGCCTCCTGCCGCTCACCTCCCTCCCGTGGTCGCCTCCTGTGAGACCCCGGTTTATTCGACTTGTAATGTTTAGTCTTCCATTGACCCTAGCATCACAAATCAAATAAACCAAGCCTCGAGATATGTATACTTTCCAGAAATGTAGTATACACACCCCGTTACAAAATCATGCATCAATTCCATACATCACAATATAACAATCCTAGCAAAAGACATACATAATATAAAGTTATTTTAAGAGAGCCGACCGGCCAAAAGACATCAAAGTATCAATAACAGCGGAAGCAAAAAGGTGCCATAAGATGGCTTTAACCAAAAGTCGATCGGTTAGCCATAACCCACAAGGCAACCGACCGGGCCGCCAAGCTAGTCGTCCAAACCGAAGCAAAACTCACCGATGTCAATCCCTTGGGGATCAACCTTCTTCCTCTGCAACAATTAAGCAAAGCAAATGAGTACAAAATTGTACTCGCAAGACTTACAGGTAACAAACCTAGTTACTACTACATGCAGGCTTTAATCAAAGGGGAAGACTCAAGGTTAATTTTCAGCACAAAGCAAGTTTTATTTGCAATAAGTAATAGTTTGAAGGTAGTTTTAACAATCTGAATTTTATTTACATAAATAACAGCGAGACAATAATGTAATAACATAAAGACATCCTGGAGATGACTAACCCAATAGCCATCACAACAATAGCACGAATTACCCATTCGTACCACCCATGTCAAGTTTTAATTTAAAAGGTTGCAGTCTAGTTCTTACGGGGCGTATCCGAGCGTGTCCATAACCTAGGACGAGGCTATTCGAATAGATCAAACCCTGCAGGTGTACCAATGTACCCACACTTGGACCGCTTTTGTCAAGCTATTAAGCACACTTCCTTTGGTGTGGCAAGCAGCTAAGTCCTACGAGATATTTCCAATATTGTGTATCAACTACGAGCCGCTCGTATGGACCGCAGCCCATACGCTTACATTGTAAAGCCGAAGGTTAACTACCCTATAGGGGTAAAGCCTTTGGACAACTACAATGCTCCCACACATAAGCCACCCCATTTTACCATAACACAACACACGCACGCCCACCTGCGACTCGTAGCTAACACACGCCAAAGTACTAAGTCAAGAGAGGTCCCATACCCTCTAGTGTGGTTAGCACGCAAAATGCTCAGTACGGTGGCGCAAGTAACTCAGTCCTTAATTGACTCGGGCACCATTCCAGTCACACCCAAAATCACACCATCTTATCATTGTGCCCAAGTCCAAATTATTTTATTTTCAATTTTTAGTTTTCACAAATAAACATAGCACAAAGCTGAAATATAGAGTCATAATTATCATTTGTGTGATCAAGGTCATCGACTAAGTCGATAACCGCCCAATTCTACCAGTAACTAAGCATTGCTAAGCATCATATCGCAAAGACAATAAAAAGACCATAAATCATCCACCGGGCTCTAATTCACCTGTGAGGATAATAACCTATGGCCTTGGCGGGGGTGAACGATTTCAGGGAAACTATGCAATGGGATTAGCTATCTTTAATCAACAAAATAAATCTTGACACAAAGAAGCATGCATACTTAGGTTTTGCAAACAAGATATTAGACTTTAAAAATAGTAGGAGCAATATGATCAAATGATGTTACACTGCTTGCCTTGCTGAAGATCACTTTCTTGCTGCAGAGGATCACTCACGTAATCAATAATTTCTTCGGAACCTAACGCAAAAATATGATAAAACTAATAAGAACGAAGAACACCAAAAGAAACTCACAAGAAAAAGTTATCCAAATCTCATAAAATTTACACAGAAGCAAATGTATGATTTTAAATGAATTTAGAAACAAGAATCAAGTCATTTGGATTTAGTATGAAAAAGTTATAGCTAAAACAATTTCTCTCAGCCTATTAATTCAACTAAATTAATTGCTGGTACTGTTCATGGCATAAATTTTTGGAATGATCTAAAGTATGAAATTTTTATGCTAGGTAGATAATGGCAGCCTAAGGTCAGCACAAAGTTGGGTTTACTCAATTTGGAGTTAAAATGAATTACTTATGATTTTTCTAAGTTGTAAAACTAGCACATATCATTTTGCAGAATTAAAACCATGATCAAAACCTATTTCATATTAAAGTATGCTAACAGAGAATTTTACAAGCTTGAGTTTGCTCAAATTGGAGTTATACAAGAAAAGATATGCATTTTACAAGTTTCAAATCAATTTACAAATATTCTAAAATGGTGAAAATAAGATAATATTATTTGCAAAATTTTCTCGCACAGAACAATGTCTAAACACATTTTTATATTAAACTCTAGTTAAACATGAATTTAATACAGATTGGAATCATCTAAAAGGGTTTAAAATGAATTAGATATGAGTTTCTAAAGTTTTTATACAATTTTGGTTGACAAATAACGATTTACGAAATAAAACAAAGCTTATAAAAAGGAATCGACGTGAATGAACGTGGGCCTTTGATTAGGAATCAACGGCCTGCGCATGAAGAATAGCGCACCGCGCGATCTAAAAGGAGCCCACCGTTGGATCAAGATCCAACGGTCCACGTGGATCAGGGTATTCGGAGGTCGAATGTCCCAATCAACCACGGCCGTAGATCCGGAGATGGAGGGCCCGAGCGCAAGCGCGTTCGGAAGTCCGAAAGTACTCACGATCTCAGCCGCAGATCGTGAGATGGACGGCCCCGAGCGATTGGGACATTCGGGGCTCCAAAAGTCCCACAGATTTGAGCCGTTGATCTAAAAAATCGACGGTCCATGGTGATCAAGGCTTTGCGCACGTGCACAGTGCGGGGACTAAGTACGTTGGGCCCACCTGTAAGTGACAGGCAACGCCAACTCACGGTGATTTAAATCGCACGGGTTTTAAACGTCCGGGCCCACATGTAAGTGACACACAGGGCTATTTAGGATAGCTATTAAATACTAAATTCAATGATTAGTGATGATTAGCATTAATGGTGTCCTAAATATATCGCACTGAAAGGGTTTAAGTGGGTGGGGGCCCACATGGCAGTGGCACAATGTACCATTTCGAACAACCATTAACTCCTAACAATGCTTAGCAATTAATTAAACCCAAACTTTGTCCTAACGGCCCCGTTACTGCAATTTAGGCCTATGGGCCCACATGGCAGTGACTTAAGAAGTCATTTTAAGACAGCCACTTAATGATAAACACTAATTATCAATGATTAACATTAATTGTGTCCTAACGACGTTGAATAGCGCCAGCCGGGGGGTTTTTAAGTGGCTGGGCCCACTGTCAGCGACTCAGAAGCAACATTAAGACAACCATTTATTACTAAACCATGATTAACAATAATTAAACAATGATTAGCCATTAATGGTGTCTTAATGACAACGGCAGGGAGAGGTTTTCGTCTGGCAAAAACCCGAGCGCAAGGAAGGGCTCGTCGCCGGCGGCTCCGGCCACGGCGGCACCCATAAAGTACCAAAATGGGTTCGCAATAGTCTTGCGGACCCGATGGTGATGACCTCGCCGGCGGCAACGGTCCATAACGCCGGCGAGCTAGAAATTAATGCCGGTGACAAAATCGGCCGAAAGCGAAAAATGATCAAAAGCTCCGCAACAGTCCAAAGAAGCGTGTGCCACGGCGTCTAGGGACTAATTAGAAACCACCTCAACCAAGATGAGCTTCAAAGATGGCCGGAGGAGCTTGGACAGCACAGAAACTCGCCGGAGTTGGAGAAGATGAAGTAGAAATTGCAGCCCGGGCAAAATGAACACCACTGGTGGCCAAAGTAGCTGCATTAAAGCCCACAGAAGGTCCATGAGCAATTAATTGCAAAATGAACCACTTACGGAGTGAGGAGAAAGGGGTAAACCGTGAAATGATCCAAACTCAAAATTGGTCAATTCTGTGAATGAAATCCAAAATTGAGTTAGGAAATGCATAGGTGGTTAAGGATTTCAAAAGGGTACAAGAAGAATTGAAGATGAACCACTCGAGAACCAAAGCCATCAACGAGCTTCACGGCCATTAATGGTGGTCTTGGTATTTTTGGGTGTTTTGAGCTCCACAAGCAAAGAGGAGCTAAGTGGTCTTTAAAGGAGCTCGAGAGAGCTAGGGTTTGCTAAAATGAAGCCCTCGGGTGAGCTTAAAGGTGGGTGTGGCTCTCTGCTGTAGTGGACCAAAGGAAAGGATGGGAGACAGGAAGGAGCACGATCGTGCCGAAAGCAAGCCGCACGCATTCACTGCCCCGACCAAGAAGAGTTGACGAGGGAACTCGAAGTGACCCCACCATGCCGCTCCCTGTTCACGCATGGCTCGAGGAAGAAGACGACCAGAAAAGGCTAGGGCCGTTGGAGGCGGTTTGATTTAAGATGGATGGCCAGGATTGCTTCAAGCCCTTGAGGTTCAAAACGTTGGGGAAGTTGTGAGCGTTGGATCTTAATCCAACGGCTCAGAGTTGAGATGGCTTGGTTCAACCTATTTAAGTGACTTGGGCTCGGGTTTGACTCGAGACCAAGTCTGACTCAAACCCGAGTTTAATTTTTAGGGTTTTGAATTGAGACAGATTTTGGGGATTTATTTCAGGTAGCAAAACAACTCCAAAAATTCTGAACTTTTTACAGGAGCTTGCTAACTTAGATATTAACCTTGTGTAAAATTTTTAGAGGTTTTTATGCAGTACATAATTCTCCAAAAATTATGCAAGGTTCTGACTGGTTTTGATTGAAAGTAAAGCAGGTTTGATCGCCCTCCAAAGCATTCAAACAACTTCCAAAAGTTGTAAAAATTTTCAGAGGATCACACACCAACTCTAGAACTTAGAAAAATATTTCAGGAGATGATCAAAAGATTTGACAAGATTGTTTTGGAAGACAAGGTTTTGGATCAAAGACTTGTGACTTTGTATTTCCATAATTCTTGTGCAGAATTGCTTAGAACATATAGGAAATACATGATGTAAGAAAAGTTCCAACCTTTTTGAATTGAAGCAAAGTCTATTTCAAGAAACTTGTTTACGGAATAGTGAAAATAGCCCAATCAAACAAAACTCTAATCGGTCTAACTTTTGATCTACGATGAAACTTGACCAAACTTGAGACACACCTTCCTAAGGATATCGAAACCTATTGCAAGCAACGATCGTCCAGATCTATGCCAAAGTCCTAACCTTTTTCCATTTGAACGAAGGTGGTTTCAAAAACCAGACAAGAACAAAAATTTTATCCAAACACTTGCTCGTGGGTGATTGATTATCAAGAAGATTCTAGATGTATTCCCACATGTCACAGCAAGGTAGATTGGGGAAAGAAACCACCAGAGTAACAAAGGATCAAAGAAAAGCCCAAAACATCAAATAGAGAGGATGAACACATAGATACTCATCTCATGAAATCTGGTTGGATTGATTTGAGATGGTTGATTGTTGTTTACATCCACTCCCACATGGAGGACAAAGCTCTATCCAAGAGCACACACTCAATCCAACTCTATAAACCCTATCCTCTCATCTTCTTTCTTCCCAAAACCCTAAACACACAATAGGGCTATCCAAAATGGCCAAAGGGTTGGTGGCTCTCTCAACGATCAGACAACAAGCAACCACCCAAAACCCCTATTTATATGGAGGCTAGCATCTAGAGAATATTCCATTAGGGCACCCATTAAACCCTAACACACAAATGGGTCACACACACGCATCTCAAAGAGTCATCTTTATCTTCGATTGACCTAAACCGCCTCTCCATGCGCCGACCTGTGCCGCGGTTTAGCCAAAAGGTCACCAAGGCGGTATTTGGTGAAATGACCAAAATACCCCTTCTCGATCCTTCTCCAAAGGCCGAGTCCAATCCTAGTGAAGCAATCGCCTGCTTCGCCACGTGTAGGTTGATCAACAACTCCATCATGTCGGCAAGTCTCTCCCGTCCGGATCCCACCGGCACCACTGAGGCACTTGCACTGACTCCTGCACCGCTTGATCCAACCAGCTACACCGAACCACCCGTTCGGTCATCCTTGTCCATACTGCGCCCTGCTTGAGTCCTCTGACCTCACCCGGCATCCTTGATCGTTCTGGACCTCAGCTCTCCAAGTTTAGTACCGATCCTCCTCACCGTTGGCCATCATTGACCTACAAGCCACCTGCACAGCAATAGACCAAGAAACCATCTCCGGGAACAAGTTCTTCACAACTTGACCCACATTAGCCAAAACATGCATCATGCAACACATATGCACTGATGAACATGAACTTGACCTAACCTAAAATCAAATCTTCAAGAAATTTGACAATCATCTCAACAAGCGGTACTACCACCATGCTACAAGAGGTATTATCGCCATGCAATCATACCGCACAATCAACTGCGGTCATACTGCACTTCGGAGAATCTCAAAATCTCCAAAAACATGCTCTCTGGTATTTCCATACCACATTCCTTCGGTATTAACGCCCTGCGGTATTACCTCCGTTCAACACGCGGTCATACCGCTCCTCAAGGAAACCAGAGCTCCAAAGACACCTTCTCTGGAATTTAAGTACCGCAAAATCACAATCGGTGCTACCGAGGTGTGGTACTACCTCACTTCCCAGCGGTACTATCGTTTGTAAAAAACGCTCAAAACCACAAAAACAAACCCTCTGCCACGTGGACGCATGAGATCGCTCGACCGATCGGACCACGGGTCTCAGCCACCAGATTTGGGCACCGTTCGGATGGTCCAAACATCTCCCTTGATCTCAACTGTACGATTTCAATCTAACGCTCAAAAGACCCCTTCACGTTCGGACGGTCCGAACGTTCACCGCGCTCATGACCGTCCGATTTCAATCTAACAACCAAAGGAATCCTACGGGCAAAGTGACTTGCGGTAATATCATGTTTCACTTGCGGTTGTACCGCCTGGCGGTAGTCTGCGCCACAAGCCGGTACTATCGCAAAACCTGTCACTTGTTGATTTTCAAAGAAGTCAACAAACTCTCAATGCAATTGCCAATTGTTTCATCACCTAAGATCATGAGCATGTCCACATGACATCCACAATGTCCTCATGACATCCACATAGACTTTTGATCATGTTGATCCTATTTTACAAAAAGCATATTGTTTTAACATAAACATGCATGGCTAGTTGTATAAAAAATGGTTTTGGGAGTAGTTAAACACCGACTTGACTTTATGACTCCTTAGACATTGGAAAACAACATGTTGACATGTATTCCTTGGACATCCGTAGGATGGGTTATCTTAGTTGGACATTGTTGAATACCAACCTGGGTGCATATTATGCTTAGCCATGCTTTAGCTTGCGATGGCCTCGATCTCATGACTTAGTGATGTTAAACTTGACTAAATGATCTATGGAATTGTGGCAACGCAACTGTTGATAAAAGTTGTTGTGCTAGGACTAGGGTGGTCCTTTGGCTGGTTCAACCAAAAGTGATTTTCTTAATCGGGCGAGTGATCGTGCAGTAAATGGGGTGCTATACGCATATTGGGATGAGGTTGTCTCGCCTGAGTAGCCACTAAGGACTTAACTTTGTGTGCTAGTGATCCGGGCTTACCGTGCAACCACAAGTTCATTTATGGGGTGGACTGGGCCAACTAATTAGCGATGCTCTGGTACGGTTCTGTCTAGGTGGTCGAATTGGCACAAGAGGGGACCAGGAAGGCGAAACCTTAGCGGGGCAGAACCGAGTCAGGGCAGACCTTTGTAAAGGCCTTGACATGCTTTCTAGCCTGCTTACCAAAGGTAGTGGGCAGTGGGATCGACGGGGCGGACCACCTAGAGAGGTCATGTATTGTGGGTAAAGCTGTTGTAACAGCCCAATTTTCAAATTTCAGTAGAAATTAAAATTTATGAATTTTTGTGGAATTTTTTGGAATTTTAAAAGCTTTTTATAATTATTTTAAAGTCAAAATAAATTTAATTGCAAAATTAAAAGCCAACATTGAGTTGAAAATAATTTTATTAAGTCCAGAATAAATCAGGAAATTTCTCTAAATTTTTCCATAATTTTTGGAATTATTTTCCTATTTTCTAAAGCCTATTTGAATTACCAGAATTAAAACAAATAGAAAATCAAAAGAAAAACCTAAAACTAGCTTTGGGCCGAAACCCAAAGGCCTCGGCCCAAACCCTTCCCGCGCACGGCCCGTACCGGCCCAAGCCGCGCACGACCCCCTCTCTCTTTCCACCGTTGGATCAAAATCCAACGCACGCGCCCACACACACACACGCCTCCATCCAACTCCGACCGTTGGATCTAAATCCAACGGCCCGCACCCCCCTTTCTCCCTTTGATAAAAAATTAACAGTCAGATCTTGCGCAACCTTCGGAGGTCCAATTGTCCACCTCATCGTGAGCCCTTAGATCTAGAATGGACGACCACGATTCTTATACCTTTCGGGAGTCCCGAATGTCTCAATCAACGTGAGCCCTACGATCGAAATCCAACAGCGCACGTGACACCCTTCGTTCCATAACTAAACTCGAACGTTTCTAAATGTTGCGGACCGTTCGATTTACATCCAACAGTATCGATTCAACGCACTCGGATCAACACCATACCTTGTGGACCATCGATGTAAATCTAACGGTCACGATTCAACCACCTATATTCCTTTTTCGTTCCTTTTCTTTTTCCCTTCTGTCACTGCCAAGTGGACCCCGCTTGTCAGATCGTCGTCTTCGTCACCTTCGTCTCCGCGAGGTCAAGCCGAGCCCACCATTTTCGGGGACTTAAGAGCTTCGCAAACAGCTTGATTTCAACCTCCCCGATCTTCGTGCGTATGTGCACACGACCACGTCTACCTCCGCCACATTTCCCCCATGTTCTCCTCTCTTCTCCGCGACGGTTTCGCCCGTCCACCGCAACCGCCATGACCCCACCTCCTCCACACCACTTCCGCCTCCCTTGCCCTATAAAGGACTCTGGTTCGCAATACTCCGCATTCCGTAACCACCATCCACTTGCTCCTCTAGAGCTCAGCCTTGCGCAATTGTAAGATTAGGGTTTTTCGCCGCGCGCGGCAAAACCCGCGTTGCGCCGCCGTCTTCGTCGCCTCGCCACTGTGGAGTGCACCGCCGGCATCCTCAATGCCTAGGCTACCCGAAGCACCCATCCACGTCGCCAGAGTCTTCCCCGAGCCCCTTCCCGACAACACCCGAAGCTCCTCCGCCGCTTCGAACTCGCTGCCGGCCACCACAGTCACCCTCGATCACCCAAAAGTATACCAATAGATTCGCAATAGTCGTAGCTACACGCCCATACCACTCACCGCTGGTAACACGCCGTCGTTCGCCGTTGTCGGGCAAACCCAAGCTCTGTCGTCGGCAAACCACCGTGGCCTGGCCACCTCAGCGCCGCGTCACCTCTCTGACTCGCGTGTCGCCTACGTGGCGCGTAGTGAACGCCCACGCACGCGCTTGCGTGGCGATCGGTAACCCGGGACCAAAGCCCATAAACCTAGTCCACTATGGACCGTGTCTATGACACGTGGGGGCCCGCACGTCGAAAATTAATTTATCTCCCTAAATTCCGAAAATCTGAGGCTGATGTCATAATTGCGCAGTAAGTTGATTTTACTTTAGAAAAATAAATCAAGAAAATATAATAAATTCAGAATTTAGGTTTTAAATAGATTTAAATTTCAAAAATTCATAACTTTTGCATCTGAACTCCAAATTGCGTGATTCAAGTTGCAAAATTTGTATAAAATTATAATCTAGCTCACTAAACCAAAATATTTCAATTTGGAGTTAATTTGAGCTATCTTTTTGAATTTATTTGAATTAGAGTTGAATATGTCGTATTTTCACGTATAGACTTCGACGACTCCGGAGAGTTTGACCACCCCGAGGACCTAAATTTTCAGGACGTCAACGAAGGCAAGTTATACCATTGATCATATTGCTCCTAGTAATTTAAATTTATTTTCAGTTTTTTAATTATTTAATGCATGCATATGTTTATATAAATATTTCAATGCCCTGTTTGGTACATAGTTATTCCAATATTCATTGTATGGCCAATTTGAGTATTGTACACAAATGCCTTGACACCATTAGACAAAATGTTACTAAAATTAGTCATATGCTTAGCCCTTCTTAGATTACACTTATGAGTTTGGGATGGTTTAGC
This sequence comes from Ampelocalamus luodianensis, assembly GCA_036346255.1. Lineage (NCBI taxonomy): Eukaryota > Viridiplantae > Streptophyta > Magnoliopsida > Poales > Poaceae > Ampelocalamus > Ampelocalamus luodianensis. Next base: position 56,024,273 of record CM070617.1, on the reverse strand, counting down.
CAAATCTTTTATAAACCTGATTTAAATTCAATACTGTGGTATTCTCTTACCATAGAAGGTTTATAAAGAGGGTTTTACTCTAAATAAAATCAAAAATGGGTTTGGACTTGGGCGAATTGGTTGAATGGTGGGTGCAGGTTTATGCACGGGTTTAATCTGGTTAAGGTTAAGGTCCAGGGTTTGATTGGAAGTCGCCCAAATCAATTGAGGACCGGTCTTTGAGCCGCTTTTTGCTATGCCTTACCGTACCACCACATGTCTTGTATGGGCAGAATTTGGCTAATTAATTTGTAATGTTTTAGTGTATTTATGCCATGTTGATTGTGTGGGTGTCGGTTAGACTTTTATTCCCACCTGGCGCAAGAGGGGCTTTCTGGAGGACGGTTAGTCCAAAGGGGTGAAACCTTAGCGGGTATAAGTACACTAGGATATAACATTGTAAAGGCCTCATGATAACTGCTCAGACGCACGCCTAGGAAAGCGTGTATTGGCCGACATAATGAGCATGTCATCTCGTGTGGGTACAGCTGTACAGACTCTGCAGAGTAGAAAACTATTCGAATAGCCGCGTCCGCAGTCATGGACATGCTAGCAAGGCCACTTGAAGTTAGACTTGTTTTTGGTTTTCAGAATGTTTTATCAAATGTTTGAGGATGGTTAATACTTATGGAAAATTGGGTGGGAAGCCATGTGATAGGAGGGTATCCTTCACCTATTTATTTGGAGGTTATCCATACTATAAAGATGTCAATTTCAAACCTGATTTTAGATATAGTATAAAATTTGCCTTGGAAATTACTATGAGTATTTAACCCGAAAATGCTGTTTATGCAAAATAACCCCTACCTTATTCACTTGTTTACCTTATGCATACATTTTCATTCAATATTAGGTGTAGCTTGCGAGCACAGAAGTTGTGCTCACTCTTGCTGAATAACTCTTATTCAGGAGAAGACTTTTTCCCCGACGGTGAGGACCAGGACGATTAGGCCTTCGACTCCAGACGATCGCCTGTGGCGAATTGTGTGGCCTATTTATATTACTATGCTTTCGCAGTGTTATTTGTTATTTGTTTATCAGACTCAGTTGTATTAAACATTTGGTTACTTAATGTTATTCTATTCTCGTGATATGATTGTGCTGCCAATTTTGTGAGACTGTGTACACTGGAAATCCTGGACAGGTATATGAACACAGAAAATTCAGGATCCTTTGCTCCCGGGTTTGACAAAATTGGTATCAGAGCCATATCGACTGTAGGTCGTGGCCTTAAATGGTAAAACCATTAAGGGCTATTTTCAAAATCTAAAAGTATTTACCTATCTTCCAGAGTCTTACTCATCCTTTCTCTGTTAAAAGATTTCTAAACTCTTGTCCTTTCCAAATTTGTAGATGGCCGAGAGACCCACCCGCATCTCCCACGGAGTTTTTGCTGGAGAGTGGGCCGACATACTGTGGAAAATGATGCAACATTTGGACTTCAATAAGAGACCTACGTACCAAGGCTATAAGTATATAATGGGATAGCAGGAACGCTGGAGGGTAGAGGTTCTCCTATACTCTAACCTGGCAAGCGATACGGTGTTCCACATTTTCGACGCCCAATGCGTCGGGACACCTTTATGGCGACATCCAGACGCCTGCAAGGGAGGCGTGCGCGACTCAGATACACCTATGACCATCGCCTCTAAGACACCGGATTTCACTACTACCCTATGCATATCCCCAACTAGGTAGTGCTTTACGCGGCCGTGTGAGGATTCTCCATAGGTTACCCATCAGGTGGATCTAGCCAAGGCGATGGATTACGCCTATGGCAACACCCTGGAAGAGCTATACCTCGTTCAGGGAAGATTAGAAAAGCGCACGAGAAGTCAAGGCGGTGAAGCGAATCGCTCTCTACAAGGTGGGCCAAGCCGTGCAAAGAACTCCACGATTGCACCCCATACACCCCATAGATCCTTTCTTTTTTCCATAGTTTCGATTTAGTTGCGAATTATGAGCTACTAACCCTTTGTGGTAGCCATAATCAATGAATAAAATAAAGGAACTACTTTGAAAAAGAAAATCTTGTTCTTTGTCTTGTGTTTGTATGCTTTTTGGGCTAATATAAATTGTTCCCCCCTTAGTGCTATCTTTTCTTCTCTTTTCTAAGTCTTTGGGAATTCAGCGGATGGTGACCACCCTTGCACGGAAGTGGCGGCGCGAGGGCGGAACACGAACAGCCGACTATCAAGAGCAACCTACCCGGCCTCCTCCACACAAATGGAAGGGCTGATCGGCGACAAATGATGGCCAACGGACTCATCTTATCGACTTGCTAGCCCGGGCCGCTTAGCAACTCGAGCGTGTAGGCTACAGGCGGCGGCACGCGCGCGACTCTGCACCCACACAACCTCCACAAAGGGTGACCATGTCAGAATTCATGCGCATGCGTCCCCCAACCTTTTCGGCGGATCGAGCTAATGGATGCTGACGATTGGCTCCGCGCAATCGGGAAGAAACTGGATATCACCCAATGCATCGACTGTGAGAGGATCCTGTTCGCCTCCCATCATCTTAATGGACCAGCTTCAGAGTGGTGGGACAACTATTGTATCTCCCACGCCAATGCTCAAGCCATCTCATGGGACGCATTTGTGAGAGCTTTCCACCATGCTCACATCCCTGCTAGGATGATGACCCTGAAGAAGAAAGAGTTCCATGCGCTCTGCCAGGTAAATCGCTCAGTGAGCGAATATCTGCATCGGTTCAACCAGCTGGCTCGCTATGCCCCAGCCGACATAGCCTGAGATGAGGATCGACAGGAGAGGTTCCTGGAAGGGCCGAATGATGACATCCCGTCAAGCGATCTCTCTCGAACTTCACCGATTTCCAGCAATTGGTGGATAAGGCGATCCGTCAGGAGGCCAAGCATCAAGAGATGGAAGGCCGCAAGCGGAGGATGACCGCCCAGAGGTTTAATGCAGGAGGCCTTCCCAAGCCTCGATTCACCCACCGCGCACCATCGCGGCGTGGAAGTTCGATCCTCCACGTCCGAGTCGATCGCGAATCAGCGCCCCAACACCTCCAACTTCCGCAACGCCGCATCTGGAGGGCAATTCCAGCAGAAGAACTCCACTACTGCAGCCACAGGAGTGACCTGTTTCCATTGCAACGAAACAGGGCACTACGCCAATAGATGCCCAAAGAAGCAGAAGGTAGTGGCATCTTCCAAGCCAGCACCAGGAGCCCCAGCCACCGGCGGCACTTCAAAGCCGATGGTTCAGTTTACCAAGCGACGTGTGAACCACATCACAGCTGAAGAAGCCCAGACAGCACCGGATGTCGTTCTTGGTATGTTTCTTGCCAACTCGATACCAGCTTCAGTTCTGTTTGATTCCGGAGCTTCGCATTCTTTTGTATCAAACAAGTTTGTAGGAAAATATGGGTTACCAATATCCTCCTTAGTTAATCCTATGATAATCCATTCCCCGGGCTCGGAATTGAGAACTAGTTCTCTATGCCCGAACCTCATCCTTGAAATATCCGAAGTATCCTTCCTGGCAGACTTGATAGTCTTGCATTCCCAAGGTTTGGATGTAATTCTTGGAATGGACTAGCTAGCCAAGAATTATGGACAAATAGACTGTACCAATAGGTTTATCGCTCTCACCAATGAAGAAGGAATTTCAATCGAATTCAAGCCCAAGACTTGCATCAAAGGAAGTTCCATCCTCACCAGCATGAAGGAAGTAAAGCTTGAAGACATACCTATGGTGCGAGAATACCCCGATGTCTTTCCTGATGATCTACCTGGCATGCCACCGGATAGATACATAATGTTCTTAATTGACTTAGTCCCCGGGACAGCCCCAATCTCGAAGTGACCCTATAGAATGCCAGCTAATGAGTTAGCAGAGCTGAATAAACAAATTGAAGAATTGCAGAACAAAGGATATATCCGACCCAGTTCATTACCTTGGGGAGCTCCAGTACTATTCGTTAAGGAAAAGGACAATAGTATGAGGATGTGTGTAGATTACAGATCGCTCAATGAGGTGACAATCAAGAACAAATATCTGTTACCCAGGATCGACGATCTGTTTGATTAGCTGAAAGGAGCAAGTGTCTTCTCGAAGATTGATCTGAGATCCGGCTATCATCAACTAAAGATCAAACCGGAAGATATTCCGAAGATAGCTTTCACCACCAGATATGGACTGTACGAGTTTACAGTAATGTCTTTCGGTTTGATGAACGCCCCTACTTATTTCACGAATATGATGAACAAAGTGTTCATGGAATTTTTGGATAAGTTTGTGGTTGTTTTCATCGATGACATTCTCATCTACTCGAAGGATGAGGAAGAACATGAAAAGCACCTCAGAATGATTCTGGACAAACTCAGGGAGCACCAGCTTTATACCAAGTTCAGCAAAACTGAATTCTGGCTAAGTCAAGTGGCTTTCCTTGGGCATATAGTGTCAGCAGGAGGAGTTGCAGTAGATCCCGCCAAGGTTGAGGTAGTAATGGATTGGAAACAACCCAGGACAGTCACTAAGGTGAGAAGTTTTCTTAGACTAGCGGGTTATTACCATAAGTTCATTGAAAATTTCTCTAAGATTGCAAGACCCATGACCCAACTTCTGAAGAAGGAAAAGAAGTTTGAATGGACAGATGCCTGTGAGGAAAGTTTCCAAGAACTGAAGAAAAGGCTAGTCTCAGCACCCGTGCTAATCTTACCTGATATCCGTAAGGATTTTGAGATCTACTACGACGCATCCCGTCAAGGTCTTGGATGTGTAGATGCAAGAAGGCAAGGTTGTGGCTTATGCATCCAGGCAGTTGAGGCCACATGAAGGGAATTATCCGACACATGATGTTGAGTTAGCAGCGATTGTGCATGCTTTGAAGATCTGACGGCATTATCTCATTGGTAATCGCTGTGAGATTTTCACGGATGATTAGAGTTTGAAATACATCTTCACGCAGGCAGAACTAAACCTTCGATGGAGAAGATGGCTAGAGTTGATAAAGGATTATGATCTCGGAATCCACTACTATCCAGGCAAAGCAAATATAGTTGCAGATGCCCTGAGCAGAAAGGCTTATTGCAACACCATTATGGTGCAGAAGGATCAGCCTGAGCTGTATGAAGAGTTGAAGCATCTGAACTTAGAAATTGTCAACCAAGGTTGTGTAAATGTTTTGGAAGTACAACCTACACTTCAGAGTCAGATCAGAGAAAAACAGCTAGATGATGAAGATATCAAAGAAATCAAGAAGAACATGCCAAGAGGCAAGGCCCCAGGATTCCTCGAAGATGAACAAGGAACAGTGTGGTTTGGGAACCACATCTGTGTACCTCACCAGCAGGACTTAATTCAGTCGATTATGAAGGAAGCTCATGAATCACCTTACTCCATTCACCCCAGAAGCACCAAGATGTACCAGGAACTAAAGGAAAAATACTGGTGGGTCAGCATGAAGCGAGAGATAGTTGAGTTTGTCGCTCATTGTGATGTTTGTCAGCGAGTTAAGGCAAAACATCAGAGACCAGCTAGATCATATACGACCATTACCTATTCGGAATGGAAGTGGGAGGAAATTGGTATGGACTTCATCATCGGACTTCCTAGGACCCAATCAGGATATGATTCTATATGGGTGATAATTGACCGGTTGACTAAGGTAGCTCACTTCATTCCAGTCAAGACAACCTACAGATGCAATCAGCTAGCAGAGTTGTACGTGGTCAGGATCATCTGTCTACACGGAGTACCCAAGAAGATTGTGTCCGACAGAGGTTCCCAGTTTACATCAAGATTCTGGCAGAGTCTGCATGAAGCTTTAGGCACCAAACTCAATTTCAGCACAGCCTATCATCCCCACACAGACAGTCAGACGAAACACACCAACCAAGTTCTTGAAGATATGCTTCGAGCCTGTACCCTGGATTATGGAAAAGTTGGGATAAGAATCTGTCGTATGCAGAATTCTCGTATAACAATAGCTATCAAGCTAGTTTGTAAATATCTCCATTTGAAGCTTTGTATGGCAGAAAGTGCAGAACTCCACTCCTATGGGATCAGGTGGGAGAACATCAGCTCTTTGGACCTGAGTTGATCAAAGAAGTTGAAAGTAAGGTAAAAGCTATAAAGGAACGCCTGAAAGTGGCTCAATCCCGACAAAAGAGTTATGCTGATAACCGTCGGAGGGAATTAAACTTTGAGGTAGAAGATTTTGTTTATCTCAGAGTTACTCCACTCAGAGGAGTAAGAAGATTCCGGACGAAGGGAAAACTTGCACCTAGATTTGTGGGACCTTACAAGATTCAAGCGAGAAGAGGTGAAGTTGCATATTATAACCCGAGCTTTAAGGAACGATAATAAGATGCTTTATGAACAGTAATGAGATGCTGTTCATAACATCACTGTTCATTTTGGAATTTGGATGTGTTGTTACAATCTAAAACCTTCCTTTTCTAGCCAAAATCCAAAACATATTTGAAGTTTCAAAGGAGATACGATCGATGCTTGTATTATGACTGGAAAATATTTTATCAAATACGGATAAGTTATACGGGCCAAAAATAATTCTTGTCAATTTTTCAAAACCTATTCGACCTTAGCAAAATTTCTTGTTTTTAAACAAACCTATATATAGTCCATGTGACCTATTTATGTATTTTAATAAAAGAAACTCTGGATTTTATATTTTATCTGGGATTCATGTCATCCCAGAAGTCTCCCTTCAAAATTTCAGATTTTTATGAATTTATTTGTTATTTTAAAACCCCAGTCAAACCTTTGTAGTTTTGAATTTGGGCTGGTCAACTTCTCCGGCTTAACTCCAGTTTTTGACACTGTAGCAACCGAGCCAACCAGGTTTGAGTCCAAACCGGTGCATCGAGCCTTGTCTGCCACGTCTTTACGTGTGCCCCAGTCCTTAGTTCTTGCGAGCCGTTGATCTCCAAGCGAACGGGCGAGATCTGCGAAGCCGTGTGGGCTATCCACGTACGCGAAGCAATCTCCACCGTCATATTGCAATCCAACAGCATCCAATCTTAATTCAAAACCCTAATGTGCCTCCAAATCTCCGCCGTTAGATCTTGATGGACGGGCCAGATTCATTGGAATGTTCGGGCCATCCCGATGAGCCAAGCAATCGTGGCCGATGGATCGGAATCGTGTGGTGCGCCATTTTCGGGCAATACCATTTTTAAATGGTAAAAGCCGAAAAGAGCGCAAGCCATTGGATCCTCAATCAATGGGCCAGATCTTGTGGGCCGTTTGGACCACCGAAAGCACCAAGCAATCTCCACCTTTGGATCCGGATCGGACGGACCACATCCATTGGGCCGTTCGGGTTACCGAACCCCACTTCAATCTCGGCCGTTGATCTCTAATCCAACCGCGCCGTCCTTTTGGGTTTGAAACTCAGACGCGCGCAATTAATCGTGACCGTCGGATTTCAATCCTACGGTACCTCTTTGTTTCACTTAAAAATAGATTGGATCTTCTTTGTGGCCGTCGGATTAAGATCGCGTGGCCCATATTGAAAGATACCGCTTAGAGGTCATTTTGCCCATCAATCGTGGTCATTCATTTCTAATCGAATGGTTGTCATTCCTTGGGGCTTGCGATGTAGTACGCGTTGCTGTGGCTGACATTGGGACCCGCTCGTCAGTGAGGTCTCTCTCTTCCTCCTCTTGCCTGGCATCGCCGCCGGCTTTGCTACCGGAGTGGAGGCATTGCACAGTGAAGATGCGAATATTCCTTTGATATTTAGCATCATCTTGCCACCACATCACCTCTAGAGCCTTCTCGTTTGCTCTAGGAGATCATTATCTATTTAAACCCTACTTTTGGGCTCACTGCCATTGTTGACCAAAGAGCTTCTTCTTCCTCATTATCACTTAGCAGTGAAGTTTCCTTGCTCTCATTTCTTGCTTATCAATCTTGGTGTTTAACTCACTTAGTAAGATGAGCTTTGGGCATCAATTGTAGGTAAAGCCAGTGCTATCGCTCTCCGTTGGTCAACACCGGATAGAGCACCACTTGGTGAATTCATGTTTCGGTGAGGTATGTGTGAGGACCCTAGTTTATTTGGCTTGTAATGCTTAACCAACCACCCGGTCCTAGGATCACAAATCAAACAAACTAAGCCTCGAGACATGCATACTTCCCAGAACTGCAGTATGCACACCTCTTCACAAAATTATGCATCAACTCCATTCTAAACATAAAGTCCAAACATCACAGTACTAAACAGTAAACAACATAGTAGAGTCATTACAACAAAAGCCGATCGGCCAAATTACAACAGATAACTAAATAAACAGCGGAAGCAAAAGTGCCATAAGATGGCTATAAACAAAGCCAATCAGTGTGCCTTAGCCCACAAGGCAACCGACCGGACCGTCAAGCTAGTCGTCCCAGAACCCGCACATCTCACAGAAGTAAGGCCCTTGGGGCTCACCTGCCTCCTCTACAACAAAAATATTAAGCAAAACATATGAGTACAAAAATTGTTTTTGTACTCGCAAGACTGACGTGTGGACTAGCAGACCTATGCATAACTACATGCAGGCTTATTTGAGTGAAATTTGTATGGCTCATTTTAGCACAAAGCAATCTTTATTTGCAATAATGTAATACATTTAAAAGCAAGTTGGCAATTCATTTTTAATGTTGAAATAACAAATAAATAAAGATAGATACAGGTAACCACCTGGAAGTGACTATCCCAATAGTCACCACAACATAGCACGAATCACTGATTCGTACTACCCACAAATTTTAATTAAAAGGTTGTAGTCTAACTCTTGAAAAGCTTACCCAAGCGTGTCCATAACCTAGGGCGAGGCTATTCGAATAGTTTTAACCACAGGGTGTACCATCAGTACCCACACTTGCATCGCTTTAAGCTAAAGCACACTTAGAAGGTATGCTTTGTACGGCTAAGTCCTACGAGACATTTTCCAATATTGTGTATTAACTACGAGCCGCCGTATGGATAGAAATCAGACTGCTGACGACATGGTAAAGCAGAAAAGACAACTACCCACTCAGATAAAGCTTTTGGACAACTACCATGCTCCCAACACCATCCCTCCTGCGACCTCCTACGACCCGGAGCCAATACATGCCAAAGTACTAAGTCAAGAGAGGTCCCACATACTCTAGTGTGGTTAGCACGCAAAAATGCCTGGATAACAAAAACTCACAAGATGTTCGGTCCTTAATTGACCTGGGCACCATTCCAGTCACACCCAACAGATCACACCAACTTACCATTGTGCCCAAGTCCAAATCATTTTATTTTCAGTTTTTAGTTTTAACAATTAAACATAGCAGAAATGCTGAAACAAGAAGTTATAATAATTTTGTGTGATCAAGGTTACCGACTAAGTCGATAACCGCCCATTTCTACCGATACTAAGCATATCTAAGCAGTTGAAATCGGATCTACTAAGTGACAAGAGATCATCCAACGATCTCTAATCACAGCAAATAACCTAGGCTCAGGTAGTAGAGGAATATCATTTGCCTACAGATTATGCAACTAAAAGGGCCCACTAACCATATTTTAACACAAAATAGCAATGCATACATACAAGTTGCAAACAAAATATTAGTTTGAATTTAAAGGGATTAACATGATCAAACCGCTTGCACGGTTCTTTGTTGCTCAATATGTTCTTGAGGCTCACTCCGATAATACGAGAATCGTGCAATCTATCGATCAAGCAAAACGAGCAAATAAGAACAAATAACACCGACAATAACCAAACTTCAAATTAATCCAAAGAGCACAAATTTCACACAGCAGCTAAAACATGATAAAACAAAATTTTAGAAACAGAGAACAATATTTTTGGAGTTATGAAGAATTTTCTAAGTTTAACAATACATAAAAGCATCATTTAATTATTTATCAAAATTTATGAACAAAGACATATCTAACACTTATTCTGATAAATAGTACACTAAAAATTAAATTTTACAAAATTGGTTTCACTTGATTTGGATAAGAATTGAATTAGTTATGAATTTTCTAAGTTTAAAAGGATTAACAGTGTAAAAGAAAATCAATTCGGAAATTCTAAAAGCAATGAAAACTTTTCCTACCGGCACCCAGCCAACCCACGGTCACTGACCGATGGGGCCGAAGCGAACGCCACGTGTCAAACCCGACCCGACCACCGAAGGTGACGTCGAAAGCGTATTCTAAGAATACGTCTTCGGCTTATCAACACGTAATCCTAACATAAACATACAGAAATACGCACTATCAAAGAAAACGCATTTCGCTATTTTACGCAACACCTTAACCAGCCGAGAGGACCCACATGTCAAGGACTCAGAAGATTATAAACGGCTGGATTTACACTTCTAAACACACTTAACCCAGAAGGGTCCACATGACAGAAATACAGCTAAGAAGGAAATTAGTGCTAATGAGAAGGGTTAGACCTTAACCACCGGCGGCTCGACGGAGTTCCCGCACGTGGCCGCGACGGCGAGGTGGAGGATCTGGAGCTGGAGTGGTTCCCTGGGCTCGCGAGTGGCTCCACCAGGTTCACCAGGACCTCGCGAAACTGATGACGGCAACACGGGACCTCGAGGATGCCGGCGGCGAGCTGGCGGCGAACGGAGGCAGAGAAGAAGACACGGCTCACGCGGAGATGACGCTACGGGCGACGAGAGGCTTCGGGAAAGAGCGCCTCAGCTCCGCCTTGATCCCAGGAGCAATAAGCACAAGATGACGACGACGAAGGAGGTCCGAGACGGCCGGAATCGCCACGGCGGTGAAACACCGAGCTCGGAGAAGAACCGGTCGTACGCCCTCAACAATGCACCAAAAGCGAGAATGAACCTACCATAAGTCTCAGTGGAGAAATGCGATCACGAGGGACCAGGTGTCGAGGTGAAAGACTCACCAGAACGCCCAAACGGCTGCGGAGCCGAGGCTGCCGGAGGCGGAGACGATGAAGTCGCACTTGATGATTCACTGGATGCCAAAGACCCGGAATGGGAAAAATGGAGGCGGCAACGAGCGTGGATCACGGTGGTGCGGTCGCTGGCTAGAGGGCGGCGCTAACACGGCGGCGCTGCTCTCGGCTTCTTCTCCGGTCGGAACCAAGAAATGGGCGGCGAGGGTGATAGAGTGAAGGAAACGAGGAATGGGTGGGTACGGTGAGATGATGAAGACCCGACGACACTTCAGAGAGGGACACGCGTCCACGAGGTGGCAGCGACGAGCTCCGTGGCACGCATGCGATCGCCAGCGAGCTCCGGTGAGACGCGGAGAAGACGAGGGCGATACTGACAAGGGGGACCCACTCGTCAGCGACGGTGACAAAGCGACACGAGTCGGGGTCTGATGCGGTTCAAAGATTTGGTTCGACTCGATCAAATAGATGTCGATCGTTCGATCTAGAATGGACGGTTGAGATGAAATGATGCAATCGGACTGGTTGATTGTTTCAGACGATACGAACCACACGATCAGCATCCGACGGTGGAGAGTGATCGGGCTCGGGCGGTGCAGCTAGGCGGTGCGGCTGAGCCAAGCGACGCGGTCAGACTCGAGCCAGAGGTCAGGTCCAAACCCGAGGAACAGTGTTTTCAGATTCTGATTTCAAAAAGGCTGAGAAGATTGGGGAATTTTTAGAGGCAGCTCCAAAGCTCCAAAAATTCCGAAATATTTATGGTAACTCCTCTAGACAGAGAACAACCTTGCATAATTTTTCTAGGAATTTTTAGGCACTTCAGTATTCCCAAGAAAATTCACAAGCTGCTGTCCCAAAGAGTTGACCAGAATTTAAACTAGTTTGACTTGCTCATTTGAAATAGCAAATAAAATCTAAAAATTGTGAGATTTTGCAGAGAGGTGACTAGGAAGGTTAGGAAGGTAGGGAAAATACTTCCAGAGGATGATCATGAGTTTTTGACTTCTTTTTTTCTCTTTGTGTTTATAGTTTGGGTTGTATGTTTTCAATTGTTTTCAAAATTTTAAAGACAACAATTCAAACAAAAATTTTAGGAAATTAATACATGCTCAAAATTTTTAAATTATACTCATTTTCACACATTTGAAGTACAGGGTTAAATTACAGATGTTACAGTATGCTTCACCCCTTCCTGTGAAGATTGGGTATTATGGTCTTTAGAGCTTAAGTCCTCCATTGTTTTCGTTTTTGGTCAAACAGGAGAAGTGGACTTTGGATCTTTACTGTTCTGTCCGAAAACTCGACTTTATCCTCTCCAACTCCAACTGGTAAGCTTAGACCTTAATTCTTGTTGTCTTAAGTACCCTAAGGATCTCAGTAGCTCTTTAACCATTCACTTGTGCATGTGATGCTCAATTCTTGCTATAACCGAAATGTTACTTTTTATAACTTTTCGGTCTTTCATATCGTTTTCAAGTTCTATTGTTTCTCCTGTTAACTTATCATCCTATTTAGGTCTCAGCTAAACCCTAGTAGCACAAGCAGTAATTCTTTTTACTTGTGATGTTTCCAAATCAGCTAAGTGGTCAAAATTTCTTTTCTGCTGATTTAGTCGGTCAGACCGACAGCAGCCGTACCAGACCCCTAGCTGCACTCTTTATTGTTTAGTGTTAAGAAGGACTATTTTAGATTGTTATCTCTGCTAAAGAGTGGTCTGTAGCATAAGCAAGGGTAGCTTTTGCTTAACTCGCCTCTAAATCGATTCCATCTCTAAATTCCTTTCTTTGTGCTGTTGTCGGGTAAAACCGACAAGAGCTGTAACTCAATCCATTTTATTAATCTCGTTGGTTAATGTTAATAGGGGTTAAACTAGAGTTCTATCCATTCTGCATATCAGCCGTAGCTCCAGTAAGAATCTTTTGCTTAGTGTATTTCCAAAACAATCGAAATCTACTCTCTGTTTTTGTTGTTTGTTGTCGGTCAAACCGACAAAATACACAACATAGCCCCCATCCTCTAATTCCGGTCAACTAGTAATTAAATGATAAGTTAGGTTCGTGTAATCGTTAGGAATACTCTTAGCTTAAGCAAAGAATTTTATTTGTGCATGTATAGCTCAAACCACCATTCTTTTGTAATCTATCCCATTTTCAGTTTTCCAAAAATCTGAAACTAAGTATGATTAAACCTCAATTTTGATGATTAGTATTAACTGATATTAAGTGATAAGTTAAACTTTTAGTTTTACTTATTTAGCTATAACCTAAACAGAAATGTTATTTGTTCATAATATAATTAAGTAACAAGCTTTGCTTTTGAAATTTGTCTATTTTCAATGTTTCCCAAATTCTGAAACTGTAGCTCTAAACTAAACCTTAACTCTTGACCATTAGTGTCTACAAGAATAAATATGCATTAAGACATTGATCATGCATTCTCTTTTTATATTTTGTTCTCTACCTATTCTTGTTGTTCATTGGATTTTTGTATTTTAGATTCTGGTTCTTCTGAAGTGGTTAAATCTTTTGTTGGGCAACAAGAACCTGAACAAGAGGTGTATTATTACCAAGGCAAGCATCCTCTCTGCATCAGGTTGATCCCAAAGTTTTGTACTATAGATCTCCAAAATACAGTGATAACTGTTGCATGCTAATTTCCTAAAAAGCAATTGTGATATGTTAGTAGATAGTTATAACCTAACATTGTGGCTTACCTTAAATATGACCATACACTCAAACTTAGAGTAGTGTTGTATACTACGACACTTAATTTCAGAATTTTGCTTAGCCATGCAGTCCATAGAACGTTAGTGTTTGGCAAAACTATCTTGTCAAACATGGGAGCAACAAATAAATTTCAGTCATTTTAACTCTTTGTTCAGTCTATTTAAATCAGAACTGAATTTAAATTTCGTTTGATCTGGACAAGAGGATGCTAGTGATGGTGCCTTCGTGCACGAGATTGGGAAATGTGGTGGACTTGTCTGGACCAATTAAGGACTAAACTCTAACTGTTCAATTCAAGCCCCAACGTACTTCCACACGCGGTGTATGGGCGTTGTTTGGTTAAGTAAAGGGTTAATGCTATTGAGTTGGAAAACAGGGGAGTAAGGACATGTGTATTGATCTCATATGGCATAGATGCTTAAGTCTTCGGGCCATGTCTTATGCCATGTGAATTTTTATATCAGTATCAGATGTTCTTAGAAGGGTGAGGGCGTATATGCGTTCCATCGCATGTATGTACCTGAAAAGCTCCGATTGCGATGTAATATGTGTAGCTAACACGAGTTTGCATTTGATTGATTGGGTCGGCATGTCCGGCACAACATGTGTGCCCCGGTTGAGCAGATGCTATCAGTCGGTGTTTAAGTGGGATCAGTCACACATGGGTTGTCCAACTCAATAGTGTCAACTTGTTGAAAAATACCAAATCTTAGTTTCCTCGGTCGGCATACCAAAGGAAGTGTGTCATCATTCGGAGGCATCCGAAGGCAACGGGCTGCCTAAGTCATGTGGGTAAAGTGTACACCCCTGCAGGATTAAAACTATTCGAATAGCCGTGTCCGCGGTCATGGACGACACTTGAGTTGATGTCACCTGTATAGATTTTGATTTTCAACTAATGTTTGGGTTCTGGTTTGGCATGAGGGAATTTATGCAATGTTTTTGTTGGTGGTGAACAACCACTTTAATGATGTTACTGTTTATATTTACATTTCATTTACTTACTGTTTTAGTCCAATTTGATTTATTAAATTGCTTTATCAAAACTTAGCAATTGTAGGTTAAGATGTATTGCTTTATGCAAAATTGAGCCCTTATGCCTACATGTTGTTAACCTTATGCATGTACAAATTCTATTCCATTGTATAGGTTCTTTCAAACACTTCCTTTTATTAGTTTGTGTAAGTCTTGCTGAGTACCTTCTGTACTCAAGGTGCTATAACCTCTTGTTGCAGTTGAAGATGGTTATCTGTATGAGATGCCCGTTAGCGTTGATCAGGGTGACGCTAACGAGTGAAGCTATTTCTTTCCTCCACGCAATAGCCTGCGGATGATGGGGTCATTGGTGGCTTTTGTTGTTTTGTTTTGCTTCCACTGTTAAACTTTGTAGTGGCCAAAATCACTTGATACTATAGTACTAAACATAACTATAACCTCCTGTTTAATTATGTAAATGTATGACTTGTATGTATGATGCAATGTTGTTTAAGGATATATGTGCAATGGTCACTGATCCTAGGAACCATTGTAAGACATATATCCGGGAACCTGAATATTGGATTTGTTACTTGTTAAATTTATACTTCTAGCATGATATTTAATAAGGGAACCGAACTGTTCCTTAATTAAGAATTATGCTACAGTATAATTTTAATTCGGCACATTTCCAATATTCTGGGGTCCTCACACATATCAACTTGAGCTGCCAGAAGCCTTGTCAGTAGTGCATAATGTCTTCCACGTGTCACAGTTAAAGAAATGCCTTCGAGTGCCAGGACACCACACCCTCCTAGAGAGTTGCGATCTCCAAGAAGACCTCACTTATGTGGAGCGACCAATTAAAATTCTGGATGTCGCGGGCGTGTTACTGTGAGCGAGATCATCCGATCATACAAGGTGCGATGGAGTCATCACCCGAAGTGAAGCCACATGGGAGAAGGAAGAAGACCTCAAGACCAACTATCCCGACCTTTTGTCGACTAAGTCTGAATCTCTGGTCGAGATTCCCTTAAGAGTAGAGTTTGTAATGACTCAATTTTCAAATTTCAGTAAAAATTAAAATTTATGTATTTTTGTGGAATTTTCTAGAATTTTAAAAGCTTTTTATAATTATTTTAAAGTTAAAACAAATTTAATTGCAAAATTAAAAGCCAACATTGAGTTGGAAATAATTTTATTAAGTCTAGAATAAATAAGAAAATTTCTTTGAATTTTTTTCATAATTTTCGGAATTATTTTGCTCTTTTCTAAAGCCTATTTGAATTACCAAAATAAAAACAAATAGAAAATCAAAAGAAAAACCTAAAACTAGCTTTGGGTCGAAACCCAAAGGCCTCGGCCCAAACCCTTCCCGCGCACGGCCCGCACTGGCCCAAGCCGCGCACGACCCCCTCTCTCTTTCCACCGTTGGATCAAAATCCAATGCACGCGCCCACACACACACGCCTCCATCCAACTCCGACCGTTGGATCTAAATCCAACGGCCCGCACCCCCCTTTCTCTCTTCACCTTACACAACCTTGGCCGTTTGATCAAAAATTAACGGTCAGATCTTGCGCAACCTTCGAAGGTCCAATCGTCCACCTCATCATGAGCCGTTAAATCTAGAATGGACGGCCACGATTCCTTCTACCTTTCGGGAGTCCCGAACGTCTCAATCAACGTGAGCCCTACGATCTAAATCCAACGGCCCACGTGACACCCTTCGTTCCATAACTAAACCCGAACGTTTCTAAACGTTGCGGACCGTTCGATTTACATCCAACGGTCTAGATTCATCGCACTCTCAGATCAACACCATACCTTGTGGACCATACGATGTAAATCTAACGGTCACGATTCAACCACCTATATTCCTTTTTCGTTCCTTTTCTTTTTCCCTTCTATCACTGCCAAGTGGACCCCGCTTGTCAGATCGTCATCTTCGTCACCTTCGTCTCTGCGAGGTCAAGCCGAGACCGCCATTTTCGGGGAGTTAAGAGCTTCGCAAACGGCTTGATTTCAACCTCCCCGATCCTCGTGCGTACGTGCACACGACCATGTCTACCTCTGCCACATTTCCCCCCATGTTCTCCCCTCTTCTCCGCGACGGTTTCGGCCACGTCCACCGCAACCGCCGCCATGACCCCCACCTCCTCCACGCCACTTTCGGCCTCCCCTCGCCCTATAAAAGGGACTCCTGGGTTTGCAATACTCCCCGCATTCCAGAACCACCATCCACTGCTCCTCTAGAGCTCCAGCGCCACCGCAATTGTGAGATTAGGGTTTTTTGCCGCCGCAGCAAAACTTCGAGTTGCACCGCCGTCTTCGTCGCCTCGCCACTGTGGAGTGCACCGCTGGCATCCTCGACGCCTAGGCTACCCGGAGCACCCATCCACGTCGCCGGAGTCTTCCCCGAGTCCCTTCCCGACAACACCCGAAGCTCCTCCGCCGCTTCGAACTCGGCGTCGGCCACCACAGTCACCCTCGATCACCCAAAGGTATACCAATAGATTCGCAATAGTCGTAGCTACATGCCCATACCACTCACCACCGGTAACACAACGCCGTTCGCCGTTGTCGAGCAAACCCGAGCTCTGTTGCCGGCAAACCACCGTGGCCTGGCCACCTCAGCACCGCGTCACCTCTCTGGGTCGTGTGGCACTCGCGTGTCGCCTACATGGCGCGCAGTCAGCGCCCACGCACTCGCTTGCGTGGCAGTCAAGCCCAACCCTAGGACCAAAAGCTCATAAACCCAGTCCACTGTGGACTGTGTCTATGACACATGGGGCCTGCACGTCAAAAATTAATTTATTTCCCTAAATTCTGAAAATCTGAGGATGACGTCATCATTGTGCAATAAGTTGATTTTCCTTTAGAAAAATAAATCAAGAAAATCTAGTAAATTCAGAATTTAGGTTTTAAATAGATTTAAACTTCAGAAATTCATAAGTTTTGCATCTGAACTCCAAATTGCGTGATTCAAGTTGCAAAATTTGTATCAAATTATAATCTAGCTAACTAAACCAAAATATTTCAAATTGGAGTTAATTTGAGCTATAGTTTTGAATTTATTTGAATTAGAGTTGAATATATCGTATTTTCGCGTATAGACTTCGACGACTCCGGAGAGTTTGACCACCTCGAGGACCTAGATTTTCAGGACGTCAACGAAGGCAAGTTATACCATTGATCATATTGCTCCTAGTAATTTAAATTTATTTTCAGTTTTTAAATTATTTAATGCATGCATATTTTTATATCAATATTTCAATGCCCTGTTTTGTACATAGTTATTCCAATATTCATTGTATGGCCAATTTGAGTATTGTACACGAATGCCTTGACACCATTAGACAAAATGTTACTAAAATTAGTCATATGCTTAGCCATACTTAGATCACACTTATGAATTTGGGATGGTTTAGCCAAATCTTTTATAAACTTGATTTAAATTCGATACTGTGGTATTGTCTTACCACAGAAGGTTTATAAAGAGAGTTTTACTGTAAATAAAATAAAAAATGTGTTTGGACTTGGGCGAATTGGTTGAATGGTGGGTGCAGGTTTATGCACGGGTTTAATCTGGTTAAGATTAAGGCCCAGGGTTTGATTGGAAGTCGCCCAAGTCAATTGAGGACCGGTCTTTGAGCCGCTTTTTACTATACCTTATCGTACCACCACATGTCCTGTATGGGCAGGATTTGGCTAATTAATTTGTAATATTTTAGTGTATTTGTGCCATGTTAATTGTGTGGGTGTCGGTTAGACTTTTATTCCCACCTAGCGCAAGAGGGGGCTTCCAGAGGACGGTTAGTCCAAAGGGGTGAAACCTTAGCAGGCATAAGTACACTAGGACAGAACATTGTAAAGGCCTCATGATAACTGCTCAGTCGCACGCCTACGGAAGCGTGTATTGGCCGACATAATGAACATGTCATCTCGTGTGGGTACAGATGTACAGACTCTGCAGAGTAGAAAACTATTCGAATAGACGCGTCCGCGGTCATGGACATACTAGCAAGGCCACTTGAAGTTAGACTTGTTTTTGGTTTTCAGAATATTTTATCAAATGTTTGAGGATGGTTAATCCTTTTGGAAAATTGGGTGGGAAGCCATGTGATAGGAGGGTATCCTTCACCTATTTTGGAGGTTATCCATACTATAAAGATGTCAATTTCAATCCTGATTCTAGATATAGTATAAAATTTGCATTGGAAATTACTATGAGTATTTAACCTAAAAATGTTGTTTATGCAAAATTACCCGTGCCTTATTCACTTGTTTACCTTATGCATACATTTCATTCAATATTAGGTGTAGCTTGCGAGCACGGAAGTTGTGCTCACTCTTACTGAATAACTCTTATTCAGGAGAAGACTTTTTCCCCGACGGTGAGGACCAGGACGATTAGGCCTTCGACTCTAGACGATTGCCTGTGGCGAATCGTGTGGCCCATTTATATTACTATGCTTCCGCAATGTTATTTGTTTATCAAACTCAGTTGTATTAAACATTTGGTAACTTAATGTTATTCTATTCTCGTGATATGATTGTGATGCCAATTTTGTGAGACTGTGTACACTGGAAATCCTGGACCGGTGTATGAACACAGAGAATTCGGGATCCTTTACTCCCGGATTTGACAGCTGTACAATCTCTGTAGAGTGTAAATCTATTCGAATAGCTGTGTCCCTGGTTATGGACAATGCCTGGTGATATCCTGCAAGGGGTAGGTTTTCTTAAAAGCTAGTGACTATGGTTGGACCAGGGTGGTCTGGGAAGTTTTCAGGGTGATCACAAGAGGTCTGTGTAGTGGACAGGGTGTCCACGAGTTGTTTCAAAGAGCTTGTCTACTTATATATTAAACTTTCAACTTGTGCTTTGCAATCTACTTACCGTATTTCCTTTAAATGTTGCTTTCCGCAAACTAACCATAATGCCATCCTTGTCAAGCTTTGCATAAATATTATTTGCATGCATTCCCCTATGACTTGCTGAGTACATTCAAAGTACTTATGGCTTTATGCCCTCTGGTTGATCAGCAGTCGAAGAGGGCAAAAGGTGTCCCGAGCACTTTGAAGAGGAGTCCCGAGCACTTTGACTGTTGAAGACTTTGCCGACTGGAGGACGTCTGTGAGGACCCGGAATATTTAACTAGTAACACTTAACCTCCAAATGGTTCTAGCATTACTAATTAAACATTCTAAGCCTCGATGGACATATGTTTCCCAGAATTGCAACATATGCACATCATCACAAAATTACACATCATTTCCATACAACATATATCACTAAGTTCAACAACGACATAAAGTAAAGTTATTACAAAAGAGAGCCGACTGCCAAATAGAACAATATACAAGAATGACAATGAAGCAAAAGCGCCATAAGATGGCTAGAACAAAAGTCGACCGGTTAGCCACACACCCACAAGGCAACCGACCGGGCCGCCAAGCTAGTCGCCCCGCAAGCTACCACAACACAGCTCACAAAAGTGAGGCCCTTCAGGCTCACCTTCTTCCTCTGCAACAAAACAATTAAGCATAGCATCTGAGTACAAAGATTGTCTTTGTACCCGCAAGACTGACGTGTGGAATAGCAGACCTATTCATAAATTACATGCAAGCTTATTTAGGTGGAGGTTGTATGTCTCATTTTGCATAAAGCCAACTTTATTTGCAATAATGTAATACATTTCAAAAGCAAGTTTGCAAATCTGTTTTGTTATCAAAGTAACAAAGAAGTAAAGATACATACAAGTAACCACCTGGAAGTGACTATCCCAATAGTCACCACAACATAGCACGAATCCCTGATTCGTACCACCCATCAAGTTTTAATTTAAAAGGTTGTAGTCTAACTCTTGAAAGACCTTGCCAAGCGTGTCCATAACCTAGGACGAGGCTATTCGAATAGTTTTAACCTGCGTGGGTGTACCAATGTACCCACACTTCGCATCGCTTTAAGCCAAAAGCACACTAGGGTATGCCGCACGGCTAAGTCCTACGAGACATTTCCAATCTTGTGTATTAACTACGAGCCGCTCGTATGGGTAGAAACACCATACGCTACATTGCAAGCCGAAGACAACAAATCCCATCACGGGTGAAGTCTTTCTGACACTACAATGCTCCCAACACCATCCCTCCCGCGACTCCTGCGACTGGAGCCAATACACGCCAAAGTACTAAGTCAAGAGAGGTCCCATACCCTCTAATGTGGTTAGCACGCTAAAATGCTTGGTTTAGTGTAACAAGATGTTCGGTCCTTGTTGACCCGGCACCATTCCATCCACACCCAAAATCACACCATCATACCATTGTGCCCAAGTCTAAATCATTTTGTTTTCAGTTTTAGTTTTCATAAGTAGACATAGCACAAGGTGGAAATCATAATCATAATAAGTTTGATGTGATCAAGATTATCGACAAGTCGATAACCGCCCATTTCTACCGGCTAAGCATGGCTAAGCAATTAATTCGCAACTACTAAGTGACAAGAGCCCATCCACGAACTCTAAATCACAGCAAGTAACCTAGGCTCATGGTAGTAGAGGATAATCATTTGCTAAGGAAATGCATCTACTAGGCCAACTATTAAAACAAAGTAGCAATGCATACATAGAATTTGTAATCAACATAAATACTTAAAATACTGGGATTAACATGATCAAACTGCTTGCACGCTTGTCGTTGCTCAATTTGTTGCGGAGGGTCGCTCTCGGGTTACCGCAAATGTCTAATCCTAAGCTAAAAGGCAAAAGAACCAAGAACAACCAATAAGACGAGCAAAACTTCAACAAAAGAGCAAGCAAAAATTAACCAAATACAACGAAATTTATACACAAGGTAGAATACAAATATACCAAGACATAGAAACTGAAAACCTAATTTGGATTTGTGGTGCAAAAGATATTACTTAAAAACTCATTTTCGCCCATAATTAGCACTGTAGCAAAAATATTTTCTAGAAAGATTTTGGAGCTGAAATTTTTATGGTAGCTACCTACTGGTATAGTGGTAACCCATATAAAATTTTAGGTCATTTGGAGTTAAGATGATTTAGTTATGATTTTTCTAAGTTCTACAACTAGCATATATCATTTCTCAGAACAAGAATAAAGACAAAGCCTAGATCAAATCAAAGCATGTCTACAGCCAAATTTACTGTTTGAGTTTGCTTAGTTTGCAACTACAGAGAGGAAGTTATGTATTTTACAAATTTTCCATGAATTCCTAGACATCATTTTTCATTAAACAAGATCATGTTGTTTAAATCATTTTCTCTACAAAACAGGCCTAATTTCATTCTCGATTAAAGTTCATACTATAACAAAGCTACAAAGAATCGAATCATTCAAAAGGAGTTAAAATGACAAAGTTATGCACTTTTGAAATTTGAAACAAAGAAAAGACTTAGGAAACTTTGAGCTCTCGGGAGGTCCAAACGAACTGGAAGACAAGGAGAGGTCGTGGGCCGTTAGATCAAGGTCTGACGGCTACGAGCCTCGACGCACAGCGCGCACAAGACCTCTTCCCGCTCTGGGGAGGTCTGGATCGTTGAGATCTGATCCAACGATCACGACCAGCTCGCGCACAGCGCACGCAAGGAGGTCTATGTGCCTAACAGTGGTCGTGACCGTCAGATCGAGATCTGGCGGTCCCGAGCACTAGGGGAGATCCTAAGGCTTTAAATCCAAGGAAAGAGGTCGGGTCGGTCAGATTCTCACAGAGGAGGTCCAACGGTCTAGATCTCCGGAGAGAGGTCCTACTCCTACGGCTAAATCCACAGAAGGAGGTTCAACCCGTTAGATCTAAATCTAACCCGCTTTAGACCAGAGGAGGAGGTCCTAACGCCATCGATCCAAAGGAGGAGGTCCTAGGCGGTCAAGATCTTCCGCAGGGAGGTCTTGATCGGCCGAGATTGACACGAGGAGGCCTTGGATGACCAAGATCTTCTGGGAGGTCCTAAGCTATAATGTTTTATCGGGAGGAGATCCGACGGTTCAGATTAGACCTAGGAGGTCTTGAACGGTCCGTAACAACGCGAGGAGGTCCCGAGACTAAAGATTTACAAATAAAACCTAACGCTCCGATCTAAAGCCGGGAGGTCATGGACGGCTAGGATGGAGCTAAAGAGGTCCGAGCGGGTTTTCCTTGTAAAAGGCCAGGTGGCTTTTTGACAAAGAGGACCCGATGGTAGCCTAGGTGGTTTTTGCGAAATGACCAAGGGGAGGTCTTTTGCAAAGAGGACCTCGGTGGAGGTCCGTAGGTGGCTTTACAAAAATGACCTCGAGGAGGTCTTTTGCGCAGGAATGGTCCTATCGGCTCGGATGGAGTTCCACGAGGTCTTAAACGGTTAGGATCTAACCAGGGAGGTCCTAGTGCGTGAGATTTTACACAGAGCCGATCTAACGGCTAAGAGCTAATCCCGTGAGGTCTTTAAAGGCCGAGGTGGAACTAGGGAGGTCCTGGGACTTAGAAATTTCGCGCGAAACCCATCTACTGCATGCATCCCACCGAGGGTGGTCTTAACGGCCGAGATTAAGCGAGGGGAGGTCTTACACTTACGGGTTTTCACGGGAAGATCCAAAGGTCCGATCTAAACGTGGGGAGGTCTTAAACGGCCACGAAGAGCTCTAGGAGGTCGGGGACTTAGTGGTACGCGACGCTTTGCCAAAGAAGACCTTTAAAGAGCAATCTCGACAAAGATTAAACATCCTCGCACGCATTAATGCCAATCATTAGATCACAACTCCCGTCCGAGCACGACACGCAAAACGCCCGAGCGCCCAAACGAGCTCACCGCCGCGACGAGGCCACGCCGGCGGGAACCAAGAGCACAAATAAGCTCACAATAGCGCAATGACCTAACGGAGACACTCGACGGCGGTGACGACCTTGAACGCCGGCGAGCCGAGAGGAGCGTGAGCAAGCCTTTGACAAAACCGAAAATAGGAAAAGGCTCGCTATGACCTAACCTAACACGCGCTCGAGCTCTAGGAGGCTAAAATAAACTCACCCGAGTGTAGGGAAGGTCCGGAGGAAGACGGAGGGACTTGGGGAAGGTCGACGAAGTCCGGCGATGAAGAGCTTGCCGGAGAGGAAGAAGAAGATGGCCTCGACCCCGCAAAGCTACTCCCCAACTTGACCACCTCTGCGATGGATAACCACAGCAAGTTAGAGAATGCTCAAGGTGCTCGAGATGACAAGAAAACAGGCAAGAACGTTGATGGAACCACTGGAGCTCGAGCTTCGGCAGGGAGCTCCAAAGGTGGCAATGGAGGTTTCGGGGTGGTGGTGTTCTTGGGGGTTTGAGTTTGAGGACCACTCAACTGAGGGAGCTCAAGCACAGCCAAGAACGAAGAAGGAAGAAGGAGAGGAAGTTTTCAGGCTATGTATAGCCTGGGAGTTTGGCAAGGGCTAGGCAACCCATCGTGAGCAAGAACCATGCCCTCGCAAAGGCACGCTCGACAGACAAGTGACAGAGCGGTGGAGACTTTGAGGTTAAAGCCGACTAGCAATAAATGCATGTCGCAGAAAGAGTCGCTGACAAGGGCAAGGTGACATCTCACCGCCCTCAACCGCTCGACTCGACACACGCACGCAGGTGCGAAATTTCATGGCGCGCACTCGTGGAGGTCGTGAGGAAGAAGCACGCGCTAAGGAGGTCCCGGACGTCCCGGAGGTGCTCGGAGAGGTCCCGGACGTCCAAGAATCACCGAGGTAGGGAGGTCTTGCGCGGGCGAGGAGGTCCCGGGAGGTCGTGGAGCCACACGATGATTATCCCACGGCTTGGACCACCCCAGGCGCCGAGGGCGCCAAGAGCTCCTCCGATCGGGGAGGTCGTGAGCGGTGGATGGAGATCCAACGACTCGAACTGCGCGCGCACAAAGCTTGAGCCCGAGTGCGGCGCGGCGGCGTGGTCCAACCAAGTCGGTTGAGTTGGGCTCGGTCCGAGCCCGAGTTCGACTCAACCCGCATTTGAATTTCCGGTATTGGAGAAAGGCGACATTTGGAGAATTGTTTGAGGTAGCAAACGAACTCCAAAAATTATGAAATTTTTGCAGAGCTTGCTAGCGCAAACGAGGATTTAGCATAAAATTTTCAGAGGCTTTGGTGCTGTGGATTTTCCTCCAAAATTTAACAAGGCACTGGTCCAAGGTTTGACCAGATTTTGAATTGGTTTGACTGACTCCAAAATATTCAAACAATTTCTAAAAATTGTGAACTTTTCAGAGGGTCACATACCATCCAAAACTTAGGAAAATATTTCCAGGAGATGATCAAGAGGTTCGACAAGATTGTTTTTGAAAGTTCAAGATTTGGATCAAAAGACTTGTGACTTCAGATTTCCATAACTTCTTGTACAATGCTTGCTTGGTACAATAGGAAATACAGGATGTAAGAAAAGTTTTAATTTCTACTCATTTTCTTACATTTGAAACACAAGCCTAAAATTGGGATGTTACAACTCTCCCCTTACAAGAATCTCGACCGAGATTCCGCTTACTCGGAGAAGAAAGAAGGAAAATCGCACGAAGGCGATCTTCTCGCCCCACGTTGCCTCATCTTCGTAATGGTTTGACCATCGAACCTTAAGGAACTTGATGACACGGTTCCTTGTTCTCCGCTCGATTCTCAAGAATGCGAACAGATGCTCGCGATAGGTCAAATTCTCCCGCACATCGAGAACCTCCAACGAGCTTCTCGCCGGGACACGGAGGCACTTCTTCGTGTGTGAAACATGGAACACATCATGCACACCTCAAGTGCACTGGTAGCTCCAATCAGATGCAATCGCTCCAACTCTCTCGATGATACGGTAAGGCCCAACATATCGAGGAGCCAACTTGCCCTTGATGCCAAAACGCCGATGGCCCTTCAAGGGTGAGACTTTGAGATACACAAAGTCATTGGGCTCAAAGCTCAACTCACGGCGACGACGATCCGCATAGCTCTTTGTCCGGATCGGGCCGTGCGCAGATGCTCGCGATCAATCGAACTTGACTTTCGCCTCATTGATCGAATCGGGCCGAAAATCGCCGCCACCGCCTCTCGACTGGGCCAACGGGTTCTCGCACCTTCTCCCATACAAAGCCTCAAATGGTGCCATGCCAAGATCGCCCAAAGTCGTTGTTGTAGGAGAACTCAAAGAAATGGTAGGCATCTCTCCCACTTCTTCCCATAGGAAAGAACACAAGCACGAGCATATCTTCCAACACTTGGTTGACTCGCCCGTCCGCCATCGACCGAGGATGAAAGGTCAGATCGAAATGAAGGCGGGTCCCATAGCCTCTGCGCACTATGCCAAAACCGCGAGGTGAAAAGCGCACCACGATCGAAATAATCGTCTTTGGTACACCGTGAAGACTCACAATCTTCGAGACATAAAGTTCGCCAAAGGCCCCACACGGCCGAGTCTTGACGGGAAGGAAATGTGCCACTTTAGTCAACCGGTCAATGACGACCCAAATAGCATCATTCCCTTGGACGAAGCGGGCAATCCGGTGATGAAGTCCATGCCAACGAATCCCACTTCCACTGCACCGCAAAGGTCAAGAAGACTCGCTGACGCCGATGTTCGCCTTCACACGACAAAGACACGCCGCACTCGGCAACGAACTTGGCAATCTCGCGCTTCATTCGGTCCACTGCATCTCGACGAAGGTCCCGATACATCTTGGTAGCCCCGGATGGATAGACAAAGGAGAATCATGGGCTTCGCGAGAATCAAATTCCGCAATTCCATGACCTTAGGAACCACAAGGCGCCGCCCAAACCACACAACGCCATGCTCATCCTCCGAAAAGCACTTGGCCATCCCATCCTTGATGTTCCGCTTGATCCGCTCACACCGCATCTGTCACATGTCGCTTTGATTTGGTCCACCAAGGTGGGTCGCACAACCAATGTAGCAAGAGAACCGTGCTCGATCAAACCCAAATTGAGGCGCTGGAATTTCAAATGAGGTAGGTCTGCTCGCTCTTGGAGCATCAACATGTTGCAATACACCTTCCGATCGAGTGCATCCGCAACGACATTGGCCTTGCCCGGATGGTACCAATGCCCATGTCATAGTCCTTGATCAATTCCAACCATCTTCTTTGCTCGAGGTTCAGATCGTTGGGTGAACAAGTACTTCAAGCTCTTGTGGTCTAATACACCTCACAACGGTTACCAATCGATAATGCCGCCAAATCTTGAGTGCATGGACCACAGCCCAAACTCCAAGTCATGAGTAGGATAGTTGAGTTCATGAGGCCTCAATCGCCGCGATGCATAGGCCACAACCTTGCCCTCCCGCATAAGAACACAACCAAGACCACGACGAGAAGCATCACAATAGATATCAAAACTCTTGTGAATATCGGGGAGAACAAGCACTGGGTGAGGTCACGCTTCTTGAGTTCCCGAAAACTCACATCACAAGCAATGACCACTCAAACTTCTTGTCTTTCTTGAGCGATTCACCATAGGCTTTGCAATCTTGGAGAAATTCTCGATAAAGCGGCGATAGTAGCCAGCCAAACCAAGAAAACTCCGCACATCGGTGACTGATTTGGGCTGACCCCAAGATAGCACATCACTGACCTTGCTAGGATCCACAGCCACACCTCCTGCTGAAAGAACATGGCCTAAGAATGCCACTTCCTTCAACCAGAACTCGCACTTGCTGAATTTGGCATACAACTGGTGCTCACGCAGCTTGCCCAATACAAGCTGAAGATGCTCAGCATGCTCTTCTTCACTCTTGGAGTAGATAAGGATATCATCGATGAATACCACCACAAACCTATCCAAATACTCCATGAATACTGAGTTCATTAGGTTCATGAATAAAGCAGGAGCATTAGTCAAACCAAAAGACATGACGGTGTACTCGTAAAGGCCATAACGAGTAGCAAAGGCCGTCTTAGGAATATCCTCGCCCCGATCCCGACTTGATGATAGCCCAATCTCAAGTCAATCTTGAGAAGACTCGTGCTCGGCCAACCGATCGAAAAGATCATCAATACGGGCAAAGGATACTTGTTCTTTACCGTCACCTCATTAAGCTTGACGGTAATCAACACACATGCGCAAGGTCTTGTCCTTCTTCTTCACAAAGATGATCGACAACCCCAAGGAGATGAGCTAGGACGGATAAAACCCTTCTCTTGCAGCTCACCCAGCTTGCTTCTTCAGCTCCTCCAACTCATTAGAGGCATACGATACGCCCTCTTAGAAATAGGGGCGTACGGGCAAAGAACTCGATCACAAACTCTGATCTCGAACAGTGGCATGCCCGCAAGTCTTCGGAAAGACATCCACGAACTCACATACTTGTGGGAACATCCTGATCTCCAATGCGGGCTTTGCTTCAAGGACATAAAGATGGGGCTCTCGTGAATCGCGCGAAACCCAACCTGCTTCACCAAGGGTCGGTAAGGTAGACAATCTTCCCGCACAATCGATTTGCCCCAAGTGTTGGGACAACCAATCCATGCCAAGAATCACATCCAAGCGTGCGAGTCGAGTAGGATAAGATTCGCCAAGAATCCCACTCCTTCGATGTGGATAGGAACATCCCGATACTTGGTCGCTCTCATTTCCAACCCGAGAGCGAATAAGCAGTGGAATCTCCAGAGGAACACAAGTGAAGCCCACAATCAACAAAGAAAAGACCTCGAAATAAAAGAATGCGAAGCTCGAGTCAAATAAAATCAGTAGCAGATGCAAATTAACAAGGAGCGCACCCAACACCACGCCGGCGCCTCGTGCCTCCTCACCGAGATATGGTTGACTCGGCCGCTCCCAAGCCCGGGTCTTCGGTCGTGGGTGACCACTCCCTGCCGCGCCCTCCATTAGGACGAGGGCCGCTCAGCTTTCTTAGGACAACTACTCGCGTAGTGGCCCTTGTTGTGGCAGAGAGCAAGTGACGCCGGCCGCGGGTTGCGGGAACACCTGCTCTTTGGTCGCAGCGCACGCGATCGAGTCACAACCGCGGAGGACGTGGAGTCGTGCCAAGGCCTCGGCGGTGGTGAAGCCAAAGAACGGCCACCGTGCAGCCCAACTCGGGACGAACGAGGCCACCGCGCAGCATCCGGGCCTCCCACTTGCGCTATGGGACTCGCCAGCGC
Organism: Ampelocalamus luodianensis; assembly: GCA_036346255.1. Taxonomy (NCBI): domain Eukaryota; kingdom Viridiplantae; phylum Streptophyta; class Magnoliopsida; order Poales; family Poaceae; genus Ampelocalamus; species Ampelocalamus luodianensis. Next base: position 55,995,505 of record CM070617.1, on the reverse strand, counting down.
TCGCCTTGTGCTCGGCGATGATGGCCTTGTCCACCAATGTCCGGAAGTCGGGAAGTCCACAATAGAGAGCTTGTCCCAAGCTCCTCGACAAACCTCCATGAACTTCTCCCGCTTGGCCTCACTGGGCCACTCACAGAGCGCACTCGCGAGATGGTTGAACTCGTGGAGGTACTCGATCACGCACTCGCGCCTGCTTGAGCGCAAGGAACTCCTTCTTTTTCGCCTTCATCAGCCGGCGGGGACATGGGCCCGACGGAAAGTCGATCGAACTCCTCCCACGACCACGTGTCCGCGGGTCGCATGGCGAGGAAATTCTCCCACCATGAGAGTGCCGCACCCTCCACCGATGGGATGCGGTGTGCCCGCCCCGCTCCCGCATCGAGCAACGCTTGAGCTTCGCTCAATCGACGCAGCCGCCGCTCGCGCCCAAGGGATCCTCTGACCGGAGAAGGTAGGAGGTCGCAGACGGAGGAACTCCGCAAGCCCCCACGCGCCCGTGCCCACCTCCGCATCCGAGGCACCAGAGGGAGTGGAGGTGTTCTGGCGATAACCTCCAACACCTGCGGTCCTCCGAACGACATGCTCGATTTGCATGAGGACTTCCGCCATGGTCTGAGGAGGGGAAGATCCTCATCGGGACTACCCGGCTGATTCCGGCCGCTACGAGTCCCACCAGCCATCCTGATTCACTAAGATAAGTTAGATACAGTTCAAGACCCAAGAGCACAGAAATCCAAACTTAGTCAAAATGACCAAAGAGTAGCCACAAAAGAACATGAGACTGTAAGTCACCGAATCAACTTCCCGAAACGACTAACCCGTATGGAAAAACGAGTAATCGTTTGAGAAGGCCCAAAATTTCAGCTCTAATTTCCAGCTCAATCAGTCCAAAATCAAGGCATAACCACCTAATAGAGTATAGGCATTAGCTAACCTCATATCACTTCTTACCCTTTTATTCCCACAAGTTTTAGTTGTATTTATCTCTCATTTCCTACCCTAATTACTCACCACTAGCTAGCTGTCCTATTTTCTTTCTCCAAGCCCTCTCATGGTTCTCCCAAAACCAATTTAATCGATAGAGGCTAATTTTTGAAAGGGAGAGAGGAACAACTTTTTCGAACTTAAGTGAGAGTAAGGTGAGATGAGCAAGCTAAGACAGGTAAGGAATAAAATTAGAGAACTTACTTAAGTTTTCATAAACTATTTGAAAGTAAGTTTTCAAAATATCCTAAAGGCGACCAAGCTAGGGGTTTCTACGGTCAGTATGGCTCTGATACCAACTTTGTGAGGACCCGGAATATTTAACTAGTAACACTTAACCTCCAAATGGTTCTAGCATTACTAATTAAACATTCTAAGCCTCGATGGACATATGTTTCCTAGAATTGCAACATATGCACATCATCACAAAATTACACATCATTTCCATACAACATATATCACTAAGTTCAACAACGACATAAAGTAAAGTTATTACAAAAGAGAGCCGACCGCCAAATAGAACAATATACAAGAATGACAATGAAGCAAAAGCGCCATAAGATGGCTAGAACAAAAGTCGACCTGTTAGCCACACACCCACAAGGCAACCGACCGGCCGCTAAGCTAGTCGCCCATAGCTACCACAACACAGCTCACAAAAGTGAGGCCCTTCGGGCTCACCTTCTTCCTCTGCAACAAAACAATTAAGCATAGCATCTGAGTACAAAGATTGTCTTTGTACCCGCAAGACTGACGTGTGGAATAGCAGACCTATTCATAAATTACATGCAAGCTTATTTAGGTGGAGGTTGTATGTCTCATTTTGCATAAAGCCAACTTTATTTGCAATAATGTAATACATTTCAAAAGCAAGTTTGCAAATCTGTTTTGTTATCAAAGTAACAGTAAGTAAAGATACATACAAGTAACCACCTGGAAGTGACTATCCCAATAGTCACCACAACATAGCACTAATCCCGATTCGCACTCACCCATCAAGTTTTAATTTAAAAGGTTGTAGTCTAACTCTTGAAAGACCTTGCCAAGCGTGTCCATAACCTAGACGAGGCTATTCGAATAGTTTTAACCTCGCAGGGTGTACCAATGTACCCACACTTCGCATCGCCTTTAAGCCAAAAGCACACTTCAAGGTATGCCGGCACGGCTAAGTCCTACGAGACATTTCCAATCTTGTGTATTAACTACGAGCCGCTCGTATGGGTAGAAACACCATACGCTACATTGCAAGCGAAAGACAACAAATCCCATCACGGTGAAGTCTTTCTGACACTACAATGCTCCCAACACCATCCTCCCGCGACTCCTGCGACTGAGCCAATACACGCCAAAGTACTAAGTCAAGAGAGGTCCCATACCCTCTAATGTGGTTAGCACGCTAAAATGCTTGGTTTAGTGTAACAAGATGTTCGGTCCTTGTTGACCCGGCACCATTCCACCACACCCAAAAATCACACCATCATACCATTGTGCCCAAGTCTAAATCATTTTGTTTTCAGTTTTAGTTTTCATAAGTAGACATAGCACAAGGTGGAAATCATAATCATAATAAGTTTGATGTGATCAAGATTATCGACAAGTCGATAACCGCCCATTTCTACCGGCTAAGCATGGCTAAGCAATTAATTCGCAACTACTAAGTGACAAGAGCCCATCCACGAACTCTAAATCACAGCAAGTAACCTAGGCTCATGGTAGTAGAGGATAATCATTTGCTAAGGAAATGCATCTACTAGGCCAACTATTAAAACAAAGTAGCAATGCATACATAGAATTTGTAATCAACATAAATACTTAAAATACTGGGATTAACATGATCAAACCGCTTGCCGCTTGTCGTTGCTCAATTTGTTATGAGGGTCGCTCTCTGGTTACCGCAAATGTCGAATCCTAGCTTAAAAGGCAAAAGAACCAAGAACAACCAATAAGACGAGCAAAACTTCAACAAAAGAGCAAGCAAAAATTAACCAAATACAACGAAATTTATACACAAGGTAGAATACAAATATACCAAGACATAGAAACTGAAAACCTAATTTGGATTTGTGGTGCAAAAGATATTACTTAAAAACTCATTTTCGCCATAATTAGCACTGTAGCAAAAATATTTTCTAGAAAGATTTTGGAGCTGAAATTTTATGGTAGCTACCTACTGGTATAGTGGTAACCCATATAAAATTTTAGGTCATTTGGAGTTAAGATGATTTAGTTATGATTTTTCTAAGTTCTACAACTAGCATATATCATTTCTCAGAACAAGAATAAAGACAAAGCCTAGATCAAATCAAAGCATGTCTACAGCCAAATTTACAGGTTGAGTTTGCTTAGTTTGCAACTACAGAGAGGAAGTTATGTATTTTACAAATTTTCCATGAATTCCTAGACATCATTTTTCATTAAACAAGATCATGTTGTTTAAATCATTTTCTGCTACAAAACAGGGCCTAATTTCATTCTCGATTAAAGTTCATACTATAACAAAGCTACAAAGAACCGGAATCATTCAAAAGGAGTTAAAATGACAAAGTTATGCACTTTTGAAATTTGAAACAAAGAAAAGACTTAGGAAACTTTGAGCTCTCGGAGGTCCAAACGAATCGAAGACAAGGAGAGGTCGTGGGCCGTTAGATCAAGGTCTGACGGCTACGAGCCTCGACGCACAGCGCGCACAAGACCTCTTCCCGCTCTGGGGAGGTCTGGATCGTTGAGATCTGATCCAACGATCACGACCAGCTCGCACAAGCGCACGCAAGGAGGTCTATGCGCCTAACAGAGGTCGTGACCGCCGACGAGATCCGCGGTCCCGAGCACTAGGGAGATCCTAAGGCTTTAAATCCAAGGAAAGAGGTCGGGTCGGCCGATTCTCACAGAGGAGGTCCAACGGTCTAGATCTCCGAGAGAGGTCCTACTCCTACGGCTAAATCCACAAAGGAGGTCTAACCCGTTAGATCTAAATCTAACGGCTTAGACCGAGGAGGAGGTCCTAACGCCATCGATCCAAAGGAGGAGGTCCTAGGCGGTCAAGATCTTCCGAGGGAGGTCTTGATCGGCTTAGATTGACACGAGGAGGCCTTGGATGACCAAGATCTTCTCGGGAGGTCCTAAGCTATAGTGTTTTATCGGGAGGAGATCTCGACGGTTCTGATTAGACCTAGGAGGTCTTGAACGGTCCGTAACAACGCGGAGGAGGTCCCGAGACTAAAGATTTACAAATAAAACCTAACGCTCCGATCTAAAGCCGGGAGGTCATGGACGGCTAGGATGGAGCTAAAGAGGTCCGAGCGGGTTTTCCTTGTAAAAGGCCAGGGTGGCTTTTGACAAAGAGGACCCGATGGTAGCCTAGGGTGGTTTTTGCGAAATGACCAAGGGGAGGTCTTTTGCAAAGAGGACCTCGGTGGAGGTCCAGAGGTGGCTTTACAAAAATGACCTCGAGGAGGTCTTTTGCAGAATGGTCCTATCGGCTCGATGGAGTTCCACGAGGTCTTAAACGGTTAGGATCTAACCAGGAGGTCCTAGTGCGTGAGATTTTACACAGAGCCGCATCTAACGGCTAAGAGCTAATCCCGTGAGGTCTTTAAAGGCCGAGGTGGAACTAGGGAGGTCCCGGGACTTAGAAATTTCCGCTGAAACCCATCTACGATGCATGCATCCCACCGAGGGTGGTCTTAACGGCCGAGATTAAGCGAGGGGAGGTCTTACACTTACGGGTTTTCACGGGAAGATCCAAAGGTCTAGATCTAAACGTGGGGAGGTCTTAAACGGCTACGAAGAGCTCTAGGAGGTCGGGACTTAGTGGTACGCACGCTTTGCCGGCAAGACACCCTTAAAGAGCAATCTCGACACAGATTAAACATCCTCGCACGGCATTAATGCCAATCATTAGATCACAACTCCGTCCGAGTACGACACGGCAAAACGCCCGAGCACCAAACGAGCTCACCGCGCGACGAGGCCACGCCGGCGGAACCAAGAGCACAACTAAGCTCACAATAGCGCAATGACCTAACGAGACACTCTCGACGGCGGTGACGACCTTGAACGCCGGCGAGCCGGAGAGGAGCGTGAGCAAGCCTTTGACAAAACCGAAAATAGGAAAAGGCTCGCTATGACCTAACCTAACACGCGCGAGCTCTAGGAGGCTAAAATAAACTCACCCGAGTGTAGGGAAGGTCCGAGGAAGACGGAGGGACTTGGGAAGGTCGACGAAGTCCGCGATGAAGAGCTTGCCGGAGAGGAAGAAGAAGATGGCCTCGACCCGCAGCTACTCCCCAACTTGACCACCTCTGCGATGGATAACCACAAAGAAGTTAGAGAATGCTCAAGGTGCTCGAGATGACAAGAAAGCAGCAAGAACGTTGATGGAACCACTGAGCTCGAGCTTCTGGAGGAGCTCCAAAGGTGGCAATGGAGGTTTCGGGGTGGTGGTGTTCTTGGGGTTTGAGTTTGAGGACCACTCAACCGAGGGAGCTCAAGCACACCAAGAACGAAGAAGGAAGAAGGAGAGGAAGTTTTCGTGCTATGTATAGCCGTGGAGCTTGGCAAGGGCTAGGGCAACCCATCGTGAGCAAGAACCATGCCCTCGCCAAAGGCACGCCGACAGACAAGTGACAGAGCGGTGGAGACTTTGAGGTTAAAGCCGACTAGCAATAAATGCATGTCGTGAAAGAGTCGTTGACAAGGGCAAGGTGACATCTCACCGCCTCAACCGCTCGACTCGACACACGCACGCAGGTGCGAAATTTCATGGCGCGCACTCGTGGAGGTCGTGAGGAAGAAGCACGGCGCTAAGGAGGTCCCGGACGTCCCGAGGTGCTCTGAGAGGTCCCGGACGTCCAAGAATCACCGAGGTAGGGAGGTCTTGCGCGCGAGGAGGTCTCCGGGAGGTCGTGAGCCACACGATGATTATCCCACGGCTTGGACCACCCCAGGCGCCGAGGGCGCCAAGAGCTCCTCGGATCGGGGAGGTCGTGAGCGGCCGGATGGAGATCCAACGACTACCATGCGCGCGCAAAGCTTGAGCCCGAGTGCGGCGCCGCGACGTGGTCCAACCAAGTCGGTTGAGTTGGGCTCGGTCCGAGCCCGAGTTCGACTCAACCCGCATTTGAATTTCCGGTATTGGAGAAAGGCTGACATTTGGAGAATTGTTTGAGGTAGCAAACGAACTCCAAAATTATGAAATTTTTACAGGAGCTTGCTAGCGCAAACGAGGATTTAGCATAAAATTTTCAGAGGCTTTGGTGCTGTGGATTTTCCTCCAAAATTTAACAAGGCACTGGTCCAAGGTTTGACCAGATTTTGAATTGGTTTGACTGACCTCCAAAATATTCAAACAATTTCTAAAAATTGTGAACTTTTTCAGAGGGTCACATACCATCCAAAAACTTAGGAAAATATTTCAGTGAGATGATCAAGAGGTTCGACAAGATTGTTTTTTGAAAGTTCAAGATTTGGATCAAAAGACTTGTGACTTCGTATTTCCATAACTTCTTGTACAATGCTTGCTTGGTACAATAGGAAATACAGGATGTAAGAAAAAGTTTTAATTTCTACTCATTTTCTTACATTTGAAACACAAGCCTAAAATTGGGATGTTACAACGTCCTCCACTCGATAACTTGTGGGCTTCTCGACTGGCTCCCGCGTTTTTGCAAAGTTATGCCGCGAGTTGTGTTTTGCTGTAAGCCCGTGCAGCAACCCATGTAAACAGCTTGACTATAAGGTCTTTTGATTAATGTATTTTGTGTCCACTTCTTCTTTAGCTTGTTGTATAGATATGATTACACCAATGTTGTATCTGTGCGAGCTAGCTACTGATCATGGGACTAGTTCAGTGTGCACAGATGGACCTCGAGGTCTTGGTACCCTGGGGTCCCGACAGTGGTGGTATCACAGCCATATCGACTGTAGGGCATAGCCTTAGTTTGCATGGTCATTTTAGTCAAGAGTCTCAAAATTTATTTTATGAAAAACAAACCCACAGATTAATTTGATTAGATACTCTTCTCTCACCTTGTTCTATTCTTTTCTTATCTATTCTATTCTTCTATGAGCTTATCACAATCTTTTCTCATCTCGTTCTATTCTTTTCTCGTCTAATTCTCGGGTTCTGGTTTCTTACCTCTTCTGAAACCTTGTTTTCAAATTTAAAGTTGACCTCCTTACCGCAGTAATCTCAATAGGATCGAGCTCCTCGTGATCAAGTGTTGGGTGCTCTGGGAGATTCAAGATCTGCTGTTCGCTTTGAGTTGTCCGCCCATATAAGTTAAGTTAGAAGTGTTCCAGAGGAGTGGTCCTCCTCAAGTCTAGTACCGATTAAGTTGTGTCATAGGATCTTCCGCTAGAGTTGTTGCTTCTTATAGCTTTCTGGCTATCTGTCCTTTTGGGTTTAACCTACTTTCCTCGATTAGGATGTTCTGTCTTTCTCCCCTGCTCCTACTCGTCTATTGTGCTTTTCCCTCTTACCTAGTGTGCTTTTCTCCTTATCTGTTAAACTTGGGGAGGTTTGTGCAGATGGTTCAAACTCGTCACTCAGCAAATCAGGATGAGCCAGTGGAGCCTTTCACCCCACCAACCCTGCCTCCTCCACCAGCCTCAGCAAACTAGGGCCTGAGTTAGTTCATGGCAACCCAGACGCAGCTGATGAATGCAATGATGCAAAATTTGAATTAGATGATAGCTCAGTAGAACCAGACCACGACAACTTTGATCGCCGTGCTGAATCAGAGCAACCAAGCAACCACTGTGCCGCCACTGCCACTAGCCTACCCTCAGTCAAGGTTGGCCGAATTTCTGAGAACCCGTCCACCAACATTCTCCAGCTCCTCTGAGCCGATGGACGCAGATGACTGGATGCACTCAATCGAAAAGAAGCTAGCCATTACTTGGTGTGACAACCGTGAGAAAGTGCTCTATGCCACACACCAGCTTGAAGGCACCGCTGCAGAGTGGTGGGAGAACTATTGTGCTGCCCATGAAAACCACCAGAACATCACATGGGCTGAGTTTTCTGAAGCCTCCCGCCACTCCCATATTCCTGATGGAAAGGTGGAAATGAAGAAGAATGAGTTTAGGGACCTGAAGCAAGGAAGCATCACAGTGAGTGAATACCTCAACAAGTTCACTCAACTTTCTTGGTATACTCCAAAAGACGTTGCCATAGATGATGCTCGACAGAACAATTCAAGCGAAGACTCAACCCAAGCTTGAAGGTTCTAGTTATTGGCAATGATTACACAGATTTTCAGCAGTTAGTGAACAAGACCTTGCTCATAGAAGATTCTCGCCGTGAGCTTTCAGAGTCTTACAAGAGGAAGATGGCGTAGCCTAGAGATCATCAAGGACATCCGTAGAGAACTAGGACCAGTGCTCAGCACCCTGCCTATTTCACCCCTCCAGTCACCTTCAAGACCTCTCCAGTAGCACCTCGCCTGACAGCTTCAAGTTCCCGCAGCCCCGACCCTAGCAGTGGCATAGTCAACCAACCTCCCAGAAGCAACAACCCAGCCACAGGAATCACTTGTTTCAATCGCCATCAATTGGGACACTACGCCAGCAACTGTCCCCTAAAGCAAGGTCCAGCTCCAGTCCGATTCAACCTGCGAGCCACTCCCACCAGAACTCCCGCACCAAGAGCAGGTCGTGGAGCTCCCCAAACTCCAACCGCACCAGCCAAGACTCCTCAGTCGTATGGAAGAGGTCATGTGAATCATGTCACTGTTGAGGAGGCCCAAACAGCCTCGGACGTCGTGTTGGGTACGTTCCTTGTAAATTCAGCACCAACCACTGTTTTGTTTGATTCTGGAGCTTCTCATTCGTTTGCTTCATGAGTTTTTGCAGCAAAGCATCAGCTAAAGGTTTTGGATCTTAAAACCGCCTTGTTGGTTCAATCCCCCGGTTCGGAGTTAAGTGCGAACCAGGGTTATCCACAAGTTAAGGTGATCATAGAGGGAGTAGAGTTTCTGGCCAACCTAATCATCATCAACACCCAGTCTCTAGATGTGATTTTGGGCATGGATTGGCTTGTGGGTCACCAACCAGTCTTAGATTGTGATCGTAGAAGCATCTCCTTGGTCAATCCAGTGGGAGTTAAAGTGAAGTTTGAAGCCTCCTCGGAGAAGCCTGAAAGAGCAGTGGTCTGCAGTGTCAAGGTTGTGTTGTTAGAAGATGTGTCAGTGGTCAGAGAGTTCCCAGACATCTTACCGGATGAGCTACCTGGAATGCCACCAAACAGAGACCTAGAGTTTGTCATCAACCTAATCCCTGGGACTACTCTGATCTCCAAGAGACCTTACTGTTTGCCTATAGACGACCTGGTTGAGCTGAAGAAGCAGATTGAAGTGATGCAAGAGAAAGGCTTTGTCAGGCCGAGTTCCTCTCCTTGGGGAGCTCCAGTGATCTTTGTTGCCAAGAAAGATGGTGTCGAGCAGATGTGTGTGGACTACCGCTCTCTCAATGAAGTCACCATCAAGAACAAGTACCCTCTACCCAGAATTGATGATCTCTTTGACCAGTTGAAAGGAGTCGGAGTGTTCTCCAAGATAGATTTGAGGTCCAGATACCATCAATTGAAGATTCGCCAAGAGGACATAACCAAGATGGCCTTCTCAACTCGTTATGGGCTGTTTGAGTATACGGTCATGTCTTTTGGATTGACCAATGCCCCTTCTTACTTCATGAACTTGATAAATAAAGTATTCCTGGGTATCTAGATAAGTTCGTCGTTTTCTTTATTGACGATATTCTAGTGTACTCTAAGAGCGAAGAAGAGCATGAAGAACACCTTCTCTTGGTCCTGAACAAGCTTAGAGATCAGCAACTCTATGCCAAGTTCAACAAGTGTGAGTTTTGGATGAAGAAAGTGACCTTCCTATGTCTTGTCCGCTGAAGGAGTAGCCGTCAACCCTAGTAAGGTCAAGGATGTGCTTGATTGGGAGTCACCCAAGACAGTGCCTGAGATCAGGAGTTTTCTCAGCATGGCAGGTTACTACCGCCAGTTTATAGAAGGGCTCTCCAAGATAGCAAGACCTCTCACTCAGCTATTGAAGAAGGAAAATAAGTATGCTTAGACACTAGAGTGTGAGCAGAGTTTCCAAGAGTTGAAGAAGCGTTTGACCACCGCTCCAGTGCTGACTTTGCCAGATGTCCGAAAGAATTTTGAGATATTTTGTGATGCATCCCGACAAGGTCTCGGTTGTGTCTTGATGCAAGAAAGGAAGGTAGTGGCGTATGCTTCCCGTCAGTTAAGACCTCATGAAGCCAATTACCCCACCCATGACTTAGAGTTGGCTGCCGTAGTGCATGCGTTGAAGATATGGCGTCATTACGTCATCGGTAATCGCTGTGAAGTGTACACTGACCATAAGAGTTTAAAGTACATTTTCACCCAAGTTGACCTTAATATGAGACAAAGAACATGGCTAGAGTTGATAAAATATTATAATGCTGGAATTCACTATCACCCTAGCAAAGCTAATGTTATGGCCGATGCATTGAGTAGGAAGGTCTACTGCAACACTTTGATGATCAAGGAGAGTCAGCCAACACTTCATGAAGAATTTTAGAAGCTTAAGTTTGAGTTGGTAGAAGAAGGTTTCTTAGCTGCTCTAGAGGTCCAACCCACTCTTCAAGGGCAGATTAGGAAGGCTCAGATAGAGGATGTAGACATCAAAGAGATTAAGACCAACATGAAGAAAGGCAAATCCCTAAGGTTTTTGGAAGATGAGCAAGGGACTATTTGGTTAGACAAACATGTTTGTGTACCAGACTAGAAAGAGCTCAAGCAACTGATACTCAAGGAAGCTCATGGACCCTGTACTCCATCCACCCCGGAAGGACGAAAATGTATCAAGACCTCAAGGGGTTCTATTGGTGGCCCACCACGAAGCGTGATATTGCTGAGTATGTGGCATAATGTGATACTTGTCAGCGAGTTAAAGCCGAGCATCAATGACCACCTGGGCTCTTGCAACCTCTGAGCATACCAGGATGGAAGTGGGAAGAGATTGGCATAGACTTCATCACCGGCCTTCAAAGAACAAGAACTGGTTTTGATTCTATTTGGGTGATCGTGGATCACCTAACAAAGGTGGCTCACTTCATCCCAGTCAAGACCACCTACTCAGGAGATAAACTTGCAGAGCTGTACATGGCCAAGATAGTGTGTTAGCATGGAGTGCCCAAGAAGATTGTGTTGGATCGAGGATCTCAGTTCACCTCAAGGTTTTGGCAGAAGCTGCACAGCGTCCTAGGCACTAATCTGAATTTCAGCACCACCTACCACCCACAAACAGATGGCCAAACAGAGAGAATAAACCAAATCTTAGAAGATATGCTAAGAGCCTGCACTCTAGGGAACTAGATCAGCTGGGATCAAATGTTGCCTTATGCTAAGTTTTCATACAACAACAGTCATCAGGCAAGCTTGCAGATGTCCCCGTTTGAAGCCCTCCATGGAAGAAAATGCAGGACACCTTTGTATTGGACTGAAGCTGGAGAAGGGCATGTGCTCGGGCCTGACGTCCTGAAGGAAGTTGAAGACCAAGTCAAGTCCATTAGAGAAAAGCTGAGAACAGCTCAGGCTCGGCAGAATAGCTATGCTGACAACCTTCGCTGAGACTTAGCCTTTGCACCTGGAGATCATGTGTATTTGAAGGTGTCACCTCTCAAAGGAATGCGTTGATTCAGAGTGAACGAGAAGCTTGCACCAAGATAAAATGGGTATTTTCCAGTTCTTAACAGAAGAGGAGAAGTTGCTTATAAGTTGGAGCTCCCACCCCAGCTGTCAGGAGTGCATGATGTCTTCCATGAGTCCCAGTTGAAGATTTTGGAAATTTAGAGATTTAATATGAATTAATCAAACTTCAACTAATTTGAGTTGGTTTATGTTGCGTGCTGGAGTTCTCTGGCTTCTAAGTTTCCCCTTCGCTGTCCGCTCCTTGTCCTTAGGACCTCCTCCTTGTCAGGACCTCCTCTGTGTCCTCAAGACCTCCTCTTGGTCAAGACCTCCCTTGGGTCACGACCACCCTCTTGGTCTTTTTGCAAAGACCACCTCTTGGTCAAGACCTCCCTTGGGTCACGACCATTATCTTTGTCTTTTTGCAAAGACCACCCCTTGGTCACGACCTCCCTTGGGTCATGACCACCCTCTCGGTCTTTTTGCAAAGACCACCCTCTTGGTCAAGACCTCCCTTGGGTCACGACCACCCTCTCGGTCTTTTTGCAAAGACCACCCTCTTGGGTCACGACCTCCCTTTGGTCACAACCACCCCTCTGGTCGGGCTACCCTCTCAGCTCTGACCAGCAGCCAGTTAGCTCTGTTTACCTTCTCTTTCCTCCCTCTTTTTCCTCTGTGCGACGTACGCATTAAATGTTGCAGTCACCATATCGATGTACGCAATAAATGTCGTTGCCTCCGCTGAACATCGCCGTGCTGCCGCAAATTCCGCTGTTTCATTTGAGCACTCGAGTCCCCTTTTTTTGCTACAAATAGAGTGTCTAGGAGCTCTTTTTTCTCTCCTCTTTGCTCCCCTCTCACTCACTCTCCCTTGCTCTCTCGACCACCTTTGTTCAAGCTCCGTCTTGAGTGGTTCAACCTTTTTCCTTCATCAAATTCTTTGCTTTTCTTTTAGCTCTGGTTTGGTGAGTTCTTTGGTCTTTTATTTAGAGTAGTTTTATTGATTTGGCTCTTTTTTGCACGTGTAGATTCCGGTGTGTCCGAAGAGTTCCAGGACCCGGCAACCTCGACAGAAGCGTCTCAGCTCTTCTTGGAAGGCAAGTCATAGACCTTTGATTATGTTGATCATATTTTATAAAAAAAGTATATTGTTTTAACATAAACATGCATGACTAGTTGTATAAAAATGGTTTTGGAAGTAGTTAAACATCCACTTGACTTTATGACTCCTTGGACATTGGAAAACAACATGTTGACATGTATTCCTTGGACATTCGTAGGATGCCTTATCTTAGTTGGACATTGTTGAATACCAACCTTGGTGCGTATTATTCTTAGCCATGCTTTAGCTTGCGATGGCCTCGATCTCATGACTCAATGATGTTAAACTTGACTAAATGAGCTATGCAATTGTGGCAGCGCCACTGTTGATAAAAGTTGTTATGCTAGGACTAGGGTGGTCCTTTGGCCGGTTCAACCGAAAGTGATTTTCTTACTCGGGCGAGTGATTATGCAATAAAGGGGGTGATATACATACATTCGGATGAGGTTGTCTCGCCTGAGTAGCCACTAAGAACTTAACTTTGTGTGCCATTGATCTGGGCTTACCGTGCAACCACAAGTTCATTTATGGGGTGGACTGGACCAACTAATTAGCGATGTTCTAGTTCGGTTCTGTCTGGGTGGTCGAATTGGCGCAAGAAGGGGCTAGGAAGGCGAAACCTTAGCGGGGCAGAACCGAGTCAGAATAGACCTTTGTAAAGGCCTTGACACGCTCTCTAGGCTGCTTACCAAAGGTAGTGGGCACTGGCATCGACGGGTGCCAGACCACCTAGAGAGGTCGTGTATTGTGGGTAAAGCTGTATAATCTCTGCAGAGTGTAAATCTATTCGAATAGTCATGTTCCCGATTATGGAAAATGCCTGGTGATATCCCACAAGGGGTAGTTTTTCTTAAAAGCAAGTGGCTGTGGTTGGACCAGGGTGGTCTGGGCGGTGATCAGGGTGATCACAAGAGGTCTGTGTAGTGGACAGGGTGTCCACGAGTTGTTTCAAAGAGCTTGTCTACTTATGTATTAATCTTTCAACTTATGCTTTGCAATCTACTTACCATATTTCCCTTAAATGTTGCTTTCCTCAAACTAACCATAATGCCATCCTTTTCAATCTTTGTATAAATATTATTTGCATACATTCCCCTATGACTTACTAAGTACATTCAAAGTACTCATGGCTTTATTCCCTCTAGTTGATTACCAGTCGAAGAGGACCTAGGGTGTCCCGAGCACTTTGAAGAGGAGTTTGTTGAAGACTTTACCGACTAGGGGACGTCCTCCACTCGATAGCCTGTGGGCTTATCAACTGGCTCCCGCGTTTTTGCAAAGTTCCGCTGCGAGTTGTGTTTTGCTATAAGCCCGTGTGGCAACCCTTGTAAACAGCTTGACCGTAAGGTCTTTTGATTAATGTATTTTGTGTCCGCTTCTTCTTTAGCTTGTTGTATGGATATGATTACACCAATGTTGTATCTGTGCGAGTTAGCTACTGATCATGGGACTAGTTCAGTGTGCACAGAGGGACCTCGAGGTTTTGGTACCCCAGGGGTCCCGACAAAAAAGATGACCAAGTCACTTGACCCGGAGGTCCGGTCAGTTCGGCCAACACATGTCGGTCAAACCGCTCCAACCAAAATTAGAGAAACACATTCTCTGGAAATACAAACTAGTTCCAAGACCCGGAGGTCCAGTTAGACCGGCCAACACATGGCGGTCAGTCTGGACGACCGGTCAAACCGGTGAACCAACGGCAATCAGACTGCCAGAACAAGAAACTGGCACTCAGCCCAATCAAACTCTCAGAGGCCGGTCAGACCGCACAAAGACCTACGGTCAGACCGCCAAGACTGAGAAAAACATATTTTTGCATTTCACTTCAACTATATTTGCAAAACACATTTGCCAATTGATGCGCGATGCAAACTGTAACAGCCCCAGATTTAAGAAACAGTAATAATCTGCTTTATGAACAGTAATGGAATACTGTTCATAACATTACTGTTCATAATTGAAATTTGGATTTGTTGTTACAAATTAAAACCTTCCTTTTCTAGTCAAAATCCAAAACCTATTTGAAGTCTCAAAGGAAATACAAGACAATGCTTGTATTATGACTGGGAGGTATTTTTATTAAAGCCTAGATAAATTATCTTGGCCAAAAATATTTTTTGTTGAATTCTTAGAAATTATTTTGACTTGGAGAAAAATATTTGACTCTAAATAAACCTATTCGGGATAATTAAATTATTTATGTATTTTAAAAAGTAAAACAGTGGTTTTCAAAATTTATTTGGGGAATATATCATCCCAGTAGCATCCTTGTAAAATTTCATGAATTTACAAATTTATCTACTATTTTTAAACCCAACCAAACTTTTGGGAACTTTAAAATGAGTTAGTCAACTCTTCCGCCTAAACCTGCACTCGCATCAGTAGCGACTCGAACCCCATGAGGTTGGGTCCAACCGGTGCATTTGGTCCGGCTCAGTCACGCTCGGGCGTGAGCCCAATCCTTCACGTGACGCGAGCCGTTGATCTCCAATCGAACGGGCGGGGTTACGACGCCGCGTGGGTTGTCCACGTATGCAAAGCAATCTCCACCCTTGGATCTTGATCGAGCGACCAAGAGGCGCGATAACAATCGGACCACTCCGGATCCCCTCTTGATCTTCACCGTCGATTTTAGATCCAACCGCGCCGCCCTTTTTGTTTTGAACTTAAAGGCGCGCAATCATCTTTGGCCGTCGGATTCCAATCCTACGGTGCCCCTTTTTGACCGCGCACGCTTAGGGCTCCGCTTTATTGGACCGTTGGATTTTAATCGAGGGTCACTATCGAGATGACATTCGACCACTCCGTTCTTTCTTCAACTGACCGTAGAAAACCAACTCGACGGTACCACATCATCCCCTTTTAAAGTGGCGTGTATCCTTTAGATCGACCGCTGATTCAAACCAACGCCTCTTTGAATGTAACCTCGGGTTTCCTAAGGCTCCATTAAATCTCAACCGCTCGCTTGAGATCGCGACGACCCATATTAATCGATATCGATTAAATTCTTTTAACTCCTATAATCATTGCGACGCCATTTCTAATCGAGCATGCCAATGTTCTTTCGCTTTAGAGGCGCATGCATCGCGCACGCCAATGGGGCCCGCATGTCAGGGAATCGCCTCTCTTCCTCCTTGCCTCTGTGCGTCGTCGCTGGCTTTGTGACCGAGTAGAGGCGTTATCCAAGAATTGTGCAACTATTATTTGGATGTTTAGCCCTATTTGGACACCTCATCAGCTCTAGATACTTCCCATTTGCCCTATAGCTCAACATCTATATATAAACCCTAGTTTGAGCTTATCTTCCATTGTTGACCGAAAGCTCTCCTCATATTCTTTCTTTGTTCTCAGTGAAGCTTTCTTGCTTGCACTCCTTGTTCATCTATAGTCCTGCTTAATTCATCTTGTAATGTGAATTTGGGCATCTTTTTTTAGGATTAACATATAAGTTACTCTCTGGCTCGAGTTTGTCGGGGCACCGTCGTGGAAGTGTTCTTGCTCCAGTGAGTTCTTCCGGATTTCATCCATGTCATCTCATGTCTTATGCTTAAGTAGAGCATAAGCTCTCCATTAATTCCATTCTTGGTCAAGCAGGTGAAGTTGATGTTGTATCTTTTCTATTTCGCCTAAACTCCAACCTTTCTTCTCCTGGCTCAGTGAGTGAGTCTTGATCCTTCTCTTTTCTGCTCCAAGCATCTTAAGGACTTACTTAACCCACTGGAATCACTCACTTGTGCACTTGAGGTTCAAATCTTGTATTGACCTAAAAGTTCATTTTATAACTTTCGGTCTTTCATATCGCTTTCAAATTTTAGGGTTTATCCTGTTAACTTATCATCCTATTTAGGTCTCAACTAAACCCTAGTAGCATAAGTAGTAATCCTTTTCCTTGTGATGCTTCCAAATCAGCCTTTTGGTCAAAATCCTTTTCTGCGATTTAGCCTGGTCAGATCGACAAGCGCACTCCTAGCAGCACTCTTTATTGATTAGTGTTAAGAAGGACTGATTTAGATTGTTATCTCTCGCTAAGGAGTGGTTCAGATTATAAGCAAAGGTAGCTTTTGCATAATTTGCCTCTAAATCGATTCCACTTCTAACTTCCTTTCTTTGTGCTATTGTCTGGCAAAGCCGACAAGAGATGTAACTCATCCTTTTATTAATCTCTGTTAATGCTAACAGGGTTAATTTAGAGTTCTATCCTTTCTCGCATATCACCTTAGCTCCAATAGGAACATTTCACTTAGTGTATTTTTCAAAACAAATAGAAAGTTTTAGTTTCGCTTTATTGTTTGTTGTCGGTCAAACCGACACAATGCACAAAGACAACTCTCATTCCTTAATTCCTATCCATTTAATGATTAAATGATAAGTTAGATTTCTAGTTTTACTTATTTAGCTAAGATTTATACAAAAATATTATTTTGATCATAATACAAAGGCAAAGAATAAATCCTTCTTTTACAAACTATCTTACTTTCATCTTTCCAAAACCAAAAATCAGAATCCTAAAATTTAACTCTAATTTTGACAATTAATGTCGAGATGTTAAATATGGGTTAGTGTCCCTATATAAATCGTGTGTAGCTTAAGCATGTTGTAAGTATGCATTAAGACATTGATCATGCATTCTTTTTCTATATTTTGCTCTCCGCCATCTTCTTGTTGTTTATTGGATTTTTATTTGCTTCTTTTAGATTCTGTTCTCCTGAAGTGATTGAATCTGATTGAGCAACAAGAACTCCGAACAAGAGGTGTATTATTATCAAGGCAAGCATCCTCTCTGCATCATGTTGATCCTAGTTGTATACAATAGATTTTCAAAATACAGTGATAATCAAGTGCATGCAAATTTTCAAAATATAATTGTGATATGTTAGTAGGTAGTTATGACCTAACATTGTGGCTTACCTTAAATCGATCATACACTCAAAACTTAGAGTAGGGTTATATACTACGACATTTAATTTCAAATTCGCTTAGCCATGCATCTATAGAACGTTAGAGTTTGGCAAGACTATCTTGTCAAACATGGGAGCAACAAATAAATTTCAGTTATTTTAACTCTTTTCCGCTTTCTTTAAATCGTAACTGAATTTTAAATTTCAATTGTCCGACAAGAGGATGCTAGTGGTGGTGCCTTCTGCACGAGATTGGGAAATATGGTGGACTTGTCTGGACCAATTAAGGACTGAACTCTGATTATTCAATTCAAGTCCCCCACGTACTTCCACACGCGGTGTATGGGCGCTGTTTGGTTAAGTAAAGGGTTAATGCTATTGAGTTGGAAATAGGGGAGTAAGGACATGTGTATTGATCTTGTATGGCATAGATGCTTAGGTCTTCGGGCTGTGTCTTATACCATGTGAGTTTTTATATCAGTATCAGATGTTCTTAGGAGGGTGAGGGCGTATATGCGTTCTACCACATGTACGTACCTTAAGGGTCCCGATTGCGATCTAGTATGTGTAGCGTGAGTCATCAAGCTTTAAGAAGATGTGCAAGGCAAAGGTACGACTAGCTAGGGCTAAGGATGTGTTCCTAGTCTTTTACTGGTCTCAGTGTTTGGTTGGAAGACCGGATTGCTAGTATAGGTTACCGTACTATTAAGGGGAGTCTTGACTAGTATCTTGAGAGTGTCATGTGTTGATACCTCGTTGTGCTTGCTCTAGCTCTTGTTTGCATGTTGCCAATATTTGTGAATGTGTTTTGCAAATAGATGTTGCTCATGTATAATCCATGTAGCATGTGACTTTAGTTTGCAAATGTGTTTCGCAAATGGTTTAAGTCTATGTACCTTATTCCTTATGGTGTGATTCTAAAAATTGGCAAATATATTTTGCAACTAGTTGAGAATCTCACCTTTAACCCTTGTTTGTGTGAGGACCCCTGTGTATTGGAAATGTACTTAATTAAAATTATACTGTAGCATAATTCTTAATTAAGGAACAGTGCTGCCCCTTTATTAAAGATTATGCTAGAAGTATAAATTTAACAAGTAACAAACCCAATATTCAGGATTCCCGGATATATGTCTTACAATGGTTCCCAGGACCAGCGACCATTGCACATATATCCTTAAACAACATTGCATCATACACATACAAGCCATACATTTACATAATTAACATAAGTTTACAATTCGGTTTAATACTACAATATCAAGTGACTCGGGGTCACTAATGAAGTCTGACAGCGGAAGCAAAAGATTAAACGGCAAAAGCCACCAATGGCCCCATCACCCGCAGGCTATTGCGTGGAGATTAGAAATAGCTTCACTCGTTAGCGTCACCCTGATTGGCGCTAACGGCATCTCAAATCCATAACCATCTTCCCCTGCAACAAGAGGTTATAGCACCTTGAGTACGGAAGGTACTCAGCAAGACTTACACAAACTAATAAAAGAAAGTGTGTAAAAGAACCTATACAATGGAATAGAATTTGTACATGCATAAGGTTACAACAGGAAGGAATAATTGTTCAATTTTGCATAAAGCAATACATCCAACCTACAATTGCTAAGTTTTGATAAAGCAATTTAATAAATCAAATTGTACTAAAACAATAAGTAAATGAAATGTAAATATAAACGATAATCGCATAAATTCCATCATCTTGAACTGAACCCAAACAATGAGTTGAAAACAAAATTCTATACAGTGACATCAACTCAAGTTATCGCCCATGACCGTGGACACGGCTATTCGAATAGTTTAATACCTGCAGGGTGTACATCTTTACCCACACGACTTAGTCAGCCCGTTGCCTTCGGATGCCTCTGAATGATGACACACCTCCTTTGGTATGCCGACCGGGGAAACTAAGATTTGATATTTTTTAACAAGTTGACACTATTGAGTTGGATAACCCATGTGTGAACTAATCCCGCTTAAACAACGACTGATAGCATCTGCTTAACCGGGGCACACATGTTGCGCCGGGAACGCCGACCCAATCAAAAGAAATGCAGGTTGTGTTGTTCACTTCAAGTACGAGTTCTTGGCTTGATATGCATCAACCCATGATGCATCCTTCACTTGACCTCCATCAACACATGATGGGTCTTCTTTTGACTTGATGATCAACTCATGATCATCTCCTCTTCTTGAACATCATCAACACATGATGATTTCCTTTTCTTCGAGATCTTGATATGCATAAACATATGATGCATGTCGTTCTTTGCACTCGGGATTTTGTCGGATGAAATCGGCAGTCACAGTTGTCTTTAGGACAAAGTTCCCCTCATTAATGGCTAATCATTGTTAATAATTGGGTTAGCAGTTAAGTGTTGTCTTAACCGGGCCTTAGTGTCACTTACATGTGGGCCACGCCTTTTAAATCACCCCCGTGCGCGTTAAACCCATGTGCGTGGCTTGCGGGTAGGGCTGGAAAAAAAAGCTCGTTAGTGAGGCTCGTTGGCTCGATTCAAAATTGCTTCAATTAGACTTGTTATTCCATTGAACATTAAATGAGTCAATTTTAAATAAAATTGATTTCACTCAGTTCTCGGCTCGCTCATTTCGTTAGCTCTGGTTCTAAAATACTTTCAAACTATAAATAAAATGATATTAAATCAATCTGTGGCAATTTCGAGAAAAGCTCGGTAAAACGACTAATGGGCTCGATTTCCACCCCTACTTGCGGGCACTAACAGTGGGTCCCGCATGTCACTGTGTGTCAATGACAAGTGGGCCTTAGGCTTAAAACCACAGTAGCGTCGTCTTTAGGACAAAAATTAGGTTCATTAATTACTAATCATTGTTAGCAATTAATAATTGTCCGAATTGGTTTGATGTGCCACTGTCAGGTGGGCCTCGCCCACTTAAAACCTCAATGTGCGATATCTTTAGGACACCATTAATGCTAATCATCGCTAATCATTGGATTTAGTAATTAATCGCTATACTAAATAGTCCTTCGTATCACTTACATGTGGGCCTAGTGCCATTAACCCTCTCAAGCACATGCGATACACTCATTGATTGTGGACCGTCGATTTCAAGATCAACGGTCCAGATCTATCGAAAACTTTGAGCTCCGGACGTTTCAATCTCGGTGGGTCGTCAGATCTAGATCAACGGTCTAGATCTGATTGGCCGTTCGGACCACCCGAGCTACCAAACCGCTGCGGGTCGTCCATCTCGCGACCTGCGGCTGAGATTGATGTGTCGTTCGAGTCGCTGAACCCCACTTTGATCTAGGCCCTCCATCTCTACATCTACGGTCGTGGCTGACTGGGACATTCGGGCCTCTGAATGGCCCGATCCATGAAATTCTGCACAGCTAGATATTAATAGTATATAGAATTGAAAATGAGAGGTTAATTCAACTAAAACTTGTGGAGAAAAGGGTAAGGTGTGATATGAGTTAGCTAAAGTGTCTAACCCTTCTTTAGATGGTTTTACCTTGCTTTTTGGTTGTGTTGAACCAAGGATTATGTACTGAAATTGCCTTCCTAAAACTGATTGCTCGTTCTTCCATACGAGTTAGTCGTACCGGGAAGTTGATTTTGTAAATTGAGATCTTGCATTGATTTTATGTTGGTTTTAAAGCTTTTGGAGTTCATTTCGTAGGGATGTTAATTGTTTTTTCCTTGCCCTCGCCTCTTGGGTTTGGTCCTTATCCGTCTTAGTATCTGTTCCCACCCAACTTTCGGTTGGATTCCCTAGCTAATTGCTCACCTACCTTGTTCTTGTATGCAATAGATGGGCAGCTGGTATTTGGTCAAGGAGACGCGTGCGAGTACGGGACTGCATCCCGCACCGCGAGATATGATGTGGCGCCAATTTCACCTACCAACTAGAGTATGCCATCCACCGTCGGACCGTGGACTGAATGGAGGAGTATCGGTGCGTGGTCAACGTCATCGCAAGGCAAGTGACCAGCAGTATTCCGCATACTTTCGGTCCACGCCACTCGCCATGGCCATTCAAGAAGCTGCCAGCAGGGTTATGAGTCAACTTCGTCATGACTTGACAGAATTGTCTCAACCACCCTACGACCATTTCCCACAAAGAGGTTTTGAAGCGGACGTAAACACGTTCACGAGATTCAGCCGGAAGACCTCAAGTACGATAGCTTGGCAAGATCGGGTCCACATCATGGACCAAGTTCATCGCCGCAATTTGTTTGAGCTATCTGAAACTCTGCGCCGCCTTAGGGAAGCCCAGAGTACCTCAAGATCGGGTCAACATGAACCGCGCTCGCAATGTGCTTTATGGCGCCAATGAGACCTCCCCACCGTTGTGGCACCACTCGTTTCGACTTCCAGTGATGGGCGTGCTCGTTATGGACCGTGATCGTCAAGTCTCGCATGACAAGAGATTTCCTAGCAATCGGAGGTCCGATCCTTCGAAAGGTCATGTTTCTTTATTGGGATCCCCGAGGCGTCTCTTCAACCCTTTGTCTCCACTGGACACCGGATCACCTGGAGCTCATCTTCTGGACAAGTTCCCTATGAACTTCAACAGGGATGACCACATCTAGGTGTGTGGGAACCACCGTGAAAGTTGTATCTAGCTAATAGCTGTCCTTTGGAAAATGTAATAGGATAGCACCTATTCAGTTATGTATGTTGTGTAAGACTCTGTTGTGGGGCAGTAGCCTCTTCCTTCCTTGAACAACTGAAGAGGATGTTATAGTATCCAAAACTATTGGGTGCTTTGTGATTTGTGTACCATTCAGATTGTCTTTGATAGGTGACTTGAGTGGCACATTTCTTCCCTATATATCTAAGGGCATCACGCACTGTATTGCCTCAAACTTTCGTGGCCTAAATGGCCATAGTCCCTCTAAGGAACTAGTCATGAGGATGACTCGTGTAGCTAGTTATCTAGCTAAGGCCTCGCTCGTTAGTGGAGTAACTAGACAAATCACTCCACCGACTAACAACGCCCCGCACCACCACCCGTAGAGCCTAGAAAGATCTCTCTCACCACACCGTTATATCTCGACCCGTAAGTTTCCCATGTCAAATAAAGTGGCGCGTTTCCTACCAAATAGAACCAAGATTCAGACGGCCACGTGACTAAGCTTTCTATCCCTAGGATCGTAAGCTTGCATGATGTACCAAAGATGATCGTTTTCGATCGTGGTTCTCTGTTCACTTCCCGATTGTGGCATAGTCTACAAGAGGCTATGGGGACCCGTTTGCCTTCAAAGACACCCTTTCAAACAAGCCCAATCAAAAGTTGTTCGATGATCGCTCGCCTCCCCTCGCTAGCTTCTGGGCTCTCAAATGAGCCCAAGCAAAAAAAAAGTTGGGGGACGGCGATCGGCTTCACCTCCCCCTCGCTAGCTTCTGGGCTTTCAAACGAGCCCAAACAAAAAAGTTACGGGACGGCGATCGACTTCGCCTCCTCCTCGCTAGCTACTGAGCTCTCAAACGAGCCAAATCAAAGAAAGTTGGGGGACGGCGATCGGCTTAGCCTCCCCCTCGCTAGCTGCTGGGCTCTCAAACGAGCCCAATCAAAGAAAATTGGGGGGACGACGATCGGCTTCGTCTCCCCCTTGCTAGCTTCTGGGATCTCAAACGATATCAATCAAAAAAAAGTTGGGGGCGGCGATCAGCTTCGCCTCCCCCTCGCTAGCAGCTGGGCTCTCAAACGAGCCCAATCAAAAAAAGTTGGGGGATGGAGATCGGCTTTGTCTCGTCACGAGCGCACTTGACTAGGAGCAGTTGAAGGGGGGATGGTACCAAGCCCTAGCAGGACCATCGCAAACGGTCACACCAAAGAAGTAATCAAATACGAAGGCAGCGACGACTGCCATGACTCACCACCCACCTCGAGGCTGTAGCCTCGGTGGGGCAGCCCCGACACACTACTCGCCTCAAGGCCCATGCCTCGGAGTGGTGGCTCCACGTCTTCACCCACCCGGCCCACGCCGCCACCGCCCGCCGAGGTCAGAGCCTGGCGTGGCGGCCCCGACGCGCTACTCCTCGAGGCCCTTGCCTCGGTGTGGCGGCTGTTCGCCCGCACGGCTCCACCGCCGCCACCGCCCGCCTCGAGGTCAGAGCCTCAACGGGCGACCCGACGCGGTCGCCGCTCGAGGCCCATGCCTCGGCAAGGTGGTTTCGGGCCAACTCTCTCGAGGTATCCCGACTCCCGAGGCCGGGCGGCGACCTGCGCCCTCTCACCTCGGGATCACGGACCTACCCGCAACCTTGGACCACGCAGATGCGGGAGTTGTCGAGTGAGGCACCAAGGGTGCCTTGCACCCTAGTATGTACATATGTGATCTAGTCTCAGATAACGATTTTGGCAAATGTACCTAAATACCCCTCTCTCTCTCAACATTGTGAGGGTAAGAAGGTAAATGTCCTTCTACCTCCTATAAATAAACCCCAAGGACATGTACAAAGGGGTTTGGCCACATTCACACATTGGTGTCTTTGGCTTCTCCTTTCGGTCCATTCCTAAAACAAAGGGTACCATGTACCCACTGTCTAGTCTTTTACTACGATATCCGGTTTTGACTCGGTGGTGTTAATAAATGGAGGTAGCTCCAATCAAAATAAGCATAAAGGTGGAGGTCGATATCAATATTGCACAATTACTCTCTTTAATAAAATGTAATTTGGTTAAAATGCTAAGTGATAGAAATTTGTAATTATGATAATTGAAAATATTTCTTTAGCAAATAAAAGAACCCGAGCCATCCTTGTTTAGGCTTGTATGTATAATATTGCATTATGTGTATTGGCTCATGAGCACGTGTTTGTGCTCATTCTCGCCCCCAAACCCTCGTAAGGTGAAATCCAAAAGATTACGATACTACGAGGATCTAGATGTTGGAGGCCCGTGAGGTGATGAAGAGTAGTTTAGTTCTTTTAGTCTAGATCTCGCCTCAGTCCAACCACTGTCAGTGCTTGCATGCATCCTATATTATCGAGTTCTGGGTAATATCGATGCACACTGTTTCCCAGGGCCGCTTGCCTATTGAGAGATGTGCTCTCACCCTTTTGCTTCCGTCGTCGCTTCTGCTACTTTTGTAATGTAATCTTTGGCCTGTTTGGCTCTTATTGTAAAACCTGACCCGATGCGGTCTATGTAAACTCTGATGTGTTAAATTAATGAATAGTATGGTTTACGCTATGTATGAAATGATTCAATAATGTATCTGTGTGTGCTATCTACTGATCTAGGGAATAGCATAGTATTTGCACAAAGCATTTGGATTTACGAAATCCAGGTCCAACATAGAGCCTGTTTGGAAGAGGGTGATTGCTCCAGGAATATTTAGGATTTCGTATGGACTTGGATCCGAATCCTCCCTTTCCAAACATGCCCTTAGTGTGAACTATTAAATTGTATTCTAAACCTCCATGAAATGACTAATCAGATGTTTTATTGTGCTCATCAACACATGAACGGATAGGAACTGAGCCTAGCTCAGTTGGTGGGAAGGTGTGGATGTACACCCCCACCACCCGGGTTCAAGTCCTCTTGAGACGAATTTGGGTGTCTATTATGGCTATGTGCATCTTTAGTTGGTGCAGAGGCCGGGAGTTGTACTTCTATTTCTAAAAACAAAAAAAAAACAAAAACATGGACGGATCCACAAAGCTAAATAGTAACTAGGAAGGTAAAGATAGAAAATATATCTGCTTCCTGAAGCTTGCTATTTGAACATTGACATCATTTCAGATATCCTCATGTGTGCATATTATGGCTTGCAAGACTGAAGCCATGAGACATGAGTTCAGTAGGTATATGGCTCCTCAAACATTTGTTTGTGCGATTTGCTTTCATTATTGATCTCACGAAGTTTCTCAAAATTCCAACTGCTCAGGTATCTTGATTAGCTCTTTCCACCAAGTTCAAATCTTATTGATCTTATTGTTAATTTTCATATAATCATCCTTAAAAAACAAACTTTCAAATTTCATTGTTACCTGATTGATTTTCTATTATATTTGATTTTGGAGTACAGTTTTGCAATCTTGGTAGTTTGCCTTTAGGTCCAAATGATAGGAAGCCTAGTTGACCAATAAATAGGTGTGGTCCATGGCGGCCCTAGATCTTTTCAAAGAAGAAACTACACAGTATCACAGTGTGAGATTTTCTGCTTTAACAATCATGTCAAGCTGATTCTGACATTTCGTACTCTTTGCACCTAATTGGGGTTCCATCTCCATGTGCATTTACTCCTCCACTTTTGAAGTGTCATCTTCACTGTGAGTTTATTTATCTCAGTGATTTAAACGTCATTCAACTGTAATATCTTTATATGCATCATTAAACCCCAATGTTTAACACACCTGCCACAAGAACACCTTAACATCCACGGCCTGTCATCTCACTTGCCTGCAAGAAACTAAGCTTGAGAATGTTATTCAAGCTCTCGCCTTTTATCTTGGAGGCCACAGACACCACAGTTTCATTCACAGACCGGCCTGCTTACCGGCTTACAGCGCGGGGGCTACTTGTGGAACGACGACTGCGTTGCCATTGATGGAACGACGATTGCGTCGCCATTGAGGTCTTGCAAGTTGAGACGTATAGTTTGTAGGCGACAGTCACAGTAAGAGACTGTGGCACAGTCTGGCGCCTCATGACGGTCTACGGGCCATCTCGTGACAAGGATAAACCGGCCTTCCTGAGCTTCAGTCGCTTAAACCTCCTACGAACAGGATGTGATTAGTCCTGGGAGACTTCAACCTCATCTATCGAGTGTGTGATAAGAGCAACGCCAATATTAACCGCAGAAGGATGGCCCAATTCAGAACACCCTCAACAACTGCGAACTAAAGGAAATCAAAATCCAACGCTGGTTAGGTTGACAGGCTTTTTGCAACGAGGCATGGGACATCCACTTCGAAAACCATGTCTTGCATGCTCTATCCACATCACTCTCAAACCACTGCTCTCTACTTCTTTCAAACAACAGCGGCCCCAAAAACAAAGAACTTTCTGTTTTGACATCTTCTGACAAAGATATCGGGCTTCAAAGAGGTGGTTCTAAAAGCATGGCAAGCAAATCACAAACACACGAAACCTTTTCATCGTCTCAACCAGAAACTCGCCGTCACAGCATGTAACCTTAAGATTTGGAGCAAAACTCTATTCTCACAAGCTAAATTGCTGCTCCACATGGCTTTGCAGGTCATTCTTCAGTAAGACATAGCCCAGGAGTATATGGATCTATCGCCACAAGAGTTGGCTTGCGGTGATCGAACGATCATGGAAAAGCCAGAATTCCCGCATCACAAATCTGAATGAGGGAGACGCCAACGCAAAAAATTTCCACCTAAAAGCATGACGAGAAACAAGAACCACATTTAAAGACAACAGAAGGAGCAAGGGTGGGCTATCTCACATGACGAGAAACAAGACACGCTTCAGACATTTTCAGAACGTCATGTCCCCGTCGAACCCTAGAACCCTCGATCTAAACTGGGGGGCCTTGGACCTCACAATGCAAAACCTACAAGGCCTGGACGCGCACTTCTCAGAGCAGGAAGTCACAAACACACTTGCGCAGATGCTAGCGGACAAAACACCAGGCCTGGACGGGTTCACCTTCAACTTGTACAAGTCTTGCTATGTATTATTAAAGCCGACATCCATGCAGTGTTCTAAAGCTTCCATAGCCTCCATACGACTAACCTTCACCTTCTAAACAAGGCAAACCTCGTGCTGATCTCGAAGAAGGATGGCGCAGACAAGGTAGCCGACTACAAACCGATAAGTCTCGTACACGGGATTGGGAAATGGATCTCTAAAACTCTGTCATTGTGCCTTGCACCGCATCTCAATAGCCTAATCTCAGTAAACCAAAGTGCTTTGGTCAGAACAAGAAGCATCTGGGATAACTTCCTCTACATGCGTAGCTTAATCAGAAGACTCCACGAGTCCAAAACCCGGGGTGACTCACTGCATCGCCCCGCTGAGCGACTCACCCCGCCGCCTAGCACCCCCGCCGCACTCCGCCTGCCCTTCCCCCTTTCTCCTCTCCTCCTCCTTTCTCCTCCCCGCCGGCCGGGTTCCTCCGCCGAGTGGTGCTTGCCGGGCCCTTCGTATCCTCGCCGGATCCACTCCGCCCGTCGGATCGGGTCTCCCGCCCAATCTAAGTTCTTCACATGGGTTGCCATCAACCACATATGGACCGCAGATATACCGCAAGCGAGAGGATGGTCAAACTAGCACACCGCCCACTTTGCCGACAAGCACTGAGAAATGGCTCACTTTTTCTCGAGTGCAGATACTCTACAAGAGTTTGGAACTCGATGGCTAATTAGCTAGGCTGGTCACCACTCAGGGCAGCCTACTGGATCAATAGCTCACACGTTGGGGATTGGGACAAAGACGACTAGCTTGGGAGGCCTCCCACGAAGAGCGACGACCACGGTGGTTATCCTAACCACTTGAGAGATATGGAAGGAACACAATGACAGAATATTCCACAACAGATCAACCACCCCCTTTGGACCTGGTGGCAAAGATAAAGAAAGAAAGCGGAGCTTGGACCCTCGCTGAGGCCAAGTGCTTGGAGCATTTCACAACGTGTAATTAAGTCTCTTTTGTAAATATTGTTTCCGCTTTAGCAGCTCTTGACTCTTCTCTATTAATATAATAGTCAGTCCTCGTGACTGTTCTTCAGGGGAAAAAAACCCAATGTTTATTGCTGAATGTTTCCGCAGGATATCGCCTCGTACATGTGTTGTCACGTCTAACGCCAACCTTGCTTCATGCTGCTCGCAGAAATGATAGTGGTGGAGCTGAGCTATCCGAACCTGAAGACGAAACCTCATATCCTTTTTGGGTCAAAAAACCGATAAGCTAAAGTGGTGGCAGCCGGAAAGAAAACCAAATGCATCTTGGCTGATTGCTCTTGATCATATGTAGCAAATGCAAGTGACCTGCAATCGCTCGAAGTTCACTATGCCACACCATTTATCGACAGCAGACCGTCAATCAAGTCAGTGCAACACAAGATGCGCAATTACCGTGTTTGGTTCTTCCTTCAACCCTCTCCTTTGTTTGTTGGCCATTGGAATTACTGAAGCAAGCAATCTCATGCTTCCGAATGCAATGGCTTTTATCATGTTACTGATACCCTCCAATGATTGAGATAAGTGATTTTACACGTGTATCCACATATGAAAGCCCTATTGTCCATGAGCATGTTCCTTGGCCCACATGTTGCTGCGGCTTTGCCTACTGAGTGATGGGCTGTTGAGACTTCCTTGTTGCAGGAACATACATAGGTCCCCACTCTAGCTCCATGCAGTTCCCACAATGTCTGTTTCTGTTTGTGTTGTTTCTGAACAACAGGAGCCACCTTTTGCAGTTTGGAACCTCAGGGATGAAGCCTGCGTAAACTCATCTCAGACGGTAATTTTCTTTATGGGAAAGCAGTTGTTTTACCTAAAGAAAAAAGAATTGTGATCGTAGTGAATTTTCAAGGGTACCTGCACTCTCGTGATGTTGCATATCATTCCCTGTATCAATCAGATGATAAATTAGCCTAACCATCTCTCAGAATATATTTGCCCCCATCATTTACACCACACCACACGGGCCCTCCATAAATAGAAGCTGTGCATGTACTTCGGCTTGTTTGGTACATGTGCATTGCATATATGCTTATTTATATATCACATCAAGAAAGTTCAAAAGCCTAGTCTTTGCTGGTTGCCGCCACATCCATCTTGTTCATGTTCTTATCCAATAATTGCAATTAGCTTCTAGCTTGTAGTAACTTGATACTATTCGCATAGTGCCAAGGCATATTTGTCGACATTTTATTCCTCCCTTTCTGTAGGTTAAAACTACAGATGAACTCTTGTCCTTTCATTATCTGCAACGTACACTGGGAATAATTTCCTACCCAACATATTTCTTTTTCTTCCACCAGTCAAGAGGTTAAAATATTGCTTCTTGTTGCAGGATGGACACCACCCTACAGGCTACAGCTCCTTCAGAGACACTCTCAGAAGAAGAAGGTACTTGTCTACCACAAGTACCAAGAAGAAGCAACTCTCAGAAGGTCCTCATTCATTACACCATACTGACAGTTGCCATATTATGATCTTGATTATAGGGCATAGTTTATAATCAGATGGCTTCTTGTCAGATCTCATATGGGGTTGTTAAGCTCCCGGACTTCTTGAAGGATTTATCACTTCCAGTTTCCTACTCCCAAGGCCTTTATAACAGCAGTTCCCAAGTCCTTGGAGATGACTCTGCTTTTTGAAGCTGTTTTGGACATCCTAGAGAGGTCCACAGTCCTTCATTGGCTTGCCTCCAGTAGGTCTTCAAGGGCCTAATATCAGTCCTTGATACCATAATAGCCACTATCATTCTTGATGTGGTCACTGTCATAGTTGTTAGGTGCTCATTAGTTCCAGCACATGGAATTATCTGTAACCAGCGTATGGAATGGAAAGTTGTACTGAACGATAAAATTACGATGATGCCCTTGCTTCTAGTATGATCTCTCTCTTCACCAATATAATTAGAGGATAATGCTAGTTCATTCGTAACAATTAAGATAGTGTTCTACACAATCAGCACTAGCAGGTAAAAATTTCTTTTGTTCTCCGTATATTAAACATTTGATTTTCCGTAAGGGCTAATTTGGTGTTATTGTGTTGTGCTAAGGAATGCTGTCAAATCTTTACCAATTTCAGTAAAACTTTTCTGCTATGCCTTCCAAATGTGGTTATCGATTAGGTAATATATCCAATACTAAAACAATAAACAAGCAGATTAAAAGTAACTACAATGCCAAACTAAGACTAAATTGGTTGTTGTGAAGTTAAACTCCAGATCTACTAGACAAAAAAAAGTACACGGGTATGAATCACTAGGGTGTGTTTGGTTGCCCGCATGAACTTGGCCCGCATCACCGGATGCAACATTTCAGGTGTTTGGTTGTTTGCATGCTATGTCGGGCCAGGCCCAGCTCATGTAAATTTCCCTCCCAAGCCAGGCCCGAGAGGAACAACCAAATCGACATTCGCTCCTGAGCTAGGCCCGAGAAA
The DNA here is from genome assembly GCA_036346255.1 of Ampelocalamus luodianensis. NCBI lineage: Eukaryota > Viridiplantae > Streptophyta > Magnoliopsida > Poales > Poaceae > Ampelocalamus > Ampelocalamus luodianensis. The sequence continues at coordinate 55,964,740 of CM070617.1, read as the reverse complement.
TGAAGGCGCACGGCTGCATGGGTGCATGCGGATCGCGTTCGGCATGCATGCTGAATCGGGTCACCCTCGCGCGACCATCCCGACTCCTCGTCGTAGTCCCCGCGACTTCGCCCGAGAAAATGGAATGCCCACGCCATCCTCGACTCCTCATTGTAGTCCCCGACGATCAGTGTATCGTGCCCGCGCCGACCGCCGCACTCCACCTCGTCGCTCCGTCCAATCCGATCTGATGTGTACAAATGATCTGTGTGGACTAATGTTGTTGCTCCATATGTCGCTCATCTCCTCTCCGCTGCTCCATATGATCTATGTGGACTAACGCATCAGACCAACAAAAGCGAGAGGACCATACACTCATTGCTCCATATGCCGACCGTCGTACCTACCTCGTCATTCCTGTCAATCTGATGAGCTCTACCCACTCCCTTGTGCGTCACGTCGTATTCCCAACCGTCAAGACCAAAACCCCCTCAACCAATTTTGGTTTTCATCCACGAGAGCTCGTACCACGGTCTTCTTCTCCAACTCCGGCCCTAAACCGCCTCCACCACCACCATCCTCTCCCTAGTGAGTCATTCCTCAATTAATCTCTACTGGAGCACTGCCCCACCTCCCTTTTCCTTCCCCCACCACCCGCTCCGGCTCCCCTCCCCATAGAGCCGCCGCCACGCTGAACCGTCGCACCTGCTCGGCTCACATCACGCCTTCTCGGTCGCTCCGCGCCTCCACCAACCGGTCCGGTGAGCTTCCTTGTCTCCTTGGTGCTTGTGCTCCGGTGAGCTTCCCTTGTCTCCTTGGTGCTTGTGCCGCCTCCTTCTTCCCCTCTTCCCCTCTTCCCCGGTGTTACGAGCTCTTTGAAGAGGAGTTCTTTAATGACCTGCGTGATAGGAGACATCCTCCACTCGATAGCCGTAGGCTCACTACTACTGACGTTATCACGCAGCGGTTTGGAACCTTCATCGCGACGGTTGGCACACATCGTGTTTTTATCGTCTGTGATAATTGGTGGTTATCACGCACGGTTAAAACCGCTCGTGATAAGTAACAACACGAGCAGTTCTAATGAACAACCGTGCGTGATATCCATATATCACGACGCCTATATTTACGAACCGCTCAGTAATATCCAATATCACGAGCGGTTCACAATTCTCACCGTCTGTGATATCTTCGTAAAAATGCCGCTCGTGATATATGGATATCACATCGAGTTATAATTAGCACCGTCGAAATATCCACATATCACGAGACGCGATTTTCACGAGCAAATGCGTGATATCCATCTATCACGCACGCGATTTTCACGAACTGCTCAGGATATCCATCTATCACGCAGCGACAATAGTTATGAACCGTGCGTGATAGCTCTTTCAACATAACTAATTTAATTTTGATTTTGGCTAGCCTCGTGGAATTGCTAGCCATGCCCTCTGGCAAAACAAGCAAAGCGAAATAGATACATTACGAGATGAATCAATCATTGACACTCAAAGTGATCATTTAACTCAAAATCAATTCGACACGAATATGTATCAAATATTGGCTAGCCTCGGGAGTTACAATTGAATTACAACTATTCAAAGTGAATTACATTAATAAATCATTCAAGGTCGTTGGCGGTGTTGGAGTAGTGAAACTCTCCGTTGGTGCTAATGATATCCGTCATGATGAAGGTGCTGAGCTTCCCGAACATCCGAGGTCTCTCTCGAACAAGTGAATCTAAATCTATATTGAAGATCCTGTAGCTAGCAACGGTGAAGTAGTAAGCATATATATGTAAATTTATAATTAGAAAATAATTATTGCGAGATTGACCAACCTCGGGATCCTCCAACTTAGCACTCATGAGAATGCATATGATGGTAAGCGTAAATGCACATTCTTCCGCTTTTCTTGTGACAACTGCAAAAATAGAATTACATATATAGGTATAGTCGGTTCGAGATGCATTATTATGAAGTATGATAGAATTATTGTGTTGTAGCACGTCTCGAAATCGCGTCTGTGATTAAATGTATGCCTTCGTTCCCTTGTATAGCCCTCCTCGGCAATATAGGAGATGAGCGACCTACATGTTTCCAAAAAGTTAACCTCGGCCATTTCAAACGAAGGAAGACTACAATAGAGTTATATATGGAGGAAATAAGCACACAATAGAGTACTCCTCGCACAAGGGTGGAGT